>JADMNL010000046.1:1725000-2325000 GCA_016271365.2 Neoceratodus forsteri | reverse complement strand
TGGGAAAAGGACTTCAATGCTAATGTGTGATGACTCCATAAGATAGTGGGAGGACATTAAGAAATAGCTGAATACCTTTCTTATCAATGTGGCAAAGAACAAGAAAATGACTGAACATATGAAATATTTAGATCTTAGGTACCAAGCACAGACTCGCTTGTCTATAGCAGAAGGTTTAAATTATGATTTTTCTACTTAAACCTATACCCTTAAGGAACAAATGACCAAGTACAAATACCGAAAAATTACCCCATTATTACAAGAACAAAAGTTTGGTACCTGAGAAAAGCCCAGGTTATCTCTTTTGAACACTGTAGAGCAGCTCCAGGTAATCAGCACTCCTTGGCAAGAAAACACATCACAGACTTTAAATTATGTCAAAAAATAGACTTTTATTGGTGTGCAGACAACAAGCGCCTACAAGCACCTGCTATCCCAATGCTTTGGCTACTGCTTTCCTTATTGGGACACCCTGAAGTTAATGGTGTGCTTTCTTGTCAAGGAGTGCTGTTTGCCTGGATCTGTACTTCATATTGGGCTGGCTGCCCTTTACAGCACCCCCCTCCTACTAGCAGTTCAAGGTATATCTTTGGAATCGTCACTGACGATTGTAGGGTAATCACGAAAAGAGTGATGACTTAGTTACATGACAAAACAGGTACTCTATAGCACACAGACAGGCATATTAAAAGTCATTAGCACTTCCATAGCATGTACATTTGTGGAGTTTAGTGAAGACCCTAGAGGATGGGATATGTTTTCAAATGACCTGGAACTTTCCTCCCTGCTAGTAAACATTTATGATTCTTTGCAAGCACCACGATCCAGAGAGGAAGGCCTGGCAGCTATTAAATTCCTCAGCACAGGCACAGCTGCCCTAGGTTGTGATGGGCTTCCAGGGGAACTGTATAAACTCCTTGAAGATGACCTGAGGGCTATGTTAGTTCTACTATACAGCTCTGTGCTGGTAGGGTAGAACTATCCATGGCGTTTGAAGAATCAGACCTACTCACCAAATATTAAAGTTATTATCTTTTTATTGATTCAGTCTCTAGGCAGAAACCAACAAATTAACAGACCATTCAAGTCCTGAAAAAGCTTGTTGGGTAAAGCATTTACATTACTGTATGCTCTGTTTAGTTGGTCAACCTGAAAAGACCAGAATCTAAATCAATAAAAAAGATGTTAACTTTAATATTTAGTGAGTTGATCCGATTGTTCAAACCTGTGAATAGTTGTGATTTCCTTTTGTTTGAACTAGACGTCTACCATTTTTTTCTTAATTTACAGGGAGCATGAAAGCCAGGCTGGTCCATCACATTTTCTGGTAGGGCAGAAACAAGGCAGGACCATGGGACAGGGAATAATTTTATTTCTGTATAAAAGAGAGATAAAACCAGTATAAAAAGCTGGCACCCTCTTAGTTTATAAATATTGATAGTAAGATTATAATGAAAATCCTTGGTACAGTTGGCACCCACCCTGCACCAGGTCATAAAAGACTTCCTAGCACCACAAGATTCTCCTGCCTGGCCTGTTGATCCTGCCTCGTGACACGACCAGAATTGTTCAAGGGTAAGTCCCTCCACCTCGTCCCTGCCTGGGGAATAAGCCACAGCTCCATGGGGGATGACACTTCACACCGGAAATGTAAGGGGGACACATGGTATGCCTTGGCAGTCTGCAAAGGAGATTGGGTGCAGTGCCTTGGGTGACTGAAGAAGGATATTTTAAAAACAAGGAACTGAAAAGCAAGGAAATATGCACTAGAATGCACAGTAAGAAAGTGAAACCAGAAATGCTTTTTACAATTAAAAAAATAATTCTACTTTACATAAAGAAATTGTGAATATCTGGAACGTGTAGAACTGCATGAAAAAAAACTTCCACTGGAGGAATTTCAGTGAAAGTCAGACTTTCGCTTCCTCGAAAGTGCAGAAAACAAATGAGTAACTTTCGGTGAACTTCTGACTTAGAAGGGCAGAAAAAATGTATAAACTGTGGATTATTCTATTAAACCGCAGAGAAAAAGGTCCGCAGAACTGATCACTGAACTGAGGAATAATTGCATATATTGCAGAATAATTCATTAAAATGTGGGAAAAAAATTCCTTAGAACTGTTATTCTGCAGTTCATGTGTATTATTCTGCAGTTCAGCAAAATTATTCTGCAGAACAGGATGGGAAATCCACCAAACACATTCGGAAGATTCAGATCTCACCAATGGAAGAAGTTCAGAAAATTCTGCAAAATTTCAGAATTTTCGCAAAAGTTACACGAAAGCAGAATTCACATCTTTTGCCCACCTTTAGCAACACGCTACCTAAGGCAGTTATTGATAGCTACTCCAAAATATTGTTTAGAAATAAAATTGACAAATTAATTATAATAAGGAATTACTGTCAATATAGTGCGGGGCAGACAGATGGATCTCATGGTCTCATGATCTCCCTCAGACAGCAGCATTGGAGGGCAGAGCTGATTGTTTTTTCTTCCAGGTTTGCTTCTTTATTCGTAGGGGTTGCTGAACTTTTTGTCTTCTAGGTTTGCTTGTTTTGTTTCTTCGGGGATGCTGTGCTTTGTTTTCTTCTAGATTTGCTTGTTTTTGTTTCTTCGGGATGCTGAGTTTAGAGTTGCAGTAGCCAAATATTGAAGCAGCAAGCGGGGGAGAAGGGACCCAGGAATACACAGTAACAAAGGACAAAGCAAAGGCAGGGCACAGCTTGTTTTTTTTTTCACAGCGGGGAAAAACAGCTTGTTTGTAGACAGTGAGGAGAACAAAAGGGCCACAGGACCAGTCACAACAAGGGGCATAAAGGTGCCAAACCAGAGGTATATAAAATCTTTGCCTTAACAGCTCAGATCTCCCTCGGACAGCAGCATCGGTGGGCAGAGCTGATTGTTTTTTCTTCCAGGTTTGCTTGTTTATTCTTAGAGGATGCTGAGCTTCAAACAACATGAAGTCTTGCTTATTCTGACTTAATGCAATTAGCCCCAGCACTTGAACTGCCCCAGAGAGTAAGGAGTTAACTCTATGCAGGAGCATAGAACATTGAGCTTGAGCTCGGTTTTCAAACCTCTGTCCGTGGTACTTCCCAGTGTAACCGTCAGATTCTTTACTCCGCCTAACAGTGAAGTCGCTCCGGAGTTTCCTCTGCTCGGTTCGGTAAAAAGTAAAGCGTTCGGTTTTAAGCCATTCTATTTGTTATTTTTTTTGGATTTCCAGCCTCTGTCTATGGTACAGGTAGTGTTGTAGATAGGTAGTGACTGTGTTTATTTTGTAAAAGTGTGTGTAAATTACTTTTTACCTTGGGTTCTTTTTAGTCAGTCCGGTTAGGAACCGACCTTGTATTTCTTCTGTTTTTCTGAGAAAATTTTCTGGGATTAAAGTGGTGTTCCGGTATCAATCGATTTCAAAAGAACAGGGCCTTTTCTGGTTCTTTTTCAAAACCCGTGTCATGGTTTGTAACCGATCAGTTATTTTATTACCTGGCTTGAAAGCTGCTATAGGGTAGGTTGGTCATGTTTGACAAACCCAAAAAGAAAACTGGTCCCACTGGGTTTCAGCACTGTACTGAGTGTGGGGAGGCCTTTGACCACCACCTCATCTGTGTTTATTGTCTGGGGTTTGACCACCTCAAGTCGGACTGCCAAATTTGTAAAAACTTCCTAAATCTACTCTAGATAAGAGACTGAGTAGGCTGAAGGAAAGGGAGGCCGAGAAGTCCGTAGATCCGGATGGCCAGCCCTGTTTGGTTGCGTCCGAACCTGAGGAGGTGCCTACTGACCTAGGCGATACCTCCTCAGGTAAAAGGAGAGCCGACCCTGAGGGGCTGGTTCTGTCAAAAAGAAAATGTAAGTCCACTGGTTTGGATCCTGTACTGCATTCTCCAACTGCGGATGAAATAGCCAAAGCGATTAGCATTGTTCAATCGCTTAGACCGGTTCCGTCCGAACTGGTACTGCCGGTTAGGCTATCGGTTTGGTCGGATCCGTCTCCTTTGGATTATGATCCAGATGCTTATTATGAGGAGTGGGAAGGAGAAGAAGACTATCCCGATGATGATGATGACCAGTGGGGTTTGGATGTGCCCATTGAACCGGACATCTCCCCAGACAGGCCCTCGGGTGTCTCTCCTCCCAGGCTCTCTGAGTCCCCTTCACACTTTTAGTTTTACAAAAAGGTGGCTGAAACCCTTCAGCTTCCCTTGGTTGAAGCTGCAGAGGAGGAAGAAGAGCCTGATTTTGTGGAAATGATGGACATCCCAGAGTCCAAAAGGCTGTCTATCCCTCTTCATAAGTCCTTGGGGAAACACACACACAAAATTTTACAATCTCCTAATTCAATACCTCCTGTGGACAAGAGAATTGACAGGAGGTATATGTTATCAGGCTCAGCTACGGAGTTCCTTTATAATCATAGCAGCCATGTTGGGGTAGTGCAGGCTGCAACCTGTGACAGGGCTAACATTCCTTTGGCTTCACCCTTCCCCCCAGATAAGGACTCCAGAAAAGTGGATGCCATGGCCAACAAACAGTATTTGGCATCCTCTTTGGGACTCAGGCAGGCTAATTATATGACCTACACAGCCAGGTACCAGAAATCCAGATTGGATACGTTTCTGGAACTGGCTAAACAGGCCTCCCCCCAGCTAGCCAAAGAGCTGGAAGAGATAACTGCTGATGGAACTGAGGCATCGAAAATGCAATTTCATGCTGTTGTGGACTCCAGTGATGTGGCATCTAGAATGATGGCTACATCTGTGTCTCTCAGAAGACATGCTTGGCTCAGATGTACTAGCCTTTCACAGGATACCCAGACTAAGGCTATGTATTTTCCTGTAGTGGGTAACTCTCTGTTTGGGGAGCAAACAGAGGCTTACATGAAGAAAATGGATGAATACAGAACCACGTACAGGAGTGCACAGGTCAAGGAAAGGCAAGCCACTCCACAAAAGCAGCAGTCTAGGGGCAGGGGCAGGCCTTTTCATAAGCCTTTTTACCAAGCCCAGGCCTCCTCTCCCTTCCCACAGAGGGGGTTCTTCAGAGGGAGGAGCAGGAGGTGGGTGAGCAGGGCTGCTCCCTCCTCCTCCCAGTCTAAGGCTCCTGCCAAGCAGACACCCTGATGTGTCAGCCCGGGTCGACTCCCTAATTCCGGTAGGAGACAGACTGGCTTACTACTTCCAGGCCTGGAAGTCTGTGACCTCAGACAAGTGGGTCCTGGAAGTGGTAAGCCAGGAACTGGCCTTCAGCTTCAAAAAGTTTCCAAAAAAGAGGGCCAAGTCTTTTCCACCTGCATCAGTTTCAGAAACCCTTGCCCCAGAGGCAGAGGTTTCCTCTCTTCTAGCTCTCAGAGCTATAGAGAATGTTCCTACTCAGCACAAGGGAAAAGGACTGTACTCCAGGTACTTCCTTACCCCAAAGAAAACAGGGGAGTGGTGACCCATCCTAGACCTAAGGTATTTGAACAAACACATTTCAAAGCCCAAATTCAAAATGGTAACTAGGAATAATCCTTCCCTCTCTAAGGCCAGGAGATTGGTTAGTATCTCTGGACCTCAAGGATGCCTACTTCCATATCCCTATCAAGTGCTCCCACAGAAAATACCTCAGGTTCAAGTTGTCTTCAGGCCATTACCAATTCAGAGCCACGTCATTCGGCCTAACATCAGCTCCAAGGGTGTTCACAAAGTACCTTGCAGTAGTGGTGGCTCACCTCAGAAGACAGGGTATCACCATCTTCCCATATCTGGACGACTGGCTCATTGTGGGTCAGTCGTCTCTACAGGTCAAGTCAGCTCTGCAAACTGCCCAGGACCTACTCAGTTCCCTGGGTTTTCTTCTCAATCTTCCAAAGTCTGTCCTCGAACCAGTTCAGCTTCTCACCTTTATAGGAATAGATCTGGACACTGTACAAGCAAAAGCTTTCCTTCCCCTGGCAAGGGTGAAGGCCATAGTGGATCTTGCTTTCTCTTTTCGACCTCAGGTCTCTCGCCCAGCAAGACAGTTCCTCCAGCTTCTGGGCCACATGGCAGCTTCCACTGCAGTGGTGCAGGGAGCAAGATTCCAGATGAGGGACATTCAGTTTCACCTAAGGTCCTTCTGGTTTCAGAAAAAGGATTCTCTTACCAAACTGATTCCAGTGACTCAGGCTCTGGTCCAAGCTCTCCAGTGGTGGCTGGACCAGGACAACCTCAGACAAGGAGTCCCATTTCTCCCACAAACTCCTTCAGTAGTTCTGATTACGGATGCTTCTCTCTTAGGTTGGGGAGCCCACCTAGGGGCCCTGACAGCCCAAGGGGTCTGGTCTGCACAGGAGTCTCTCCTTCACATCAACCTTCTGGAACTCAGGGCAGTGTTCCTGGCCCTTCAACGCTTCTCAGATTTGGTCAAGGGCAAGGTGATCCAAGTCAGAACAGACGACATGACCACAATGTGGTATATCAACAAACAACGAGGCACTCGGTCCTCGGCCTTGTGCACGGAAGTCATGAAACTGTAGTCTCTGGCCTATTCTCTTCAGATTTCCCTAGTAGCAGTTCACCTTCCAGGGGAGGACAATGTACTGGCAGATGCTCTCAGCAGAATATCCCAGGGACATCATGAATGGCCCCTGAATCCTCTCATCCTGCAGATCATCTTCTCCAGATGGGGCATTCCAGAGATAGATCCCTTTGCAGCCCCAGACAATCACCAACTCCCTCTGTTCTGTTGCAGACCTCCACTCCTGGGGACTGTGCCCCAGGATGCCCTGATTTTGGATTGGACGGGCAGGTTCCTCTATGCCTTTCCTCCATTCCCTCTCCTGTTCAGAGTCCTGATCAAGATCAGGACTCAACCCTGCACAGTGATCCTAGTGGCTCCAGACTGGGCCAGGCAGCCTTGGCATCCTCTGCTCCTGTCCCTGGCAGTGTCTTGTCCCCTGTCCCTTCCCAAGAGACACAATCTTCTGTCCTCCTTCCAGGGGAGGATCTGGTATCCCTATCACCAGTCTCTCAATCTCAAGGCCTGGCTCTTGAAGAGCTAGAATATGCAGACCTGCATCTTTTTCAGGCAGTCCTGGATATTCTGAAGGTTTCCAGGAAACCATCTACTAGAAAGACTTATGATTCCAAATGGAAGAGATTTACCATTTGATGTTCTCAGAAAGGCATTGTCCCTGATTCTGCAGGCATCTTCATAGCCTTAGATTATCTGGTTCACCTCAATGGTCTAGGCCTTAGGCCTGCAACTGTAAAGGTTCACCTAGCAGCAGTTTCTGCTTTCCTTTCAGCAGGGAAGGGTTCTTCCCTGGCCTCTCATCATATGTTTAAAAAGTTTTTCAAGTGTCTGGTTCATACAAACCCTCCATTTAGAGAACCGACTCCTGCTTGGGATCTTAATGTCTGCATTGTACAGCTCATGCAGCCCCCCCCTTTGAACCCATGGCTTCAGCTGAGCTGAAATACTTGACCTGGAAAGCTGTGTTCCTGGTAGCCATTACTTCTGCCAGGAGGATTAGTGAATTACAGGCCTTGTCAGTTGAACCTGACTTCATATCCTTTCATAGGGATAAAGTGGTCCTAAGAAGCAATAGGAGGTTCTTACCCAAAGTGGTATCAGATTTTCATCTGAACCAGTCTATGTCTCTTCCTGTGTTTTTCACTGACCACTCCTTTTCAGGTGAAAGAAAGCTACACAGCTTGGATGTTAAAAGAGCTCTTAGCTATTACATAGAACATACTAAGGCTCACAGGAATGACTGTCTTCAGTTGTTTCTCACCTATGGTGAGGTGGGGAAAGGTAGGCCAGCCACTAAAAGAACTATTGGCAGGTGGATTGTCTCTTGCATACAATTCTGCTATGATAAATTGGGTAAAGCCCCCCCTCAGGCCTGAGGGCTCACTCCACTAGGGGTGCAGCTGCTACTCTGGCAGCAGCCAGAGATATACCCTTGTTAGAGATCTGTAAAGTATCCACCTGGAAACAGTACATACATTCACCAAGCATTACTCTCTGGATATCCAGGCTAGGAGTGATGCTAGATTTGGCACATCAGTACTGCAGATCCTGTTCCCAAAGTAGGTTCTGCATTCCCTCCTCCATAGGGAACTGCTTGATAGTCTGCATTAAGTGAGAATACAGCAAGACTTCCATCTTGTTTGAAGAAAAAACTACTCACTATAGTAATGTTGTTTCTTCTAATGGAATCTTGCTGTATTCTGACCTCCCCCTGCTTCTCCTCTCAGAACCTAGTTTTTGGGAAGTGGGCTGGCAGGTATGGTGTTGTACCTCAGGGGTGTACCTTGCACCCCCCATCTTGGGTGGGTTAATTGTTAATTCTGTTTGTGTTATAAATCTGTTTAGTGTTATCACTACCTTTTTTCTTCTTGGGTTCTCGACTTGAGTCTTCTGGGCCCAAATTGTTGCCTTTTAGCTTATACTAAAACAATTTCCATGCACATATATTATATCTAGACTCAACTAGTTAGTTGCTCGTAAGAATCTGACGGTTACACTGGGAAAACTGAGCTCGAGCTCAACATTCTATGCTCCTGCAGAGAGTTAACTCCTTACTGTCCGGGGCAGTTCAAGTGCTGGGGCTAACTGCATTAAGTCAGAATACAGCAAGACTCCGTTAGAAGAAACAACATTGCTATGGTGAGTAATTTTTTTTTTTTTGTCTTCCAGGTTTACTTGTTTTTGTTTTTTCAGGGATGCTGAGTTTGGAGTTGCAGTAGCCAAACAGTGAAGCATCAAGCAGGGAGAGGGAACCCGGGAACGCACAGTAACAAAGGACTAAGCAAAGGGCAGGGTACAGCTTGTTTTTTTTTTCACATTGTGGAAAAAATAGCTTGTTTGTAGACAGTGGGGAAAATAAAAGGGCCACAGGAGCAGTCACAATGAGCAGGCATAAAGGCACCAAGTTGGAGGTATTTAAAATGTTTGCATTATCTTAACAGCTCAGACCTCCTTCAGACAGCAGTGTTGGAGGGCAGAGCTGATTGTTTTTTCTTCTAGGTTTGCTTGTTTATTCTTAGGGGATGCTGAGCTTTTTGTCTTCTAGGTTTGCTTGTTTTATTTCTTTGGGGATGCTGTGCTTTCTTTTTCTTCTAGGTTTGCTTGTTTTTGTTTCTTTGGGAATGCTGATCTTGGAATTGCAGTAGCCAAACAACCAAACAGTGAAGCAGCAAGTGGGAAGAGAGGACCAGGGAACATACAGTAATAAAGGACAAAGCAAAGGGCAGGGCACAGCTTATTTTTTGGCTCTCCCTCACCCTCAATAACTATATAGGCTACAATCCACCAATTGACTGACATCACAGGTGGAGGGGAAGAAGTAGCTTAAAGGGTGTGTGTGTAAATAGTACACCTGGGAGTTGTTAGCTGATGGTTGTGGGATTTAAACATTGCATTGGGGGTTTGATAACTGAGTTGGGAGGTAAAGCTTAAAAGTATCCTCAGGTAGTGAAGAGAGAGGGAGGGAAAAGGTGGGTAGCTCTTAAGGGGGTATGGGAAAATAGTGCATCTGGGAGTTGTTAGCCTGTAGGTGAGGGTTTAGTTATTGTATAGGGGGACTGGTAACTGAGTTGGAAAAGTAAACATTGCATCTGGGTAATATTCTCAGATAGTGAGAAGGAGAGAAAGAGAGAGGGGGGGGAGAGGGAGAGGGAGGAAAGAAAAAAGGTCTAGTAAAAGGAAGTAGCTATGATGGGAGTGGTGCAGTACACTGGCTGTGGGGCAGCAATCTTCGGAAAGACCTTCTGGAGACTGTGGTGTTGCACCATCTGTAGGCATCTCTCTGGGCTGAGGGAGGAGATGGAGTTAGGAAAACCTACCTCCCTCCCCACTCAGGGACCACCAGATCTACCTCTGCTGCCTCAAACGGTGCCGGGAAGGATGAGCGGCTGGACAAATGTGGGCTCAGGGAGGGTTAGGGTGTTGAATCATAGGTACATCCCAAATCCCATACAACTACAGAACTACAGAACTCCTATGCCACACTGGCAGGGTGGGACTGTTCCACAGAGGTGCCTGAAGTAGTGGTTGGGATTGATGTGGAGAGTTCTCCATGGTGGAGACCCCAAGGGGGGTAGCAGAGACAGGGTACCAGAGGAGAAGGAGGAAGTGAATCCTGGTTGGGGACTCGATAGTAAGGGGGGTACAGCTGGGTACAAGTAGGGATGAAGAGAGGGTGGTAAGATGCCTTCCTGGTGCTACAGCTCATAGAGATGGAAGAAGGATCCTAGTGATAGCTGGGTAGGCAGGGGGGGAGAGCTGGATGTCATTGTCCATTTAGGGACAAATGACCTGGCTGGGGAGAGGCCTGAAACAGCTCAGGAGGAGTTCAGAAAACTGTGGAGGTATCGTAGACAAGTAGCACAATTTGTTACTTTCTCGAAGGTGCTACCTGTCCATGACAAGGGTGATGACAGGAGGCTCCACACCAGGGATCTCAACTTATGGCTGAGGAAATGACGCGGAGAAGAGGGGTTCAAATTCATTGGGGACTAGAGCGCCACCTGGAGGGATGGATGCCTGTATAGGGGAATTGGCTTGCATCACTCCAGGAGAGGAAATGAGATCCTCAGTGAACAGTTTAAATGTTACATTAGCAGGCATTTAAACTAGCAGAGGGGGTGGCGGAATAAGGCAGGAAGACATAATCTGCCCCCCCCCCACATGCTTTTAAGGTCAGCAATAGGAATCCCGAGGGTGAGGAGTCCCAAAAGGAACAAACAGAAATAGGTAACCAAGAGGAAATGGGACAAGAGGAAAGATGATAGTCGAGGAGACGGGAGACAGCAAAAGGGCAAGATGAGGGGAGATGGCAGTACACAATGGAGAGGCATGTGTGCAAATGCTTGAAGTCTGGGCAACAAGATGGCTGACTTAGAGACCACTATGCCAGCAGAAGACCTGCAAATGGTAGCAATTACAGAGACCTGATGCAATGAAAACCAGGACTGGGATGTAGCCATTCTAGGGTATGTTCTATTCAGCAGAGACAGGGTAGGAAAAAGGGAGGAGGAGTGGCTCTTTATGTGAGGAAGAACATAAAGGCCACAAAAATACAGGGGGGACAGGGAGAAGCAGAGGTACTGTGGGTCATCCTGGAGATAGGGGGGCACTATTCGAATAGGGGTGATCTACAGACTTCCAGCACGGGGGGTGGGAGAAGGAAGATAAGGATATAATAGAAGAAATCCAGGGGATGGCTAACAAGGATAAGTTATTGCTTATGAGGGATTTCAATCTACCAGATGTGGATTGGGGCCTCTCTGCTGCAGCAACAGTTAGAAGTAGGGAAATCCTAGGCTCTCTGCAGGAGGCATTCCTCAGGTAATTAGTTAAAAAGCCCACTTGTGAGGGGGCAATACTGGATCTGGTATTGTCAAACAGGGATAGTGTCACTGATGTCACAGTGGGAAACCACCTGGGGACCAGTGATCATCGTACGGTGTGGTTCAACATAAGAACAGGGCCAGAATCTAACCACACTAAAACGAGGGTTCTGGACTTCAGGAGGGCCGATTTCAAGAACAAGGGAGCATGCCTCAAGTAAGCCTTGTATTTCTGTGGCCTTTATGTTCTCCCTCACATTGCTACTCTTACTGTCTGGGAACGTACACCCCAATCCTTGACCTTTATCTGCCAGCCCGCCCAAATCCTGTACCACTACCGGTCTCCGCCTTGCATCCCTTAACATATGTAGCCTCCTAAAGAAAACTGCTGCTCTCCAGTGCTGGGTCACACAGCATCAACCTGATATTCTTGCTCTGGTAGAGACTGACTCCACTATCTCTCTCCCTGGATACACCTTATTCAGGGAAGACTGCATAGGCAAACGCGGTGGTGGGTGCACTATATTCATGCGGAACACCCTAATAGGTCATGCACTCCCTGCTCCCAAACTTGACTATGGTGCCCAAGCCCTCATGCTAAAAGTTATCCCTGACCCCGCCAGAGGCCCTCTTTTCCTCACTGTCTCCTACATACCCCCAAGGAACCAGAACTCAGCAGTCCAATCCCTCATCGACTACCTCACATCCCTCCCGCACAAAGTCGATCCTTGGTGATCTTAATGTTAACTAGCTTGCTTTCACCACCTCCCAAACCAGGGACTCCTTCGCTGCCCTGGATATGTCCCAACTAGTCTCACAGCCCACCAGGTTCAACTGATCCAGTGGAACCAACACCCTCCTAGACGTTATCTTATCAAACTGCCCCTTTAAAATCCGGGACATCACTGTCCTCCCTGACTCACTTAGTGATCACTCCCCAGTCATCTGTATCTGGTCATCCTCCTCTCCAAAACCAGTGTCCCAGGCTACACTGCATCAGCAGCTACACCCTGGTGGCCTAAAAAAAGTTGAAACAGCACCTAGTCCAGCTAGACTGGTCCCCTATCCGACATGCCCCAGATATCGACTCAGCTCTTGACCTCTTTACAAGTGCCTTCTGCAAGGCCTGTGACCTCTTCGCCCCCCACCAGGATCCATACAAAGAAATGCAACACCCCCTGGATCACCCCTTCCCTCATCCAGAAACTTAAGAATAGGGATAATCTCTGGCGAATCACTGTAGATTCAGGCAAACCATCTGACAGACAAGCCTACGATGCAGAGTGCAATAAGTGCACCTGGGCCATGAGACGGGCCAAGGTGGAGCACTGCCAGGCCACCCTGACCTTCACCCTGGACTTGGCCTGGACCTTCTGGGATAGCATAAAAGAACTAAATGGGAAGACCCTCTCCCCTCCACCCTCTCAGCTCACCATCAATGACGCTACCTCCTCTGATCCACTACCTATAGCTGACTGCCTCAACACCACTTTCTCTGATCTAAGCTCTGTCCTCCCCAGCAGCTTTTTTGATCTAATCTCCTCTTCTCTCCCCCCTGCCCTGCATCGCCCCCTTTTCTACCTGTGCACCCTATCCCCCCACGAAGCCAGGACACACCTGCTAAAAGCACTTAGTAGTAATAACCCCAGCAGTGATACCCTCGACTCCAGGATCCTCCGCCTGGTTTTGGATGTTGTCCTAGTCCCCCTGACGGACCTACTTAACTGGTCCCTGTGCCTTGGACAGTTCTCCAGTACGTGGAAAACTGCTGAAATCACTCCAGTAGACAAGAGCGGTGACCACCCCCAGCAACTATCGGCCAATCTCCATCCTTCCCCCACTTTCCAATGCCATTGAAAAAGTGGTGTCTATCCAACTATCTGAGTATTTGGTTAAAGAGCCCCTGACACTGTTGTGACAACTTTGAGAAAATTTAATGTTTAGCGCAAGTAAGCTTATATTTTAATACTGCCTGTGGGTTTCTCATTCTTCTTTTTTACTAAGGACATTTGCATGTAAACAGGATCACTGCCCTATCTGTTCTGGCCGCTTGCCTAACTATGACATCACAGTTCTGTTTATGATATCACAGTCTGTTGCTGTAAGGATAATTACAATGCCATAAATGGGGAATTATTTATTTTATTTATTTACTCATTTAAAAGTTGGTAACCAGGAAATGTACCATGGCCAGAAGCTTGTTTCCAGGTGCAACCGGATTATGATGTCATATGTAGGATAGCAAAAAGAACAGTCTAAGGGACAGTAAGCCTCTTTCGTATAGCTGTCCTCGGTAGTAAAGAAAACAGGTAAATAATTATAGAAATATATGAAATATAAACTGAACTGTCTAAATCTCACATTTTTCCAAGTTTTTCTAATGGTGTCAGGGGCTCTTTAAGTATGACATTATGTGCATTGAGCAGCATGGCTTCCACCCAGGACACAGTACAACCACTGCTCTCCTGAAGTTCTCCCAATACCTGCACTCTGCTCTCAGCTCTGGCAACCTGGCCGGTGCAGTGTTCATTGACCTTTCCAAGGCCTTTGACACTGTCAGTCACCCCCCTCCTACGTGACTCTCTCCACCAACTCGGTTTCTCTGCTGGTCGGTCCCCTTGCCTAGTTTTCCAGCTACCTCTCTGCTAGATTCCAGCATGTAAAGATCAATGGCTCCATCTCCAAAACTCAACCCATTAGCTCCGGCGTCCCACAGGGCTCAATCCTGGTTCCCATTCTCTTCAGTCTCCACCTCAACACTTTCCCCAGCTTTTGCAATAGCAAGATGCTCCTCTATGCAGACGATGCGGTTCTCTTTTCCTCACACCCGGATCCCTCCACTCTCCAATCATCCCTTCAACTCGCCTACAACCAAACAGAAAGATGGTTTCTTGATGACAGACTAGTCATAAACCTTAAGAAAACCAAATCAATGCTCTTCTCTCACCACCAAAATTATTATTATTTAGTTTTTGTTGACTGGGTAAGTGCACTAGACAAAGCCTGCCTATTTTCAGGCACGACCCGGGGGAGGGGGATACAGATGAATGCCAACTGACCTTGAACCAGATTAAGCTGTTGGTGGTAATTTTAGTGAATGAGGGAAATTTGGCCAGGACACCAGGGAAATTCCCCTACTCTTTTGGATAAGTGCCATGGGATCTTTAACATCCACCTGAACTACCACCAATCCAGGCAGATGGGACCTCGGTTTAATGTCTCATCTGAAAGACGGCACCTCAGAAGTGCAGCACCCCTCTCATTCTGCACTACAGTGTCAGTACTGGGATATTAACCCAAGTGCCAGATGTGGGAACTGAACCCTCAGCCCTCTGATCTCCCAGCCTCAGAGGCGAGTGTGCTACCTACTGAGCCACTGACAAAGCTGATAAAGCTAGAAGTGCCCCCTTCTTGATTACACCCAACTCTCAGCTCCCATTAGAACAAGTGCCCACATACAAATACCTAGGTATCACTTTCAATACTGCCCTCACCTTCCACACCCACATCAATGCTCTTTCCTTTGCCATAAACTCTCCAATCAGCCTACTTTACTGCCATAGGGATTGCCTGCCCTCCGGCTGGCCACCACCTCCTCCGTCCTGTCTCTAATGGACTACAGCTTGCCCATATATGCTGCAGCTGATAACACCGCCCTCTCTAAAATCCAGCTCTCCATCAATAAGGCCTGTAGGCTCCTGACTGGAGCCTTCAGCTGCACCACACCTGCCTGCTCTATTCCTCTGCCAACCTGCTCAATTTTGAGGAATGTCTACAGTATCAGACCTGCCTTCTTGCTAAGAAATCCCTGCTTGGACTCCCCCCCCCCCCCAGAGTCTCTGCCTCCCTACCACTGTTATCCTCATCTGTTTCCACCTGCAGCTCTGTTAAAGCCATCTTCAAAGTGCCCAGAACCAAGACCTCCCTCGCCCCAGAGGTTCTTCTTTGATCGTGCCCCCGCCTGGTTCAACGCCCTCCCAACCTGCATCACCAACACTGCCAGACTTGGTCCCTTCAAAACCGCTCTCTGGAACCATCTCTTTAATGTCCGCTGCTGTAGGTGCAACTAACCCTGCCCCCCAATCCTACTGCAGGACCTTTCCCTGCCTGGCCCCCCTAATTTTGACAATGTGCCCTGGACAGCCGATCCATTTTTCCCCCTACCCCTTTTTACCTACCCCCTTAGGTTTATACAAGGATGTATTTCACTGCAACTCCAGAGAAATTGTACATCTTTAATTGCAAATCTGTATTTTATATGAACATGTAACTAAGTATATTCTGTGTTCAATGTATGCACCTATAATGTTGTCCAATGTTGTATCTGTACAATGTTCTGTTGTCTTGTCCTCCCTGTGACGAGGTACCTTTGTAAAAGAGTCCCTGACTCAAAGGTTATAAATCCCACTTGTACAAATAAATGAAAAAAAAAATAAAAATGGGTGAGGTAGCGGAAAAAATGCCTTTGAGAAGGCAACTAACCTCGGTGTCAGGCAGGTTAAAAAGAGCAAGAGAAAAAATATACCACTATGGTTCTCCAAGGAAGTAGCAGAGATAGTAAAGGAAAAGAAGCAGGTATTCAAAAGGTACAAGTTGACACAGAAGGAAGAAGATAGGGAGAGTTATCAGGAAAAACAAACAAGGCAGGGAAGGCAGTTATGAGCGCAAAAGCACGAATGGAGGAAAACATTGCCAAGTCAGTTAAAAAGGTGGATAAAACATTATTTAGGCACATAAGCAAAATGAAGAAAGGCAAGACAGGGATAGTAAGTCTAAAAGGTGAAGGGGGGAGTGTGGAAGAGGACCAGAAGAAAGCAAACATTTTGAGCAAGTACTTTTCTTCAGCATTCACAAAGGAAGGGGTAGGTGATGGGCCACAGGTAGGGGGTAAAGGGCATTAGGGGAAGGGAGGTGTACACTAGACCAGGGGTTCTCAAATGGTGAGGCCAGCCTCCCTGGGGAGGCCCCAACCTGTTCCAGGGGAGGCCCAAGCAAGTCTGAAAAAGTAATGTATTTAAATTTTGAGTTTTATATATTTTGTTTGAAAGGATGAAGCAAACTGAAAGAGGGTAATAGTAGGTGAAATGTATGTATTTATTTACAAATCAGTGACAAGGGGAAGGTGAATGAGTCAAGGCTCATTTCAGGTGTATCCAGAGGAGAAGGGTAGGGAGTGAATACAATTCAAAAGGTAACTGCAAAGCAGTCAAGCAATACAAAATGAACAATAGTGCAAACAAATATGACAAATAAACTGAGTGGTGGCAATTGCTCAGTTTGTAGACTGATGGCAGAACAGCCCAAATACAAGGGTTGAGCCTAGAAGTGCTAAGAGCAATAGTAGGAAAGAACAAAGTAATCCCTGAGAAGTTGCTTAAGAGCAGGGAAAGAGGGGGAGAGGCGAGGTATGTAGGAAGGTTATTCCAGATAGAGAGGAAACAGAGAAGTAGTCTGATCCCATGAAGGTACTGCAACAAGGGGTAACAATGGTTTAAGGATCAAAATAGTGGAGCAAGTAGGCTGGCCTGTGTGTGTATTTGGGGGGGGGGGTTACAGTAAGCTGAATAACATTTGTTTTTATTTATTTGTTATTCATATAACACCTTTGAGCATGGGTGCTCTTTTTCAAAGATTTCACATCAGTAAAAGACAAAGAACTGAATGAGAGCCAAGTACTCAAAGGGGTTTCAATTTATTCATGGTGTACTGTGCAAAGTACAGTATGTTATTTTTCTTTGGGGAGGCCCAAGGTTATTTCAGTTTTTGGGGAGGCTCAAAATCTTTTCCATGGATTTGGGGAGGCTCACTGTGACAAAGTCTGAGCACTGTTGCACTAGACCTTTAATGGAGGAGAGAGTCCTCATGGAACTAGCTAAACTAAGAGTAAACAAGGCAATGGGATCAGATAGGGTTCACCCCAGGATACTGAAGAGACTAAATTAGGAACTGTCTGTGCCCCTGACTGCTCTGTTCAATCTATCACTGGATACGGGAGAAGTTTTGGGGGACTGAAGGAGGGCGGATGTGGTCCCACTACACAGAAGTGGGAATAGGGAGGAGGCAGGAAACTACAGATCTGTAAGCCTGACTTTGGTGCTGGGCATGGTTATGAAATTACTACTTAAAGAAAGGATTGGGGGATACCTTAAAACCAGTGGATTGCAGGATCTGAGTCAGAATGGGTTCACAGGGGGGAGATCTTACCAAACAAACCCGATAGAGTTGTTTGACTGGGTTACCAAGCAGGTGGCTCAGGGAGTAGCAGTGGATGTGGCCTACCTGGATTTCAGTAAGGCCTTCGACACTATTCATACTGGAGTTCATATCGGAAGTTTAAGGAAGTCAAGAAGGCTATGCCCATATAGACTTCCCCCACAATTCAGTGGTGGTGACATATGTCACCAACTTCTATCAGGAACTTATCCAATCTGTTTCTGAAAATCCCCAAACTATCAGCAACCACCACATCCGGTGGCAATCTATTCCACATCCTAACTGCCCTACATTTAAAACCATTTATTCTCAATTCAGTTCTTACTGTTTCCTCCCTCAATTGTTTATTATGTACTCTTAGGTAATATGGCTTTACCACTGATTCCAGACCCAGTTCCAGTTTGAGATCTTCATCCCCCAGGATTTTATACAGTAACAATAAATCACCCCTCACCCTTCTGTTCACCAATGGCCATAAATCCAATTTCTCCAATCTCTCCTCATACGATTTTCCTTGACCTCCAGCAATTAGTCTGGTAAAAGATCTCTGGGGCCTCTCCATTACGTTAATTTCCTTAATCAGGAAAGGACAGAAAACGGAACAATAATCCAAGATGGGCCTAACCATTGTCCTATACAGGGGCAATAAAACCTCCCCACTCCGTGATTGAAAACCTTGTCTCATACAATTTATCAACTGCATAGCCTTATTTGATGCAATGTTACTTTGGACACCACTTTTAAGATCATTTTGTACATACACTCCTAGATCTTTTTCACATTTTGACACCTTTAATTTTAGGCTCTGCATATTATAAGTTCTCTGTATATTATCCCAAAGGGCATTTGGCTGGGAAGCCAAGTTTCAAGAAAATACAAAATCACACATGCTCACACAATGCAAAGCATCATGGGCTGCATATGCAAATCACCACAGAATGCTATGCTGGTCCAACTTTAAGCAGAATTACATGGTGCCGAAAGGCCTCTCATACAGTTTGCAAAGGGTACTAACAGAAGACATAGACACGTGTTTCGTCCTACCAGGACTCATCAGTATGCCTCATGTGTTTGACACCCCAGTGGAATGGACCAGCTACCCTAAGACAGTGTGTCTTGGATATGTTGTGGTGAACCCATTAAAATAAAAAACTATTTAAAAGACAAAGAACCTCTGTGCGCAGACACTGAGGCAAGGGTTACCCCAAAGGGCATTTGGCTGGGAAGCCAAGTTTCAAGAAAATACAAAATCACACATGCCCACACAATGCAAAGCATCATGGGCTGCATATGCAAATCACCACAGAATGTTATGCTGGTCCAACTTTAAGCAGAATTGCATGGTGCGGAAAGGCCTCTCACACAGTTTGCAAAGGGTCCTACCAGGACTCATCAGTATGCCTCGTCTGTTTGACACCCTTTGCAAACTGTGTGAGAGGCTTTTCATTGTGTGGGCATGTGTGATTTTGTATTTTGCTGTATATTATGCCTTCCAAAATGCATTATTATACATTTCTCCCTGTTAAAGTGATTTTGTGAACTTTGCCATAGAAAATGGGATTAATAACCTGTAGGAGTTGTGATTCAATCTGCTACCATTCAAACTGCCAAAAAGTGCTGTTTTCCATTAAATAAATGATTTTATTTTTGTGCTCTGCTTCATTTGCATAGCCCGCCCCTTTTTTTCTCAGTGCTGCAACCCCCATGCATGACATCATGCAAGGGAAACAAAGTTTATAATCACTGTTTTGAAACAGAGACCTCTGTTGGTCAGTCTTGATATTACAGACATTTACACTACCGGCATAGGAGACTACATCTCTCAGTACAGAAATCCTGTCAGCTAGATACTATATGCACAATGCCTTGTTTGGAAAATAAACATATGCAAGCTTTTATTGTTGAAGCCACTACAGAGATTTGAGACTGCACCTTACAGTAAGAGAAATGAAAAACAATGTCTGATTGTACCCACAATTCCTTGCTATGGATATCTACATATTATGTGCAGTCACCACCACCCAAATAAGTGACTACGCCTTAGAGTTACTAACATTTATAGCAACATGATAATTTACCCAGAATTCCTTGGTGTTGTATGTAAAACATTGACACTTCCCTTGCATGACATCATTCTGGGGGTGTGACTGCACACAGAAAACTGGAGAACACAGTGCTGATAAAACATAAATAAAAATGTCAATAACATTTTTTTTTTATAAAACAAATTGCAGCTTCAGCACCTGAAGCATGGGTGGCAATGAGATACTATGTGAAAAAGGCATCTGTAAAAGATCACAAAATCACTTTAAAGATCATCCCAATATTTATTTGCCCATTCCATTATATTGATCAAATCCTGTCCAAATATTAATCTATCATCAAAAGTATCCACTACTCCCCCCACCTTGACATCATCAGCAAATTTTATTAGCTTATTTTTACTAAATATCTTCAAATCACTAATAAAAATGCTGAACAGCAATGGTCCAAGCACTGAACCCTGGGGAACACCACTCACCGCCCTTAGTGAATCAGACACATAGTCATGCAGTCTCTCCTTCTGCAGTCTATTATCAGCCACTGTTCAACCTGTCTTACTATGACTGAATCGATCCCCATTTCAATAAGTTTTTCAATAATTTTACAATGTGGAACGGTGTCAAATGCTCTACTAAAGTCGAGCATTACCATATCTACATTTTTCCCTTCATCAATAAGTTTACTAATAAACTCATAGAAGGTCACCAAATTTGTTTCACATGATCTATTTACCACAAATCCATGCTGACTTCTATCCACTAAGTTTTTACCTTTCATATAATCACTAATAGTTTCACTCAAGATACCTTCAATAATCTTTCCTATGACAGAGGTTAGGCTCACCGGCCTATAATTTGCCGCCTCACTCTTTCTTCCCTTCTTACACAGAAGACTGGTAAACAAGCTGGACAGCCTGGGAGTAGGTCCAAAGATAGTAAAATGGGTACAAAGTTGGCTAAGTAACATAACTTGGAGGGTGGTGGTGAATAGAGTTCACTGTGAAGAAGGTAAGGTAACCAACAGGATGCCTTAGGGGTCAGTACTGGGACTGGTCCACTTCAACGTCTTTATTAGTGACATCACAGAGGGGCTGGAAGGAAAGGTATGCCTGTTCATGGATAACACAAAAATCTGCAACAGAGTGGACACACAAGGAGAGGGATGAGGGAAGATCGAAAAAGCTGGAAGGCTGATCAGGGGTTTGGCATCAAGTGCAAAATTATGCACACGGGGCACAGAAACCCAAGGGCAATGTATAATTTAGGGGGAAGTTAACAACCACAAAACAGGAAAGGGATCTGGGGGTCATCATATCAGATGACCTGAAGGTAGCAAAGTAGTGTGATAAGGCAGTGCAAAAGGCTAGTAGAATGCTGTGGTGCACAGGGAGGGGTATCACCAGCAGAAAGAGATAGTGTTACATGTTTATAGATCAATGATGAGGTCCCACCTGTAGGGAGAGATCTTACTTCAAGAGTGCTCTTGCAGTAGGTAATTACATATAGGACTAAAACCGTCAGGTGTCAGGACCTCACGGAAAAATTTCTAGCTAGCAGTCTCTGGCAGGGACCGCCCCCACGTCAGGTGACCGACGTCAAGAGACATCAGTATAAAGGGGCAGTCCCCCACGTCCGTCTTCCAGTTCTCTCCCGGCGTTAGCTTGTGAAAGTGCCTCGCAGTTAAGTTCCACTGCTTCGTCAGTCATTCGTCGGTAGTTTTACTGCCATTTTTTCTTCGATTTCTTCCAATTTTTGTCAGGTTTTGTGCAGTGTGTGTCGTCCCCAACTCCCTCCGAGCACAAAAACAAGTGCAACTCGCGCGGCGCCCAACTTCCGCACAAGGACGGACACTCCCAATGCCTCTTCTGTCTAGGCCTGGATCACCCCTTGGAGAAGTGCCAGCATTGCCTGAAATTCAATGCCGCCACCCGTAGACGGAGACAGCAGTCCCTGGAGGCCCATATACTTAAGAAGAAAATGACCTTCATGGAAAAGGAGCTGAAGAAGCTTTGTCAGGCCTCAACTTCGCCCGAGGATCACCGTAAAAAGAAGGACAAGGAGAAGCACCAGCACCGGGACTCCTTCCTTAGCCACCACGACTTTGGCTGGCGTCACCATGCTAAAGGGAACGTCCCCCCCGGGGAACCGTTCCATAATGACTGTCTTTGGGTGTCCAAGACAGTACTGACCCTTCCATCTGGCTCGCCTCTGGCCCTTCAGGAGCCTCTGGGTTAAGGAAGCTTCAATCCTTGACCACCACCGTGTGGCCTTCAGTCTGGTAACAGCCAGCGGACATCAGCTCCTCTGGCGTCCAACCCTAGAAGACTGCTGTTGCTCGACCCTTCTGCAGCACACGTCTCTAAGCTGCCCGACAAGGCCGCCCCTCCTTCACTGCCTTCCTCGGGCGCCGGTTCCGCTAAGTCGGACGACGGCTCCTCTGACATCCGCTCGGGCCCGTCCGATGGTCACACATCGTTGGAGCCAATGCCAGACCCTGTCATTCAGTCTACTGTCCCTCGCTCCCTGCAGCATTCGCTGCTGCCTTCAGAGGCCCCAGTATCTCCTCAGTTAGACCCCGGGGATTTTAATCCTCCTTTCCCGGATGATATGGAGGATGCAGGCTTGCTCCCGTCAGTTCCACTCCGTCAGAGCCCCTGGTACCCGGGTATACGCCGTCTTATCTAGTGCCATCTTACTTGGGTCCGCAGTATCTGATGCCACAGTACCCGACACAGCAGTACCCGGCGCCGCAGTATCCAGCGCCTCAGTATCCGACACTGGGCTTCCCACCATAGGGGTACAGATAATCGCCATACGGATATCCTCAATATCCGTATCCCCCTCCTCCACTGCTCCCCCAGCCGCCGGTGGACCTGAGGGAGACTCTGGCTTCCTGGTGGGCTGAGGCCAAGGCTTAGTTCACCAAAGAAGTAGAGAGCCACCTTCTGATGTTGGAACCCATTCTGGACCCCCGTCGTCGAGGACGAGAGACCCCCTCCCCCCTCCTGTTACTAAAGGTGTCCATTCCGGTTCCACGATAGGGGGTGGCATGTTACCCTGGGAGCTCTCCAAGGGGACCGTTCCTCCCCCAAGCGGGAAGGGGTCTTCATCTCCTCCATCTTCCTCAGACTCCTTGGACTATACTAATGGATATTCCGACTTCGATGACGAGCCACGAACTCCAGACAAGCCCCGGCCTAGGACTCCTCCAAAATCCCTTCTGGAGGATCCTTCCTTTATGGAGTTGCTACGCAAGATCCAGTCGTTGCATCAGTGGAAATCTTTGGAGCCAGATCCACAGTGACAGAATTTAGCTGCACATCGGGATCTGCTTGAGGTCGCTTCTACCTTGGTTCCACCCTGGATCGAGCCTCACGCAGACCTTGTTTCCACCATCTGGAAACAACCATCTGCCATAGCCCCCCTTCCGAGGAAGGCGGACAGGCTGTATCAGGCTCCGGAGGGGGTAGAGTTTCTTAGTTCACACCCCAAGGCTGACTCGGTCATGATCAGTGCCACCCACGGCCGTACAGCCAACCCAAAGCATTTGAGCTCATCTCCACCTGATAAGGAGTCCCACCGTCTGGACCAGTATGGGAAGAAGGTTTTCACTTCTTCCACTCTGGGTATTAGGGCCATGAATTACGTTTCTCACATGGGGGATTACCAGAAGGCCATCCTTAGCGAGGTGGAAGCCAAATTGGACTCCCTTCCTGAGTCACAGACCAAACAGGAAGCGGCAGACCTGGCCCGTTCTGCTCGTTCGGCCAGTAGGCACATGCAACGTACTACTTACAATGTACTGGACGCTGCTGAAAGGAGCTTGGCATTCACCGTAGGTTTGCGGCATCATGCCTGGCTCTGAGTGTCAGGTTTGGTCCCTGAAGTACAGTCCGCTATTCAGGACGTGCCCTTCAGGGGTTTGGTGCTGTTCGGTGGTGATGTCAAGGATATCATCACCAGCCTGCGGGAGAAGGGCACTACTCTCAAGGAAGTTGACTCCTTGTACAGAGCCCCTCAGCCTCAGCACCATCCCTTTCACAAGCGGGCATGGGCCAAGGCGAAACCCCAAGGGAAGCGGGCCAACAAACATCAGGCCCCTCCAGCTGCAAAGCCCCCCCCCACCCAAACGAGCAGCGGGAGCTCCAGCCATGGCACTGCCTCACACCTCCTGACTCCTTTCCTTTTCCACAGCCTCTGGGCCTCCCAGAGGAACTGGTAGGAGGGAAGTTCTCCCTGCATCTGCCAGGTTGGGAGAGGATCACGTCAGACATTTGGGTGCTCCAGCTGATAGCGGAAGGACACTCAATAGAGTTTCTTCAGAAACCTCCCAGAAAACCCCCTCCAAGGTCATCTTACTGCCTGGAACACCCTCTTCTGAAGGTGGCGATAGAACCCGTCCTTCCTCATCTCCAGTGGACGGGTTACTATTCCCATTTCTTCCTGGTTCGGAAGAAATCAGGTGACGTGAGGCCAGTCCTAGACCTCAGCTCCCTGAACCTGTTCATGGAGTACAAGAGGTTCAGAATGCTCTCTCTGCAGGGCCTTCTGCCCCTCCTTCGGCTGGGACAGTGGCTGTGCACTCTAGACATGCAGGATGCCTACCTGCATATCCCTATCCACCCGTCCCACCGCAAATACCTTTGGTTTTCTTTTCAAGGAGACCACTACCAGTTCAAGGCCCTCCCATTTGGTCTCTCCTCGGCTCCCCGAGTATTTACCAAATGCCTTTCTGTGGTAGCGGCCCACCTGCATACCCAGGGGGTTCAGGTTTTTCCGTACCTGGATGACTGGCTCCTGGCGGCCCCATCCAGGGAGGACCTCCTGCACTCTCTTTCCCTTACCCTGCAGGTTTTCACCAGCTTGGGTATTACCATCAACCAGACCAAGTCCCATTTGATCCCATCCCAAGGACTCCAATTTATCAGGGCAATCCTGGATACGACCTCTGGTATGGCCTTCCTGCCTTTGGACAGGGTGACCACCCTTCAGGCTCAGGCCAGCCTGCTGTCCAGCCGCAGATGGGTCACTGCCAGGTCAGTTCTTTGCCTCCTCGGGCTCATGGCGGCTGCCATTCTGATGGTGCCTCACGCTCGGCTCCATGTGAGAATCTCTCAGTGAATGCTTCAGTCTTAGTGGGATCAATTGGTGGATGACCTAGATCAGGAGATCCTGGTCTCCTCTCTGATGGTTCGGGACTTGCAATGGTGGATGGTTCAGGAGAACCTTTGCTCAGGAGTTCCCTTCTGTCTTTCTCCCCCCTCCCAAACTCTGACAGCAGACACCTCGGGTGAGGGTTAGGGAGCCCATTTGGGGTCTCAACAGACCCAGGGCTCTTGGTCCAGACTTCAGCAGACTCTCCACATAAATGTGCTCGAGCTAAGGGCCTTGCTGTACACCTTGCAAGCTCAGCATCTGTATCTGCTTCCTGGTCATCTGGCTGTCCAGATCGACAACATGTGTGTAGTGTGGTACATCAACAAACTGGGAGGAACTCGTTCCTACCCTCTTTTCAGGGAAGCAATGCGGGATTGGGATTGGGCAGTACTTCACAACCTTCACCTCACGGCGGTTCATGTTCCAGGGGTCGAGTACATGTTGGTAGACCATCTCAGCTGGTCGTCTGCCCAAGCTCATGAATGGGAACTGGATCAGGGGGTACTAGACAATGTTTTCCTATGCTGAGGTATCCCTCAGGTAGACCTGTTTGCCTCTCTGCTCAATGCAAAACTTCCGGTCTTCTGCATGCTCGCTCACTCCAGGGCATGGAGTTTTTTGGAAGAGATGCTCTGTCTCTAGACAGGAAGGGCAGATTCGTCTATGCCTCCCCCCCCCCGATCCCGTTGATTCCGAGGGTCGTACACAAACTCTGTTCAGAAGGAGCTCGCATGATCCACATCATTCTGTTCTGGCCCAGGCAAGTTTGGTTCTCTCTTCTGCAACAGTATTCAGAGAACCTCCTCTTCCTCATCCTCTATTGCAGCTCTTGTTCACCCAGGATCAAGGGACCCTGGTTGATCCAGGACTCAGATCCCTTCAGCTGCATGTGTGGCTCCTGCAGACATAGTTCAAACCCAGTTCGGAGTTTCACTGCAGTTGGCGGAGATTCTAGTGGAGGCCAGAAAGTCTTCCACTCACTTCACTTACGCCATGAAGTGGAAAAGGTTCTCCATTTGGGCCTCTTCCAGAGCCTTTGAGCCATTCTCCTGACCTGTCAGGAGGCTCGTGGATTACATGCGTCACCTTTTTGACCTGGGACTCAGCCACTCCTCTTTGAAGGTTCACATAGCGGCCATTTCTGCTTACCATGTTCCTTTTGGGGACAGGTCTTTTGAGCAGTTGGAAGTCGCTAAGACATTCCTTAAAGGGGTTCTTCACTTGAGACCCCCTATTCACGCACCTGCCCCTCCTTGGAACTTGAATTTCATTCTCGAGAAGCTTACCCTGCCTCCCTTTGAACCGGCAGCATCAGCAGACCTAAAGTTCCTTTCCTGGAAGACTCTCTTCTTGGTGGCCATTACTTCCGCTCGATGAATTTCCGAGCTCCCGGCCTTAATGTGCAAAATCCCATACTTGATTTTCCACAAGGAACATGTGGCTCTACGTACCAACCCTAAGTTTCTCCCTAAGGTGGTAGTGGAATCTATGCTGAATCAATCCATGGAACTGCCTGCATTTTATACACAACATTCCAATCAATGGGAGTACCTCTTACATACTTTGGATGTTCACCGGATTCTGAGATAGTACACCAACAGGACAAAGGATCTCAGAAAGACTGATCAACTGTTTGTCTCTTTTGCTAGCAAAAGAGAGGGCAATGCTGTTTCTAAGCAATACCTTTCAAAATGGTTGGCTCATTGTATCACTTTCTGTTATGACAAGTATCACAAGACCTTGCCAGGTCAAGTCAGAGGTCACTCCACTAGGGGTGTAGTCACCTCTGCTGCTTGTTTCAAGAATGTGTCAGCGGCTGACATCTGTGCAGCCGCAACTTGAACTTCTGTCCATACCTTTATGAAACATTACAGTTTGGACATTGCCTCTTGCCGTAGAGCTGGCTTCGGGTTGGCTGTTCTGCAAGGTCTTCTTTCCAAAGACCTTCACAGCCAGAGGATCTGTGTATGAGTAGTTTCCTCCTCCCGTGAGCTTCTCTTTGTTCCAGACTGCTTGGGACTCAATCCTATATGTAATTACCTACTGCAAGAGCCCTCTCGAAGTAAGATAGTACAGTTATGTAAGAACTTACCGTAACAGTAGATCTTCAAGAGAGGCTCTTGCAGTAGGTAATACCTTCCCGCCCTCCATCCCCCTTAGCTTTTTCTGCTCCTTTTCCAGGATGGGAAATATCAGCTTCTCTCTTGTCTTGCCTTTTGGCCTTTGGTGGAAAAGAACTGGAAGGCAGGCGTGGGGTACCGCCCCTTTATACTGACGTCTCTTGACGACAGTCACCTGACGTGGGGGCGGTGCCCGCCAGAGACTGCTAGCTAGAAATTTTTCCATGAGGTCCTGACGCCTGCCCGCTTCAGTCCTATATGTAATTACCTACTGCAAGAGCCTCTCTCGAAGATCTACTGTTATGGTAAGTTCTTACGTAACTGTACTTTCTGGAGGCCCCATCTCAGGAAAGACATATATCGGGTTGAGGCAGTACAGAGAAGGGCAACCAAAATAGTGCATGGCTTACATCAGAAGCCCTATGAGGAACAACTCAGAGATTTAAATATGCACTCTCTAGAGGAAAGGAGGGAACAGGAGACATGATAAAAAAATGTAAATACTTCAAAGGTATCAGTAAGGTACAGGAAGGTGGCATTTGTACACAGAAAGAGATGTTCAAGGACAAGGGGGCATGATATGAAGCTGGAAGGGGGAACTTAGAGGGGTTGTGAGGAAATACTTATTTACAGAAAAGGTGGTGGATATCTAGAACAGACTCCCAGCAGAGGTGGTGGGTACTGAAATGGTAACAGGTTTCAAACATGCATGGGATAGACACGGGGCAACCTTAGCAACAGGGTGGGGGGGAGGCCAGAGATCAACTGGGGTCTACAATAGCACAATAGGTAGGAACCTTAGGGCATACTAGTTGAGCCAGAAGGTCCTTTTCTACTAATAGCTTCTATGTTTCTATGTTTCAATGTATGTCTCCTCTGTAGCAAAACCTGAGTGATTACTGCATGTGAATATCTCCATAGTAATTACAGAAACAGGTTGGCAAGCACTGGGTTGCCTTCTTTTACATGGCAGACCAACCTGGATATATTGATTTCTAGGGAGGTAGAACTGTATCTGCTATTCTTGCTTTCAGCTGCATTGCACTGAGTGCAGATGCCTGTTTCTGGTCATTATGCTTTAAAGAGATTTTAGCCATTGCAAAAAAGTCACTTGAGTTGTTTATCAAACTGTTCCATTCTAGATAAGTTAGATGGAGAGTCTTTGCAAATGTTAGTTCCTGTCCACTGTAGGCAGCTACAAAATAGCAGTCTGGTGTCTTGAATGATATGAGAAGGACCTCCCGAATGCCCAACAGAAGTGTGGCGCACTTTCATGCTGATGACCCAAGTTCAGGAGTTGGAGCTGTGGCGACCAGGCTGGGAGAACATGCTGTGACGGCAGTATGCCCATTCTGGAGATTACGAGATGGCACATCCACCACCATAGTAGCCCCTGCAGGTGGGTCAAAGAGCTTGCTCCCCTGGCAGGAGCAGGCTGTGTGCACTCAAGGCACAACCCTGATGCTGCATGTGTCAGCTGGGGGACAGGGGAAAACGCGCAGGAGGAAAAATACATGAATATAACTGGATGAAAGTCTTCCCTTTGCTGGCCCTATCACACCAGCTACGGCACCCACCAGATTCAGATCTTGGCCCCTTGAGGGACTCCTTCAGGGGTTCTACTATTGAGCCCTGAAAGCCCTGCCATATGGGATAGAGATGAGGTAAGTACCTGGAAAAGGTGGGTGGTGGGTTGGTGGAGCAGATAAAAGGGGGATGGTAGGAGTAGGACTATAAACTCTTGAAAAAAAAAAATGAATGATATGAGACAATGCTATGATATCAAGATACAGTTCTCTGTTGGCTTGACTACACAGAAGCTGTATGGCCACTTGTAATACAGATGACCAGGGTTCATGCCCTAAATTTGAATCATCGAAGGGCTGTCAAGAGAAGGAGGACTGAGTATTCCAGATGACACTCTCCTCTTCGGGAGGATGGGGGGTTTCTAGTCCTCACTGCAATACTACCATCTAGGTGACCACAGGTAGCTGTGTAGCAAGAGACCTGCAGAGTGTCTGACCATGAGCTGTCTGGCTAAGTTCTGTGTCATGCATATTGAGACTTGTGTGCACACTTGGAGCTCTGTAAAAATACCCCAGCCAACAGGATAACACTAGTGGCTCCCAAGTTATATTCAATTTCCATTTATTTATTTTTTATTTTATTTATTTATTTAGATTTTGGTAACCATGTAAGCCCAATGAGACTAAAGGTCCCTTTTTCAAGGGCGACCCGGGATTCGATACATTCAGCAGCGATTACATACAGTGGACGATAATACAGTGGTTAGACTGGAGACATAACATTGGAGAGACAGCAATTACAGGTTGACAGTCAAGAAATCACAGTTGCACAATGCACAGAATTAACAGGAGTCAGTCACGGTAGACACAATCGTCAGATAATAGTACAATGGTCACAGCTGATAAGGAGGGGAATGGGGCTAGCGATTACAGCCACAAAAGATAAGTTCCAGGAAGTACACTTTGAGGCCTGACTTGAATCCTTGGAGAGAAGGCCTATCAACCAGGTTTGCAGGGAGCGAGTTCCATAACTGCGGGGCAGCGTATTTAAAGGAGCGCTTGCCAGGGTTGGTGCATACACGAGAGATGTCAAGGGGATGGCCAGTTGAGGATCTCATATATCGGCATTGTACTCTGGGGTTGAGCAGTCCATGCAGATGAGGAGGAGGGCCAGAGGTGGTGAATTTGTAGGTCAGACAGCTGGAGGAGTATGCCAGCTTGTGACATATGGTGGGCCAATGGAGGTCAGCGAGGACCTCACAGTGGTGCCTCCTAGGAGGCGAGTTGGAGGCAAAGTGTGCCACTCTGTGGTAGAGCACCGTGAGTTTTCTGAGTCCCTCTTCTCGTAGGAACTGTAACAGGGGAGCCCCATAGAGGAGGTGGGGGAGAAGTGTACAGTTAGTGACTGCACGTCACGCCTTGTCCGAAAGGGAGCTTCCCAGATGGTGGAGGAGTCCAAGCCTCTGGTAGATTGACTTAGTTAACGAGTCGATGTGAGGTTTGTAGGAGAGTTCCTGGTCAAGGAGGATCCCTAGGTATTTGATCCTATCCAGGACCTCAACTCGCTTCCCCTGGGCAGTTTGGAGCAGGAGAAGGTCACACCTGTCCGAGTCGAGGTGTCTGGTTCCAAACAGGACAGCCTTCATTTTCTCTTCATTTAATGCTAGGGAGTTAGCAGAGAACCAGGCTTCAAGCGCTGAAAGGCTGGTCTGGAGTTTGGCAGCGATAACACTAGGTAGTGGGTCACTGCAGTAGATGACAGTGTCATCTGCATAGAGAATGAGTTTGCTTGGCCCACGAGACCTCTCTATGTCATTGACAAAGAGGGTGATGAGCAGGGGACCAAGGATAGAGCCCTGAGGTACCCCAGAGACTACCGGTTGGGTGCTGGACTGAGTTCCTCTACAGAGGACTTTTTGGCTACAATTGAGTAGATAGCTCTCAAACCAGGAGTGAGAGAGCCCATCCAGTCCAAGGAGGTGGAGTTTGGGGAGAAGAAGACCATGGCTGACCAAGTCAAAAGCCTTCGACAGGTCGATAAATAATGCACCCGTCTGAGTGCCCTGGTCCATGGCGTCAAGGACATCAGACGTAAGCCGGATAAGGGCCGTGTCTGTGCTGTGTCGTTTCCTGAAGCCGTGTTGTATGTTGGTTAGGAGAGAGTGCTGCTCAAGGTAGTCACGCAGTTGGTTGTGGACCAATCTCTCCTGCACCTTTCCCAGAGGGCAGAGAATGGAGATAGACCAGTAGTTCCCCACTTCGTCCCTAGGCCCTTTTTTATGGACTGGGACTACGGTCGCTGCTTTCCATTTGCTTGGGACAGTTCCATCAAGGAGGGACCTATTGATTAGCCAGGTGACAGGGAGGGTGATAGCAGGAGCAGCAGCCCTCAGCAGCCTTGGTTCAAGCAGGTCATGTCCCGGGGAAGAATCAGGGTTAATTTTAAGCAGGAGAGGTAGAACTTCAGATGGTTTGACAGTTTTCAGATGAAACTGAGGCCGTGCAGGCTCCCATTTGGTACTGTGAATGGGGGGAGTGCCAGAAGGGGTTGGGGGGAGTCCACTTGGGTTCAAGAAAGAGGCATTGAATGCCTCTGCTACTGTCAAGGGGTCATTGGTCAGGGTATTCCCAACAATTAGTGCTCCATCCTGTGCATTGGGGGCACCTTTAAGTAGAAGATTTATTTGGCTCCAGAATTTTTGGGGTCCCGGAGGTGACTGGTCTGGAGATCAAGCAGGTATTTAGACTTGGCCTGTTTATTTAAGGACATTGTCAGTTATTTTTTTGTTCTTGTTTATTTATGATTGTTTGCATTTACTAGTTTATGTATAGTCTGTATGATGTTGGTTTTGCTGTTGTATATTTTTGTTCAGAGCTCTAAGGACAGAGAAGGGCACTTTATAAATAAATTATTCTAGCCTATCACCTTGGTCTCTGCTGTCCTGCCTGTGCACCTTCTTATCCAGAATATTTTTTTTTAAATATCTTTTTGTTGTACTTCTTTAATTCATACACAATAGATTTGACATCAATTTCAATATATAATGAATACAAACGGTGACTAGAATAAACCATAGTCTGACAATAACAACAAAAAGAAAAAGAAGTAGGAAATCAACTATACCTAGTAGAGAAAGAAAAGACAAAAAAAGCCTATAAAATAAATCTTAGTAATTGCCATGGGTTATTGTTTCAGATATAAAAGTTCCTATGCCAGTCTAGGGGATTTCCAGTATTTGGGGTAACAGATACACAGTCTGATTCCATGATAATTCATTTGGATTTATAGCAAGAGAGGAGTGATGTATGTCTCTATAATGTTGGAGTTTGTCTAAATATATTTATATGTGGTTTAGAGCTCAGTACTTATGTTACATACTGTAGCTGAATAATGTAGCTTGTGCTTGGATACAAAGGCCAGACCAGTAAGTAGGACAATGCTCACCAGGTATTAGCAGTTTGAATTGATCAGTGCTTAGGTACTTCGAACATATTCATGTGCAAGTCAGTGATTATAGTACAAGTGGACTGGATAGTCTATGCAAGGTGCTTAGATGCTTAAACTGATGCGTAACTTGTTATGACTTTTCTCTGTATCCCACCGTAAAAAGGATGCTTAGTCCAGTAGTATGAGACCCTCCAAAAGAATAATGATATCAAACGATTATCTCCTCCAACTCCAGAGAGTGTGACCAGTAGCGTGCAGGAGAGGAAAACCCCCCTTTGGGGGAACCTCTGAGGACCCATGGCTACTGACCTGCTCATCCTTCTGGGCATACTAAGGGAGAATAATCCGAAGTAACAATGTTAAGTTATAGGCTAATTCGAATTCCAACATTATAGATCCTGATCCAGTGAAGCAAAAGCTGAATAAAGTACTGAATATTCCAGTCGGCAAACGTAGCAGCATCCTTCTATCAACTCCTAGTCCGGGAATCCATGTCCAGGGCACAATGATAGTAGATTGGAATCCATGGTCGATAATAATTTGAAGCATCGAAGTGGCATTGGTGAAAGGCTCCAGCAGGTGAGGACAGCTTCTCTGAGGAGAACCAGTAACCAAAAGGCTAAGTGTCCATGTCCAGAGTAGGAGGACAGTTGGTTCATGTTCTGCTTGGCAAGCTTTGCAAATGAAGGCCATGGTGATGAAGCACAGGAACTGGCGCGTGCTGCGCAATCTGGAGAGGGTGGAGCAATAGGAACCTCTGATCCAGAGTGGGGAAGCAGGTAAGTGAATTAGGTATAGATCTTAGTGCGAATAGGTAGACATAAGTTAGATGTACCTCCAGATCCCGAGGCGAAGTAGGTTGTAGAATAAGTGAGTCAGTCCTGATGAACCTCTAGGCCCTGTAAAGGCGAAACAGGTAATATGAGCAAATAGTATAAATAAGTGGACCTGTACGTAGGTCAGTAGTAGTAGTAATTAAATCTGTCTGATGCAGACATAGTAGCAGAGGAATAGTATTGCATATATTATGTACGGTATATGACGAGGAGCATGAGGAAATGGAAATAGGACAGGAATCGAAGAGCTTTGTCTGGTGAGCCAAATAGTTGTATAGCGATGTAGATATCCATGTTTTGAAAGCCAGAATGGTACAGTAACTAGAATTGACTTGGTGAGAATAGTCTGACGATTCCTGAATAGCCGAGCTTATGAGTCATACATGGACATAACTGAAGAGGTGGAGTCAAATGAAGTAGCATTGACACAGGATCCAAGAAGCCTTACAGCATAAACCATGAGATTGAAAGTCTTCTGAATAAGATCAAACTAAGTGTCCTGGTAGGGGTGTAGCAGTAGTAATTCGTATGACTGAAGCAGCAAGGCAGAAGCATTCAAAGAATAGGTGACGAACAGCTAACGAATCCTGGACGTGAGTCCATAGTAGAAAGGAGCTCCTAAGGCTGGTAGACATGGTGGGAGGCCAATGTATAGTAGAGTATGCGAACCTCCAGGCCCAAAGCTAGGCGAGGCAGGTGTAGAGTAGAAGGAGTTTAACCCCCCAGGCCAGATGGGCGAAGCAGGTCATAGAAGCAGGCGATTATGGTGTAGGTAATATAAGATCAAGGGACCTCCAGGCCCGTAGGGGTGCACGTCTTTCGAAGTGCGATGAGGTAAGCCTCTGGCCCCTCAGGGTGGGCAGGTTGTAGAGCAGTGGTAGGTAAAGTAATAGTAATGTCGAACTGCATGCAATGCAGAAATAGTAGCGAAGTAGCAGGGAATAGATTGTAAATGGTATTGTAAACAGTAGCATAATCTTGAGCCAGTTCTGTGCAGCGTAGAAATATATTGAGGCATACTTATGAGAGCAGTAGAAGGGTACTGTAGATTGTCTTATCCTGATAATTGAGGATAGATGGTATGCAGTGAAGAGACCTGGGTGGATGAGTTGGCAGCATGACCGGAGGTAATAAGCATCCTGAAACTGAAGTAGGTTTATGTCTTAGGTTTAAACTATGATAAGGAAGGCAGTATGGAATAGAGCTCGGCTGGGAAGTCTAACAGAAAGTAATAGTGACTCCGAAGGAGTTGAATCAGTATAGCAAGGTGCATCCAAGGGAATGGAGACAAATCTCCGAGATGTAATCCATAAGTAATCCAGTCGAAGGAAGAAACATATCCTGACAAGTGGAAGTACATGTAAGCAGCAAGGTAAGGGCTGCAGGGTCCAAGATCCGAGTAGTGGACGGAAGACAAGGTATAACTGCCGGTGTAGCCAATCCCGAGAAATTCAGATGAGTAAGTGACTTGGAGTGAAGGCATCTGGTAGATGGAGGGCCAAAAGAGAACAGTGGCAAGGCAACCAGTTAGACCCATGCGCGGGGTAAGAGAAACAGCAGGACCACATAGGGAAGCGGAAGGAAGGAGTAGAGAATGACAACTAGGCCCCACAAAGACTAGAGAACCATGACTCACATGCAGGGCAGTGGAGCTTTGAAGCGTGCTAGGAGAGGCCCTCACATGATCAGCGGTACAGCCAGACCCCTCGTAAACTAAGCCGTAGGAAAGAAACGAGTCAAGCTGGACCCCACGTAGGTTAGCATGACGGGTGCCACCACGGAGGGCCACCCAGCACAGCAGGCATCCCAGAAGCCAAAACTGAGGCTGCAGTGGATAGCAGAATAAGATCATGCAGTATAAGACCCAGGATAGTAATGCTGTGGTGTATCAATTACAGTGCCAATTACCTCCAGTGACCTCATCCCTGGTGTCTGCCATGCAAGGAATTCATGTAACCAGACGTTTGCATTCAATTTATTATTAGCCTGGGAAGATTATACTTGGATTTATTTGTTCAGAGCAAGCCTTGCAAGTTTCAGAGATGTCTGTATTCCTCATAGTTTGTTACACTAGGGTCTGATTGCTACGTTCTGTGTGTGCTACAATAAGAAAAAGCAGGGTACAAAGCAGTCCTAATAAACGGTCATCTAGAGATAATACAGGCTTCAAAATGCGAGTCTGTGCAGGTGGTGAAGTGCTGTTTGCAGTGGTATCCTGATAGAGGGGTGTATTCAGATTAGATTACTTGTATCACCTCTCACCCCATCCAATGTCAAATGAACTGTCCCATAGAGAAAAGGAGTTAAAAATGGACTGTGGGATTACCTGCTGCTGTATTATACAGGTACGTGATCCGGTCTGGCCAGATACATTCTGAGAGGTACAATCAGGTGATCTAAAGGCTCAGCAAACACGCAGTGGGTGCCTGAAGCAGCAGTGTGAAGCAATGAGAGAGAAATTGGTAGGGTTCAACAGAGCTGTAGAATAGGAGTGTCCCCGCCGAAGGGCCCACAATGGCGAATTGCAAGTAAACTAGAATCTAGCAAAAAAAAAAAATGAAATGCAAGGTGCTCCAGAGCGGAAAGCATAAGCTGGCATTGTGATGCAGCTTTTGTAAGGCAGGCAAGGAAAGGTAAAGTCCACAAAAAAAATGCCAGCGGCAGCAGTAGTACAGAACTCCACGTACGCTGTACCGCAAGGCAAGAGATATGGCGGACAATAGTCCTCTAAGCGATAAAATAACTGGTGGTGTTCCATGGGTTCCAAAAGGCTGCACAGTCCACTGGTAAAACAGCAAACTGGACAGAAAGCTGCCAAACAACACTGACAATCCGGCAGAAGCTGGAGCTGGAAGTGGAGCACAGCTGCAGCCGAAAGGCATTGGAGAGGGTACTAGATGACAGGTCCCAGGCAGTAGCGAGGATGGAAATCATGCTGACAAGTGAACTGAGTGATGCTACGGCACGAGCCCAGAGAACCCCCCCAAAAAAAGAAAAGAAAACAAACAGAAGGGAAGGAAGGGATGGCGGAAACGAGCAGAGAAGGGGAACACAAGGGGGCACAGAGCAGAACGTAGTGAGAGGGAGGAATCCAGCCCTGTGCACAGGATGGAGCGAGTGCAGGGAGTGCGACTCACTCTAAGCAGAGCTGTGGTTTGCCTGCTGATTTAAGTAGGGTATGGGGGGGAGCTCTTCCCCCATATAACAACAGGCATGTGCTTTTCAATTAACTAACGTGACAGGTTAATGTCCGGAAGCACTGGGGAATTCGTTATCTAAAATAATTATTTTAGTGGCTAATGATCCCAAAATGATAAATTTGTTGTATATATGGTTTAAACGTAGTACCTGTAAAGCCATTAAATATGAATAAACAAAATAAAAAACAGATTTGTATGTTTAGACATTTTTGGAGTTATTTTCTAGTATTTTCCCAAAAAAGTATTAATAAATGGACAAGTCTGGAACACATGATATAAGTTTCCTTCTGGTCCACAAGAATGCAAACACAATCTGTTTAATATATTGTTAAAATGAACAATTTTTGTTAGGGCATAGTATTTCTGTCCTAAATTTTAATTGAACAGAATGATTCTTCACATGACTAATCATCTTGATGGAAAATTTCCTGAGAGATGTCCTTTTTAGTACAGAGATTTTTTTAGCTAGAGATGAACCCCATGGCCCAGATATTCAAACTGCGCCAGTCTGAGGCGCAAGCCCCTGCGCTGCTCAAAATAGTTGCGCAGGGGTGTGGCGGAGTGATATTCAAGGAGTTCGCTGGCGCTGAGCTGAATCCTCACCCTACCACAGCACTTGCGCGATGGCTAGTGGAACTTGCGCTACCGCAAAGCTGCCAGAGTTGAGCATTAAACTTGGCTGGCATGCCATACCATTGCGCCATGCTCAAATTTCCATATTCAAAGGTGACATGCAAATGGGGCCATAATTTATGCAAAGGCGCAGGGGGCATTTGCATCTATTTATGGCCCCATTTGCATGCCATTTGCATGTAGGTGCGCCGATCCCCGAGGACTTGCTCCTGGCCACCCTGCCAGGCAGCAGCCGCCGGGGACCGACGCAATGCAGCCCGATCGCGGGCATCACAGTTACATGACACCCCCCACACACATCTCCCACAGCCCGATCGCGGGCAGAACACGACATGTCTCCCCCCACATCTCCCACAGCCCGATCGCTGGCAGAACACGCACATGTCCCCACACACATCTCCCACAGCCCTGATCAGGCAGAACCTGTATGAACTCTCCAGTGCCCGATCGCGGGCAGAACCTGTATGAACCCCCCCTATGCCCGATCGCTGGGCAGAATGTAACCTCCCCCAACCCGAATAACTCCCTGGTGGTCCAGTGGACCGTGAAAGCCCGATCACGGGCAGAATGTCACAGCACAACCCCCCACACATCTCCCTGGTGTCTAGTGTCCCCCACCCACCCACAAGCCCCTCCACCCCGCCTCCCCGCAGTCGGGCAGGGCGACAGCATCCCACCCACCTGCCGCCCGTCGCCTCGCGACTGACTGTCCGTAGGCTGCACTATTGGTGCAGAGCTACAGCCAATGGGCATGCAGCCCATACCGTACATGACAGTCCAGATTTGTGAATGATCATGCAGCCCATACCGTACATGACAGTCCAGATTTGTGAATGCGCAACCCTTTTGAATATCTGGGCCCATGTATCTCTTTTATTTTTGTAGGGATCATCATGATTAAATTGCCCAATTATCAAATGTTGATAGAACTGTGCAATAAAGCTTATGTTGTTATTAAATGCAATACATTTTAATACACTCTCTGAAAGGGTTCCCCATGTTGTTAATGCTCCTCAATTATATATTATTTTTTAATTTATTAAATTTTTAAGTGTAAGCTATAAGAGTTATATTTGAGCTAATTATCCTTTCACTAATAACGATCACGATTCTGTTATGGCACTGTCGGGCTGCTTCCACCTGAGGCATGTCACAATCAGATCATGTTGCCAACCCTCCTGACTCGTCCCCTTCGCTGTCTGATACACCCTATGGCACCTCTGCCTGGTGGTTCCTTGGCTCTCTATACCTGCTCATTCTTTCCAGATAAGCACAAATTCATTTATCCATGTACATAGCAATGTAGACTTCTGTACAGTCACTTTGCCATATATGAACAATTTGATTATCATTTTGCACCATGTTGAGCAGCAGTATGTACATTATCTGCAAGGTCATATAGCAGAAAACTTGAATTTGAATAATAATACATCAGAAGGCCAATATATGATAAAGTCCTTCTATACAGATGCTCCATATTCATTTGACAATTCAGCATTGAAGTGTCTTTTTTAAGATAATACTTTTTCTAGGTGGCGCACTATTTCACGAAGATCCCCCTGGTGGCCTATGCCTCCCTCTCGTGCCCTATGGTACACTCAGTGCCCCTTCTGCCCCTGGCCCCCTCCTGTACTGCAGCTTCACTTCCCACCACCACTATTCCAGCCCCTCTAGTGTTGCGCCAGGCAAGGGGGGGGCCGGAACCCTGCAGCAGTTCCCGGAGGTGCGCCAATCTGTTTGGCACAGATGTCACCATGTAACAAACCCAGGGAGTTTGTTGCTGGGAGACTGATTTTTGTAAAGTTTACCACAGCCCTTGTATTACTCTAAGGCTCTTTGAAAATTGAGCTCTCTGTGTTAAACAGAAGAGTATTATCAAATCTCCACTGAGGTTGCCTAATTCTGTCTGGAGTGAGTAACCAGAATATAGAGATGAAGGCATGGCCAGGTAAATAAATACCATATATTAAGGGTTTTTTAAAGTCAGAGCAGCAATATTTATTTATTAAAAAAAAAAACTCTAACTGGGACTGGATGTCAAATTGCTTAGATTTATATGTATATTTTCTTAAATCTGCATTATGTTAATCTCCAAATGCCAGTCAAATTATGAGTAGTCATAAATTAATTAAATAAGATGTAGATTCTTCTTTCAATGAAGCATGTGTTGATTTATCTATTGTTGGACTGGCATCTTATCCAGAAGAATTCCCCAAAAGCTTTTCCCTAGCCCTGATGTCCCCATTATGGGGTGCAAGCATTCAGGAAACATGGGGGCTCAGTTAAGCAGGGAGTTGAAAGTTTAAGACCACCACGATGAGAGCTGATGGTGGATGGCTGGTAAGCAAGGGAGTTCTCTGTACATAACTCTTTTGACTTATAAAGATGATAAAATAATTATGTCAGAATAAACTCGGTCTCTTCTTCAGTCAGAGCACTGGTGACCTTTTGTACTACTGAAACAAAGAAACATAGGATGTGATGACAGATAAAGGCTGCTGGGCCGATTCTGTTGGCCCATTTTTTTTAACCTTTGTTTTCTTTGTTTTTTGCTGCAGACCCTACTTGATCTAGGTGCAGTCCCTTCCCCCACTTCCTTACCCCTTGTGCCTGTCCTAACATTTTTGAGTCCCACCACTGTTTTCACCCCCACTATCTCCACTTGAAGGCTATTGCAAGTATCCACCACACTTTGTGTGAAGACGTACTTTCTCATATCTCTCCTGAATTTACCCCCTCCAACTTTATAACATGCTTGTTCAAGAGCATGTTTCTCTCTGAAAATACTTCCCTCCTTTACCTTATTTACCCCTGTGAGGTATTTAATAGTTTCAATCATCTCCCCTCTCTCTCCCTTCTCTCCTCCAGGGTATACGTATTTAGCTCCTTTAGTCTGTCCTCATAGGGCTTTTTATGCAGACCCAGCACCATTTTGGTAACATAGAAACATAAAAATTGATGGCAGATAAGGACCGCTTGGGCATCCTAGTCTGCTCATTTTCCCTAGCTACTGCAACACCACAGATCCTACTTGATCACTGCCCCTCCTTTCTTTACCACTAAGGTTCCCTCATGCCTATCCCTTGTCTTCTTGAATGCCACTACAGTTTTTTCCCCACCATCTCTGCAGGGAGGTTGTTCTAGGCATCCACCACTCTTTCTGAGAAGAAGTACTTCCTTACATCTCCCCTGTGCCTACCTCCACTCAACCTCATAGCATGACCCCTTGTTCTTGAGCATCTTTTTCTCTGAAAGGGTCTTCCTCTTGAACCTTATTTATACCTGTGACGTATTTGAAAGTTTTTATCATATCCCACTTTCTCTTCTTTCCTCCAGGTTGTACATATTGAGGTCCTCCAGTCTCTCCCTATACAGCTTTTGATGCAGACCCTGTGCCATTTTATTTGCATTCCTCTGGATTGCCTGTACTCAGTCTATACCGTTCCAGAGATGCAGTCTCCAGAACTGGACACAGTACTCCAGGTGCTGTCTCACCACAGATTTATATAGTGTTATGTGTAGTACAACTTTAAGAAATGTTAGAGACAGTACAGCTTTAAGAGAATGCACACTTCCTGTAACTGTGTCTGTGTCTGTGTGTTTGAGATCAGTTTCCTCTTGTATGAATCTGCTGAATGGAATTAAAAAGAGAAGGCCTAGATTTCAGTGTGACATGTTCTTCTTACTACCAAGACTCTGATCTGTTTAAGGTACTTATTTTCAGCGACCAAATACAACAAACTGGCAATGACAGATAGTGGACATTTTCATAGCTCCATCTTACTGAGTTACATCATTTTGTGACTTTTTGCATTAGAGGCAAGTAAGCAATTTGGAACTGTGTAATATCATGGCAACTTCAGCCAGCTTTGACATTTTTACAGGAACGGACTGGGATACATGATCCAGACAGTTTGATCAGTGGTTATTACTTAATCCTGCCATACAATCTGCAAATGTTTAGCAACATGATATGCTTATTCAAGCTGCTTTTTGTACTTTCTTGGGGAGTGAAACCTTCAAACTTTTATGCAGCCTGTGTGCACCGGACCGGCCGGAGGATTTGTCATATCAAGAGCTAAAGGCTAAATTGAATGCACAATACAGTTAAACAACTTTTCCAAGGGCTGAACGTTATAAATTCTACAGTTACCACCAGAAACCAGGTTAGTCATTACAATCTTATTTGGCTGAGATCAAATGCTTAGCTGTCACATGTGAGTGGAGCAGGGAACATCTTGAATCTAATCTAGCAGTTAAGTTTGCTATGGGGTTGAATAATGAACATAGTATTCAGCAATTACTTTCTGTAAGTGTCAAGAAGTCTACTCAGGAATTTTTACATTTGGCACAAATGTATGAAGTTGCAGAAAATGAAGTACATGCTAAGAAGGACACTAAAAATGAGGTTACAAGTACCTGCAGTAAACCCCAAATCGAAACAGCTCAAACTTAAATCTAAGCCACTGTTTTCAAAGAAAAATTCAACCACTACACCCAAATTGAATGGGCAGTACAAATGTGCATCATGTGGATCGACTCAGCATAGCAGAGACCAGTGTAAATTCAGAGAAGTTCAGTGTCATGCACGTAAACAACAGAGGCATATTGCTAAGGTTTGCAGGAGTAAGAGAACCGCGGTAGTCGGTTCGGAGAGCCCATACAGTGCAGTGGTTTCTAATGTATCACAAATGCAGACTAAAGATGTTCCTCCTTTCTATGTGTTACTTCAGTTACCACAACTGAGGCGTCAGTTACGGTTAATGGTAGACTCTGCTTCCTTAGTTACTTTTATTAACCATCAAACATGATCTGATCTGGATAAGCAACCATTGTCTCCTTGTAATAAGTTACTGCATGCATTTGAAAGGCAACCAGTTCAGCCACTGGGCTAGTTTACCACGTTGGTATGCAGGACTGATTCTCCCAAGACTGGTACACCTTTAGCTTTTCTGGTTTCAAACAAGCATTTCTCAATGCTGAATGTTGATTGTGTTGGTCCATTGAGGTCGCTCAGTGCCCGTCTGTCACTCGCTCATTCTGTTTCTCCCGGTGCTGCAGGCTGCTCTTTTGTACTGGGCTCCTGCCTACGTTGACACCTTTTTCTGTCCACAAAGAAATCTGCAGCTGTCCCGACAGAGCTCCATTGAGGTCACTCACTCCCCATGTCTCACTTGCTCATTCTGTTTCTCCTGGCACTGCAGGCAATCCTGTTGCACTGGGCTCCTGCCTCTGTTGGTGGCTTTTTCTGCCCACAAAGAAATCTGCAGCAGTCCTGACACAGGTTCGTTGAGCTTGCTCACTCCCCCTCTCTCACTCTCTCATTCTGTTTCTGCTGGAGCTGCATTCTGGCCTTTTGTGATGGGCTCCTGCCTGTGTTGCTGCCTCGTTCTGCCCACAAAGAAACAGCAGCAGTCACGATAGAGCTCTGTTGAGCTCGCTCAGTCCCCCTCTCTCACTCGCTCATTGTGTTTCTCCCGGTGCTGCAGGCTGCCCTTTTGTACTGGGCTTCTGCCTTAGTTGGCACCTTTTTCTGCCCTCAAAGAAATCTGGAGCTGTCCCGACAGAGCTCCGTTGAAGTCACTCACTCCCCCTGTCTCACTCACTCATTCTGTTTCTCCTGGCACTGCAGGCTGCCCTTTTGTAGTGGGCTCCTGTCTTTGGTGGCACCTGTTTCTGCCCACAAAGCAATCTGCAGCAGTCCCAACAGAGCTCCATTGACCTCGCTCACTCCCCCTCTCTCACTCGCTCGTTCCATTTCTGCCAGCGCTGCAGGCTGCCCTTTTGTAGTGGACTCCTGCCTGCATTGCTGCCTTCTTCTGCCCACAAAGAAATCTGCAACAGTCACAATAGAGCTCCGTTGAGCTCGCTCACTCCCCCTCTCTCACTCGCTCTTTCTGTTTCTCTCACTGCTGCAGCCTGCCCTGTTGTACTGGACTCCTGCCTGCGTTGGTGGCTTTTTCTGGCCACAAAGAAATCTGCAGCAGTCCTGACACAGCTCCGTTGAGCTCACTCACTCACTCCCCCTCTCATTCAGTTTCTGCCCACACTGCAGGCTGGCCTTTTGTACTGGGCTCCTGTCTGCATTCCCATCTTTTCCTGCCCACAAAGAAATCTGCAGCAGTCATGATAGACCTCCTTTGAGCTTGCTCACGCCCCCGCTCTCATTCACTCATTGTGTTTCTCCTGGCAGTGTAGGCTGCCCTTTTGTACTGGGCTTCTGCCTGCATTTGTACCTTTTTCTGCAGCACAAAGAAATCTGCAGCTGTGCCGACAGAGCTCCGTTGAGGTCGCTCACTCCACCTGTCTCACTCGCTCATTCTGTTTCTTCTGGCACTGCAGGCTGCCCTTTTGTAGTGGGCTCCTTCCTCTGTTGGTGCCTTTTTCTGCCCAAAAAGAAATCTGCAGCAGTCCCGACTGAGCTCTGTTGAGCTCGCTCACTCCTCCTCTCTCATTCGCTTATTCCATTTCTGCCTACGCTGCAGGCTGCCTTTTTGTACTGGGCTCCTGCCTACATTGCTGCCTTCTTCTGCCCACAAAGAAATCTGCAGCAGTCACGATAGAGCTCCATTGAGATCACTCACTCCCCCTCCCCCTCCCTCTCTCGCTCATTCTGTGTCTCCCGCTGGTGCAGGCTGCCCTTTTGTACTGGACTCCTGCCTGCGTTGGCACCTTTTTCTGCCCACAAAGAAATCTGCAGCACTCCTGACACAACTCCATACAGCTCACTCACTCCCCCTCTCTCACTCGCTCATTCTGTTTCTGCTGGTGCTGCAGGCTGGCCTTTTGTACTGGGCTCCTGCCTGCATTGCCGCCTTTTCCTACCCACAAAGAAATCCGCAGCAGTCACGCTAGACCTCCGTTGAGCTCGCTAACTCCCCCTCTCTCACTTGCTCATTGTGTTTCTCCTGGGCACTGCAGGCTGCCATTTTGTACTGGACTCCTACCTGCATTGGCACCTTTTCCTGCCCACTGCTAATGAACAATGTCACTGTCATTTTTATAATTTGTCCCGAACATGGATTTCCCACAGTGACCGCGGTATTTTGCGCTAGAACTGCGAAAACACATTTCAGCCAGGATGTGAAAAATGACAGCTGTACTGTTCATAAGGAGGTGCAGAAGAATGACAATGTTGAAAATCTGGACTGAAAATATTAATTCGCGAAGTTACGAGCGTGCATGCAAACTGCTCAATGCACGCTCGTAACATAGTCATTTTATGGAGTATCATCACCAAATTTTCAACATAGGCATTTTAGTATCTCTGCTAATGAACAGTTCACTGTCGTTTTCATAATGTGTCCCAAACATGGATTTCCCACAGTGACCATGCTATTCTGCGTTGGAACTGCGAAAACACATTTTGGCCAGGATGTGAAAAATGACAGCTGTACTGTTCACAAGGAGGTGTGAAAAATGTCAATGTTGAAAATCTGGCATTAAAATATTGCACTCACGAAGTTACGAGCGGCATGTAGCAACTGGCGAACGACGCCAGAAACAGTAATGTTTGGGATTTTTCCACCAAATTTGCAACATAGACTTTTGAAAGCCCACCTCATGAACACTGGCACTGTCATTTTGTTAATCAGTCCTGAAAGGGGATTCCGCATAGTGACCGCAAAATCACCTTTCACGGCTGAATAACACCATGACAGTCGCAGAATTCATGAGGAGAGGTCCCAAAAACCCCATGTTGAAAATTCAGTGCCAAAATTCCCAAAAATGCCTGAGATATGTATCAACATTGGAAAAACTCTATTTATTCCATTATACAGCTTACCAGCATTTCCTCAGTTCGCAGTCGGCTTTGAAGAGTGCAGACGTGTTCCCGGTCCACCGAAGATCGTAGTGCTGGACTCCAGAGGTAAGTATGCAGTGGGTGGGAATGGGTTGTGGGAGGGGGGCAGGGAGACCGCGAGGGATTGTTTTCTTTTTCCACAGGTTAAAAACAAACAAAAAAAACATTGTGGGACTTTTTTTTTTTTACAGGGGCATGGTGCACACTGGGGTGGGTTCCCAGCATGCCAACGGAGATTTTTTTTGGGGGGGGCAGCTGTAGCCAATGGGGATTGGGCACTCCTGTCGGCACAAAGTGGGGGCGCAAGAGCCGAGGGGGATTGGGCACCCCTTCGGCACAAATCTACTGGATGTTTGGGGGGGCATTATGCCGATGTGGAGTGGGCTCCCCCATTGGCACATGAAACTGGGAGGGCAGGACATAATGCCAATGGGGAGTGGGCACCCCCATTGGCAACATCAAAGTACAGGGCAGGGGCACTGAAGCCGACAGGGATTGGGGCCCCCGTTGGCAAACACACACTGTTGTGGGGGGGGCATATGCTGCCAAGGGGGGTTGGGTATCTCCTCGGCACTGGGTGTTCAAAATATTGTTTGTGAACATGGCAGAAAACTGCCGCCATGTTTACAAACAATATTACACTTGCAAACATTCCGCCCAGCAATGACGGGTCACTTCTCATTGCATCGAATGGCTGATGCTACAATGACGAGGCGGCCCCGATTGCAGTAGCTGAAACGTTTCAAGGTTGTGGCATGCTGGCTGAACTAGTGTTGTCAGCAGCTTACCACGGCATTGGGGAAAGTGGGCCAAGCCTTTAAAGGGTATGGGGGCATTGGCCACAACAGTGCTGCACCTCCACAACCTGCTTCTGGAAAGCTGCCGTAATATGTTTCTTGTGCATGTGTGCAATCAACATAAAAAGGGTGTTAACATTTCGGGCAGAGACGCTCAGGTTCTTCTAAACACTCACATTTATCCAGCAGATTTTGGCCTACTTGCTGCTGTCCAGGTACCACAAAGCAGTAACCAGCCCAAGCTTGGGAAGATTTTAGACATGTGTCCGGAGTTGTGGAAAGGCCTCGGATGTTTCACAACAGCTAAAACCAAGCTAGTTACAAAGCTTAATGCAGTCCCTAAGTTTTGTAAACCACAGAAACTTCCTTTTGCCTTAAAACTGGTGGTTGGGGCAGAATTGGACAGACTGGAAAAAGCAGGTGTGCTGGAAAAGGTTTCAAGTTCAGAGTGGGCTACTCCAATTGTGGTGGTATTTAAACCAGGTGGTAAGGTTTGAATATGTTGAGATTTTAAGGTGATACTTAATCCAGTACTTAGCACAGATGCATTTTCTTTACCCTAACCTGAAGAACTTTTTCATAGACTGAATGGTGGTGTGGGGTTCTCTGAACTGGACCTCGCTGACGCATACCTTCAAGTGGAGCTAGATACAGACCCTCAGAAGTTGGTCGTGATTAATACACACCAAGGACTGTACAAGTACAAATGCTTATGTTTTGGCCTTAGTTCCGCATCGGCTATTTTTCGAAAAGTGATTGAGCAAACGGTGGGTAATATACCAGGTGTTGCTTGTTATTTGGATGACATCATTGTCATGGGCAAGACAGAAGCAGAACATTTACTTAACTTACAAAAGACTGTAAACTGGTGTGGGACTGATAACACAGACTCAGTGTTTTAAGGTTTAAAACACACCAAGGGTGTGATATTTATTAAACTTAAATTAGGCAAACAGAAATCATAGATAATCAAGAAAATAAACAATCTACTACTGGAATAGCTTTCAGATTGTTCACCCTGTCAATACAGGTATAATAACCCTATATCTAGACTGACTACTTCTCTTAGGTAGCTCTTCACTTCACCATTACCTAGGCTGCTCTGACTTGCTCACCTCTAGGAGGTGTGTATATATATATAGTCCTATGCTGGGTCACCTGACATGACCCTTAAGTTACATATGCGTTTTATTGCCTTTTTACAAATCAAATCTGGTCCGGACACCCATTAAACATAAACAGTTTAGTACATAGCATCTTATTGTATAACCTAAATTCTTATAACATCTGTAAGGGCTTTGAAATACAATATATTCCGCTTGTAACGGACTAGTTTGACAAAGGGGCTTGCATCCATTACATGCGGTGTCCAGTACATCATTTGGTGTAAAAAATAGTCAAACGCTTACAGAACAGATTTTGGACCTCAGCCTAAAGTAATGCTTACTCCGGAGCGAGCGGTCTGGTGAAGCAAAGAGCTGTCCTCCTTGGGAAAATTGAAAACGGTGTTGTTTCTTCTGTGTTGAGTACCAAACAAAGGAACTCCTTATATTTATATACATGAGCAAGGGATTACAATCGGCTGAATTTTGCAGTACCTTCACTAATCCCACTAACCAAGACACCTATGAAATTACCTCACCATGTGCCATACAAAGCACCTGATCTATGCATTCTGGTGTCCATGCTCTAACATCTACATAGGCAGAACAATAAGACCTATGAAGGACTGAATACAGAGCATGTTTGGTCGATAATAAGAAGGGACACACTCCGGTATTGCTGCTCTTTTTTTAAAAATAGCAACACACTTATTCAGGAGTGAGCGGTCAGGCGAAGCCACGAACAAGGGATAGCAAACAGCTGAATTTCACTGAGAATCCAGCTCCTGCTGAGAAAGTCCACAATTAGAGTCTGCTTTAGTGCTGTTGCTCCAGCAGGAAAAGAATGCATGTGCCACATAAGTTCTCACCAGGTACAGTGTCGCTTTAACAGAAGGCATTGAAGCATTGAAGCACAGTGTGGAGTTCAGGAAATCTTCTCAAGTGCTAAATACAGTGTTAATTGGTGCACTGGCGGTCGCTACTTGCGGAGTTACAGGTCCGCCTTAACAGGAATAATTAACATTGAAAGCATAGCGTTTGGCATTTGGAATGGGAAATTTGTCCAGTTGAAGTGGACGTCCATTACAACAGCGTCCGGTACAGTTGGCGCATACTGTATTCCATGAATAAACAACAAGCTATAATGTGCCCTGAAACCCCACCTACAATGTGAGACTGACAGCTCTTATTCTTATAAAAGTATGGTTTTAGAAGGCGCTGCTTTTCCTATAGCAGAGCATTTCTGTAGTATCTTAGATTGAAGATGGTTTGGCACCAGGGAAAATAAGGAACATGGCACAATGGATTTGCAAAAACCTAAGGTAATACCTGTCTGTTTTATCCAAAACAAATGTTTGCAAGAAGAAACCAAAAGAGTTAACCTAACTTCATATTTACACCATGAAAGCAAGTCTTAATTAGTTTTATTACATTTTGGAAGGTAGTTATTTATTTGTGTTCCTCTTCCCCTTTTAATCTAGCCCTGTAATAATACAAAAAGTCCCTGTCCTGAGGTCTCTGAATAGCTGGGGGGGGGGTTGCTGAATGAATAAGGCAACACCTTCTGTGGCTTCCCTCATGATACATGCACTGGGAATTTTTACTAGCCAGTATACATGTCCTTTTTTTCTTGAAGGACTCTGAGAAGGGCTTGTGGTCTGGAGTGTTGGCTGAAAAATTGACTTCGCACCTCACCCTTCCACTTCCCCACAAACATTATTTTTAGTTTAATAAGGTATTTTACACTTTTGTTAGTACATTTCCCTACCCTTACTCGCAGGGAGGTGAAGACGTGTTCTGTTTTCCCTTTTCTCTGCAGGGTGTCTCTATAACATTATGCCTTTAGCATACAGGGTGGCAAAACATAATTACTTAAAGGCATGCCATCCTACTGGTTCACTGCAAATTGATAAAACTGCCCAAAATGCACCTTGCTTAGTGGTGCTCTATTTATACACCTGAATTCAATACTTTCTTAACAAAATATACTGCAAAGAAAACCTTATTAGGTCTATAATCTGTTTGGGACTGGAAGTACATAAACAGCCTAGGATTTGTTTTTCTCTGTACTTTTCCCTTTTGGTTATTAAATCTATATACTACATGAACTCATACAGCCATTATATTCATACATGCCACACTGTTACCATTATTTCTTTATTCATAATGGCTTCAAACCTAGCAACCTATACAGATATCTTTTATTCTAGGAGTGCACTCTATGTATGCTGGTTGCATTTAGGCATGTTTCTTAACATGCTTTTTCTACAGCAGGCTCCTTCCCAGGAAAGTAACGAAAGTGAAAGGGATACAGAAAGAAGGCACAATATGTAAGAAGGACAGGACAGGGCTATGATGGGAGACCACTCCGCCATTACCTGAAAAGGGGTTAGGGAAGAGACAGAGATACTACTGCACAGTAGATTTAAGTTAGGAAAAACAAAGAAGAAAGGAAAGGACTTCCCAGAGCCTTACTTAGCTACTATGGTGGAACACTGGTCCACCACAAAGACTTTAGAGTGATTGCAACAGAGTGGATTCAGACTTAGGAGAGAAAAAGCCAGTTTTGTCAACCAAGTGTCACATACTCAGGTCACACTATTGACAATGATGGGACTCGTCTGAATAATGAAAAGGTGGAAGCCATTGTGCACATGCCTGAACCACAGAATGTTTCAGAGTTGCGCTCATTCTTGGGTATGGTGCGCTACTATGACTGTTTCATACATGGCTTAGCCACTAAATGTGCTATCTTAAGTGAACTGTTACATAAGGGTACTCTTTGGAAGTGGACCAAGGGCCACAGTAAGGCAGTTCAAGCCATCAAGCTCTCTCTAACCGATGTGAATAATCTAACTCATTATGACCCTAACTTACCTATCACATTGGCCTGTGATGCTAGTCCTGTGGGTATATGAGCTGTCCTTTTCCATATAGATACAGAAGGAGTGGAGAAGCCAATAGCCCATGCTTCACACAAACTCACTGCAGCTGAAAGGAATTATGCTTAGATTCAGAGAGAGGCATTAGCAATTGTGTTCGGAGTCCAGAAATTTTGCCAATACTTGCTAGGTCGCAAGTTTCACCTGAAGACGGATCACAAGCCACTAGTGACAATTTTCAGTCCAGGAAAAGGAATTCTGGAGACAGCTACTAGCAGACTTCAATGATGGGCATTAATTCTGTCTGCCTATAATTTTGAGGTTACATACCAACCAACAGACCATCATGGAAATGCGGATGCCTTGTCGAGGTTACCAATATACAGAGAAATGGAGTTCGATGTGGGACTTAAAGAGGAACCTTTAGTATGCCAAGTGGGGCCAGAGAGTTTTCCAGTGCAATTCAAAGATATAGAGGACTCTACTGTTGTCTGTGCAATGGAGCTACAGCAGTTAGATCAGCTTCCAGTACTTGCCAAGGACATTGCAAAAGCGACTAGTCAAGATGTAATTTTGAAACAAATGTATCAGTATATGCTTGAGGGTTGGCTGCAAGGCACTACTTGTTCGACTGCATTACAACCCTACTATACAAAGAGACAACAGTTGTCCATTACTGAAGGGTGTCTTCTATGGGGATTGCGTATCATAGTACCCCAATGTTATCACTCAAATATGTTGACTCTTTTGCATGCGGGCCATCCAGGCATTACTAAAATGAAATCCCTGGCCAGCCTTCCCATATGGTGGCCTTTCATTGACAGAGACATATACCAGGTTGTGCAAAGATGCGAAGGTTGTGCTGTATCGATGGGAAATCTGGCAAGAGCTCCAGTTCACCATTGGGAACAACCTGAAAAACCCTGGCAAAGGTTGCATATTGATGTCACAGGACCCTATTTAAACTCCATGTGGTTACTCTTAACTGATGCTTATAGTAAATAGCCAGAAATTCAGCAAATGTCTTCGACAACTACTGGGAGTACCATCAAAGTGCTGAAATCTAGTTTTGCTACCCATGGTTTTCTGCAAGTGATTGTCTTGGATAACAGACCACAGTTCACGTCTGTTGAATTCAAAGCATTTTGCCAGTATCATGGTATCCGCCATATTTCCATCCAAGTTCAAATGGCAAAACTGAGCTTTTAAAAAGAGTATGGACAAAGCTAATCCTACTACACCAACGGCAATACAAACAGCCCTTTTGGACTTTCTTGCGATGTATCGAACAACACCACATTGTGTCACGGAAACATCCCCTGCAGAATTGTTGCTTGGATGTCAGATTCAAACTCAATAGGACCTTCTTCACCCTCTAGGCTATAAGTCAGTAACTAAAATGCTTCCTAAGACCAGATCCTTCAAACCCAATGATTTTGTGTGGGTCAGGATGTGTGCAGGCCTGAAGACATGGATAGAAGGCATGGTGGATAAAAAGTTTGGAAATGTTGTCTATAGTGTTCGACTGACTAGCCAGAGGAGAGAGAAAAAACATGTGGACCAATTACATACTAGAATTGAGACAGAACAAAAAAAGAGATACCCAGAGTCGAGGTAGTTATCCAGTATTATTTCCTCCAGAACAAGAACAGGAAGATATAGTGGATTCACAGCATTTGAGACAAGATGTGACTGATGCTAATCAGATTCCAGTGCAACAGCCTCGAGTCCTAGTATGTCGGTCAGGACGTATAAGACATCCACCAAAGAGTATGGACTTGTAGAGATATAGGCTAATGACATAGACTAACTAAAAGGGACATTGCAGTAATAACTGTAATAGCTTCGTATTATTTTCTGAATTATTGACTTACATGCTTTCTAGCTAAGTCAGGAGGGATTGTTATGTGTAGTACAGCTTTATGAAATGTTAGAGACAGTACAGCTTTAAGAGAATGTACACTTCCTGTAACCCTATCTGTGTGTTTGAGATCAGTTTCCTCTTGTATGAATCTGCTGAATGGAAGTAAAAAGAAGAGAAGGCCTAGATTTCAGTGTGGCATGCTTTTCTTACTACCAAGACCCTGATCTGTTTAAGGTACTTATTTTTGGCCACCAAATACAACATACAGCGGTATCACCACTTCCCTCTTCCTGCTGGTGATACCCCTCCCTATGCACCCTAGCATCCCACTGGTTCTCCCTACAGCCTTGTCACAGTGTTTGCCATCGTTAGGTCATCAGATATGATTACTCCCAGTTCTCTTTCCTGTTTGGCGGTTGCCAGTACCACTCCTCCCATTTTGTACTCCACCCTTGTGTTTTTGTGCCTGAATTGCATGATCTTGCACTTCTTCACATTAAAACTTAGTTGCCACACTCTTGATCACTCCTCAAGCTTTCTTAGATCCCTATTCATTTTTTCACCCCCCCAAGTCTGTACCCTAATGCAGATCTTTGTGTCATCTACAAAAAGGCATCCCTTTCCTTCTTGCCCCTCTGCAATGTCACTAATAAAAACATTAAAGAGGACCTATCCTAGTACTGGTCCTTGTGGCTTCCCACTGATCACTCTTCCTTCCTCAGAGTGAACTCTGCTTACCACCACCCTCTGTTGCCTATACCCCAAGAAATTTCTTACGCAGTTTACCATCTTTGGATTGACTCTCAGGCTACCCAACTTGCTTACGAGTCTCCTATGTGGAACAGTGTCGAGGGTCTTACAGAAATCTAGGTAGGCCAGAGACCACATGATGCAGCATGCCTAGTAGCAGCTCTGATTCACCGCTCCAGCCACCCGAGTTTTTTCAAATTTATTTTCCGACTATTCAGTACTGGTAACACTACAAAAACCTGTTTGGAAGACTCATTAATTGGTCGCCCTCAAATTGCAGCTGTTTTTTGCCCCATGGAGGTGGAAATGTGGAGGGCCCCACCAAGGCACACTCCCCCTGTCATGCCGGAGAAGGCCCCAAAGAAATCCAGGGCAACTAGTGCTACTGAACCCATCCTCCGCCAGACCAACAGCCGCTTGTGCTCTCCAGATTTCTGGCAGAATTTAGACCCTTCCAGGAAGAACTCCGCACAATGACATCAGAGATAAAATCCCTTTCGCAGGCTCTGGAGGACATTTCATTATGTACCTCAGATAGCGAAGTCCGCATCAGTTCACTGGAGAAGTGGGTGGAGAAGGTGGATCCAGAGCTGGTGGCAACTAGACAATGGCTGGCAAAAATGAAACTAAAGGTAGAAGACCTTGAGGGCCACGGCCACTAGAACAATGTGGTCCTCATAGGTCTGCCAGAGATTGAAGAGGGTCAGGATGCAATTCTCTTTGTACAGAAATTTGAGGAAAAAATAGCTGGGCCCTCTCCCTTTGGACCTAAATATGTGATCTAAAGGGCACACCGGGTGCTTCAACCGCCCCCTCCCAGCAGGAGCCCCCCAAGGCTGTTAATTTTCTGCTTTCTGACTTATTTAGAGTGCCAATACTTTCTCTTGAAAGTGAGAAAGCTACTGGAGGTCTGTTGGGAGGGAGTTAAAATTCGAATAGCCCAAGATTTTCCAGCCATGATCCGGCAGCGCAGAACGCCCTTCCACCCCCTGGTGTCTAAGCTCATCACTGCCAGGGTACCCAGCGAGGCTCCAGGTACAATTCATGAGTAGTTGGCAGGCTTATGAGGATCCTGAAGCAGCCCTAGCAGGGCTCAAGGTTGCCCTACCAGATCTCTTCCAAGGCACCTGAACTGGCTATGTTATGCTTTGTTAAGCCTTTTCAGAAAGCGAGGAGATGCTTTAATGTAAATCGATCAACAGATTAGGAGTGAAGTTCAGCATAATGGAGCTAGCTATGGTTTTCAAATCATACCTGTCCTAGGAAAGCTGTGACTTTTAATATCGTGCTTTCCAGTGCAGACTAGACTGTTGGGTAGCTTGAGAGCCTGGACTTATAGCGATTCATGCAGCGGCTTATTCCGAGCTCAGATCTGCCTCCGGGAGGCTGCTTCCCATGGAATTCACACAGTGCACTGTTCAGCTTCTTGAAGTTGCTCACGATCGCAAAGCTCCCGAGTCCCCTGCTGTTACTGGTTATGTACCAGTATGACCACTAGAGGAAGTGTGTCTCCCATACTTCACAGACCCAATAGATTATACTTAGATAGTGTGTCAAGCACCGTATGGTTTTGTTTTGTTATCTGTCTAACCTCTACCATTTTCTTTTTTATGCAAATGCTTCAAGACTCAGGGTATCACTGGATACTATTTACTGTACTTGTTTATTAGCCATGTTCCTAACCCTTGCTTTTTATTGCAGCTCATTTTCTTGCATAGTTTGGATGTCAGATTCTGGGACATTCTCCTCTGTTGGATATTTTTCACCCATACCTGACGTGTTAGAGGCACTTGTTGCAGTGGTTTACAATAAGCAGGGAAATTATTTGAGTTCCTATTTTGTTAGTAACTTTGAACCTCTGCACATATTCTATGTTGGCAGATTGGGCTTGTTTTGTTTTACTCTTGTGTTTGAAGGCGGAGTAGCCTACCACGTAATAATAACAATTTTAATCTTATGGCTGTTGTTGACCCGGATCACAGGGTTCTCATTACTAATCCAGGGCAAACTTTCTTTTTCTGCTCGACTTATGGTGGGATAATGGACAGGAAACCATTAAGGGTGGCTGGAGGGAGGGAGCAGTAAAATGGGGTTCTGCAGAATGAAGTTCGTAAAAGTAAGGGGAAGAGGAAGGGCCAGGTTGGTTCAATGTTTCAGGGATAGTTTTTAGGTACTTTTTGAGATTTTGGGATTGGGGAGAAAGTTTGGGAGGGTAATACGGAAGGGGGGAGGGTTGGGGAGTAGCACAGAATCGGTGTATGATAAGGTACCAGAGACACTTATTTATGCTCTAATGACAAGGGCTTTCTGGTCCAGTTTTAATAAAATGAATGGCTAGAGATCTAAAGTTAGCTTCATGGAATGTTAAAGGGGTCAGACAGAAAGTGAAACAATACAAGGTGCTGAAGCATTTGAACATATTGACAGCTGAAATCATATTTATACAAGAATCTCATCTGTTAGACTCTGAAGCATTAAGGATGAGGAGACAACAGGTGGGGCAAGTGTTTTCTGCCGGAGGTACTACCCAGAGTTGCAGAGTCATGATTTTAATAGCTAGGAGATTCCCATTCTCCACCACTCAGATTGTCAGGGATCCTCAGGGAGTCAGGGTAGATTTATATTAGTTTGGGGTACAATACATACCATAGAAATTCTTTTGGGAAGCATCTATGGGCCTAATGTGGATACTCCAGTGTTTTTTTTTTTTTACAGCTCATTAATGCTCTTACCCCCTTTCTCTCGATCCCGATAATCCTTGGGGGAGACTTAAATTTGGTTTTTGATCCAGTAATGGATCGGTCGGGTCATTCCTGAAAAGGGCTTTCCCCAGCCTAATGGGTACTTTGAGAATTAATGGACCAAGTAGGCCTGTGTGATGTCTGGCGTGTTCTTAACCCTACTGACAGGGGACACACATTCACTTCTCCAGTCCACAGGTCCTCCTCCTGTATTGACTACTTACTTCTCTCTCAGACACTTCTTCCCGGTGTCCTGGACTCCTCTATTCACCCTGGCCCTCCCTCAGATCATTCTCTGGCCATGTGCCAACTCTCCCTTTTGTCCCTCCCCAAGAAGATCAATGACCAGCTGCTGAAGGACCCTGGAGTAACCAAGTATGTCCTGGAACATCTCGATCAGTTTATCAGCGCTAACCACAATTCCACGACTAGGCCAGTTATGGAATGGTGTGCTTTTAAAGCCTATCTCAGAGGAATTTTGATTGGCCTGGCATCTCGGAGGAAGAAAAAAAGGGAACAGCAACTGCTGCATATTCTCTCTCAAATCCGGAACATAGAAGCGAATCTGGCCCCCCACACCCCGAAGTACTCAGGCAGGAGTTGACTAAATTGAGAGACACTTAACTGGACCTTTTGAGAGAGAGAGAAAGTGGAATTTGCAGTTCGGAGAACTAAGGCCTCCTACACAGATCAGGGTGAGAAGGCAGGGCGTCTTTTGGCTCTCAGAATGAAACAACAAGAATCCTCTAGATTCATTGCATTGATACGTTCCCAGGAGGACGGTTCCTTGAAAACATCTCCAGCAGATATTGTAGCTGTGTTTTGTTCCTATTATAAGCAATTGTATGGTTCTATGCTTTATCCACCATCAGGTCAGACTCTGGATAGATATCTTGAAGCTTCTAACTTACCTTCTTTCTGAAGCACAACAATGTGCATTATTATCTCCTATTTCTCAACTGGAACTGGTTAAAGTCATCAAAAGCCTTCCCACCAGATGGATTCTCACCCAACTTCTACAAAAAATTCAAAGACCAGTTAATCCCTTACTACTGCCACTGTACCAGCACATATTGTCTGGTGTGGAAGCAGATACGACTCTCTTTGAGGCCCTGATTGTCCTTTTGCCTGACGCTGACAAAAGTCCTGAACTGGTCACAAGCTACAGCCCTATCTCTCTTCTCAATCAGGATATTTAAATTTTAACTAAATTACTTGCTGACCGCATTAGCGTAATTCTCCCTGATCTCATTGGACCAAAACAGGTGGGATTTATGAAGGGGAGGTCTTCAGTGGACCACCTCTGCACCTTAGCCCATATCTTCTTAGTGTCCAGAGATGCGCATTTTACAGCTGCCCTGGTATCTCTGGACACCAAGAAGGCCTTCGATAGAGTGAATTGGAATTTTCTATTCCAGACTCTCAATGCTTTTGATTTCCCTCTAGATTTTCAGAAATGGATACAAGCACTATATCAATCCACAACTGCCTGCGTGACCGGTAATGGCATGATCTCAGAACTTTTCCCATAGCAATCGTGTATGAGACAAGGCTGCCCCTTGTCTCCATTGCTCTTTAATATCTATTTGGAGCCTCTCATCCACAGATTAACGTAATGTCAGAGGATTCAAGGAATCATTATTCAGGCTCAGGAAGTCAAAGTCTATGCCTATGCAGATGACCTCCTCCTCCAGCTGTCTCACTCTGCTTCAACCATCCCACCCATGTTAGAAATCATTGAGGAATATAGTCAAGTATCTAACTATAAGTTAAACATTAGTAAAACAGTTGTCTTCCCCCTTAATCACAAAGTGTTTAAAGATTCTATTTCTGCACTAGGGCTCACCTGGAAGCAGAACTCTTTAAGATATCTTGGAATCGAACTTACAAGAAATCTAGCCCTTTGTCTAAAACTGAATCTGGACTTTCTGGTACATACCATTAGTCAGGATTTAGATAGATGGTCCGCTCTCCCAATTTCTCTTTGGGGTAGAATCAACCTAATCAAGATGAATGTTTTTCCCTGACTTTTTTATACCTTTAGCCTATTTAACATATGGCTCCGACTTTCCTGGTTTAAAAAAATGCATGGTCTCATCTCAGAGTTCATCTGGTCCAGTAAACAGCCAAGAATTGCTTTCCACAAATTAGCCAGTCCCAAACTTAGAGGGGGTTTACGTCTCCCTCATCTAGGCCTCTATTATTGGGCTAGTCATGTCACCAAATACCTCAGATGGCTGTCCTCGATGATTCGCTACCCTCTCCCCCTTTTTCTCCACTCTACACTCAAAACTGAACTAGTTCATTAGATCCTGTGGTCTATCCCCTGCAACACTCTTACACATAAAAATAAACTCTCTCCCTTCAAAGTTAAAAGCCTCTCCCATAGCTATCTCTGTAAAGTTCACTCCCAGCTTTGTGTTTTTCTTAAGTATAGACATACTCATGATTTAATGCAGCCTATATGGGGTAATCCTACTTTTAAGATTGACAACAAAGTGCTCACACCTCGATGGTTGCCTCACTTGAAAGATGGCCTACTCACTCAGTTTATAAAAGAAGGTGGCTCCTGGCTTTCTTCTGCAGAGATCATGAGCAAATTCAACATTCTGAACCATAATGTCTTTAAAGTTTTCCAGTTCAGGCACATTCTCTTAAAAGTGCTGGGTGCAGATCCCCAGCCTGCAGGTTTATCTTTTCAATTGGAACTATGCCACTTGGCAGGCTTCCCACCAGCCGTGTCTAAGACATATGGATCCTATATGATTGGATTTACCCAGGCTGTTTTGGTCCAGCAGCTTACTGGACCTCCTTTTTCCCAGACTTGAATATAGATTGGCTTGCCCTATGGCACAACTGCCACAAATTTGTTATCCAAAACAGGTTACACCTTATGCAATTTCACATACTGCATAACCTGTATTACTCCCCTCAGAAATTAGCCAAATTTGGAGTAATACCATCATCCTTATGCACCTGTTGTCAACAAGGGGAAGGCACTTTATACCATATTTTTTGGACTTGCTCTAAAGTAGCTCCACTTTGGACTAGTATTCCAGAAAGAGCAGATCCTCTGTTAGGCTTGAACAACGTATTTACTGTGGAAACCTGTTTGCTTAGAGATTACTCTGGGATCTCAGTGCTCAGCTGTAAATATTATACGGCCCTTATCCTCATGCTCATCAAAAAATTGGTACTGAGACACTGGAAGAAGAGTAAGGACATCTCTTACATCGAATGGCTTAATGAGCTGCTAGCAAATCTTAGAATGGAAAAGGCAATAGCAAGCCTTAGTAACAGGTTAAAAAGGTATACAAGGATCTGGAACCCTTTACATACTCTCTGCTTCTTATGATTGATATGAACTGGCACCTTTACCCATATTTAGGTGTACACTGTTTACCTTTCTGTGCTGGGAGGGAGGGCTTGGGAGGACAGGGAATGGGAGGGTGAAGTGGGGGTAGAGAATGGGTCTATTACATTGTCGAATACATGTCTGGTATAATATATCAGCTATGGATCTATTCTCTGTAATGTAAAACTTTCAATAAAATTTGAATTGGAAAAAAAAAAGAATTCTAGGTAGGCCACATCCACCGCTCCATCCTGATTTAATTCCCTGGTTACCCAGTCAAAGAAATTTATCAGATCTGTTTGACACGACCTCCCCTCAGATAATCCATGCTGCCTTGGATCTTGTAAGCCACTGAATTCAAGATATTCCACTATCCTTTCCTTCAGAAGGGATTCCAGTAATTTCCCCACTATTGAAGTCAGATGACTGACCTGTAATTGCTTACTTTAAACCCTTTTTATACCCCTACCCTAGATTGGCTGTTTTACCCTACCCTAGATTGGGTGTGTTACCTACTCCCCCAATTTTGTTTACCCCTATCCTAGACAGGTGTTTCAACTAATCCCAGACTTTTGCTTAGTCTAACCCCCCCCTTTTTTTACCCCTACCCTAGATAAGGTGCTTCACCTCTTCCCAAACTTTTGCTTAGCCTTCCTCTGGACTGCCTCCGCTCTGTCTATGTCCTTCCTGAGATGTGGTCTCCAGAACTGGATAGAGTACTCAAGGTGGGGCCTTACCAGTGATCTATATGGGGGCAGCACCACCACCTCCCTCTTCCTGTTGGTGATATCCCTTCCTATGTACCCCAGCATCCCACTAGCCCTCCCGAATGCCTTGTCACACTGACTGGCCACCTTTAGGTAATCTGATATGATTATCCCCAGGTCCCTTTCCTGCTTGGTCTTTGTCAGTAACACTCCACCCATTTTGTACTCTGCTGCAGAGTTTCTATGATCCTAGTGCATTATGTTGTACTTTTTTGCATAAAACCCAGCTGCCATACCCTTGACTACTCTTCCAGTCATTTTAGATCCCTTCTATCCTCCCCCCCAACCCCCAGAGTATCCACACTGTTGCAAGTCTTGGTGTCATCCACAAAGAGGCAGACCTTCTCTTCCAGTTTGTTCACTATGTCACTTGTAAAGGCATTGAAGAGGACTGGTCACAGCACTGATCCCTGAGTTACCCTGCTAGTCACCCTCCCTTCCTAGGAGCGAACTCTGTTTACTGGGGGAGAACTAAAATCCTTAGTGAGAGGTTTAAATGCTTCATTGGCAAGCATTTAAACTAGCCAAGGGGGAGGCAATAGTAGGCAGGAAGAAACTAGTTGCCCCTCCCCAGGATGAAGCAGTCAGTGGGGAGCACCCTAGGGCTGGGAAATTGACACTGAAACCTAAAACTAAGATAGGCAGAATGGCAGAGATAAGGAAGAATGGCATTACAAACAGGAGAGGAAGGGAGAGAAGATATGGGGATAGGAGGGGAGCTGCAAGAAGGGGAGGTTGCAAAACCTGGAAGGCCATGTGCACCAATGCCAGCAGCTTGGGAAATAAAATCCCAGCTCTTGCGGCCTGATGGCAGAGGCAGACCTGGACATTGTCATTGTTATGGAGACATGGTACATGGGAACCATGAATAGGATATAGCAATACCAGGTTACATTCTATTTAGAAAAGACAAGGTGGGTAAAAAGGGTGGAGGGGTGGCTTTCTACATCAGGGAGGGAATTAAAACAATTAAGTTCATGGAATGGAGGAGAGCGTAGAAGCACTGTGGGTCACCCTGGAGAAAGGAAATGGGACTGCCATTCACACAGCTGTGATCTACAGACCTCCAGCATAACAGGAGGAGATGGATGGGGTACTAGTGGAAATCATCCACAAAATGACAGCCAAAGGTGAAGTGCTGCTGGTGGGAGACTTCAATATGCCTGATGTGGACTGGAGCACCCAGGTTGCAGCCACAGCCAGGAGCAGAGGCATCCTGGATGCCCTGCAGGGGGTGTGCCTCAAGCAGCTTGTGGCAGAACCTACTAGAGAAGGAGCAATTTTGAACCTGGTACTTACCAATGGGGACAGACTAACCGATGTAACCAGTGATGAAAGTGAGCAGGAACGCACAGAAACTCAGTTCCTGTACTTTTTTGCAGCAGGAACAGAGTTCCTGTACTTCTTCCCACTGACGCTGGAACTGAAATTCTTAAGCCGGCAACATAATGACAGTTTCTTGCCCTGTGACCTGAAACTATGGTTTCCATAACAACATCTGACTTGTACAACAGTGCTGTTTTGCTATAAATACTTCAATATTGCTAACTGAATCAACTAGTGTCGAAACAGACAGACGTGTCTTCGGACAGCTATCCTTCAGATTGAAGATCTTCATTCTACATTTCACATTCACCAGTGCCTGAGTTCCTGTACTTCTTGTGTACCACTTGCACCACTGGATGTAGCGGTGGGTAACCATCTGGGGTCCAGTGATCATTGTACAGTGTGGTTCAATGTGAGAACAGTGGAGTAGTCAAACCACCTGAAAGCAAGAGTCCTGGATTTCAGACGGGTTGACTTTGCAAAAATGGGGGAATGTCTCAAAGAAGCTCTGGCAGGGACAAGGAGAAGGGGGATGTAGTGAAACAATGGGTGACGTTAAGGGAGCCATAGTAGACACAACAAGCCTTTGTGTTGGGCAAGTAAGCAAAACAAAGAGAAAGAAAAAAACACTATGGTTCTCAAAGGATGTGGCCTGGAAGGTAAGAGAAAAAAGGCAGGCTTTCAGGAGGTACAAGGAAACACAAAAGGGGGAAGACAGGGAGCTGTATAATTGATAGAGACAGGGGTGACTCCAGGGGACTTGAGGAGGGTAAAAGTAGTCCCGCTCCACAAACATGGGAACAAGGAGGAGGCAGGAAACTACAGGCCAGTCAGCCTGACCACAGTGGTGTGGAAATTAATGGAGTCACTACTAAAGGAAAGAATTGTGATATTTCTTGAATCCAGCAGAGCATAGGATCTAAGGCAGCATGGATTCACAAAGGGAAGGTCTTGTCAAACAAATCTGATAGATATCTTTGACTGGGTGACTAGGGAGGTAGATGGGGAAGGGCGGTGGATGTGGCCTACCTAGACTTCTGCAAGGCCTTCAACACCATCCCACACAGGAGGTTGATAAATAAGTTGGGCAGCCTGGGAGTTGGCCCTAAGGTGGTAAATTAGACCAGAAATTAATTGAGTGACAGGAAACAGAGGGTGGTGGTAAATGACAGTGGTGCCAGAGTCCTTCTAAAGGTGGGGGCCAAGGTCCAGTGGTGATGGGCTAGCTGGGGAGGGGTAGCAACGATTATGAGGAAGCGTAGCTGCAGTCTGGCACCCCTGAAGTTCTGCACTGTTTAGTCCACGGGCTACTGAGCCCACCCTTTCCATTTGCCATATCCTTCAACAACCCTAGGATGACAACATCTTTGCTGCAAAATTCCACCCCAACCCCGCGTTAGCAGCAAGAAAGATGACTCAGTTGTGACAGTGAGCAGAGCATGGTGGTGAATCGTCTTGTCTCCGATCACAACTACTTACCACGGGGCTGGCACGTTAGCCTGTAGTACTGATCTGTTTTGCAACTGGACTCTGCTCTGTCAAACATCTCCCGAGGCTCCGACCTGGTCAAAGGCCACACACGGTCATCACATGCCGGTGGCCATCACAACACACACACAGTCAGTCAAGACTCATCTCAGGCAGGACAGTCAGCATCACCTCATGAGGAGGGAAGGGTACACTTGGGATGATAACTCGGCAGCGGTACTACTGCTGCTGCAGTGGACTCCTGTGTCACTCAGGCAGAATTGGGTTGGTCGGGACAAAGGTTTGGCAGCAGGAGTAGGACTGCAACTCACTGCTGCTAGTATCTGCCACCAGAAATAACTTCCAAGTAAGTCTGTTGCCCATTTTTCATCACTGCTGCCTAAAGTCCCATGTGAAGTTACACTACAGTCGTGTGCTAGAGTTCAAATATATGGTCGTGTGCAGTCATGTAAGGCTACAGGAGATGCATAACAGGAAGAGCATCATGTTTTTTTTCTGTTTGTTTCTTCCACGGCTGCTTGGCACTGACTGACCTAAACTACTTGTCTGCTGCCAAGCAACCACAGGCTGAACTGCAAGTGGCCCCACGCACATTACTGCACCCGGCTATTCTTTCTCTGGACCTCCACCACTGGTAGGAGTTCCTTTTTTCCCCTAAGTGTACATACTTCATTTGTCAAATAGTGAGGAAGCATGGCCCCCTCATTTTTAAATGTTGGGAGGGCCATGCTCCCCCCAGGCTCCCAGTCTCCAGAACCTATGGTAAATGGTGTTCAATCTGAGGAGAGGGAGGTAACCAGCGGGGTGCCACAGGAATCTGCGTTAGGGTCAGTCCTCTTTAATGTCTTCATAAGTGACATTGCAGAAGGTATGCCTCTTTGCAGATGATACTAACATCTGCAACAGGGTTGACACTTCGGGAAGGGTGTGTGGAAAAAATGAGAAAGGACCTAAACATGCTTGAGGAGTGGTCAAGAGTTTGGTAGCTAAGATTCAATGCAAAGAAGTGTAAAATCATGCACTTGGGGTGCAGAAATCCAAGGGAGGAGTACAAAATTGGGGGAGGTACTGACAGCCACCAGTAAAGAAAGAGACCCTGGGGGTAATGATATCTGATGACCTAAAGATAACCAAACAATGTGAGAAGGCTGTGGGGAGAGAAGGTGGGATGCTAAGGTGAATAGGGAGAGGTATCACCAGCAGAAAAAACAGGTGGTTATGCCACTGTACAAATCACTAGTGAGACCTCATCTGGAGTACTATGTCCAGTTCTGGAGACCGCATCTCTGGAAGGACATAGACAAAATAGAAGCAATCCAGAGAAGGGCAACAAAAATGGTGCAGTGACTGCACCAAAAGTCATATGAGAAAAGACTAGAGGTCCTCAATATGTATTCCCTGGAGGACAGGAGAGAGAAGGGGGATATGATAGAGACATTCAAGTACCTCAGGAGTATAAACAAGGTACAGGAAGGTAGCATCTTTCAGAAAAGAAGGTGTGCAAGAACAAGGGAGCATGATATGAGGCTAGAGCAGGGTAGTCTCAGCGGCAACATGAGGAAGTACTTTTTCACAGAAAGAGTAGTGGATGTTTGGAACAGCTTCCCTGTGGATGTGGTGGGGACAAAAACAGTAGGGGAATTCAAGAATGTATGGGGTAGACATGAGAGTACTCTCGCAATAGGGAAGAGAGAGTAAGCCTCAGATCAACTAGGGTTTGCGGTAATGCATTAGGTAGGGAAAAGGGGCAGACTAGGTGGGCCATATGGTACTTATCTGCCATTACCTTCTGTATATCTGTGTGTACCACTACTCTCTGTGTCCTATCCCCTAACCAGTTCATTACCCAGGTTATCACCTTAATATCCACCCCCAAGTTATCCAACTTGCTTACCAGTCTCCTATGTGGAATGGTGTGAAAAGCCTTGCTGAAATCCAGGTAGACCATGTCCACCGCTCCTCCCTGATCCAACTCCTTGGTCACCCACTCAAAGAAACCTATCATATTTGTTTGGTATGACCTTCCCCCTGTGAAACCATGCTGCCTTGGATCCTGTAAACCATTGGATGCAACATATTTCACAATCCTTTCCTTCAGTAGTGTTTCCCTAACTTACCCACCAGTGATGTCAGGCTGACAGACCTATAATTGCCTGCCTCTTCCTTGCTACCACTTTTGTGAAGTGGGACTACCTCTGCCCTTCTCCAGTCCTCCAGGACCACCCCAGTCTCTGGTGATCTGTTAAATAGGTCTGTCAGTGGTGCAGTTAGTACCTCCCTAAACTCCCTTAGCACCCTTGGATGTACCCTGTCTGGCCCCATAGCTTTGTCCACCTTCAGGTTAGCGAGTGCCTTCTGAACTCCATTTTATTCCCTCCAAGTTCCTGGCACCTTTTCGTGGTCCCTCCTGCTCCTCTTCTACTGTGTACACTGAGCAGAAGTATTTGTTCAAGATTTTTGCCTTTTCTTGATCCACATCCGTACAGTCTCCCCATCCCTTCTTAACTGTACAATCTCTCCCTTTGTCTTTCTTTTTTCACTAACATGCCTAAAGATGCCTCTCCTGTTCTTTTCACAATAATTTGCTTACTGTTGCATTACTCTGCAGGTTACATATATTTGTTTGGGGTATTTGCAATGACTCACATGAGGTAGGCAGCCTAAAGATAAAAACTGACAATGTCTTTCATGCAGTTATGGCAGGAGAGAGAGACAGGAGTATGACATCTGCTAGGCAGGAAGTGGGCCATGCCAGTTGTGGGGGCCATGCCACCTGTGGGTTCTCCTAAAACTACCCAGCAGTTTATGCAAATGATGGGAAAAGAGGGAACTTGGTACGGGTATCTCTGTACCACAGCATTCTGTCTGTGTGTGCTTCCCTTTGCATCAGTGTACATGCAAATGTCTGTTCTCATGTGTCCAGATCACCTACTGGGACTGCAGTCATGTTTGATCTAGCTAGTTAGCCCTTATCTACATCGCCGCAAAGTCGACACCATGAAAAAGCTCTAAATTAAATGCTGATTGACACTCACCTTTGCTGTTTACAGTGTGCCCAAGCAGAAATTGTTGTTGATAGGTGTGTGAGATGGTGAGTTTGTCTATGCTATGCTCCTCAGCTTTTGGCTTGTTGGTCACTTTAAAAGATACAAGACTTGCAGGCTGAATAGTCACAGGTAGGCTGCGTTTGGACAATATCTTCTTAAGCGTCTGAGGTATAGCTATATTATAACACAAAAACAATGGCAGAATTATTCTTAGAGGTATTTTTTAATATATATACATATATATATATATATATATATATTTATGCAATGGGGTGGACATAAATGGAGTGTGATAAATCTATTTATCTGAGTAACTGTGTGGATACATTTCATTTATCCACACAGTTGCTCATTTATCCACACAGTGCTGGACTACTTCCTAGTTTGACATACTTTCACTTTTTCACAGTCACACACAGTCAGTACTGCTATGTACAGATCTTGCCTCATCCACAGTAATGCATTCAGTTTAAAAATCTGCTTTCTATTTTTTAAATCCTCTCCCCAGCATCATCCATGTGAATTTGTTCCTCACAGGCAAAAAACACGGTGTAATCATGGAGCAGGTACCAGCATGTGTCACTTGCACTCTCGCTGCCACTATCTCCTTCCTTTCCACTTCCCACACTGCCTCAGCTCCTGACTTTGTAAACAACTGCCGAATAGCCAAACTGCAGCTCTTTTTAAATTTCTCCTCTACATCCATCACCCAAAAACAAGAGAACTGCTGACCTGAAATTAAAATTGTTTCTCTCCAAAACCGCAGTTGTTTTTTTCTTTCTGCCCCACTGTCTCACTCACATTGTCACTCTGGGTCTGTCAAATCAGTCGCCTCTTCTTCCCGATGCCACTTGCTGCACTCCAAATTTACAACTCTCATACAGAAATAACTTTGAAAAACTAAAAAGCACTTCATAACAGCGAGTATTATTCTGTCGGCGAGCACTCACTAAACTCACCCAACATTTTCCAGTATTCCTCCCGCTCGCTAAACTCAGCTGCCATTTTTTCCTTTTAAAACCTCTCAAGCCATACTTTCAGCCAGTCAGCTGTAATGAACCACAGAGGATGGCGCATCAACCTGGCAAATCACAAAATAAATCCACACACATTTCCATATTTTTTTATTTCAAAAAAGATTATTTAAAAAGTACACATACACATGTGGTTCTTCCTTGTTGCATAAATGAAATATGCAGGAGGGACCTTGCGTGATATATGCACACTTGTGCTGTTTGCCCTTGGCCACCTCACTCGTGGCTTACGTCACTCATGAGGTTAACCAAGGTCAAACAGCACTCGTGTACATAAATCATATATCACACAGGTCCCCCCTGCATATCCCTCATATATATATATATATATCTTTGTACTACTCTGACAGCCATTCCAGTCAGGCTGTTCCTCTTGTGACCTCTCATCCCCTGCCCTGGAAGAGCATTACCATAATGTGCTATTGGAAGCTCCAGGCCAAAATAGCTGGTGGGTATAATCATATGACCGGGCATTTCCTCCCTTTCCTGAGATGATCCACCCTGCAGGGTATGGGCCAGTTGTGTTATTTGTGTACTGGAACCCATGAACCTTTCACGTAGCCTGCCCAAGGAGGGCCTTTTTGGGGTAAATGGAGGACCAAGAGTTCTACCTCTGCAGCACCCTAAAGACAGATCCAGGCCAGAGCTGGGTGTCAGATCCTTATTGTGAACTCAGGTTTCTGAGTGTTACTGAGGATCAGGTGACTCAATGTATTTAATACAATTTTTTTGCTACCTTTGTATTTATGCTCCTCCCTGCCTGCCCCGACTCCTATCCTCAGGGTCATCTATGCACCTGAACAACCTGGGTGGGGGATATTGCTCCCTACTCAGACTTGCCTCATTGAACCCTTAATACTCCTGGATTACCCCCCGGGTGGGGAAGAGGCGCCCCTCAAACCCCCTCTTATCTTACTGTGAGGTGTCGTCTTTTCGGAGCTCCCCACAGTCGCATTGCCATCAGTACCGGGGCCCATCTCCAGGACTCAAGGCAGGCATTTTCCTCCTGATGTTAGGTCACTTCCCTCTGATGTCAGCACACAAGGGGGGGTCAAGGAGACGAGAGCATGTAGAGGCGCGCTCCGTCCTCTGACTCCAGCTGACAGCCATCCCTCCCACATCTGTGCTGCTCCCCGACTGCACCAACCACCTGAAAATCTGTAGGTGGCGGTATAGCAGTGAGAACCCACATCTCTCCCACCCGGAGAAAGAGGGACGCCCTCTGGGTGCTCAATCCTTCTCCCTCCGACTGGCCCTCCAGTAGTCCGGGCTTGCTACCGAACCCGGGTCGCTGGCATTGCAAGCGGTAGCCCTACCACTGAGCTGGCAGGCTGACTGTTTAATGCAATTCTATAATATATGGAAGTTCATGTTAAGGATGCTGGTGAGATGAGTTTGTGCCCAGAGCCTGGGAATGCAGAAGTCAACAGGCCAAGTAAAAGTGGTCATTTATGTCGGTTACCTCCTGTCTCATGGAATGAGGGTAAGCTCCTTCTGCAGTAGCTCACTGGTGGTAGATAATATTGTGAATTAATGGGAAAAGGATATTGTAGTTAAAGTGGAGTGAGCGGGGCCTAATGAGGGCATCCATTTGCTCAACTGATACATGATGCAAAAGCATAATGTGTCTAGAGCAGGAATGGCAGAGGAGTTGCAGAAGAGGGTCTCACCTGCCTTCCAATGTCACTAATTAGCATTCTGCAATGTTTTCTTTATAAGCCAGACATCTGTGGATGGCATCAATGAAGGGGTTTAGAGGAATAATAGCACACAGGTGGTCACAGGCCGTTGAACTCAGCCCTGACCACAGAATGTCTGTCAAAGTCTACCTGCTTCTTGTTGGCTCCTTCCACCCAAATGCACCAGGCAAATCAAGTGGTGCCCATGGAAGATGGTTGTCTCCAGGGTACCACCCCTGGGATACAACTGTGAGTTACCATGGAGCTGCTTGGGAACAAAGATGTGGCTAATTTAGATACCTGATAGCTCTCTGGGTAGGATAGAATATGGGTGTGGGAGGCAGTATTGCTTATTGGTTAGAGCACAGAGTTGTAAATCTGGAGACCCAGGTATAAATCCCATGGCCACCACTTACTTACTGACTGTGTGACCCAACAGAGCAAAGGTATGGTGCACAAAAAGTAAAATAATTAGCTAAGGAGCTAAGGAGTAGATTCTCTGCTCTTTGGACTATTTCAGTGTTGATGGCAATAATTTGCATTCACTAATTGCTGATAACAGAAATTTCTATTAACTTACTTATTATAGTACAACCATGTTTGGTCATTCATTGAACTTTAGCCCTTAGCTAATGATAAATACTGTATAAGTACATATGTATTTTAATTTTTTCATATTAACTTGCCTCCTCTTTCTGCTATGTATTTTTATCTGTTTTATTATTTTGACATTAGACATCACAAATTCAGGCACTGGTAGATGTACTTTTGATTTGGATTAATTGTGTATTACTTTTTTAAGATGGAGTGTTTTTTTTTTTTAAATATTGGCCTGGTTATTCAAAAGGGTTGCGCATGGCTCAACAGGGATGCACCATGCACAACCCATCAATGCGCCCTGGCACAATATTCAATGGGGCAAGTTGCAATGCACAACTCCTGATGCACTGGGGTGCATCGATAATGTATGAGGTGCAAGTGTAGGGGGCATGCCCATGCATATGTGGCACATCCCAATATCCAGCCCGGGATGTGCAGCATATATGCTGGCACAACCCTGCCTTGCGCCGCTCTTGCGGTGGAACTAGCATTAAATACCCTGGTGGCCCAGTGGTATCTCCTCCCGCCCGCCCACTGAGGACCCCGCCACCCAGCACCCCGTCATCAGAGGTGGCAGCACCCCACCAGCATGCTGCCTGGCCGCCTGCCGAATGACAGCATACAATATGGTCCATATGCCTATTGGTCCACTGTGTGGACCAGTGGGTGTGCAGACCATATTATACTACACAGGCCTGATATGTAAATGGGTTCATTCACATATCAGGCCTGTGTAATACAGAATGGTCTGCATGCCCATTAGTCCACACAGTGGACCAATAAGTACAGACTGTACTGTCGCTGTCATTCGGCAGGCAGCATGCGGACGGGGTGCTGCTGCCCGCCGATGACGGGGGGGGGTGCTGGGTGGTGGGGGTCCTTAGTGGGTAGGTGGGAAGGGGGGTACCACTGGGCCACCAGGGTATCTAAAGCTAGTTCTGCCTGTGATCGGGTGCTGGGGGGTTACCACTGGACCACGTGGATGGTAATAATACTAATGCCCATGATCGGGTGATGGGGATATTACGATAACTCATGCCCGCGATCGGGTGATGGGGGGGTTACTACTGGACCACCAGGGAAGGTAATAATACTAATGCCCACGATCAGGCAATGGGGATATTGAGAACACTAATGCCCACGATTGTGCATTGGGGGTATCCACTGGACCACCAGGGATAATAATATTACTTATGCCCACAATCAGGCATATGGGAGCAGGGGACCAACCTGGGACAGCAGGGCATTGGTCCCTGATGGCTGCAGCCTAGCAGGGCACCAGGCGCAAGTCTCCGGGGATCGGTGCACCGCATGCAAATGGGGACATAATGACATTCAAATGGCCCCATTAGTGCCTTGCATGCATAATTACCTAATTTGCATGCCCAGTGCTGAATATCATAGTTGATGTGCCTAGCGCAACTGCTCTTGTGCTGGCACATCTCTCTGCTCCCGATCTGCCACTTGCGCTGGCGCAGTACCACTGCGCCATGCACAGTATCTGTACCATCAGTGCCATATTCAACGTGTAATGATAACCACGACTGGGAGATGGCCATACCTGGCTACAACATATTCAGAAGAGACAGAGCAGGCAGGAAGGGAGGAGGAGTGGCACTCTATGTGAAAAAATGACATAAGGGCCACAGAGATCCAGGAGGAACAAAATGGGGGAGAGGTACTGTGGGTTAAGCTGGAAAGGAAAATGGAGACAGCCATCCACACAGGTGTGGTCTATAGACCACCAGCCCAGGAGGAAGAAACAGATAGGGAGCTGATGCTAGCCATCCAAAGGATGGCAGACAAAGGTGAGGTAGTACTGGTTGGAGACTTCAATATTCCAGACGTGGACTGGAGCATCCCAGCAGCAGCATCAACTAGGAGCAGATTTATCCTGGACTCCCTTTAGGGTGCCTTCCTCAAGCAACTGGTCATGGAACCAACTCGGCAGAAGGCAATACTGGACCTTGTGCTCACAAACAGGGACAGTGTGATGGGGGTAACAGTGGGGGAGCACCTGGAAACAGTGACCACCAGTCATTGTGGCTTGAAATCACAGAAAGAGCAGAACCAAACCACACAAAAACACGTATCCTGGATTTTAGGGTCGCAGACTTTGGGAAAATGGGGAGATACTTGAAAGAGGCATTAAGGGGAATGGGACAGGAATCGGGTTGAGGAACAGTGGGCAGTATTTAAAATGGGGATTACAAAAACAACAGAATTATGTATTAAGCAGGTTAGCAAGAGGAAAAGGAAGAGGAGACCATTATGGTTTTCCAAAGAGGTAACAAAGAAAGTGAAAGCCAAAAAGATTGCATTCAGGCAATACAAAAAGACACAGGCAGAAGGGGATAGGGAGAAGTACCAGGAGAAGCAAAGGGAGGCAGGGAGGTCAGTAAGGGAAGCCAAAGCTCAGACAGAAGAACACATTGCAAAATCAGTGGGTAGAGGGGACAAAACCTTTTACAGGTACATAAGTGAAAAAAGAAAGACAAAGGGAGGGATAGTGAGACTGAAGGGGGAGGATGGGGGCCGCGTGGAGGATGACAACAGTAAAGCTGACATATTGAACAGGTATTTCTGCTCAGTCTTTACTGAGGAAGAGGAGGGTAATGGGTCTGAAGGGAGTACAAGGGGTGAGAATGGTGCAGAAATGGACACAAGTCCCTTTACACGAGAAAGGGTTCTGAAGGAACTGGAAGTAATAAGAGTTGATAAAGCAATGGGGCCAGATGGGGTGCACCCCAGGGTCCTTAAAGAACTAAGAGAGGTGGTGGCTGAACCTCTGGCTATCCTGTTTAGCTGATCACTGGAAACAGGGGAGGTACCCAAAGACTGGAGGACAGCAGATGTAGTCCCCTTATACAAAAGTGGGAACAAAGAGGAAGCAGGGAACTACAGACCAGTCAGCCTCACCTCGGTAGTGGGGAAAATCATGGAAGCACTACTGAAGGAGAGATTGGTGGAACATCTGGTTGTCAATGGACTACAGGACCCAAGGCAGCATGGTTTTACCAGGGGGAGGTCATGTCAGACCAACCTCGTTGAATTTTTTGACTGGGTGACTAGGGAGGTGGATCAGGGGAGGGCAGTGGACATGGCCTATCTGGACTTCAGCAAGGCCTTTGACACTGTGCCACATAGCAAACTATTACACAAACTGGGGAATATGGGTGTGGGCAGGACAGTAGTGTGGTGGGTAGGTAACTGGCTAGGTGGCAGGACACAGAGGGTGGTGGTAAATGGCTGTCACTCCACAGAGGGAAGAGTGACCAGTGGGGTACCATAGGGATCAGTGCTGGGCCCGGTCCTATTCAACATCTTCATCAGTGACATGGCGCAGGACCTAGAGGCAGAATTTCACTGTTAGCTGATGACACAAAGCTCTGTAACAGAGTAGACACACCAGAGGGTGTAGACAGAATGAGAAGCGACCTGCAGAAACTTGAAGAATGGTCAGGGGTTTGGCAGTTGAAATTCAATGCAAAGAAGTGCAAGATAATGCATATGGGGCACAAAAACCCTGGCATAATATATCAGTTGGGGGGTGAGGATATAGCATGCACCAAGCAGGAAAGGGATCTTGGGGTTATCATCTCTGATGACCTCAAGGTAGGGAAACAGTGTGACAAGGCAGCAGGTAAAGCAAATAGGATGCTGGGATGTATAGGCAGGGCATCACCAGCAGGAAAAGAGGTCATAATTCCGCTATACAAGACACTAGTGAGGCCCCACCTGAGTACAGTGTACAGTTCTGGATACCATACCTACATAAGGACATAGACAGGGTAGAGAAGGTTCAGAGGAGGGCAACAAAGATGGTGCATGGATTGCATCACAAGTCCTATGAAGACAGGTTGAAGGAACTGAACATGTACTCCCTGGAGGAGAGGAGGGAGAGGGATATGATAGAGACATACAAGTATCTTACAGGGAGGAACAGGGTGCAGGAAAACACTATTTTAAGCGAAAAGATGTTTCAGGACTAGAGGGCATGGGATGAAGTTGGAGGAAGAGCGATTCAGAGGAAACATGAGAAGAATTTCTTCACAGAACGGGTGGTGGACAAGTGGAACACCCTGCCAGAGGAAGTGGTGGGGGCTGAAACAATCACGGGATTTAAGAATGCATGGGATAGACATAAAGGAATTCTGGAGGTCAGGGGTAAGGGGCAACAGACTTCTAGGAAAACAAACTGAACTTACAAGCTCAAATGGGCAGACTGGGTGGGCCATAGGCCCTTATCTGCCTACACTATCTATGTATCTATGTAACGGTGCTGTGCCATGGTGCAGCACCGTTGAATATCACCTGGTCCATGCCCTGGCACAGCCCAGTTGCGCTGTGCCTGGGCCTGCACCCCTGCCCGGCTCAGTATGAATATCCAGCCCTTAATGTTTATTCAGCTTTTCAGAAGTCAGTTACAAGGATAAAAATTTGCATTGTATTGCTTGAGTTATCGTATAATTCTTAACAAAAAACATTTGGTAGTCCAGGATAGGATGGGCAGCAGACACTTTTATCTATAAATTACTTCCCTCTTGGTTACAGATTGAAGGGGAGTAGCATTGTTTAACAACAAGGTAATGTAGCATTGCTAAAATAACACCATTATGAACATTACCACCCTTTCTGTTTGATGCTCTGCGGATGGCAACCTTGGAAGAAGTGAAAAGGGGAAGGGGGAGGATGGGGAGTCAGCAACCATGACTCAATAGGGGGACCCAATCCTTTATGTTAGGCCACCTTATGTCTATGTTTCATGTTGTGAGACATTGATTATGGCTTACTGGTAGAGCTGACCAACCCAGTTACTCATCAGAGGGGAAGGGGGTAAGCCCTTAAGTCATTCAGGAACATTTTTACATGTACTCTACTGAGGGAGGGGGTTCAAGGGACAAATGCAAGGTCCTTAAGCATCAAGAAGAGCAACCACCTACGTCTATCTAGAACTACTTACTTATTTTCTATCATTTAACGATCAAATGCACATATTTCATAAAAAGCTGGAATTCCCTTGAATTCACAACCCTGTGTCATGATTATCATTTCCTGAAAATATCATGTTGTTTGGTTTTGTGGTTTTCTTTAAATCAGTATCTGTTAATGTGCTCTACAGTAACTGAAAGCAGTGTAGAAACAATGAAGATGTTTCTGTCCCTGTTGGTGAGCAGTGACATCATACCTGTCCAGCCTGCTGTTTCACCAATTAAGCCCCTGATTGACTGAATAAGCTGTTGCAGTTCCTAGTTGGAGCAGTCTGTAGAGCTAATTGTTTTACACTCAAAGTTTATTACTAACCTATCTGGTTTGTGTTTAGCAATATTATCTTAAAATCATTCTGTTCTCATAAACAGTTGATCATTTGAGTTTCAGTCCTGAACTGAAGTGGTATGAATGAATGTCTGAGAAATTACATTGTCTGTATCACAGATGTCAGTTCTCTGTCATCAAAACTAATCAAAACTCATTGGAAGAACTACAGTGTGACTGTCTGTGTTTGTCTCTGTCAGTAGTTTAGTTTTTGTGGATTTTCATATGTTTCTGCTTGGAGGAACTGGACCATTCTTGGACATGACATCTATGAATGTTTCCTGGACTAAGAAACTGTAAAACATCACCACCAGATATTAGCATTCTCATCATAAATCAACTTTTTTGGAAGCCATCAAAAGCAAAAATAAGTTCAGTAGGTCTGTTATACAAGCTCTGAGTTGTGAAGTGCTGCATTGAATCCACATGTCTGTCTAACTTATTACTAAAGGAACAAGACAAAAGTAACCATACAAAGGGATTTTACATTCTGCATATGCACAGGCAGTTTGCACCTTCAGGAATTAACACATTCTGTGACTCTGAAACTCAGCAGTTCATAATTTCTTCTCGCTTTGACTTACCACCAAGTATCAGCATTTTCAATTGAAATCAAATTTAAATGTACTTGTCTCTAAGGGCTATCTTTGCAACAAACGTTTTGAAGAACAAATGAAACATACAGCCAAGGTTTTCACATCTTGCAAATGCCCAGGCCACGGTTCATTATCTCAGGCATTTAACACACTCTGTGACACTGGACCCTAGCAGTTCACAATTTTCTCTGTATTTGACTTTTTCTTAACTCTGGAATTGAACTCGCAGCATATGACCTGTCTATGGTGCCACTACTCAGTGGTCTTATAATCCACATAGAACATATAAAAGTCAGCGCAACCAGCAAAAAGCTGCGGCTCATCTATAAAAATAATACAGGAACATCTCCTCCATCTACTTATACTACTAATGTCTGGCAGTGTGCATCACAACTCTGGTCCTACTTCAAACCTTAATGCTCCTTCATGGAAAATCCCTGGGCTTATGCTTGCCTCACAAAACATCTGCAGCCTGCTCCCCAAACTAGACTGCCTGAAGGCCTGGGTCACTCAACATAACCCTGATGTGCTATCCTTTGGGGAAACCTGGCTATCCCTGAAGATACCCAACATGGCCATCACCCTGCCTGGCTACATTCTTTACAGACAAGACCGACAATTTAGAAGAGGGGGGGATGCATCATCTATACCAAAGACCACACTCCAGGGACACATAATACCCCCACCGTGTGGCAGTGACAACTTACAAGCCCTGGCCATAAAACTACTGCTAGGGGCCCACAACAGAGTGCTAACCATACTCTCAGTTTATATTCTGCCCAAATGGTCCCAGGTTGGTGCCAGCAACCTACTGGACTATATTAGCACACTGAGCCTAAACTCTGAAATAGTACTACTAGGAGACTTTAAGATTAACTGGCAATCACCTGCATCTACTGCTATAAAGGATACCCTCTCCATGATCCATTTCTCCCAACTAGTGAATACTCTGACTAGAATCAACTATAAGACCAGCACCAGCACAGTCCTGGACTGGGTCCTCACAAACCGCCAGCGCACATCTCCAATCTTACCGTTCTCTCTGGTGGCATGAGCGACCACTCCCCTGTCCAATGTATATGGAACAATAACTACTGCAAGACCCCAGCCAGAACCACAAAAAACAGGATACTCTTAAAGGGCCACCTGCCTCTATTAAAGGCTGACCTTAAACTCATCAACTGGTCAGACCTTGGAGAATCCAAAGATGTGGACATAGTGCTCGACCTCTTTACATCAAAATTTTACATGGTCTGTGACAAACATGCCCCTGTCAAAACAAGGAAAGCTAAAGGATCCATTAACCCATGGATTACCCCTGAGATCCTGGCACTTCTTGACCAAAGGGACCAATACTGGCTAAAAGGACGGTCGCAGGGCTCTGCAGCTAACTTCCAGGGATATAAAAAGGCCCGTAATGACTGTACAAAAGTGATCAGACAGGCTAAGAGTAAATACTACAAAGAAGCCCTCACCAACTCATGGAACAGCTGCAGATCTTTCTGGGAAAACCTACAGGATATTGTAGGGAAGGATCCAAACCCCCCCCTGCTATGCTCACTGTTGAGGGTGTCCCTACCGTAAACCCCTTACTCATAACCATCTCACTGAATCAGGCTTTTACTGACCTCAGTAGTGTTCTTCCAGTTGACTTCTTCAATGCCCCTAACTGAGTCACTAAAAGGGCTCCTATACCACCTCCCAACCGGTCACCTTTCTGCTTCAAAATAGTCCCTGAAGCTGACGCATGCAAATATGTAGTGACGGTCCTAGGAAAGTCAAGGCATAGTGGGGACACACTGAACTTTAAATTCATACATCTGGCACTGGATGAGATAATTGGACCGCTAACAAAAATAATTAACCTCTCCTCCCTCTGCCAGTCCCAATTCCCGCTAAGATGGAAATCTGCTGCAGTAACCCCTGTCCATAAAAGTGGGGACAGAACAGCACACAACAATTATAGGCTAATCTCCATATTCCAGCTGCTCTCCAAGGCTCTGAAGTGGATAGTGGCTGACCAGATGGTGGAGTATCTTAATCAACACAAACTTCTCTGCCCAGAACAACATGGATTCTGTGGTGGCCACAGTTCCATCATGGCCCTTCTAGAATTCACCGGGTTCATCAATAATGCCCTGGACCAAGGCCACCTAGTAGGTGCATCCTTCATTGACCTATCAAAGGCATTTGATACAGTTCATCTTGCCCCTCCTCCTACAGCAGCTCTCTGAAATTGGACTCGCAACAGACACCATGGACTAGTTTAGCAGCTACCTGAGCCTCTGCTCCCAACAAGTCAGGATTGGGGAAGTCCTATCTGACAACTGACCTGTCAGATCTGGAGTACAGCAAGGGTCTATACTGGGGCTGCTGCTGTTTAGTGTCTTCCTAAAAAACCTCCCGGCAGCTTGCCAATGCTGCATGCTCTTATATGCAGATGATGTGGTAATCTTCACCAGCAACCAGGGCCCGGAACTCCTCAAAAAGGACATCCAAAGTAGCTTCACAACAGCTGAAAAATAGCTTACAGAACAAAAACTGATCTTAAATTATAAAAAGACCAAAACCATGCTCTACACATCAACCCACAACAAACATAAAAGCTTCCCTTGGCCATACAGAATGACAGTGGCAGCACTCTGGAACTCATCCCACACTTGAAATACCTTGGAGTACCTGTTGACTCCGCCTTGTTCTTCACACAGCAAATTGACAATACTGCCAAAGCCATCGACACCAGAATTGGCATCCTCTACCGACACAGACATTGTCTCACCCATGAAGCACTGAACCTGGCAATTAACAGCTCAGTTGTATCCCTTATAGATTATGGACTGGTAATATATGGATCTGCAACTGACTCAGCACTCCAGTACATTACTGTTGCCTTAAATAAAGCCTGCTGCCTGCTCACTAATGCACCTAAACTAACCCATACCTGCAAACTCTATACCCGCACTGGCTGGCTCCGGCTGAAAGACAGAATAAGATATCAAGCCTGCCTTCTCGTCAAAAAGATCATGCTAAACCAGCTTCCTCCTGGAGTACAGAACCTGTTGTTCCTTCCACTAAATACCAGGCAAGTCAGGAGCTCCTCCACACAAACATTCTATATACCCAGATGCCACACATCCATGGCACAATGTGCCTTTGCATACCGGGCACCGCTCTGGACAAACGTACTACCACCAGATGTCTCTGGCACTGCTACACTTGTACCCTTCAAATTTAAACCGTGCCAGCACCTTATTCATATGAGTACCTGCAGGTGCCACTGCTAAGTCATCCTACACACCCACTGACTGACCCCAGCACTTCCCAGCCCCTATCCCCGGGATAGGCAAACCATGGCACTTAGCCCCATCTTCAACCCCTTTGTCCCAGCCTACCCCCTTCTATCCACACTGTCCTGTCTACCTCACCTTTTCTTCCCCCTTTCCCCTACTTCTCCTGACACAGACTTACTTTGCACATCGCCGCCGTTACTAGTTTGGCTTGGATTTATGTACCCTTATGTTAATATTGTCATTATCTGTTAACTGTACTCTCAATGTTTTATCTGTATGTTGTCCTGAAATCCTTCCATTGTTGTTTATGTACATGATGTGGAACTTCTCAACATGCATCCACTCACAGGTGTATCCAAGATTTCAATAAATAAATAAAATGAAATAAAACTATGTATTCTATTTGGGCTATAATACAGTGTTGTTTAATGGATATAAAATAAATCTACATTCCATTAATTCATAGAAGCACTGTGTCATTTATGTAGCCTTAATAAATATATTCATGTGATAACAATGTTGTTTACATGTCAGATTGACAACCCTGTGCCTGCCACACTCTGCTATTTCAGGAACATGTACTGTATGAACTCATAAAATTCAGTTCTTTGAGGGCTTCTGTGTGAAAATACATCATATATGTGTATAACTAGAAATACTATATGGCATCCCGGATGCCCCTGTCTCCTGCCCAATGGTTGAGGCTGCAGCTCTCTTCTTCCCCCTTTCCCCTGCCCCAAAAGCCCCCTGTCTTCTGCCCTCATATGAGGCTGCTGCAACCTGCTGCCCACTGTCTTCTCCATACAGTCAGGGCTGCTGCACCCTGTTGCCTCCTGCACAAACGGTTTAAGCTGCCGCACCCTGCTACCCTCTGTCCCCCCACCCTATAACCCAAGATTAAAGCATTTTTTATATTTCCTATTGGGTAGTTCGGGGCAGTGTACCAAAAGATGTAACTCTAGTGAAAGGGAGCAGCATGGTGCAGCATGATGCAACAATTGTAACTGTGGGGGCAAAATGCTCTATTGTGCAGCAGGGCACAGTGGTATCAGGGGACAGAAGACAACATGGTGCAGAAGCCTTGACTGTGGTGCAGGACTCAGTGGGGAATCAGGGTACAGCAGTCCTGACTGTATGACAGGGTGTATGTGGAGCAGCAGCGATGCCCATTTGCGACACTGGAAGTGGGTAGCAGGGTGCAGCAAAAGCCCCACCTTTGGTGGCCTGGGGAAGCATGGTGCAGCAGCCCAAACTGTGAAGGCAGAGGCCCTGGGACTCTAGGGCTTAGCAGAGCACAGCAGCCCTGTCTGTGGAGACCAGAAAGGGGGGCAACAGTGTGCATTGGCCTTGACTGTGGAGGTGGGGGACAGAGGGAAGTGAGGTGTAGCAGCCTCAATTGAGAGGCAGGAGACAGGGGCATCAGGATACCACATAGTATTTCTAGTTATACACATACATGATATATTTTCACACAGAAACCCTCAAAGAACTGAATTTTATGAGTTCATACAGTGCATGTTCATGAAATAGCAGTGTGGCAGACACGTTTGTCACTCTGATATAAAAACAAAATTGGTCTCACATGAACCTATTTATCTGAGTCTTCGGTTAGTTGGAGAAAAAGGAGGGATAAACTCTAGCTGGTGACTTGGTGACTGTGTTTATAAGTGTATTTAAGCTATTTTCTTAGCTGCCATTTCTGTGTGTTTGAAATTGTATTTAAGGTCTGTTCTTAACTGCCATTTGTGTGCTTTTCCATTTAGTTTGGGCAGGATTGAGGTATTCTAAGAGACAAGTTTGTGATTGTTGGTTTAAAAGTGGCTGCCTGGCCTTTAAGTGCAGGCATCATATTACAGGGATTAGTGTAGTTTGAATGTGAGGTTTTAACTGCCATCTCAGTTGAGTCTTCAGTTAGTTAGTTTAAAAGTTAGTTAGTTTAAAAGTGGCTGTCTGGCCTTTAAGGGCAGGCATCAAATTTCAAGAATTAGGGAGGGAGAGACTCTAGCTGGTGACTTGGTGACTGTGTTTGTAATTGTATTTAAGGTTTTTTCTTAGCTGCCATTTCTGTGTGTTTGTAATTGCATTGAGGTATTTTCTCAACTGCCATTTGGGTGTTTTTCCATTTAGTTTGGGCAGGATTGATGGATTCTAGCTGACAAGTTTGTGAGTGGAGTGAGGTGTCACTGCCAGAGGACTCCTTGGCTGATTGTTTTTTGGACACATTCTGTAGTTATTCCCACCCTCCACCCCACTACCCAGCCACCCCAGGGCTCACCCTACATTTATTGGGTGGGTCCCATAAGGCATTGCAACATCCTGCATCCATACAGGAAGCAGCAATGAGAGGAAGCACAACAGAGCACAACAGAAACAGAACATATATTTGGGAGATATCAAATAGCCATCTTAAGTAGGCAGTTGATTGAGGAGGGACTCAGACATGATGGGAGTGGTGCAGTGCAGTGTTTGTGGAGCAGCAGTCTTCAGGGAGACATTCTGGAGGCTGCGATGCTGCCCTATCTGCAGGCACCTCTCTGGGCTGAGGGAGGAGGTTGTCTGTCTCCCAGCAGAGTTGGCCAAGCTAAAGGTGGCATCCACCCCCACCCAGAGACCACTGGGTCCACAACTTTACCTCAAAGGATGCCAGGAAGAGGAGAGTTGGACTACATTGGACTCAGGGAGGGTGGGGGGTCAAAAACACATCCCCAAACCGGTACCGCATAATAACTCCTACACTGTTTTGGAGGAACAGGAAAGCCTCACTCAGGAACCCGAGGCTGGGACCAGGGAGGATGGGAGGATCCTCCAGGATGGAGCCCCAGGGAAGGGTAGCAGGGAACTCCGGAGGAGGGAGAAACTTCTCCTAGTGGGGGACTCTATTATCCGGGGAGTGGAGTTAGGGTCACCTACCAGGGGAGAGAGGGAGGTCAAGTGCCTCCCAGGAAGTACTGCATGGAGAGATGGGAAGCCGATCCATAGAATCGCTACAGCAATAGCTAGGAGGGAGCAGCTGGATGTCATTGTCCACCTGGGGACGAATGACCTGGCCAGGAGAAGTGTAGTGTTAGCTAGAATCCAGGATAATTTCAGGAAGCTGGGTGGAACCTGAAACAGATAGCATGCTCCATCTCATTCTTAGAGGTGTTACCTGTCCAGGGCACAGGGGAAGCTAGGGCACACCACATCCATACCTTCAACTCCTGGTTGAAGGAGTGATGTGGAAGGGAGGGTTTTGGCTTCATAGGGGACTGGCGCCTGACCTGGGCAGATGCAGGCTTATATAAGGAGGATGGCCTGCATCTGTCTGAGAAGGGGACCTTGGTCCTGTATGAGAAGTTTAAATGCTTTAGCTGTGAGCATTTAAACTGGTCAAGGAGGGAGAGCCAGGAGGGTCAGGAGGCTTAGGAACCCCCCCCACTTGAACATGCAGGAACATAAGTTGACTACGGGAACAGCGAAAACAGGCAGGGAGGTAAAGAATGTATAATGAGTGATATGGGGGGGCAGGAGCACATAGGAAAGGAAACTGGGGTGGGGGGAAGATGCTGGAGAGGCAGAACAAGAACAGAGGGAGGGCAGACTGTAAAACATGGACGGTCATGCTAATGAATGCCCGTAGCCTTGGAAATAAGGTTCCAGACCTGGAGGCCTTGTTGGTAAATGCAGACCTTGACATAGCAGCAATAACAGAGACATGGTACTCTGCTAATCATGGCTGGGAAGTCAATGTGCCAGGCTATACATTGTTCAGGAGGGACAGGGAGGGTAAAAAGGGTAGGGGAGTGGCCCTGTACATCAGAGATGGTAAAAAGGCTACAGAAGTTCAGGGAAGACAGGGGGAGGCTGAGGAAATGTGGGTCACTCTGGAGCCAGACAATGGAACAGCAATACACACAGGGGTGATCTACAGACCTCCAGCACAGAGGGAGGGAGGGAGGAAGTAGACAGAAAACTAGTGGAGAACATACATGACATGGCAGATAAGGGAGAAATCCTGCTACTGGAGGATTTCAATATGCCAGTCATGGACTGGGCCACCTAGATGGCTGTTTCAGTCAGAAGCACAGCCATCCTAGAATCCCTGCAGGGGGTTGGATTCAGGCAGCTGGTACATGAGCCAACCAGGGACAAGTCAATTCTGGAAAAAGACCTTCTCTGATTGTAACCCCCCTGCAAATTGGGGTTCCCAAAAGACTTCCAGGAGCTTGCTTGAATGCTGCAAGCCTGAATGGTGTTTGGCATTTAAGCCATTTATCAGTGAGTGTTTTTAGAGCCTCTGGTACTGTCTCTTTAAGAGCTGTCTGCTTGCAGACATAATTAGTTTGTATGGGGGGACTGTGTGCTTCTCTGAGTACCACTCGAGCTGCTGCCAATTCACTTCATTTTGCAGTCACTAAGGTGCAAAGGGAACCTATCTGAAAGATGTAACTGTTTGCCAGAAATTATTTAGAGTAATAATGAAATTACAGTTTGTCTAACCTGCTTTCTTTGCAGTCAGAACTGTGTCTGCTAGTTCCCCATTCTAGTTTTGAACTGCTGAACTGGACCAATCAGTGTGGGTAGCTAGCTCTAAAATGGTGCCTTGGACGAATCAGAACTTGGACTCATAATCTGAGCCAGCCACAAGAGGATTGTATGGGCAGTGACACTGGGAGATGTAGTTTAGACTTCAGTGCCTTTTTGGACCAACAGCAGCAGTCTATTGTGAGTGACAGCCAATCCAGTCAAGAACTGGGAGGAACTCAAAGGAAGTGCCAGGTTTTGTCGGTTGGAGTTTCAGTTGAGCTTTGGCAGTGAAGAAGGAAGGAGCCCTGTGCTTTTCAGTGTGCAGTTTAAGTCAACGTGTGTAAGGCCCAGAGTTCCGGTCTGCAGCTTGTGTAACAAGCATTTGGGACTAGATCCGTCCTGTGAAAAGAATCAGAGGATCTCTGAAGGTAGAAACCAGGCTCACCCTGTAGAAGACTGGAGGAATTGCTGAAAATTGCACTCTGTCTGTCAGAACTGAATCTGCTGTGTGTTCTCCCGGGTATTGTGCAGTAATTGCGATCGGGATACAGATGCAGCCTGCCTGGTATAGTGCTTTCTTTTATATGGATGTGTGAAGAGGTTTGTGTACTTCAAGTGAGCCCTGCTGACATTGAAGGACCCTATCTTATTTGGAGGTCGTGAGTACTAATTCAGGGTCGCTCCCTGTTGAATTGCCACATTAAATCCAAATGGAATTACTGTACTGCTGACTGTTTAATTCTCCCTTTCTCTGTGTGAAGGGCGCCTACCAGCTGCCACGGTTTGGACTAGCCACTAGGGCTTGGGTACCCAGGGACAGTAACTGATAGGGATAGGCCTGTGCACAGAAGCCATAAATGAATTATTAGAGTGATAAGCTAATTAACCTGATTTCCCCTGTCCTTGTTATATCCCCTAAATAAATCAGAGCTGCTTGTTTCAGCAAGTTATACTGCCTGAGTATTTGTCTATGTTAAAGTACTGTACTGTGATTGTTGCTGTATCTCTCATTTCACAGGAGGTCCCAGTGCGGAACCAGACCTGGGTGTAAGTGTATACTGTGAAGGTAATTCTGATATATTGTGTGGGCCACTAGTGGGAAGAGGGGGGTTGCAGTGTCCCAGAGGGCTGTGACCAAGTTAGTTTAACTATTGCAAACTGACCTCTGGGTGGAGGCACCGCCATTGGATCCAGGCCCTCAACCTGTTAGTGGCAAATCAGGCAGGGGTAGTAGCCCTGGGATAGCGCCATCTAGGGGTTACATCTTGGAGGCTCACCGCTGGGATTGTGTGTCCTCTAGTGGCCATATTACTGAACCACTGTTAAGAAAAAATGGGTACCCGACAGAAGTGGCTGTGCACCGGCTGGTGGAGTGGTGTACTGGGAGGAGATCGACCCCAAAATGCTATGCTTATCCTGGACATCCCCTGGGTATCAACACGGACACTGTGCAGGAGTACTTTCCAAGGTGGAAGGTTTACAAAACCCTGTGGTGGTGGGTCGGCATGCTAATCTGCTCACCCACACTTTCCTGGCCCTAGTAGAGTTTAAGGATCCATAGATAGCTCAAAGTGCCACAGACCATTACCCCAGAGAGGGCCCTCACTGCTTGGAGAGTGATAACTAAGGACAGTAAGACCGGGGAATCAGCCCCCACCACTATCTGAAACTTTGAGGAGAAATTTGCTGAATGGTTGCTGGGAGAGGGAAAACTGTGGAGGACTTGAAGAAACTATTCTTGCCACCTGAGGGTGTTCCTCCCAACACCTCTCCTGCTCCAGTGCCCGTGATGGTGGCTGAACCAATGCAGACTCTATTTCTGCACCTGCCATTAGTCACGACTCTTACCGAGGTTGAGAATCTTCTCTGGCACCTCCCACCCCCCAAAGGGAGGATGACTGGGAGACCTGGATAGACTATGTTGCCCCCAAGTGCTAGAATGGCAATGCTCGAAGGAAGAAAGCGAAAGAGGGTTAGTGAGAGCCTCGAGGTCCTGCCCAGCTACCATCCGTGCTAAACGGGCCAGTAACCCTGAAGCGACTGCACAGGCCTATCTTGAGGCCTTGGAGAATGTATAGGAGCCCAGATTCTGATGAGGACCTATGGTGGAGAGTAAGAAATGCACAACAGTACCAAGGGAGTTGTTGTCTGTGTATGTCTCTCGGCTGGAAAAATTGTTGCAAGAATGCCTCAGAAAGGGTAGTTTGCCAGCGATTGAACTGGAGCCAACCAGACTGGACAGAATCCTTAAGTCTGCCCCTCTCAGAACTGCTGTGCTTCAATTCTGATACGCGGCAATCGACTGGAATCCCCACCCTCCTATGATGAGTTAATGAGAGAAATTCGAGGAGTTGAGAAAAGGCGACCTCGAGGTACCTGCACCAACAGCTGTGGCTACGACCCGAGTGACTGAGGGTGACCCATCAAGTGAAGTTCAGGGGCAGAGGTTGACAGTCAATGAGTGCTCTGACAAGGAAAAGATATGCCAATGATGAACTGTTGAGAGAGATCCGGAATTCAAAAACAGTCCTTTGATAAATGCACGCACTGCAAGTATGGGCCCTGACCTATATCCGACTGCATCTGCTATGGGGTGGGGTACCCACCCATGTATCTGCTACTGATAACAGCTCCAAACTCAATTCCTTGACCATGGAAGTGGAGAAACTGACGAGATGTCTCCAAATGCTTATCCATACGCAGACAGAGATGGCACCAGGTTTCCAGTTAGTAATACCCCGCCCTGGCTCCCAGTGTGGCGCCTCGTAGCTCAAACTCCAGAAAGTATGTTTTGCTATAATTGTGGGAAAGATGGGCACATGAAAGGAATGCCAGTCCCAAAAGACACTGACAAAGTTGCATATAGGCTACAAGGAGAGCTTGGAGAAGAAATCAGTGGTTAAGAGGTGCACGACATGATCCCAGTGAGGGCACCAAAAATGCTAATTCACGTCCTTTTGTGGCAAGGTCAGTTGCCCAGGCCCCCACTACCGCCTCTCCAGACTGGTCCAGAATAGTGGTTCCCTCCATGGAGACCACTGTAAAGGTGAATGGAGTGTCTACAAGAGCTGTATTAGACAGTGGCTCCCAAGTGACAATTATGTTCCAGGATTGGTATCAGAAGCATTTGTCAGACGTACCCTTACAACCATTAGAAGGACTGCATGTATGGGGGTTAAGTGAGAGGCCTACCCTATTCCGGTATATCGAATTTGGCTGTCTTTCCCCACCTCCGTGGCTGGAGTGGCCGAACAAGTAGAGACCCTAGCCAGTGTGTCCCCCCACTGGACTGTATGATGGTGTCCCTTTGTTGATTGGAACAAATGCTCATATGTTCGGAAGGCTGGCACAGTTGTGTTATGAAAAACAGGGGCAAAGACTAGTAGAGCTTTTAAGAGTTCGGCTTTAATTAAGAAGGCCTATGAGGCACAGAGATGCTGAAAAACAGAACCAGAGGAACCGTCGGGAATGTATGGAAGAAGGATCCTGAGTCTCTGATCCTGGCGCAAATGCCCAGTGTACCTTACAGGAGAGGTCCGTATCAGAAAGGATGTTAAGAAAAAATTAATGTTGGATGCACCAGGCGATGGAAAATTGCCAGAGGACTGCTGGTCAAGCCTAGTATTTTGCCCGCTAGAGCCCATGCTTATGCCAGAAGGGTAATGGTCCAAGTTCATAATGTGTCTGAAAGAGACATTCGAGTAAACAGAGGTTGCATCCTGGCTAATGGCATTGTGCAGACACTGCAGTGCTACCAAGCAGCAAGAGTTCAAGGAAGAATGACAGGTAACGCCCTGACTTGTTTGATTTAGCTTCCGCTGCCAACTGAATGGAAAGTAGAGGATCAGTGAGAAGCTTGCCCAGAGAGACCGGTGTTTTCTTTAAAAGAATGGGATGTAGGATGCGTGCAAGAGCTGAGCACAATATCCGGCTGCATGACAAAGACCATTTCGTGAGAGGTCTCGGCAGCCTGGCACCTGCTGACATAGATGATGTGAGGCAGCATCTGCAAGAGATGTTAGCTGCTGGTGTAATACAAGAATCCAGAAGCCCTTATACTTCCCCCATTGTGGTAGTGAGGAAAAAGAATGGAACAGTAAGGATGTGTGTGGATTATCGCACCTTAAACCGCGGACTATCCCTAGAGTCAGTACACAATGCCCGCATTCAGGATGCTTTGGACTGCCTAAGCGGGAACAAGTGGTTCTCTGTGCTGGATCTCCGCAGTGGGTACTACCAGATCCCGATGGCCCCAGAGGACCGTGAGAAGAGCGGCCTTTATCTGTCCTTGGCTTCTATGAATTCATGAGGATGCCTCCAAGGGATTTCAGGTGCCCCCAGCCACTTTTCAACGATTGATGGAGAAGTGAGTGGGGGACCCTTAGACTTACTAGAGTGCCTGGTATACCTAGATGATGTTATTGTGTTTGGCAGCTCACTGGAGGAACATGAGAGCAGATTATTTAAGGTATTGGAACCGACTGGAGGACTTTGGCCTTAAACTGTCCATTGATAAGTGTCAATTCTTTCAAACATCAGTAAAGTATGTAGGACACATAGTATCCACGAGGAATAAGAGACCGACCCAAAGTAAAGTTGAGGCCTTAACCACACACATACAGCCAAAAATCTAAAAGAGACTGCAAAGATTCCTGGGATTCTGTGGTTATTATCGCGCTTCATCAAGGACTATTCAAGAGTGATCCGCCGCTTTACTTAACCTTACTCAAGGGCATCCCCCAACCCACAAAAATACCAAAAGTCAGCGTCCCTCAAGACTGAAAAGTGTATTTTCATCCGAGTGGTAGGGGCCGCTGGACTCCTGATTGTGAGACTGCTTTTCATGAGATCATATATCAACTTACCCACGCTCAGTGCTCGGCCTATGCCGATCAAGAAAACAAATCCTGCACACTGATGCTAGCTTGCAGGGTTGGGGGCTGTGTTGTACCAAGAGCACGAGAATCGGCCTGAGACCAGTGGCCTTTGCCAGTAGAAGCCTGACCCCATCCGAAAAGAACTATCCTGTACATAAGTTAGAGTTCCTAGCTTTGAAGTGGGCTATTGTTGACCAATTCCATAGTACTTGTATGGGGCTAAAATACTAGTAAACTGACAATAATCCTTTGACCTATGTGCAGACCTCAGCTAAGTTGGATGCCACTGGCCATAGGTGGCTTTCTGCATTATCTACATATGACTATGCTCTCGAATACCGAGCAGGTCTGAACCACATAGATGCTGATGCTCTCTCCCGGAGGCCTGTTCCCCAGAATGATTGGGTCCGACTGGCAGAACCTGACATTGGGCACTCTGCGGAAGTTTGACGGGGAGGAACAATGTCCCACGGACGCAGTGGACTGCATGGTGGATTGCTTGGGACCCTCTGAGAATTGCATACCTGCTGCTTATTGCCACTTTCTGCAATAGACATTGGTGCACTGCCTCAGCTGGACAATGACAGTATAAATCGGGCTCAATCCCGATCCCATGATCAAAGCAGCTTTAGAAGCCCTCTATGCAGGAAAAGATGTGTCAAATTCCGCTCCACTGATTTGAGAACTGCACTGTTATACAAAGAAGGTCCTAAGTTGAAACTGATCAATAAACTGTTATACAGAGAAACAGTAGACAGAGGGGACAAGTAGACAAACAACAACAGTGCTGCCCACTGCCTTTAGAGACTCAGTACTGAGGTCCTTGCACAACCACATGGGGCACCTTGGTATAGACAGAACACTTGACTTGGTGAGATCCAGATTCTATTGGCCTAAGATGGGGGCTGATGTGGAGCAACACATTCGAACTTAGATCGCTGCTTACAGAGAAAGCTTTGCCCCAGAGGGCTGCCCCTTGTTAACATCACCACCAGTGCACCCATGGAGCTGGTCTGTATTGATTTTCTGAGTTTGAGTCTGATCAAAGAAATATCAAATGTGCTGGTGGTCACTGACCATTTCACTAGATATGTACAAGCTTTCCCACAAAGACCAGAAAGCATCCACTGTGGCCAAAGTACTTGTGAAAACTTTTGTTCACTATGGGGCTCCACAAAGAATCCATTCTACCAAGGGAGAGACTTTGAGAGTCGCCTGATCAAAGATGCTTTCTCTGTGGGAGTGCGAAGTCCAGAACCACTCTTACACCCCAGGGGACCCACAGCCTGAGCGTTTCAACCGCACTTTGCTAGATATGCTAGGCACCTGCACCCAAAGGACAAGCCTAGATGGAGCCAACAAATTAGCACCCTGGTACATGCTTATACTGCACCAAAAGTGATGCCACTGGATTCTCCCCTCCGCCTGATGTTTGGAAGAGAAGCTCGACTACCCAGTAGATGTGTGTTTTGGGGTCTCTCTACATGGGGTTCAAGCTGACAACTATTTACAGTATGTGCAAAAGTTAAAGGCCCAGCTAACTCTGCGTACCAACTGGCTCAAACCATGGCTGCCAAAAAGAAATCTGGCCAACAAAGAAAGGTATGATAAAAGGTGAAAGCACAGTGAACTCCAGGAGGAGATCAGGTATTGCTAAGAAATCTGGGACTGCATGGCAAGCACAAGATTGCTGATAGATGGCACCATCTCCCTCACATTGTAGAGCAAACTAGATGATCTGCCAGTGTACAAAAGTAAGGCCTGAGAATAATTCAAAGATGTAAAAACAATGCAAGAAATCATTTACTGCCCATTGGACAAATCTTAAGTGAGTCTGAGCCCTAGAAGATGCCCCTCTGGACCAGTGACTAGAGCTGCTGCTAAGAAAAGATCAAGAAAGTCTGCACCTACAGAAGCAAAGTTAAAGTGTTCCCCTCCACAAGTCCCAGTTGAGCATGACTGTCAGTCCATATCGGAAGAAAGTGAGTGACTTTGAATACTATCCTTCTTCTGAACTGAGTCAATTGTTTCGGGGCAATCCCTAGTCAATACTGGAGACAAAGCTGGGCCTTCTGGACTGTCTAAGCCTCTAGCTCATCCCTGGAGCCAATGCTCCCAGAAAGTGAAGTGCAAAGCATCAGATCAGATGAAATGGAATCATTGTGCATGGTTGAACTGTTTGAGCTTTCAGGGAGAAGCCAAATGGAATTGGGGCAGACTGGTGATACACCCGAACAAGAGAAGAAGAGCTTGTTTGAGTGCCCTGACAGTCCACTGCCAGTGTCGAGAAGCTCTCCATACAAGCCAAATGTTGTGGACTCAGAAACTTCCATAACTCCTGGAGCTGAGAGTGCCCCAAGTTCTAGCCTCTCTACCCCCATGGAGACTCCCCTGACAAGTGAGGACAATGCTGAAAATGAGGCTCAGAGTGCAGAGACCTAACAGTTCCCCTAGAAAGACTGGTCGAGGCTGTAAAGCCTGTGGTGTACCTCAGTTATGATTCACTTGGGAGGCCTGTGGACTTGCCTCTCAATGTTGTCCATAAAAGGTGTATGTGTCCCAGCTCATTGCCCAAACTGAGCATCAGTGCTAACTCAAGTTACTTGTGTTGCCCTCTAAGTATGGTGCCCTTGCCCCATCCAGCCCAAAGGTAACTGATAGGGAAGGGCCCCTCTTCAGGTTTCATGTACAAGAGGTAATAACGAGTTATGGTACAATGTATGTAATACTGTGTAAAGTGACATACTGCAATGTTTCAGAAATGTGTTCTTGTAAAATGATATATTGACTGATGATTACATTGAGCCTAATGCAAATGTATATTGTTTGCAGTTGAAACTTATGGGGTACTTGCTTGACGCAGACATCAAGCTTTCCCAGGACAGGAAGGTGTAACCCCTGCAAATGGGGGTTCTAAAAGACTTCCAGGAGCTTGCTTGAATGCTGCAAGCCTGAATGGTGTTTGGCATTTAAGCCATTTATCAGTAGTGTTTTTAGAGCCTCTGGTACTGTCTCTTAAGAGCTGTCTGCTTGCAGACATAATTAGTTTGTATGGGGGACTGTGTGCTTCTCTGAGTACCACTCGAGCTGCTGCAATTCAATCTTCATTTTGCAGTCACTAAGAGGTGCAAAGGAACCTATCTGAAAGATGTAACTGTTTGCCAGAAATTATTTAGAGTAATAATGAAATTACAGTTTGTCTAACCTGCTTTCTTTGCAGTCAGAACTGTATCTGCTAGTTCCCATTCTAGTTTTGAACTGCTGAACTGGACCAATCAGTGTGGGGTAAGCTAGCTCTAAAATGGTGCCTTGGACGATAAAACTTGGACTCATAATCTGAGCCAGCCACAAGAGGATTGTATGGGCAGTGACTCTGGGAGATGTAGTTTAGACTTCAGTGCCTTTTGGACCAACAGCAGCAGTCTATTGTGAGTGACAGCCAATCCAGTCAAGAACTGGGAGGAACTCAAAGGAAGTGCCGGTTTTGTCGGTTGGAGTTTCAGTTGAGCTTTGGCAGTGAAGAAGGAAGGAGCCCTATGCTTTTTCAGTGTGCAGTTTAGTCAAAAAGCGTGTGTAAGGCCCAGGTTCAGTCTGCAGCTTGTGATAACAGCTTGTTAGGACTGAATCCGTCCTGTGAAAAATCAAAGGATCTCTGAAGAGTAGAAACCAGGCTCACCCTGTAGAAGACTGGAGGAATGCTGAAAATTGCACTCTGTCTGTCAGGAACTGAATCTGCTTGTGTGTGTTCTCGGGTATTGTGCAGTAATTGCGATGGGATACAGATGCAGCCTGCCTGGTATAGTACTTATATGGATGTGTAGAGAGGTTTGTGTACTTCAAGTGACCCTGCTGACATTGAAGGACCCTATCTTATTTGAGTGGTGAGTACTAATTCCAGGGTCGCTCCTGTTGAATTGCCACATTAAATCCAAATGGAATTACTGTACTGCTGACTGTTTAATTCTCCTTTTCTCTGGTGAAAGGGCCCCTACCAGCTGCCACGGTTTGGACTAGCCACTAGGGCTTGGGTACCCAGGGACAGTAACTGATAGGGATAGGCCTGTGCACAGAGCCATAAGAATTATTAGAGTGATAAGCTAATTAACCTGATTTCCCCTGTCCTTGTTATATCCCTAAATAAATCAGAGCTGCTTGTTTCCAGCAAAGTTATACTGCCTGGAGGTATTTGTCTCATGTTAAAGTACTGTACTGTGATTGTTGCACTGTATCTCTATTTCACAGGAGGTCCCAGTGCGGAACCAGACCTGGGTGTAAGTGTATACTGTGAAGGTAATTCTGATATATTGTGTGGGCCACTAGTGGGAAGAAGGGGGTTGCAGTGTCCCAGAGGGCTGTGACCAAGTTAGTTTAACTATTGCAAACCCTGACCTCTGGGTGGAGGCACCCGCGATTGGATCCAGGCCCCTCAACCTGTTAGTGGCAAATCAGGCAGGGGTAGTAGCCCTTGGGATAGCGCCATCTAGGGGTTACATGATGAAGCCCTATCTGGCAAAGTGGTGAAGTGTATGTTTTCTTGCTCGACCTACGTTGTACTAATAAAAGGATTTGTTCTTTAGTTTTCAATTGTTTTTATCTCTTCACTGGAGTGAAACACACTCCTGGCTCTGGAGTGTGAATGCTATTAGGTCTTTTTGCTGTTTGGGCTCCATGTCTGCACTTGCACCCTGCCCCAGTCCTAGAGCGTGGTACCTTTTGTTTGTGGAAACAAGTCAGTTCTGGACCTGGTGTGGACCAGTGGGTACAGAGTCAAAGAAATACTGGTGGAAGGGCAGCTGCGTTCCAGTGACCACCACATGGTGTGGTTCAGCATGGAGACATGGACTCAAGCAAGCCATAGAAGGGTAAGAGTATTTCAAGTGGGCAGATTTCACTGAAATGGGTAGATGTATACAAGCAGTTCTGGGGAAGGGAGCAGTAGTACAGGGGGTGGAAGAACAATGGGAGAAAATGAGAGGAGCCATAGTGGATATAAAAAAACAGTGCATTAGGATAGTGGCCAAAGGGAAAAGAAGAAGGAAATCACTGTGGTTTTCCAAAGAGGTGAGGGACAAAGTCAGGACTAAAAGGCTGAGTTTCAGGAAATATAAGGGAAGCCAAAGGGAGGAGGACAGGGAGGTGTACCTTGGATGTCTAAGAGAAGCAGGGAAAGCTGTTAGGAGGGCGAAGGCACAGACAGAAGAGGGCTTAGCACAGTCTGTAGACAAAGGGGATAAGGCATTTTATAGGTACATCAGTGAAAGAAATAAAAAAAGGGGGGGATTGTGAGACTCAAAGGGGAGAAAGGAGAGTGTAAGGAGGGGGATCTGGACAAGGCAGAAATACTGAACAAATACTTCTGCTCAGATTCACTAAGGAGGGGGCAGGTCAAGGACCACAGTTAGGTTGCAGAGGCAATGGGGTGGGGGAAGTCCATTTACACTAGAGAGAGTTCTGGAAGAACTCACAAAGCTGAAGGAGGATGAGGCCATGGGGCCAGATGGCATCCACTCGAAGATATTAAAGGAGCTGCAAAGATACCTAGCAGTGCCTCTGGAGGCCCTGTTCACAGAGTCACTCAACACGGGTGTCATTCCAGAGGACTGGAGGAGGGCACATGTAGTCCCACTGCACAAAAGCAGCAGTAGGGAGGAGGTGGGGAACTACAGGCCAGTCAGTCTCACCTCAGTGGTGGGAAAGATCATGGAGACACTGCTGAAAGAAAGGATAGCGGCACATTTGGAATCCAGTAGTGCTCAGGATCTGAGGCAACACAGATTCATAGCAGGAAGGTCATGTTAAACAAATCTAATCATTTTTTTTGATTGGATGAGTAGGGAACTTAATTAGGGAGGGGTAGTAGATGTCGCCTACCTGGATTTCTGCAAAGCCTTCGATACCGTCCCACATAGAAGGCTGATTAAAAAGAATGGTAGTCTGGGCATGGGAGACAAGGTGGTCAACTGGGTTAGGAACTGGTTAACAGACAGGAAACAGATGGTGGTGGTAAATGGGGTACAATCTGGGTAAAGGACGTGACCATGGGGTACCTCAGGGATCAGTACTAGGACCAGTCATATTCAGTGTCTTCATTAGTGACATTGCAGAGGGACTGGAAGGAAAGGCCTGCCTGTTTGCAGATGACACCAAGATCTGAAACAGGGTGGATACTCCAGAAGGGGTGCAGAAAATGAAGAGGGACCTGGAGAAGCTTGAAAGAAGTTTGGAGATGTGGCAACTGAGGTTCAATGTAAAGAAGTGAAAAAATTGAGGGAACCCTGGGAAGAGCTACAGGTTGGGTGGGGGAGGAGCTGACTGTCACCAAAGAGGAAAGGGACCTAGGGGTCATCACCTCTGATGACCTTAAGGTATCAAAGCAGTGTACAAAGGCAGCAGGGAGGGCCAGTGGCATGCTGGGGTGCATAGGCAGGGGTATCACTAGCAGGAGGTGGGAGGTGGTGATGCCATTGTACAAAACATTGGCAAAGCCTCACCTGGAGTGTTGCATGCAGTTCTGGAGGCCACACCTGCACAAGGACATAGATAAGGTGGAGGCTATCCAGAAAAGGGCAACAAAGATGGTGCAGGGCTTACACCATAAAACATATGAAAAGAGACTAGGGGACCTCAATATGTACTACTACTAATAATAATTTTATTTGTAAGGCTCCTTTCCATTGCCAAGATGCCTAACAATTTAAAAACAATTAATATAAAATCCAATAACAAGACAATACAACTAAGAATCATAAACAATCAGTAATAAATACTTTAATTATCCAAAAAAGCTTTTTTGCCACAGAAAGGTTTTTAAGCCCTTCTTAAATTCATCCCAGCTATGCACTCCTGTAACCGACGGGGTAGAGAATTCCAAAGGGTGGGAGCTGCATAGGCAAAAGCTCTTGAACCAGATGACTTCAAATTCACCCTTGGAATCTCTAACAACCCCTCGTCGGCCGAGCGGAGTGATCGACCAGGGCAGTAAGGAACCAGAAGCTCTTTCAGATAATCCGGGCCCTGTCCATTTAGGGCTTTAAAAGGCAGTAAACCGACTTTACAGGTGATCTGCCACCATATTGGCAGCCAGTGCAGTTCATGCAGCACTGGAGTAATATGGCAGGATCAAGTAGAACCCATCAAAAGCTGGGCTGCTGCATTCTGCACAAGTTGCAGGTGATGGATTTCAACCCCAGAAAGCCCTAGATAAAAGGAGTTGCAGTAATCCAAGTGCGAGGACACAAAGGCGTGCACCAGGGTAGGAAGGTTGTCAGATGGAACCAGATGCCTAACCCTGGCGATATTCCTAAGACGATAAAAGGAAATTTTGACGACAGCCGACACCTGCGAATGTAGGGTCAGTCCATCATCAAAAACTACCTCCAGATTACGCACCCGTTCAGAGGTCAGGAGAGAGACGCCTCCAAGAACAATTCCGGAGGACGCACCAACACCCAACCCCCCTATCTGGCAACCTGGGTCCACAACCAGTACCTCAGTCTTTTCCGAGTTCAACTTCAGCCAGCTAGAATCCATCCACTCCTGGATTTCTTTCAGACAGTTGCTAAAGACCGAAAGAGCTCCATCCTAGTCGGGTACAAAAGACAGGTACAGCTGGGTATCATTTGCATAACAGTGAAACCTCAGCCCATACCTTCTTACAATGTCTCCGAGGGGTAGCATATACACCGTGAACAGCAAGGGTGACAGCACAGAGCTCTGAGGCACCCCACAAGACAAAACAGTTGGGCCTGAAGAAAAAAACCCAGACACAACTCTTGTTGTTCTCCCTGTGAGAAATGATGTAAACCTTCTGAGGACTGTCCCCGACATTCCGCAGATATGCCTCAGGTGTCCTATCAACACCATGTGGTCCATGGTGTCAAAAGCTGAAGAAAGATCCAAAAGAACCAAGATGGAACGGCTCTTCCAACCTCTCGCCATCAGGAGATCATTGAGCACCCGAACCAGCGCCATCTTAGTACTATGTCTCTTACAAAAACTGGACTTGAGGGGCTCATAGATGTCATGGATGGTCAAATGGTCTTCCAGTTGTGCTGCCACTACTTTCTCAATCACCTTCTCAACAAAGGGAAAGTTAGAGATAAGTCCGTATTTTGCGAAACAGTCTGGGTCCAAGGTAGCTTTCTTCAAGAGTGGTGTCACCACCGCCTCTTTCAGGGAGCTAGGAAACTCTCCCAATTCCAAGGAGCACCAGACTATCCACACAAGGACTGGACCGATGATGTCACTACAACCCAAAATTAGGGAGGTCTGTCCAGGATCCAAACTACAGCATGTGGGGCACACACTCTGGATAATCCTCATGACATCCATGAACTCAAGTCGACTGAAGGTACTCGAGGAAAACTGAGGTACAGTGACCCTGTACTGATCAAAAACAACCCCCTAGGGTGTGCTGACTGCAGTACCACCCTGATGTCTGCCACCTTATATGCAAAGAATCGAGCAAGCTCGTCACACTCTAATTGCGAAAAAGCTTTCCGAACATGTAGGCAGGCTGGGTTGCACAGTCTGTCCACAGTTTGAAATAGCTGAGCTGGTCGATTCTGAGCAGCCACAATCTCCCCGGACAGGAATTCTGCCTTCTTACGGGTGACTGCAGATTGATAGACTAAATAATGGTCCAGCAATCTAAGGCAGTCAGCATCAAGGGCAGACTTTCGTCAGCAATGCTCTCACCTTCGCCCCTGTCTCTGCATCTCCCTCAAGGTCCCATCAAACCAAGAGGACCTGGGGCAAAGGGAGAGAGGGTGAACACAGACTGGAGAAATGGAATCCAGAACTGCCATAACAGCTGTATTATAAGCCAACACGAGGGTCTCTGGATCATTGCTTGCCAACTTGGGGGACGAGAGGTCAAGGACCGCCGCAAGGCCTTGGGAACTTATATCCCATAAAGGGCGGTACCTAACCAACTCTACAAGGGTAGGCCTTCGGGGGGGGGGTGCTAAAACTAAACTCTACGGTGTAGTGATTGGAGCATGAAACTGGTTCCATCCACACGTCAGTTGTTTCAATCCCTAGGAGGAAGATTAAGTCCAAAGAGTGTCCATGTTTATGAGCAGCAGTGGAAACCACCTGTGTAAGGCCCAGAGATGTCATTAACTGGAGGAAGTGTTGACCAAATTGCGAGAGTTCATCGTTGACCCAAACATTGAAGTCGCCCAAAACCATCAATCTTGGCAACTCAAACGCCATGTTGACGACGAAGTCCGCCACTTCCTGAAGGAATCACTTCTCATCACCGGGTGGACGGTAGATGAGAGCGATTCCATAACCTACACCTGCTACCACTGTATACTCAAAGGACTCAACCTCCTCAACAAATACCCTGTGAGGTTTAGTTCAGTCTTGAAACAGACCACAACCCCTCCCCCCACGATCCAATCTCGGGCAGTGTCTCACCAAGTACCCTACTGGAGTCATAGCCTCCACAGTGGGGCCAGAATTTTCATCATGTCAGGTCTCAGTGATGCATGCCAGGTCCACCATACCAACAAGATCTGTAATAACTGCAGTCTTATTCTTAATGGACCTGGCATTGCACAACACCGCCCGAGTTGGACGAACCTCATGGGCTGCCCGGGCCATCTGCCTACCACACTCAGTAGTGCCCTTGGTTATGGGCACCAACCATGTCAAACCATGATCTGGATTCCATTTTGCCTCAGGGCGTCTTCTGGATCCAACCACCCCAATTCAGTGACCCCCTCGTTCATCCTCCACTGTTCATGACCCCCCGCCCTCCTCCCTCTCCTACGCATAATGCCCAGTGCTCTACAGCACTGGTAGATCTCAAACTGAAGAGGAAGACTATAGAAAGGGTGATGGGTATGAAGAGCAGAGGACGAGTAGTGCACAACTGTGGGGGCAGGCATCCAACACATTCTGCAGCTACAAAACAAATTAGTAAATACACTAAAAAAAAACAACTCTATTATCACCCAACCCCACCCAAAGCAATATTATCCCAAAATTCACAAAACAAATTAAAACAAAACAAAACAAGCCTCACAATTACTCAGCTAACCCACCTTATATATAATAAAATGCAATTTAAAACACCACACTATCCCCATTAACTAATAGAGTCACTCCTGTACTTAAATCTGGAGCCACTACAACCCCCCCCACACACATATACAGAATACAAAATAATGAAATAATGAAACTTAACCCCCCCCCCAACCCTTTCGGCCGAGGAGAAGAGCAATTCAGGCACTCTCACTGCCCAGACAAAAAAATCACAGATAAATAAAACAACATATGAATAATGAAGTTTACCCCCACCCCCAGTCCTCTCATGACCAGGTAGACAGGGTAATTTTGGCACTCTCACTGCCCAAGTAAAAGTCACAGTCCACCAAAATAAAGTCACAGAACATTAACATAAATAAATAAAGAAGAAATAAATATGTAGACGCCAAGCTCCTCTCACCACCAAGGAGTCCACCAAAAATAAAAATTTAAATCCAGAGAAGGGTGCAGTTAGTTCCAGCAATCTTCTCTTGTAAAGTACAGGAGTCTCAAAATCCAGAGCAGGGAATAGACGTCCATAAAATCAAAAGAAGAAACCAGAACCGAGCCGCTCATAGCCCACTGAAGTAGGGTGTAGAAACAAGGGGGAAATCCAAAATATTACTCCACTGTAGATACAAGGGAGAGCCCAAATCCAAATCAAAACCAGCATCTGTCGAAGCCTGCCAGAGGAGTCTGATCAGTAAATTAGGGCCCATCAATTCCAAGCTGTGTGTAACCCCATAGGAAATGATGCAGCCCCACCAAGACACCCGAGCAAGACCACACTGCAGTCAAACCCACGAGTCAAGGGGAACACGGTACCCCAGGCAGTTCCCTGGCTAAGTAAATACCCCCCCCCCATGAGGTGATAAATCCCACTGAGACACACAATGGAGTCGGGTCCATTCCAGTCACTATCCACCATCCAAAGTACTTCCAGACCCAATGTTCGGCTTTCACTTTTCAGCCCAGGATTGGTTCACAGCCAGAGTCCCAGCAGAAACCAGCCATAATCCCTCACTAGATCTCCTTATGTTTTTCCTCCCAACTAGCTTCAGAAAGTGTCCTGCTCCCTCTCTTGCATTCTCCACAGCCTGACCAGTATCTCTTTACCATCCCTCATCCCATAAAGACCTGTAAAATTCCTTCCTGCACAAGGAGTAAGGAATATTGACTATAGTGACAAGAGTTCTTCAGGCTCAACAAGATCTCTACAGGAGCCCAAACAGCTGCGGCGGGATGATAAAGTTATATAATTTACACCACAGTTCACCAAAGTTAGCATTACATGCAGCAAGCTTACAGCAGATGCTCCAAAACCAAAAAGTACAATGCAAAGTAAAACAAATATAATAAAATACTGCAAAATAAAACAAAATAACACAGAATAACACAGAGATTCAATGAGGAGCAACTACAGCACGCCCAGCCTGGCTGCCATCTTGGTACTGGAGGAGAGGAGACAGCAGGGGGAACATGATTGAAGCTTTCAAGTACCTCAAGGGCATAAATAAGGTGCAGGCAGGGGAGTTTTTCCAGTGTAGAAAAAGTACTAGAACAAGGGGGCACAATATGAAATTGGAAGGGGGTAGATTAAGAGGTAGTGTGAGGAAGTTTTTTTATACAGAAAGGGTAGTCGACTCATGGAATAGTCTGCCACAGGAGGTAGTGGGGGCAAGCACAGTGGAGGGGTTTAAGCATGCTTGGGACAGGCACAAGGGAAGCCTGAGAGGGAAGGGAGTGATGAAAAGCCATTGATCACATAAGGTCACTGGTCACATGCAATGTATAGGGCCTACGGGCAGACTGGATGGGCCTAGCGGTCCTTATCTGCCGACAATTTCTATGTTTCCATGCTTCTATGTTTCTGTTGAAGCTACATCAAAGATACACTGCTTCTATGAATTAATGGAAAGCAGGTTTATTTCATATCCATTAAACAACCCTGTGTTATGTAACCAGAATATAATGCAGAGTTGTAATGACAGAGAACTGACATCTGTGATACAGACATGGTAATTTCTCACAGACATTCATTCATGCCACTAAAATTCAGCACTGCACCCCAAATAATCAAGTTTTTATGAGAACAGAAAGATAGATTTTAAGCATATCTCTCTAAATACAAGCCAGCTGGGTTAGTAACAAACTCTGAGTGAAAACAATTAGCTCTTCGGACTGCTCTAATAGGAACTGCAACAGCTTATTCAGTCAATCAGGGATTTAATTGATAAAGCAACAGACTGGACAGGTATGATGTCATTACTCACTGACAGGGACAGAAACATCTTAGCTGTTTCTTCAGTGTTTCAGTTACTGCAGAGCACATTAACAGAAGCTGATTTAAAGCAAACCACAAAACCAAACAGCATGCTGTTTTTAGGAAACACTAATCATGACACAGTGATATGTATTCAAGTAAATTCAAGCTTTTATGAATTAGGTGTGCATTGATCTTTAAGATATATGTTATTCTTTACATTTGATATATTTGGTTCACTGTTGTTCCCCATTCTGTAATGGTAAGGGTTGTTTGCGATAGTATTTTGTGATAGCCTTCTTAGCTGCTAACAGCAATATGCTGAGTACGTGCCTAGAGTTCCGATCCCTACAATCACAAGGGAATATATAGAATAGGAAAAACTCTGCCATCAACCTCACCGGCCTGCTATAGAGTTCCTGTAGATCAGCCTGCAAGTTGTGGATAAACAGGGATAGCTTTGAGCAAGCCCAGAATATATGAGTATGGTGGGCGCTGGTGTCACCACACTGCCTCTAGCAGGAGGCATCCTTTGTGGTCTGATAATGTGCTGTGATCACTGGTGTAAGAAAGCATCGGATTTGATTTTTCCAGGTGAATTCTCTCCATTGGTGAGAGCTAGTTATCTTGGGGTGAGTTGACAAGAGATATTTCACTGCTCTGCAGTCAAACTCAGATCGAGTTCCTCATTTCAGCGTAATAACACTGAATCATTTAAGCCTCCAAAAAATTCAGAGAAGGTGAATTCTAGATGAATTCTCTCCATTAGTGAGAGCTAGTTATCTTGGTGTGAGTTATCATGAGATATTCCACTGCTCCGCAGTCAAACTCAGGTTAAGTTCTTCATTTCAGCGTAATAACACTGAATCATTTAAGTCTCCAATGGATTCAGAGAAGGCTTTATAAAAAAAAGAAACTGGATGAGACATACAACCTGAGCGCAGGATGGAGATGTTAGAGGATAAACTGGGAGGGTGTAAGTCTGGATGGTGTACTCCTAGGGGGAGGGAACTTACAAAGTGTCTCATCTGCAAATATCTATAGATGTCACTATGTCTGAGGTCAAGTTGTGCTGGAGTTCTCAAAAGTCTTAAAGGTGGAACCACTAAAAGCTGAAAGGCATACTGTAGGGATGTATGTTCTCATCTGCGGAAAGCCAAGTCTGTCTAGGCCAGAGGGAAATGTTCCAAGAGTGCTATCAGAGCTAAGAGGGCAAGATGTGTTGCTTTTCAAAATGATGTCTAGGCAGATGGTTGGTATTGGAACCAAGAGTGAGATTTCAAGAAGGGAGTCCCTCCAAGTAATATATTGCTTTAATTTGGCCCCTGGCTGGGAAAACTGATTCTTCAATCTCAACCCATCTAGGGCCTACGGTGCCAAGTTTTCTTTGGAGGATGAAAACTAAATGAGAAGTGCAAAAATAATGCCTGAGGTTTAGGAGAGACTCCTTTGGATTTGGAGATAAATAAAGTAGCAAGCTTTATCCATGGGCATTGTCCTGCCCAGATAAATTAAAAAATTGCATTTTTCCAGATTTTAAAACGATTGAGAGACAGTGAAAGGGGGACATTCTGGAATAGGTATAGGGCTCGAGGAAGGGTGACCATTTTGACAGTATCTATTTGCTGTGTAAGACAGAGGGGCAGTAGATTACATCTATCAAGATCTTGCAGCAACTGAGTAGAAAAGGGAGAATAATTATTCCTGAAAGACTCTGACAGATTACGGGAGTGGAAGATTCCTAGGTATTTTAGCTTATCCAGATGCCACCGAAAAGAAAATCAGGCCTGAATTTCCTTGGGCGGGGCTAATATTGGAAGGTAAGGACCTCTGTTTTGGCCTGCTTCAGTTTGTAACCAGAAGCCAAGCCATATCAATCCAGTATCTGGAAAACTGCTGGCAAGGTGTCAGCAGAGTTGTTGAGATATAACAAAATGTCATCTGCGCACAAGGCAATGCGGTGATCACTTCCATGCAATGAGACTTCCTTGAGTTGCGGAGACTCTCTTATTGCTTGTGCTAGGGGTTCAATGTATAGGGCAAAAAGTAGAGGGGGGAGAGTGAGTAACCCTGCCTTGTGCCACAGTAGTGGGGGAATCCAAAGAATGATGTTCTGACTTTTTAACTCAAGCCTGGGGGGCAGGAGTATATGTTTTTAAGCATGTCGATTAATGATAGTGGGAAGCCCATCTTGGAGAGAGAGTAGCATAAAGAAAGGGCTAAGAGACCCTATCAAATGCCTTCTCAGCATCAAGGCTGAGAAGGGCAGCAGGGTGACTGCATGCCTGCATTGCACTAATCAAATTCTGGGTACAGCGAATGTTATTTGTAGTGGGCCTCTCTTGGATGAAACCTGTCTAGTCTGCAATGATCAAGGTAGGGAGGAACAAGTCCATACAGTGAGCTAATACGGACTTAAAGTATTTATAATCAGAGCTAAGAACTGAGATTGGGCGGTAAGATACACAATGTTGTGGATTTTTATCCGGTTTTAAGATTACTGAAATAATTGCATAGGACTTGCTCGGGAGGTGGGTCACCTTCCAGCACTCTGTTAAACATTTGCAACAATAAGGGGAGGATCTGCTGTTTAGTCATTTTATAGAATTATGATCCATAGCCATCCAGGCCCAGGGCCATCATTGACTTGGACCGTGCTATTGCTAATTTTAGCTGGGTTCTGCAGACTACATTACTGTTCCTCTGTTAAAGAGGGGAGGGAGATGGAGAATAAGAATTTGTGTATTACAGATGGGGGGGGCATTTTTTTCGGGAGTGTATAACCACGGGTAGTAGGCAGAGATAGCCTGGGTGACCTCTTGTAGTCTGGTTTGACGGATATTGGTTGTGGGATGTACTATGGCTGCTATAGTCAAAAGACCAACGCTGTTTATGTAAGTGGTGTGCCAGCAGATGAGTGGCTCATAGGTCTGTCTCATAGTACCACTGATGTAGGAAGGTTAATGCAACTTTAGTCTATAGGAGATAAGGCATAGCTAGGTCTTTTTTAACGTGTTTAAGCTGTTGTGTGATGGACAGGTCACCTTGCTGATGCACACGCATTGTAAAAAGTGTAGGGTGTCTTCAAGATTTTTTTGCTTCTCTTTTCTCAGCTTGGGTGGAGGTATATTTAATAAGTTTACCGCAAAGGACCGTTTTTACTGTATCTCATAGTATTGTGGGAGTAGTGTCAGAGGTTTCTTTCGCCAATATCTCTTCTATGGATTTCATAAGGAATTCTCTAAATGGCTTTTTGCAGAGATAATACATATTCAATGTCCAGTGGGTAGAGTAGGGTTGCAGATTGAAGTCCCAGAGACTGACCACTGGGGCATGATCAGAGAGGGGCAAGATCCCCAATAGAGCAGTCCGCTAGGTGGGTTCAATTTTCTTTTTAGAAGCATAGAAACATAGAAGTTGATGGGAGATAAGGACTGCAAGGCCCATCCAGTCTGCCCATTTCTGTCAGACAGTAGTCTATATAGGAGTATGTCCCATGTACCGTGGAGTAATGTATATAACCATACAGTTGTGGGTGTAGGAATCTCCAGGTATCTGTCCATCCCAATTCTTGGACATATAAAGAATTTATGAGGAGTTGGTTGGGTTCTACAGGAGGTGATTGAGGAGTCCAGATTGGGGTTGGGGACAATATTGAGATCTCCTGCAAATAGAAGTAATACTTTGGTGTATGATAATATTTTATCTACAAGTAGTTTTATGGTAGAAGCGTTAGTTTCTGGGGGTAAATAGATGTTCGTCAGGGTGACCTCCATATTATACAGAGTGCCCTGAACTAATATAAGGCAACCCTCTGGATTCATGTACTTGTCATCTGAAATGGTGTATATCATGGAATCAGTATAGTGACTCCCCTTTTTCTTCCACCACTAAATGGGGATGAGTATACCACAGAAAACCTCTGCTTGTTTAGCTTTTCTTGTTCAGCATTACTTAAGTGGGTCTCCTGCAGGTACTCTACATCTGAGTCAGTCTTTTGAAGGTGGGAGAGTGTCCTGGGGCATTTAACTGGGTTAGTCAGGTCACTGACATTTAAAGATTATAATTTCTTGTATTTTGTAGCCATTACATTATGTACTAACAGAGGGGACAGTACTTAGCAACCCCTCTGGGCCCAGCCCCACCCCAACACATAATCTCCTACCCCCAGCCAAAGAGCACCAAATCATGCAACACACTACTGTGTAGGCAGCTGACTTCATTAACTCTAAGCGTATAAAACTTCAAAGAAACTCTTTTGTACAAAAAAAAGAAAATTAATTTATAAACAAGTAACAAAAGAACTGTTGACCAGTTAAGACACAGGAAAGAATGAACCGTGGCCTCCTTGAGCAACAATATTAACTGAAGACTTCCAAAATTACAGGTTTAAGGAACCTTCAGGCCTGGTATCAAACTTGGCCACTGTGGGCTTCGAGGGCCCTTGATGTATAAAGTGTCGGGTAGGGGAAATTAAGGAGGGTGAAGCGATCAAACATGACTCTGCCAGGGTGATGCTTCAAAGTTCTGTTAGTATTGGTAAACAGCATAGAGTATCTGAACTTGGAAACTCTAAGGTGCATCCTGGAGAGTGGATGGCTCCCCACCTCCAGGGATCCTGGGCATAGGGACCTGAGGTAAGTACTGTGATATATCGGTTTTCCCAAATAAGGTACCCAGTATGGGTGGGTGGGCGTAAAGGGATCCAGTCACCACAAAGAGGTGCTCCTCTTCTCTCCCAAGCCTCCAGCAAAATTTGATTAATGCAGAAGAAGAGTTGGAGGGGGGGGGGAAGCCAGAGAAGGGGAGATAAGGAAGGGACATGGAAGCAGATTTGTATCAAATACCTATTCCTCGGCCCCAGGCGATCAGTGCTTCAGCAAGGCCTCGTATATGTCCTGCTTCATATTAGCAGTTTAACTGGGTTTGAGGGGTCTATGGAGGCTTTATTGCTATTTCCTCTCACTGAAGACTGAGGAGGGAGGGTCAGATTCCTGAGGGTGGGGAGGTCATACAGGAGGCATACCTCAGCATTGATGGCAAGGGACTGCCAATTCCAGTTGTAATGTGGAGATGGGGAGGGTGCAATGGACATCTGTATGTACTGGCTCCTATTTTGTGGGAGCTATAAGCCCGACCACAAGCTGTCCATGTTAGCTCCCTGTATTTCTCTTGATCCCCACATATAGCAGAACTAGTCTGCAGAAATCCAGAGTATGCTCATTTTTAAAGTTTCCCTCTGGCAGGGGTGTCCAACCTACCACCAAGGGAGCTCAATACTGGCTCTGTTAGCTGCAGGCCACCCCCCCACCCCCAGCAGAAGGAAAGGAAGGAAGGAAGGAAACCTTGTGGACCCAAGCCAGGCAAGTCGTGAGATGCTGAGCAGCAGAATCCTGGGTCATGCTTTAGAGTTCTGTTTGGGGGGCCCAGGCTGCACGGTTGCAGTTCAGAGTATTTCATTATAATCTGTCTTTCCTGTGGTTATCAGCTCACAGATTAAAGGTTACGAGAATGGGGTGGGGAGGTCATTAATCCCATAACATTCAGTTTGTCCTGTTGTTCTCCCAGACCTTCTCCCCTCATATTTTGGGAGGCAGTATAGCGCAGTGGTTTAAGGCTCTGAGCTGCAAATCTGGAAACCTGGGTTTGAATCCCACAGCTCCCACTTGCATACTGTGTGATCCTGAGCAAGTCACTTAACTTCTCTGTGCTCCCAGGTTGCACCTGTAAACAAGCTTTCAGCTTAGTGTGTCTCACCTGGCTAAACAATTGCAGAACAAAAAAATATTTGGTAAATGGGTCTTCTTAAAGCCCAGTGCCTCCTGCACATCCCTCTATGTGGACAATAACAACCTCTCTACTTGCACCCCCCATGGAAAATCTCCAGACTAGGGCATAGCCCAGAAGGGGCCCGCTACTTTGCAGTGCAACTATGGGGCATCTCATCAGCTTGCTATATCCCTCGGCCCTATCATAATCTCCTAGTCCATATCACTAGTCCACTCAGACCAAAGTGAGCACATAGGCACATATTGCATAGCTCCAGGAGGCCTACCTGGCCTTACTATACCATTTTGCTTGTTGATAGCACGCTGCAACTACTGACCTGGCCAGAGATTCCATTTTTATTTATCGGCCAATTTACGGGTTAGGTGCAGTGCAGTACTAACGTTGCCAGGCAGAGGATTGCAAGGGCTCGGCAGTAATACTATTCATTTTCATTGCTCAGGACTTCACCATCCCTCCCAGGCCCTCGGTTTAAGCCTCCCTGGGAGGTGCACATCAGGTGGCAGTAAAAACAGCCCCCCAAGGGCAGGACAGGTAGCAATCTAGACATTCTAGAGGGGAATGGATATATTTACCAGGCTTTCACTATTAGCTTTGGGCAGGACATAGAATGATTGTCAAGGCATCACAAATTTTCAGAATGCTAAGGACTTACCTTAATGCAAAGGGGTTAGCAGTGTTTCACTTTTCTTGAAGGGCTGCAGAGCTTTTCGGTGTGGAAGACTGTGCATTATTCCTGAGGTCTGATACAATCCATCGTAGTTCGGCTTCTCCATCCCTTCAACATTGTTCTCTTGATGGGGTCTGCTGCCCAAGTTTCTGTGATAACTTAGAAACAATCAAGGGCTGCTGTAAAGGGTGGCTGAGTGTGGCTAGCATGCCGATATTTCTTTTCTTTAGAGCTGCTATAGCATCTTCAGCTGAAGAATAGGTTACTGGGCCTTCAGTGTAGTAGGCCACCAATTTTCCTGGGTATGGTGTCTGAAAGTTTAGTCCTTCCTCCTTCAGCTTCATGAGGACTGAGTATTAAACTCTGTGCAGTGCCACAATTGTTGCCAGATAGTCATTATCAAAGTAAAGCCTGCTTGACTGAAAGTGGATCGTCCCCTTTCACCACACTTTGTGTAGTATCAGTTCATTTTCCTGAAACCTCAGGAAGTGGAGGACCATTGATCTAGGTCTTGCATTTGGTGTTGATGGTTTAGGAAGCAGGGCCCTGTTGAGACAGTCAATTTCCATGGAGCAGGATTCTGATAAGTCAAGGGTTTGATGAAAAGAGTGTTTGCAGTAAAACAATTGGGTCCAGTCCCTCAGCGTCTTCTGGAATGCCCGAAATGCATATGTTACTTCATCAATTTCTTGCCTCTGCATCCTTGCCTGGGTTTGGAGTGTGGTGATTGCCTCATGGAGCTGAACTATTGCACGCTCTGCGATGTCGAATCTGGCATCTGCCACGGTATAAAGCCCCTCCGCTCTCACTAGACATTGCTCAGTTTTACTTAAGTCAGTCCAGAGACCCATTCTGGCGAGCTGGCTTTCCTTTCGAAAGCCACAAAGTTCCGACAGCATTAGTGTCATCTGTTTTTGTAAACTGTTAATCGATGAAGCCACGGCTCTGGCATGGCTGCTGTAGGAAGATAGTTGTGAGCTCTTGGAATCAGAAACATTTCCATTGCCTTCCACAGACTCTACAGGTGATTGAGCCCTGCTTGCTTTTCCTTTGGGCATCGAAGAGTAGCAACAAGTTTCCAATCAAAGTATTTGGCTTTTATATGCTATTTTGATAGATTATTCACCCTGGTGTAGTTGGAGTCTCTGTCCTATGCTGCAGCCATGAGGCTGACATCATCAGAAATCCAGGATGAAGTGTTTAGAGCACAGCACCAAATACTAGTGCTGGCCCCACCCTCCACTGAAGAACCTGCACGGGTTCAAAGCACCTTGGATCTAGTGTGGTCCAGTATTCATTTTTGCCACAAATAAACTACATTTTGCATTTAGCTAACTGTGGTTTTACTTTTTGTCCACCTTTCCTTTGTTCTGCTGTCATGTGTGTTTGGTGCTGCTGCTTGCTGTCTTGTGTGCCCAGTCCAATCTGCTTTCCATCTACTTACTGTGTGACCCTTAGGAAGTTACTTAACTGCCCTGTGCTCAGTTCTGCCTCTCTCTGCCTAACCTCCTGACCTTTCCTTAACCTGTATCTGTTTTGGTTGAGAACCCCCTTGTACCCAACCATCATCATGTTGCATAACAATGCTCATGCTCTTTGTTTGCTATGACCCCACTTTGTTAGCATACTTTGATTGCTGTTTGGCTGTACCTACCTTTAATTTTTTTTCCTGTGCGTATATTAGCCTGTATGTAACTATTCCTGCTAGAGCATATTAAGCTGCTTGGGAGCAAAGAGCATTGGTGGTATAGTGCTTAGCATAGCTGCCTTCCAAGCTTGACCTGGATTTAATTCTCAGTCAGTGCAGCAGCAAATTGTCATTGTCAGGGTCTCAGTAGGTAGCACTTTTGCGTCTGGGATTGGAAGATCAGAAGGTTGTGGGTTCTATCCCTATACCACGTGCATGGGATAATACCCATAACTGACACTGTCATGCAGTACAAGGGGGTGTTGCACTGATGCCATTCTTCAGATGAGATATTAAACCAAGGTCACTTTGGTCCCTCACTGCGCAAGTGAAAGTTAAAGATCCTATGGCACTTCCTGAAGAAGAGTAGGGGAATTTTTTATTAGAAAAATCGTACAGTCAGGAGGGGGCAGAGCTAGCCATCAGAGTGAGAGGACACATCTGTGTTGAGCTCCTGCTGTGGAGTTTGATAAAATTCTTTTATTTGTGCTTCTGACTCATTTGGTTTTGACATATTTCCCCTGCTGGTCTTCTGAACTCCCCTGAATTCAACATATTTACGAACGTATGAACATACGAAATTTGCCAACAGATAAAGGCTTAGCGGTCTATCAAGTCTGCTCGAATGTGCAGCTAGCACCCTTATTCTGCAGCTGCCCTTCCCTTCCACCCTTCCCCTCCATTGACCCTCCCCCTTGTCCTGTCCCATCCCCTTTTGAAGCAGTCTACTGTTCTACTGGATAACACTTCTGCAGGTAACGCATGCCACCCACCCTCTCTGTAAAAAAGTGTCTCCTCATCTCCCTCCTGAACCTTCCTCCCTCCAGTCTCATATCATGGCCCTTGGTGTCCCTCCCCTCCCTTACTTTTAACAGCCCCTCTGTACCTGTCTTGTTTATTCCTTTCAAACTTAAAGGTTTCAATCATGTCCCCCCTGTCCCTCTTCTCCACCGAGTACATGTTCAACTCCCTCAGCCTCCTCTCATATGATAAGTTCCCCAGCCCCTTGATCATCTTTGTCGCCCTGCGATGCACCCCCTCCAGTAACATATTGTCTCTCTTCAGATACAGGCGCCAGTACTGCACGCAGTACTCCAGGTGCGGTCTAACTAATAACCTATACAGTGGCAGGATCACCTCCTTCCTCCTTGAGGATATACCCCTTACAATGCAACCCAGCATTTTGTTGGTCTTTGCAGCTGCCTTCCTACATTGTGCCGAGTTGTTCATTGACCCTGTAATGAGCACCCCAGATCCTTCTCCTTCTCTGTCTGGGCTAGCTGCACTCTCCCCAGCTGGTAACTCCTCCTGGGTTCTTCACCCCAAAATGCAGCACCTTGCACTTTTTGGCATTAAACCCCAGTTGCCAGGTGTCTGACCAGGTTTCAAGCTTTGCCAGATCATCCTACAACCCCTGCCATCCCCCTAGGTTGTCCACCCCTGCTCCCATCTTGGTGTCATCAGCAAACAGATTGATCTTGCTCTAGATGTCCAATGATATGTCTGCAATGAATATCCCAAACAACACTGGTCCCAACACCGAGCCCGGTGGAAAACTGCTTGTCGCTATCCTTGGGTGTGAGAGCTCCCCACCCACCACCCTCTGTTGCCTTCCCTGAAGCCAGTTCCCTACCCATCTCACCAGCTTTGCACCAGCCCTGTGCCTTCTAACTTACTTCCCAGCCTCCCATGCAGCACTGAGTCAAATGCCTTACTGAAGTCCAGATACAGGACATCCACTGTATGCCCCTGTCCAGTTGCCTAGTTACCCAGTCATAGAACTCCACCAGGTTGGTTTGGCAGGATCTGCCACGTATGAAGCCATGCTGTCTGCTGTCCTGTAGTCCTTTGGCCTCTAGGAGGGCCACCAGCCTCTCCTTCAGGATAGTCTCCATCAGCTTACCCACAATGAATGTAAGGCTCACCGGTTTGTAGTTCCCCAGTTCATCCTTGGGGCCACTCTTATGGAGGGGCACCACATGAGCCATCCTTCAATCCTGAGGTACATGCCCTGAGTGTAGTGAGGCATTCAATAGGTCTGCCAAAGGTCCCTCAAGGACCTCTGCCAGCTCCTTCAGTACTCTGGGGGTGGATGCCACATGGGTCTGGAGCCTTATCCACCCTCAGTACCTTCAAACCCTCCTGAACTCTGCCCTCCATGATTTACCATCTGTCCCCCCCCCTGTTTCTGACATTCCTCCCCCTTGGGTATCACCCCCTCTTCTCCTCATTAAATACCGAGCAGAAGTAATCATTTAGTGCTTCTGCCTTATCGCATCCTGCTTCCACCAAACCCCCCCTCCTTCCTAATCCTTACTATGTGGTCCTTATAGCTCCTTTTCTCCCTGATGTATCTAAAGAAGTCCTTCTCCCCCTTCTTAATGCCTTGTGCCAGCCTGAGCTCCGTAGATGCCTTGGTTCCCCTTACTGCCCATATCACCTCCTTCGATTCCGTCAGATACTCCTCCTCCTCCCTGTTTTCTTGTACCTCCTTAAGGCAGCTCTTTTCCTCCTTACCTTTTCCATAACCTCCTTGCTCAACCAGCTCAGTTTCTTAGCCCTAGCCTTCTTGCTCTGGGCCTTGCAGCAGGTTTTGGTTGCCTCCACAGTCCCCAGCTTTGTGAGCTCCCACCTCTGGTTAGTGCCCATACTAGGTTGAATTCTGGCCAGGTACCCTTTTACCACTTCCCCCATCCTCCCAAAGTCGGCCCTCCTGAAGTCCAGCACTCTTGTGCCAGATTCCACTCCTTCTTTGCCCATATCCAATGTGAGCCATACTGAGTGATGGTCACTGCCTGACAACGGTTCTTCCACTGTAAGTTCTCTCACAAACTCCCCATTTGCCAGCACAATGTCAAGGGTATTCCCTAACCTGGTTGGTTCACTGACTATTTGCAGCAAGAAGCTGTCCTGGAAGGCTTCCAGCAGTATCTGCTCCCTTCTGTTCCTGGTTGTTGGGGTACTCCAGTTCACTCCTGGCATGTTGAAGTCCCCCACAATCACCACACTACCCTTCTCGCAGGTCCTCCTGATCTGTCCCTAGTTCCCTGTCTAACTCCTCTGTCTGAGAGGGCGGTCTGTACACCACTCTCATTCTGAGAACCCTATTCTTGGACTCCTGGATTTGCATCCAAAGTGACTCCGTACTATCTTCCTCCCCTTCCTCCCTTACACACTTCAGTCCTTCCTTCACATATAGTGCCACCTCCCTTCCTTTCCCAATCACCCTGTACCTAAGAAATAACCTGTATCCTGGTACAGACAGGTCCTAGTCATTGAATTGGGTGGATCATGTTTCTGTGATGGCTGCAATGTTCACCTCTCCCTCTGCCATGAGCACCTGTAACTCTACAGTTTTCCTCCCGAGGCTCCTAGCATTAAGGGTAACCACCTTCCACCCTTTCCCCCTCCCATCCTGCCCTACTTTACTAGCATCACCAAGAGTACTTGCCATTTGTCCTTTGTCACTGTTATGAGGGGTAAGCTCATATGGTTTCCCAACCTGTGGTCTCTGCATGTCTCTTGCCCACTTGCCACCCCCGCTCCTAGTTTAAATTCCCAACTTCCTCTATGTACTCCTCCATCCTCTGTTTCAACACTTTCTTTCCCTCCTCACTATTATGTAGTCTGTCCTTGGCATATAGACTACTGTCCTCCCAGGTCCCTCTCCACCCCTCACCCCCACAGCCCATACCCTTTAGCATGACACCAGGTTCTCAGCCATCCGTTAAATTCCTCTATTCTCAGCTGCCTTGTTGTGCTTGCCTTGGGCACTGGAAGTATCTCTGAAAAAGTTACTGATCTTTCTGCCCCCTCACATAATTGTCCTAGTTCCTCAAACCTCCTCTGGACTATATCTACTGTCTTGTCAGCCAGATTGTTCGTCCCAAGATGTATAATTAAATGAGGTTTGTCCCTACCCCTTCTAGCATATTTCAGAACAGATTGTCCCCACCCTTTCCGCTGTCATTCCTGGCATGGTCTTCATCCAAATGTGACTATGCCTCTCCCCCTTGCTACCCCACCTGACTCCTCTTAGTATTGAGTCCCCCAGCACTAAGATTCCACCCCTCTTACTTCCTGCTTGCTTCCATTCCTCTCCATCTCTCATTCTCGGCTCCTCTTGTTCCTCCTGCACATTATTTCCCCCTTTTGCCCCTGTTGCTATTCCCCCAGGAGAACTTCCCCCGCTCCAGTTTGGTCCAGGCATTTATCAATTACTCCTCCAACTGCATCACCTCCCTCCTTCTTCTTCCCCTCTAGCAGTGCAAAACTATTTTCTGAAAACCCTTCACAAATGCCCTCTTCCTCTGTCTTCATAGTAACCTGTTCCCTCCTTTTTACTCCATGACTGTTGCCACTTCTCCTCCCCTCACAAGTCCCTGTCTCCTCCTTCCGTTTGTCTTTTGTCTCTTGACCTGGTTTCCCTGGCAATTGTTCTTCCTGGCCTGGGCCCCTTTGTCTCTGCTTCCCTTCTTCTGACCCTCTCCTCACCACTGTTGGCTCAAATTGCCCTCCCTCATCTCCCATCCTCCCTCCCTCCAGTATTAAGCTAAACCCGCCTCCAGTCTGCCTTGCCTGTCTTAGTTTCTCCTGCAGACCCTTAATCTCCTTTCTAAGTTTCTCTATGTGGTTGAACACATAGAGAAACTTAGTTTTAAGATGGGAAAACTAGAGGAGCTCAAGCAGCTGCAGTGGAATTTTTTCAACGGAAGTCAAGGACTGCAACTCCGCTGAAGCCTGATCAGATGCAACAGCTGCACCCAGAAGGGACCTCTGTGATGGACATCCAAGAGATAAAAGCCACATTTCAAAGCCTGGGTATGACCCTGAAATCTCTGGAGAACAAATTTGATGCCCTCTCCAGTCAGCTGGTTTTGGTGTAACAATCGGTTGCAGTAGACACTGGAGCAGTCACTGGCAGTTGAAATAGTCAGTTGCAATTCAGTGTAGTTGCAATCAGTTGCAATTGCATTGGATTGCAGTCATAAAATAGTGGAGTTGAAATCCACTGCAGTTGACGATTCCATGACCCATCCAGGTTTGTTTTTGTGGTGCACTACAGCATGTTTTCTCTTTTTTTCTGTCCTGGGGGGGAGAGGGGGAGTAGGGGGCTGCAAATATCTAACAGTCCTCAACCGCAAGCACCAAGCCTTACAGCCAATAAAATGCACCCCTGGCTCCTGGACACGAAGCATCCATCAATTAGGAGAGATAGGAGGAGCCAGGAGCTTGAGAGTGTCTGTGACTGGCTGCACAAGGTAGTGGGGAGAGCATGCCTATGTAGGAGAGGAGACTGTCAGGAGAGGAGGCATCTGTGTTGGTGTGTGGGCAACAGAGCAAACAGCATTTTTCTGCAGGGATGAAGTTTGGCAGTTCAGCCTTTTATTTAAAAATAAGTTAACTGTGTCCACTGTCCTGACGTATCCAGTGCCCAGAGAGAGACTAGTGTGTGGCTGTGCAGGTCCCAGTCAGTCCTCTAACAAAGCCAGGCAGAAATTGTGTGAAGGCAGCAAGTCAGTGGTTTGGTTGTGGTCAGGATCAGCCCGTGACCCTGTCGGACGGGCCCATTGGGCGACTCTCACTCAGTCTCAGTCAGGTCTTCAGATTCAGCAAGAAGAAGTGGTAGGTGCATTAGTTCCACAGCGCGGAGTACCAGAGTGGAGATGTAGGTCTGGGTTGGGGACCGATTGTGTGGGCTGGGAGGAGGGACCACACCGCTCAAAGAAAACACTGACACCACCACCAAATAGAGTAGCAGTGGCAGCCTGAGCCATGGAGCCATCTGCCAATGCCAACTGAATCATCACCTGACACCTGACTGAACTGGCAACAGGTTACTACAGTGAGCAAAGTACTGTATGGGATGAGTATGTAAGGCCCATGGAAGTGTATGGAAGTAGGAAGTAGGAGGATGGTCTCTCACGGACTACTCAGTCTATCTGTGTGTCTGCTGCATGCTGGGCTGGCTTGTCTGGCTGTTTGAAGGTTTGGGGGCTGTGGGGCACATTGGGCCAAACTTGAAAAGCCAAGGCTATCGATCATTGTCATCATCAATCTACTGCTGGTGGCCTGGTTGGGCTCTCTCTGACTGTGATGGCATTGTGAGTAAGTCCGACTCCCCAAGAGGTTGTGGAGCAGGCCAGGTGCAGGTGGTCGGTTGTTGAGTTCTCGGACCCATAGGAAGCCGGAGCGTAGAGCATGGTCGGTCGGGTCCAGTGGACAAAATGTTTGTTGTCTGCCACTGTAGGAAATGGATAGACTAAATATTAAAGTCCTCATGGCAAGATGAGTATTTAAATATGAATTTTGATGAGGAGCCTTTGGAAATGAGTCTACGGCTCAAAGGTTTGTAATTTCAATGCCTTCAAATAAATAAATGAAAAAAAATAAAATTTTAAAAAACACATTAGTGTACATACTGAAAGAACAAGTTTAGAAACTGTTTCAGAAAATATTTTTTTTTATATGCATGAGTTTTTTTTAGCTTTAAATTTAAACTATGAATACATCTCAGTTCTGGTGTACCATATAGGAGATATTTCTAGGGGTCCTCCCTTAAACTGTTTTTAGTCTCACAGATTCTACGACTAGTAGTAAACTAACATATATTGAAGGTTAGCTCTGTTTGCAAAAGGGTACGCTCTAGCTTCTGCAGGGTGTTTAAGAGGCCCTACATATACTGTATTTTAGACTCACAGTTCTTTTTTCTAAGTAACTAGTATTACTGCTGCTTATTTTTCTATACTGTATACTGTTTTACTGCCCTGTTTCAACTTGTTAACTTTCAGGGACTTAGTATATTTTGTTGTTTTGACTGGTTATTGTGCTTTAGTGGGTCCCTACTATGTGTAGATTTGTTTCACTGCACATTGCAATTTAAAGGGCAGCCAGCTTCTTAGCTGCTAATGACTAGTTGCTGTTCCCGCCAACATATGCAATACCTCACCTGCCCCAGAGTTGAGGGGCATAAATAATTCCTTTTGTTTCTGACCATTTATGAAGTTGTAATGCTGCTAAATCCCAAATGCTAAAAACAGAGCTAGTTTCTGACCTTAACCCACCAACACACCCCCACATAAGCACATACAGCCCTGTTTTGTGATGTCAAAAGGCGAGGGCTGTGTGTGTGTGCCCCATTGATTTCAAGGGGGGGGGACTTTTTCATACATTTTATTAACTTTCATAGTCGAAATTTTAATAAAAAAGATACAAAGTTAAAAAAGTATGACAAACTACTACATAATAAAATTCAACGATGGTGAAAGTTGAAAAAAATGTTTGGATTGTCTTCAGTTAGTTGAAGTCAGAAATTTCAAACTAGTTGAAAAAATCAATCATAATGTGTGGTAAGTCAGTCATAATTGTTTTTTCAACTAACTTCGGGGTCTAGGTTGCAGGATGGTCAGAAAAAATTGATGGTGCTACTAAACATGTTGAGTCAGCCATGTCAGCCTCGTCCACCTTTATAAAGGAAAATAAACAACTAAAGACTTGGATGGAAAATCTGGAAACTTGCTTGCAAGAGCAGAATGTAAGACTTACTGGCCTTCCACAGCAATCTGAAGGTCCTGCTCCTGAGAGCCTTTTTGAAGACTAGCTACCAAAAGTGCTTGTGTAGAAGGATCCATCACATAGGAGGTTCATTGATGAGGCCTACAGAGTGACTCCTCATTGACCCCCCCAACAACACTTCTTATGTCCCAAGGACTGTGTTAATTGTTTTTACTCACTTTGGTATTCAGGACAAAGTTTTATTATTAGCTTAGTCACAGAAAGAGGTTTTGGCAGATGAAGCCATCCTACATATCTATTCTGATCTTTATAGAACATTGAAACATAGAATTTAATGGCAGATAAGGATCGCTTGGCCCACCCAATCTGCCTATTTCCCCTATCTAATGGATAAGCTGCAGGTTCTAGTTAACCAACAGCCTACTTCCTCCTACCCCCACCCTCTAGAATTGCCTTATGTCTGTCCCATAAATTCTTGAATTCCTCCACTGTTTTTCACTCCGCAACCTCCTCAGGAAGGTCGTTCCATGCATCCACAGCCCTCTCCATGAAAAAATACTTCCTCCCTCTCCCCCCCCCATCTTCAAATTGTGCCCGCTTGTTCTGGCACACCTCTTTTTCTGAAAGATGCTACCCTCTTGGACTTTGTTGATTCCCTTGAGGTACTTGAAAGTTCCTATCATGTCCCCCCTCTCCCTACTTTCCTCAAGGAGCTCCTTAAATCTCTCTTTGTATGTCTTCTGGTGCAGACCCTGCACCATTTTAGTTGCCCTCCTCTGGACAGCCTCTATCCTGCCTTTGCCCTTGCAGAAATTAGGTCTCCAGAACTGCACGCAGGTACTCCAGATGGGGTCTCACCAGCTGTCTGTACAGAGTGATAACAACTTCCTGTTTTCTACTGGCGATTCCTTTCCCTATGCATCCCAATATCCCCCCAGCCCTCCTTACTACCTTCTCACATTGCTTGCCCACTTTTAGGTCATCTGATATGACTACCCCTAGGTCCCGTTCCAGTTTTGTTGTTGTTAGTGCCTTCCCTGCCATTGTGTACTCTTCCCCTGAGTTTTTGTTTCCCAGGTGCATTACTTTGCACTTCTTAGCATTGGATCTAAGCTGCCATACATTTGACCATTGCTCCAACCTTGCTAAGTCCCTTCTCATCCTTTCCACCCCACCTTGTGTATCAACCCTGTTGTAGATCCTTGTGTCATCTGCAAAGAGACATACTTTTCTTTCAGTCCCTCTGCAATGTCACTTATCAAGACATTGAAGAGGACCTGTCCTAGTACTGAACCCTGCAGTACCCCACTAGTAACCCCCCTTTCTTCAGAGTGGACTCAGTTTATTATTACCCTCTGTGACCGGTTGTCCAGTCAATTTTTTTCACAGGCTACCATCTTGGGACCCACTCCAAGGCTGGCTAACTTGTATATTAATCTTTTGTATGGGACTGTGTTAAATACCTTGCTAAAGTCTAGGTAGGCCATGTCCACAGCCCCTTCCTTATCTATTACTTTTGTCACCCAGTCAAAGAAATCTATTAAATTCATCTGACATGACCTTCCCGTTGTGAATCCATGCTGCCTTGAGTCCTGTGCCCCTCTGGTCTCTAGGTACTCAACAATTCTTTCCTTCAGAAGTGATTCCATCATTTTCCCCATCACCGAGGTCAAACTAAAAGGTCTGTAGTTTCCTGCCCCTGCCCTGCTCCCACTTTCGTGAAGTGGAATAACATCCGCCCTCCTTCAGTCCTCAGGTACCACCCCATTATCCCATGATTTGTTAAAGAGGGTACTCAGTGGTGTCACTAGTTCTACCCTTAGTTCTTTTAGAATTCTGGGATGAATCCCATCAGGCCCCATTGCTTTGTCCATCGTCAGTTTTAAGAGATCTTTCAGAACTCTTTTTTCTGTGAATGGGCTGGTATCAACCCCCCAAATCCAGAGTGTTTCTATTGTTTGGTTTAGGTACCTCCCCCTCTTTATTTGTAAATACTGAGCAAAAGTATTTGTTTAGTATCTCTGCCTTTTCACAGTCACCCTCTGCCCACCCCCCTCCTTTATTAAGCCTCATTATCCCTCCCTTGGTCTTCCTTTGCTCCCTGATGTACCTATAAAATGTTTTATCTCCCTTCTTAACTGAGTTGGCTATCTTTTCCTTGGTTTGGCCTTTGCTGTTCTGTCTGCCTTCCCTGCTTCCTTCTGCTTTAACTGATACAGTTCTCTGTCCTGCTTTTTCTGTGATTCCTTGTGCTTCCCGAATGCTACCTTTTTCTCCCTAATCTTCCCTGCCACCTCCTTTGAGAAACTTAGTTTTTTTTTTCATATGCTACCCGCCAACGCCATAAGGAATTTGATGGTGTCAAGTGCCAGCTCTGGGCTTTGAACTTGCCCTTTGCTTTGCTGTTTCCTGTCCATCTTTGTATCACTTTTGGGACTAAAACTTATCTGTTTAATGACCCATAAGCCACAGGTAAACTGGTACTGAAGCTTGAAGCCAACCAGGAGAAACTTTCTGCGGGAACTTGCTCTGAATAGGAGGATTCAGAGAACAGCCATCTTGGAGCTACATGACTGCTTTGATCGGGGTCTGTGTCTGGACTGATGTGATGCGTGCAGCTAACTTTACCACTGTAGATTGCTGTGTTTTGCTCATCTGAACTCCTATAAGTCTGTTTAGGATCTCAGGGAAGATTCTGGTGTTCACTGGGACATTTTCTGCTTGAATGTCTTCTGTAATTCATTCTTATGTTTATGTAGTTTATGATTTCTATGATGTTAAACATATTTAGTCTATGTAAATGTATTCATTTTGTATTCTCATCCTTATTCCATGTACTGTCTTTGTTCTGCTCCGTAGTGGGGGCCTAGTGTTCTATGTTTTCCTAGACTTATCTGGTATCTTAAGCAGACCTCATGGCATGGTGCTTTGGTACAGGATTTTCTTTCTTTTGGATATTATGTTTTTGGACATACATAGTCTGCTTCCTTGACAGTAAGGGCTCCCTTGGGATGTCTATTGTTTTATTAATTTGATTATCCCCCCCCCAAGTGAGGTTACTTATGTGTACAGGCCATTTCAATCCTTGTATTAATCAATGTTACATTTATGTTTATTTTGCATTTTTAGGCTATGCTTTACCTGGATAATGTTTGTGGATTTATTTCATTTAAATTCAATAAACATAAAGTTTTAAAAAGAAAAATCATACAGTCAAAAAATGTACAGAAGTCTTAACAAAATCAAGAAATAATTTCAAAACTAGTTTGAAATACACATGACATCCCAGAGAAAGAAAAGAACAAATGCCACTTCAGATGCATGTGACAAAAGTTAAACCAACAAAATAAAACAACAACAAAAGACAAAAACATGTGCATTATAGTGGGTCTAACAGAAGTTAAACAAAAGACAAATGCAAATTAAAGAAACAACACATTCTATAAGTAAGGAAAAACAAAGAGACAAAACTAGTTATTTATTGCATGTGTTATCCAATCGCAGTTTTTCCACAATACCTGAAATACATGAGTTCAATGTTTGTGTGAATAGAGTATGAGGTTAGAAGTGCTTTTGTAACTGTGGTTTACTTTGGCTTTTCTCTATTCCCACCCTTGGTATGTAAACTGGGTAGTAAGCAGGGAATAGAAAGCCCAGCACCAAGGGTGAGTAGAGTGCTGGAGTCGGAAGAGACAGGGGTGGATGGTGGGTGTTTGACAATGCGCTAAGCAGAGAATCAGCATAGGAGGCTGGCCTTTGTAGGAGATGTAGGAGGAGCTATTCCCCCACATTGAACCTCAGGCTATAGCCCTCCCATTCAATGCTTGGGTGAATACAGTATGGGGTTAGAAGTGCTTATGTAACTGTTGTTTACTTTGGCTTTTCTCTATTTCCACCCTTGGTAGGTAAGCTGGGTAGTGAGTAGGGAATAGAAAGCCCAAAAGAATTGCCAGTGAATGTTCGAAAGAGTATGATTTACCTCCTCCAACTCACAGAGAGTATGACCAGTAGCACGCAGGAGAGGAAAATCCCCAGGTGGAGGAAACCTCTGAGGACCCATGGTTACTGACCCGCCTATCCTCTGGGCAAATTAAGAGGAGATGAACCTAGGTTTTAGCAACCATAAGCTAATTTTGGGAGAAAGGTGAAGTGCTTGAAGAAATGGCGGTCCATCTTCAAATCTGTGGATGATGCATTCTGGAAGGATGATTCTGAGGTTGAAGAGGTAGGTCTATTTTGATTGAGCATCTGAATCCTGAGAGTAGAGTAGGTCCAGTCGTAAAGGGGCGAATGTAGTCCAGGTTTCTAAGGTGATGAAGGATGATGTCCAGAGTGATTGCAGAGGCTAATGAGCAGGAATAGCATGATGTGATAAATGTGCTAGCAGGCTTTGAATGGTAGGAATATGATGGTTATGAAGTCATAAGATAAACCATCTAACGTTGTAGAAGGTTTGACGTTCAAGTTAGAGTCTAGAGGTGAGAAGTTAAGCGGTGAAGCGATAAACTGCAATATAAGTATCCATGAAGCAGAAGAAGGAGACAGACAGATTCTTTACGCACTTGTTAGGAATAGCGACGTGAATGATTTTAGACCAATGGAGGAAGATTGGTAGATGCAGTACAGATGGTAACTGAATATATATGGAATAACTGGAAGTTCAGTACAAGGAATTCAAGTTTATGTGAGTATTGATGTCATAATGATACTTGTATAGGCTCTTGCTGGTCCATCAGTAGAAAAGTAGATACGGGTATTTCTGTGGTGCAATTGCTGTGGCATGCACTGAGGTGGGTGTGTGACTGTTTTGCTTTTCAGACAATCCAATGTCTAAATACTGTAGGAAGCTTGGAAACAGGTATATGAAAGAGTCTATAGACTGTTAGTGCAATAGGGAGTTGGGAGCAGTGTAGAATTCCAGGGTGTCTAGCACTGTAGTTGAATATAGATCTGTTGAGAGGCAATACTGGGAAAGTGAGAGAGCCAGATCAGTTGCAGATGTTCAGATTAAGAATCAATGGAAGTCTGCTCTTGGTGAAAATCTGTACTGGAGGGAGTAAGGGAGGCAAATCATGAGGAATGAGCTAGAAGGACTGCAGGATAGGCAGCTGACTTGATTGACGTTAATATGATGCAGGAATGTAGATGATTGTATTAGGTGTGGTGACATCCAGGAGCTAAATGACAGTGGTTTGGATAGAATGCCTTTAGTAAGGTAGCTAGGCACTAGAGATCCGATGATGGGAGTTCTGGGAAGGTATCTGTGAAGGTCTTAGGACATCTAATGACTATTGAGGACATAGGAGTTGAGTAACATGATCCATGGAGTCTGTGCTTATAGGAGAAGCTATGGAATGGTAAAACAGATGAAGTCAGTACTGCTATGAGGTATCTTACAGTTCCCATTATCCATAACAGTGATGATTACAGCTTCATTGCATGATGGAAGGAATTAGGTCAGTTTCCCATATAAAAGGTATCATATGAGACATGGTGGATAAGGAAGCCATAATGGTTGAATTGACAGGATGTATAGGGAGTGTCCAGTAGAGTCAGAGGAGGGATGGGATCTTTCTATAGTTCAGTGGAATGGGATTCTGGAACGAATCCTGGTGAGATTATTGGGAAGTGGAGATAGCTCAATGGTGACGTAAGAGTCTATGAAGCATGTTGTCCAAGGGATGTTTGCTAGAAGTAGTTTTCCTCAGGTGAAATGAACAAGTTCTCCATCAAATAGTGGATGGGAGCTGTTAGAATGACTAGAGTAGCAGTATGAGACATATGAATGGGAGGAGTAGTTGACCGGGTAGGAATACTGGTTGGAGATAGGGTAATATGCCCAAAAAAGAGCCACAGCAAACAGGACAAAGCCACGAGTCACTAAGGCAGTGAGAAGGCAGCTCTCCAAGAATGGAGAGGAAAGTCCAGAGGGGAAGGCAGTGGACTGGAGGAAGGAGTCCTAGAAGACAACAACTGAGGCCAAGCTGTACCGACATCGCAGGTGCAGAAAGGAACAGGATTGGGGTCAACACCACAGCAAACTCAAGTGGGATGGAGCATGGTCACTGAAGGCCACAAGTGGTGGATCCAAGGAAGACCAGAAATGAATCCAGGTACCAAATGCTATGAAGTTGAGGAATGATGATCTCTTGTTCACAGGAGATGGTGAACAGCAAGTGCAGAGAACAGAAGGCACTGCAGCAATGAGGCATGAAGTTCCCCACCTCCATAGGAGAACTTGCATGGCAGACAGGAAGAGGCGACTAGCAGTATGGAAGTCCAGGAGGCAATTGAACTGAATGGAGGAAGAAACTGAATGAGCTGGTGGAGTCCAAGTCCAAAGCAGATGGAGGCCCCAAGGCAGAGGTGAGCACGATGAGTTCATGAAAGTGCAGGATGTAGACTGGTGAAATAGAATGTGAAAGGCAAATGGGGTACAGTGGTTCTGTTAATGAATGGAAGCAGCAATCAGTTATCAGGTAGAGAATACAGAAGTTTGAAACAGTCAATTGCAGACACAGGCTTCCAACCCTGGTAGACGGTGTGAGGCAACCTTCATTTGATGTTGCCAGGCAGAGGTAGCATGCTGAAGGTAAATGGGGTACTGTGGTCCCATTCCCAAAGGGAAGCAGCAGTTGGGTATCGGGTAGAGGATGCATAAGGATGAAACAGTCAGTTGCAGACACAGGCTCCCATCCCAGGTATTCGAGGCAAGATTACCTAAACTCAATGCCGCCAGGCAGTGTAGGATGGTAAAGGCAAATGACGCAAAGTGGTCCCATTCCTGAAGGGAAGCAGCAACTGGGTATTGTGGTAGAGAATGCATAAGTTTGAAACAGTGGATTGCAGATGCAGTCATCCATCCCTGGTAGTCAGTGTGAAATGACCTTCATTCTATGCTACCAGGCTGAGGTAGGACGTGGAAGGCAAATGGGGTATGGTAATCTCATTCCTGAAGGGGAAGCAGCAACCAGGTATCAGGCAGGGAATGCAGAAGGTCAAAACTGTCAAATGTAGATTCAGGCTCCCATCCCAGGGTAGTCAAAGTAAGATGACCCTGACTCGAGCCCGCTAGGCATAGGTAGGATGCTGAAGGCACATGGGGTAAGAGGTCCCATTCCCTAAGGGAAGCCACAACAGGTATCAGGTAGAGAATGCATAAGTATAACACAGTAGATTGCAGATGTGGCTCCCATCCCTGGTAATTGGGGTGCACTAACCTTCACTCGATGCCTCCAGACACAGTTAGGGATGGAGGATGTCAGGTTTATAAGTAGTAGGTAGTAATGAGTGTAATGGAATCCCATCCCCAGTAGACAGGGCAATCCTACCTTCGCTCAGTACCACAGAAGGTACGAGTTAAGGATGGAGTCTGGACAAACTGTTGGTATGGGCTGAGCAAGGGAAAGACTGCTGGCTGCATAGTCATAGGTAGATAAACTGATAGGCAGATAAATGGGAAGGAAGCAAGTCAGAGTAGGGGAACGTAATAAGGAGTCATCAAGAATGTCAGTAAAGGGGGGTTCAGAATAATCCAGGAAGGAGCATGCTGGTAGCGAAGGAATGCAATAAATGAGTGAGGCCGAGTAGGCCATAAGGGTAATGATCCATGTGAGGGTAGCAGAAGCCAGGTAGGCAAGAGGGCAATGTAGATCATATCGTAGGCATGAAGCAGGTTCCTTACAGGCCAAACAGGGAGTAGCAGGGTAGAGGTGCTGAGGGCAAATGGCAGTGGGTGAAGGCTCCAGATTAGGGGTAGAGGTATCATAAGTCAGGATGGGATAAGAGGCATAAATGGGGATGGAATGCTGGTATGAGGAGTGAAAGTCCCAAAAGGAAAACCAGGGGAGCATGGGATAGGAACAGGGGGCTGGGGGAGCAGCGGGAAAGGGGGGGCTGGGAAGAGATAGCAGTAATATGGCCTTCCTGGTAGGAACAGCGGACCAGGCGAAGAACATCCAAAGAACATGAAGAGCACACAGCAATGAAGGAAATGGGGGAAAAAAGGCAGAAGAAGGAGGAATGGAAAGGGATGGGCAGCAGGGGAACATGGTATGGGAGTGCAGGCGGTCCTCAGAGGTTGAATGGTTACCATGCCATTTCAGTGCTATGCAAGTTCAAGTTTATTGCAGGAAGACTCCCATTGAGCAAGCTCATTCACAAGGAGGTCCTGAAGCATGTACACAGTCAAGAAAACATTACTTAATAAGGCAACATTGGTTAAAAGTATTCAAATGCACACAAAGTTCGAGAAAGGTATTACATAGAAAGATACATCATTGTAAAGAGATGTACAGTTAAGGAACATTTGGTTCATAGTGTACAGACAATACAAGGTAGGGTTTATAAACTTAACACTGGTAGACGCAATAGATAAGCTTGATGTATTGAGCAAATGATAGGAAGGATAAGACAAATAGGGTGAGCAGGGTTGAGGGGCCGGGGATGATTAGCAAGAGTGGGGGGGGGTAATATATAGAAAGGAGGCCAAAGGTTGGAAAGGGTAAAGGAGCAGGTAGGGAAATTATGTAGTTTTTAGTCATGGAATACATTTTGCAAGCTCAGAAGTTTCAGTTCTGACTAAGTCTTGTACCAGTGGAGACGATAGACAAGGAGCACACATAAGCGAAGGGGAGGGGCTTAATAGTAGTTACAAATATCTTTTATTTTAGATGCAATTAGCACTTTATAGAGGTTAACTGAGGCAATGCTAGTTAATTTCAGTACGGATTGGAGTTGGTTCCATATGGTGGGAAGAGCATGCGAGATAGCTTGTTTGCCAAAGAGGTAGGAGTCCTAGGTACGTCAAGCACGATGAAGTCTGTTTTCCTGAGAGAATATGCACTGTGGGAAATGCAAATGAGAGATGTTAGGTAACACAGTAGTTTATGCAGAAGCAACTTAAGGGTCCAGAGACCAGCGTGGAGCAGGCGTCTGGTGGTAAGAGATGTCCAGCCAACAGCTGCATACAGATCACAATGGTGAGTACAGTAGGGGGAGTTGGTAATGAATCGTAGCGCGTAGTGATAGAGGACGTCCAGCTTGCTTAGGCTTGAGATTGTAGCGGAAGTGTAAATTAAATCACCGTAATCAACTAGGGGAAGCAGTCAATGGAAGGAAGGAATCAAGTAGTGGAGAAAAGGCAGTGCAAGAAGGGCCCATGACAGAAAGGAGGGAGTAGCAGTAACCGACTGCCCATACGGTCCAGTTGAAGTGGATTTTTTTTTGTAATGTGTAATTTATGAACCTGGGGCTTAGGATCCAGGAGCTGAGTATAGGGCTTCATGCAAGAACAAAATTAGCAGGAAAGCAATGAGAACTGTGCTGCAATTAAGTAACGTGGGCCAAAGGACTACAAACAACCCCAGAGTGTGGTGCACATTTTTCATCTGTACCCCTTGTCCATCTTTGAATACTGCCAATGGGAACAAACACTTTCTGGTCCCTGGAAAGCTTGGAACAGAACAGTGCTGTGTTGTTCAGGCAACTCCCCCCACTGATGAATGATAGTTTAAGCAAGCTGGAAGTGGGTCTAAAATTTATGCAGTGGTGGGGGTAATGAACCGGCCACAGTACGATCCCTTTATAAATGCTATTACCAATGGTAGCACAGAATGCGTAATAAGCACAACCGTATAAATGTTTGTAACCAAGCACCAATCTCTTCCAACAGCAGTCATGTTCAGGCAATGATGTGAGCAGTGTACCAAGAATGAGACAAGCTACACCCTGAAAAATCACATCCACACAAAGCTCGAGTGAAGTAAGAGGCTAAAGGCGTACAACTACCAATTGAAAACAGGTAGTGAAGCAAACTGAAGAACACCAACCAGGGAGACCACAGTGAGGGCCACAGCTGCACACCACATGGCAATAAACAAGGTAGTACACTTCATGCAGAAACAATCCCAATGATGGTACTTACTGGGTTGATGATGGCATTATGACTGCGTGGTCTCCAGCAGCTGCCGACCGCGGAGAGGTCGGGACGCAAGGACAGAGCTATAGGCGGGACAGCAGTCGAGCTCCAAGCAGTGAGCACAGATGCAGGCAGTGGAGTGGACATGAGTAGGGCAGCCAGGCAGACACAGAGGAATGATGCCACACCTGAAAGGGAGGAAACAGAAAGCAGCGGCCCCAAACTGAGAAGAAGTGGCAAGTGGTATGGGGAATAGAGGAGGGGAACAGGGAAAATGGACAGCAGACAGGAGAAGGGGAAGAAGACAGCAAGAATGGGGGGGGCAAGGGACAAGGAAGAAAGATGATGGGTTGGGGGAAAGAAGCCGCAGAAAGGGAAGGGTAGCATGGAGGAGGCAGGGAACTACAGACCAATCAGTCTTACCTCAGTAGTGGGCAAGATTATGGAGACACTCCTTAAGGAAAGGATAGTGCAACATCTGGAATCCATAGGGGCACAGGATCCAAGACAGCATGGGTTTACAAAAGGAAGGTCTTGTCAAACTAATCTCATAGATTTCTTTGATTGGGTAACCAGAGTGGTGAACCAATGGGGAGCAATTGATGTTGCCTACCTTGACTTCAGCAAAGCTTTCGATACTGTTCCACATAAAAGATTGATTAATAAGCTGAGTAGACTCGGGGTGGGTCAGACATTGGTCAACTGGGTGGCAAACTGGTTGATGGGCAGAAAGCAGTGAGTGGTGGTAAACGGTATACAGTCAGAAGAGATGCAAGTCACAAGTGGAGTACCTCAGGTATCAGTCCTGGGGCCAGTCCTCTTCAATATCTTCATCAGTGACATTGCAGAGGGACTGGAGGGTAAGGTTTGTCTGTTTGCAGATGACACCAAGATCTGCAACAGAGTAGATGATCCAGATGGGGTGGGCAGAATGAGAAGAGATTTGGATAAACTAGCAAAATGGTAGGAAGAGTAGCAACTGGGGTTTAATGCAAAGAAGTGCAAGATCATGCACATAGGGAAGAGAAACCCTGAAGCCACCTATAGGCTGGGAGGGGAGTTGCTGGAAGTCACAACGGCAGAAAGAGACTTGGGTGTCATCATCGCCAATGACCTGAAATCATCCAAGCAGACCACTAAAGCAGTAGGTAAGGCTAGAGGGATATTGGGGTATATTAGGAGGGGTATCACAAATCAGAAGAGGGAGGTAATAATCCCTCTTTACAAGACACTGGTTAGGCCCCATCTGGAGTACTGCGTGCAGTACTGGACAACACACCTTCACAAGAACATTAACCAAGTTGAGGCAGTCCAGAGAAGGGCAACCAAAATGGTGCAGGGATTGCATCAGAAAACATATGAGGACAGATTAACTGAGCTCAATATGTATACCCTAGAACAAAGGAGGGAGAGAGGTGATATGATTGAAACATTCAAACATCTTAAGGGCATTAACAAGGTGAAAGAGTCTAACATGTTTCAATATAAGAAAAATAGCAGGACAAGAGGACACAGCATGAGATTAGAGGGAGGTCGATTATGGGGTAATGTGAGGAAGTTCTTTTTCACAGAAAGGGTGGTGGATACATGGAACAGCCTACCTCAGGAAGTGATGGATATGAATACAGTGCAGGGCTTCAAACAGGCATGGGATAGGCATAAGGGAGCAATACAGATGAGTATGAATAGATAGGCCATTGACAGGGCAAAGGCCAATGGCACATTCATAAGGTAGAAAAAGAAATGGGTAGACTGGATGGGCCTTGCAGTCCTTATCTGCCATCAACTTCTATGTTTCTATGTTAAGGGAAGGAGACTCAGCTCACATGCCACACGGAAGCCCAGGTGCTGCAGTCTGACAACGCACTAAGCGGAGAATCATCATGGAAGGCTGGCCTCTGTAGGAGATATGGGAGGAGTTATTCCCCCCACATTAAACCTTGGGCTATAGCCCTCCCAAAGTGAGGCCTCTATGTTCCCTAATATTCTCTAATATACTGTATATTTTAAGAAAGGCAGCAAGACTAGAGACAAGATTTCTGTGGCATCCGTAAGTTTTTTCTGCACTGTCCAGGCATATCTTGCCAGCCACAAATAATGCTTACATGCTCCAGAGGTCATTCTAAGTGTGCTGTTGTGTACATATAGCAATTGTGGGAGTACAATCCTAGTAGAACAGACTCATAGGATGCATTGCTTGTTTTAAATACCAGCTATGCTGTAGAGAATTGTGACCAGAAAGCTTTCAACACAAGGCACTCTAAAAGAAAGTGTTGCTGATTCTCAAATATGGCGGGGCACATGGGGTGCAGTCACTTTCTGTCTTCAGTGGATTTATGTTTGAGAGAGTTTTTCGTCTCCATTTTCCTGTGACAGGCCAACCAAGTTTGGTTCCACATCCCCACAGGTACAGTAGGTGTTTTTCTTATTACTGATAGTTGTGGGAATGCTTCATTTTCTCTCCCATGGGGAAAGAAAGGTAATTGAATTTGGGGATTGGAATTCTTCTGGACAACTGATTGATACATTTGTTTCCTTGTTCCAGTAACAATTTGGTCAGGGTAATGTACCCTTTTTTTTTTTAAACTAGCTAAAACAAAACCCAGTTGACAGTGTGGGGAGAAAGCTGAGGGCAATCTAAAGTTCCCTTTCCCATTTCCCTTTAATAGGCACCACACAGAGGTAATATAGGCTCAGAGCTTCAATTTTTGTGAGAGCAAGGGGAAAATGATATACATATGCAATGTTAAAGTACTAGGGCATTACATATTTGGCTCAGCTACCAATTGATTCAAAGCCTACCTCACTAACAGTACAATTGTAGGTACATTAGTCCATGTAAGATGTTGCTTAACCCCAGAACTCAGAAACAAATATGCATTAAACAGTTTATTAATTGTAATAGTAAAGGAGTTATCTATAAATTGACTTGCAGTTGCAGTGCCTTTTATGTAGGCAGAACTATAAGACAGTTTAAAATCAGGGTGGGAGAGCACGTTAGAGCAATACAGAATAAAGACACTAGTTATGCTATTGTGCAACATATAATGGAACAACCTGATTATGTACATGAAATTACATTCAATGGAATTGAACAAATAACAAGCATTTGTCAATGCCGAACATTCGCTTGCAGGTATTTGCAGTGATGTTTGGCACGTATGGTGCTTTACCCTAATGCCCTGTGCGATTGCTGGTATTTGCACAATAAATTTTCAGCATGACCTTTTTGTTACCCCCACCTCATAAAAGTATTTGAGACCTCTGCTGATGAACAGTCCCACTGTTATTTTGTTAATCTGTCCTGAGCGTTGATTTCCCACAGCGACCACACTGTTGTGCTCCACATGTGCAAAAACACAGTTCGGGCAGGATGTGAAAAATGACAGCTGTAGCATTCATAGGGAGGTGTGAAGGGATGGCAATGTTGAACATCTGGAGTGAAAATACAACAATTTCTCGAACTTACGAGCGTACATGGAAACTGCACAATGAACGCTCATGACACAGTCATTTTGTGGACTTTTGTCACCAAATTTTCAACATAGGCATTTGGGACCTCTGCTCATGAACAGTGTCACTGTGATTTTCATAATCTGTCCTGAGCATTGATTTCTCACTGTGACCACACCATTGTGCCCTGGATGTGCAAAAAACACATTTCATCCAGGATGTGAAAAATGTCAGCTGTACTGTTCATAAGGAGGTGTGAAAAAATGCCAGTGTTGAAAATGTTTCAAATTCTGGAAGTTATGAGTGTGCGTGGAAACTGCACAACGCACGCTCCTAACACAGTCATTTTTTGACATTTTTTCACCAAACTTGCAACACAGGATATTGGAAGCCCACCTCATTAACAGTGACACTGTTGTTTAGTTAATCAATCCCAAAAGGTGATTTTGTGCAGTGACCATGAAATCACCTTTGGGGACCGAATAACTCGCATGACAGTAACTGAATTCATGAGGTGGTGTCCCAAGAACCCCCTGTTGAAAATGTGGTGCCAAAATTTGCAAAAATGCCCGAGATAGCCACCTAAGTTGGAAAAAAAAAAAAAAACATTTATGCCATTATATAGCTTACCGTCATTTCTTCAGTTTGCGTTCTGCTTTCAAGAGTGCAGACGTGTTCCCACTCCACTGAAGATCATTGTGCCAGGCTCCGGAGGTAAGTATGGGGCGAGGGGGAGGTGGGGTATGCAAAGGGTGGGTGTGGGTTCGGAGAGGGAGCACAAGACACAGCGAGGGACGGTTTTCTGTTTTCACAGATTTAAAAAAAACAAAAGATGTTGCGGGACAGTTTTCCCATTTACAGGGACAATGGGCATGCTGGGGTGGGCTCCCAGCATGTCACCTGGGTGTTTGTTGGGGGAGCCTGGAGACAATGGGGACTGTGCACTCTGTCTGCACATACAATGTGTTTGGTGGGGGCAATAACAAGGGAGCAGGGTAGACGGCAGCAGAGGGAGGAAGTGGGAGAGATTTTATTAGCAGCCAGAGGGAAAAGGGTGACGTCAATATGCTAAATACACACGCTACCACCGCTAATTGCAGTGGTGCTTTTCTTTTAACTGAAGACCACTGCAGCCAAACTGCTGTCATAGACAGCTCATGCATCCATTGGTGCAGTAGGGTTGCACACGTTACACTGAGCACTGCATTGGACAGGAGGGTCACACACCTTCAAAAAGTCGTACTGTCCCAAAACGTTCCTTGCACATGCATGCAAGCAAATGCAAAAATAAACAAGCATTTGTCAATGCCGAATGTTGCTTGCTTCTATGTGCTGTTTAGGTATTTGGAAGTCATTGGAGTGCAAATATTGAAAATTCCACGAACTTTGACGAGCGTGGAACTGCATACGAAGCTCGTAAAACAGTCATTTTTAGGAATTTTTTCACCAAATTTTCAACATAGCCATTTTAAGACCTCTGCTCATGAACAGTGTCACTGTGATTTTCTTAATGTGTCCCATACATTGAGTTTCGCACACCGACTGCGCCATTGTGCGTTACATGGGCGGAAACACGTTTTGGGCAGGATGTGAAAAATGACAGCTGTACTGCTCATAAGGAGGTGTGGTAAAATGACAATGCTGAAAATCTGGAGTGGAAATATTGAAAATTCACAAACTTACAAGCGTGCGTAGGAACTGCGCAATGCACACTTGTAAAACAGTCATTTTTAGGAATTTTTTCACCAAATTTTCAACATAGCCATTTTAAGACCTCTGCTCATGATCAGTGTCACTGTGATTTTATTAATGTGTCCCGTACATTGAGTTTGCATGCCGACTGCGCCATTGTGCGCTACATGGGCGGAAACACGTTTTGGGCAGGATGTGAAAAATGACAGCTATACTGCTCATGAGGAGGTGTGGTAAAATACCAATGTTGAAAATCTGGAGTGGAAATATTGAAAATTCGCAAACCTATGAGCGTGCATGGGAACTGTGCAACGCACGCTCGTAAAACACTCATTTTAAGGAATTTTTTCACCAAATTTTCAACATTGCCATTTTAAAACCTCTGCTAATGAACAGTGTCACTGTGATTTTCTTACTGTGTCCCATACATTGATTTCGCACACCGACTGCGCCATTGTGCACTACATGGGCAGAAACACGTTTTGGGCAGGATGTGAAAAATGACAGCTGTACTGCTCATAAGGAGGTGTGGTAAAATGGCAATGTTGAAAATCTGGAGTGAAAATATTAAAATTCGCAAACTTACGGCGTGCGTAGGAACTACTAGCACGCTAGTAAAACAGTTATTTTTAGAAATTTTTTCACCAAATTTTCAACATAGCCATTTTAAGACCTCTGCTCATGAACAGTGTCACTGTGATTTTCTTAATGTGTCCCATACATTGAGTTTGCACACAGACTGCGCCATTGTGCGCTACATGGGCGGAAACACGTTTTGGGCAGGATGTGAAAAATGACAGCTGTACTGCTCATGAGGAGGTGTGGTAAAATGGCAATGTTGAAAATCTGGAGTGAAAATATTGAAAATTTGCGAACTTACGAACCTGCGTAGGAACTGCGCCAGAACGCACTAAAAACAGTCATTTTAGATTTGATCATTTTCAACAGGGTTTTGGGACTTCTTATCGTAGATGTCACTGTCATGGTGTTATTCTGTGCCACAGGGTGATTTCGGCAGTGACTGTGCAGTGACTGCGAAATCACACTTTGGGCCCGAATAACGCCATGACAGTGAATCATTCATGAGAAGGGGTCCCAAAAACCCCATGTTGAAAATTTGGTGCAAAAATTCCAAAAAATGCCTGAGATATGCAATAAAGTTGAAAACCCCCTACCTAGCCCATTATACAGCTTACCGGCATTTCCTCAGTTCGCGGTCGGCTTTGAAGAGTGCAGACGTGTTCCCGGTCCACCGAAGATCATTGCGCTGAGCTCCGGAGGTAAGTATGGGGTGAGGGGTGTGGGGAGGCAGGGTGCACAGTGGGTGGGTGCGGGTTGTGGGAAGGGGTTCAGGGAGAAGCGCCGTGGGACCGTTTTTATTTCTAGGTAACAAAAAAAAAAGATGACGTGGGATGTTTGCCATGCTGGGGTGGGCTCCAGCGTGGCACCAAAGCTTTGGGGGCCTTTGGGCGTGGAGCCGACGGGGATTGGGCACCCTGTCGGCAGAGGACGAGGGACGCTTGCCATGCTGGGGTGGGCTCCCAGCGTGGCACCAAAGCTTTGGGGGGGGGCGTGAGGCCTACCAGCGCTGTGTAGGACAGTGGTGTTCTTCTTTGAAGTGAAGACCACCACTGTCATACACAGCTCCCACACCCATTGGTGCAGGACCGCCACGCCTGCTCAACGGAGCAGTGGATTGAACAGGAGAGGCACACCTCCAAAGTGTGCTACTCTCCCAAAACGTTCCTTGCGCATGCGCGCCAGCGAACGTAAAAATGGGACCTAGAAGGGGGAGAGATTTTGAAAAAGTAGTGGGAAGAAAGGAAAGTTACTGGATTTATGAACTGGGTGCTAGAACACAAATGGGATTAAATGACAGCATAGATCTGGTTGTTTTCTTGGAGAAATATAAATGTTAAATAAAATTATATAGAAAATGCTATCAAGATGAAATATATAATGCATTTTAAAATACAACATGGGTTCAATATAGAACACAGTTCTCACCATGGATTATAAAGTGTTACCCTGGATATTTCTCAAAGAGTATATACCTTTTATATAAATAAGAAAAACATACTATAGAAGTATTAAATATATATATATATATATACTTATAATAAGATATATTAAGAAATGGCAATAAATAACAACCAAAGTGTTATTATATGAAATGAGATTTATATTCAATCTCTTTTGAGAAATAATCCAAGTGTGTTTTTTTGGCTTATGTATTATATTGTGGCCAACATGTGTTAGATATGAGAATATAATGGTGAAATTGAAATGAATATGTACTATTTGCCTTTTTAAATATGTAATTACAGGGCATTGTTGCCTACTTCAATTAAATTCCACTTAAGGTTGGTTTGAGTTTGATTGGGTATAAGGTCACATGATTAGGCAGTATATAAGCAGCCAAGTGAACATGGTTACACTACTCTGAGGATGCATGGCAGTGGCCATGCAAAACGTCAGTAGTTTTTTTGGCAGCATACCTCATGATACTTCCTGATGCAGTATGTATTTTGCACTCTGAACTGAACATGAATTAAAAGATTTTCTACTTTTGGAACTACAGTTTTTTTTGTGTGTCTGTGACTGCGGGTGATTTCTTCCTTATTCTTTTGCACTTGTCACTTACTGTGAATAGCACCGCAGTAAAATCCTGGTGCTCTATCCTTTACTTGTGCTGTAATAGACTATGTAAACACTGTCTAAGACTCTGCTTCTGCTACTTCCCTAGCAAGACTTGATACCCTACTCAATTCATTTTGCCACCTTGCCACCTCCCCCTCTCACTCACCACTGTACCCTCTACTCCCTCTGCCTAATACCTTTATACACCAGGTGCCAAATTCATAGCTTCACCTTCCTCAGCAAATACTGCTTTGTGACACGCCCTCCCTACCACAACTCTTGCCTATCTCCAGCTAGCTCCTCCATATACTCCATTTGCTCTAGGGATGCCTGAATGTTCTCCCTTCCCACCTTCGCACATGCGCAGGCCAGGCAACATTTACTTACCGTCTCCCTCACCTCTGGAATCAGTTTGCTTGGGACACTTGGCACTCCCCTACTTTCTCTGCCCTAAAATCCCTGCTCAAAGTTGTTCCTGCCAAACCCTTTTCTCCTCCCCCTCCCCCCTCTCCCTTCATAGGTACAGCATCCTTGCCAGCCAAAGAGTCCCAGTCTCAATGGTCTGACCCCCACTGATTTGTTCAGTCTCTCCCTTGTCTGATCTTCACTGTATTGTTTAGTTCTCTTAACTATACTACTCCATTCCTGCAATTATTTTGTACATAAATGCACTATTGTATAAACATGTATTTTTAGTATTACTCTGTTGCCTCTGTATGTACCTCAGTTCTGCATCCTGTTATTAACTTGTATTAATTTCTGTATTGTACCAACTGTCTTTTTTACCCTGTCTGTTTCTATCCCTGGGTCACACCTGGAAACAAGCATCCACTCAGTGTGCCTTTCCCCATTGCCAACTTTTTAATAAAGAAATAAATAAAACTCCAGCAAGTTGTAGAATAGTAAAAGATCACTGCTGCATTTTGCCCATTATGGCATCCCCTCCAGCATCACCCATGGACATTGCAAATATCACCATGTTCCTGCAGCTGACATAAAAAAATTGATGTCCCAAAGTAATAAAGACTGACTACCTTAAGACAATAGGCAGAGGGTACGGAAAAATGTATCCAACAACTGGGGGAGCAGCACGACATGCCCTATGGTTGACTATGAGAGCAGAATTGAGCCATCAAGTATCTTTTCTCGAAAGTCAATGATCTGGAAAATAGGGTCAGAAATAACAATCTCTGCCTGGTGGGCCTGCCTGAAGGAACTGAAGGCAATGACATCATACTCTTTTTTAACAAAAACTAATTGCCAGTGCCCATAATGCTCCAAATTTCCACCCTCTTGATATAGAGAGGGTGCACCGATCTCTTGCTATGAGACTGAAGCCATGAGACCGCCCTCAACCCATCCTCCTAAAACTTCTTCACCATCTGGTCAGAGAAAATATCCTGAGGATGGCCAGGGAATGAGGATCACTGTGCTAGGAGAGGCACCAGCTTTCCTTCTTTCAGAACTTCTCAACAGAACTTTGTCATTATTGCAGAGCCTGCAGCCTGGTCAAGTGGAAGCTCTCCCACCTAGAAGCCAAGACTGCCCTCCGCTGCCCCGCGCAGCTGTGGATACATGTTAACAGGGTAATCTACCAGTTCGAAACCCTGGAAACAGTTAATGATTTCATCAACAGGTAGTGACAGTGCGATAAATTCACATCTTCTCCCTACAGTGCAATTCCCCAGAGGTACTGTAATTCAACTATGGACAGTTCAGCTCCCAAAGCACAGATGCAAGTGGGGGTCCTACACAGCACTCAGATGATGACTCACAGTGGACTCAGCAGCACAAATGTCGGGGCTGCAAAAGGTAAAAGGCAGAAGTGTGACTGTACATTATGAGGCAGACTAATTAATCCAGAAGTTGTCTTCTGGAGTCACCCATCTCTGGTCTTCAAGCAGTCCCATGGTGTTGACTCCTCTCCCCACACAAAACAGGTTTGACCACCTCCACCCAGCAGCAGCAGCCGAAATAGCTCCAGAGACTGTACCACCTGTACCAGCTCCTTCGGCCTTGCCAGACCAGCCAACCTACCCTCCTCCTGCAACAATAGTAAAGCCCAGATCATGAGCCAAATGAGTGTCTGCTCTACCTGCATCCCCGCCAGCATCCCCTCGCAGTCACTGGCATCCAGCATTCGTAAGCCATAACAATCTCCTTAGAAGCACCTGGCTGTCCTATGACTGATGTAAGTACAAAACTGATTTTTTTTGTTTCCAACTCAGTAAAACTGTGACTGTCATTTATCCACACCTGAAGCCTCACATCCCCTACCCTCAAGAGCTACACCTTGTCAGAAAGTCCATGCTCTAATTTCTCATTTCATTTGGTTAGATATACATTATAGAAAACTTACCACACGTTAGCTGTCTCTGAATGTTAGGTGGAGGGGGGCTTCGATTACCTTACTTTACCACCTATTTTTAGTTTTAGTTTTATATTTCACCAAGATAAGACACTAGGCAAAGCCTGTTTTCAGGGTTGTCCTGCTTACAAAAGTTGTACAAACATTAGACAGAGGACATGAATGTTACAAATATATGGTTACCAAAACAGTACAATTGCTATACAAATCACAAAGTGTAAAATTCACCCATAACAGGTGCATTTAAAAGAGTAATGGGCCCTTAACAGCAGATTTTAATGTTTGGTAGGATGGCTTATTACATACAGTAGGAGACAATGCATTCCAATTAGTAGCAGCTAAATAACTGAATCTTTGTTTACCATATTTAGTCTTGATGTGTGGGATCTTAAAACCCCTCCCTCTGATAACCCTCATTGGGTAACTTGAGGTGTTCAGGGCCAATTTGACTTTTAGATATTCTGGGACAGAACCATTTACACATTTATATATGAAATTACTCAAATTTCTGTCTCTTCTTATTTCTAAAGGGACCAAATTTATATTAGATAACAAGTCACAGTGGTGATGGTTAATGAAGGGGTCCTTTAATACCCAAAACAAATCGAGCTAACATATGTTGCAATCTTTTACTTTGCTAACCATGTTACTAAGTACTTTAGGTGGACTGCTTGTGATGAGGCTGAGACCCCCATACCTATATGCATATATGGCTGGATTTGGAGCTGGAAGCCATCATGCAGTTTGGTTTGTCACCCTCCTCACTGTGGTTTATTAACCTTTGGACACTACCTAGAGAGGTCCGGGAATCCACAACTGGCTTATCTCTTAGGGTACATGGGCAACTAGGTAAGGCCCTGGGCTATCATTTTGTTAAGGACGTATCTCAACCTTTATTTGACAATCCCAATTTAGTTTAGTTTTTTTTTTATTTTGTTGAATGGGTAAGTGCACTAGACAAATTCTACCTATTTTCAGGCACAACCTGGGGAGTGGGATGCAGATGAATGTCAACTCACCTTAAACCAGATTAAGCTGTTGGTGGTTTGGGTGGCAAACATCTCACTCGGAATTGGTTCTCCCAGCTTGATACTGATAGCATCTGCCACCTGCTCCAAGATTATCATTTTATGCTCTTCCATAACATTTGTAGCATATTTAGAAACATAGACTTTGATGGCAGATAAGGACTACTTGGCCCACCTAGTCTGCCCACTTCCCTACCTATTGGATAAGCTGAAGATCCTAGTTAATCAACAGTCTATTTCTTCCTACACCCCACAAGAATAGCCTTATGTCTGTCCCATGCATTCTTGAATTCTCCCACAGTTTTAGACCCCACAAGCTCCTCAGGAAGGTGGTTCCATGCATCCACCACCCTCTCTGTGAAAAAATACTTCCTCACATTACCCCTAAGCCGTCCCCCTCTATCTTGAAATTGTGCCCCCTTGTTCTTGCACATCTCTTTTCTTTTTTTTAATCATACTGTGCTTTTTCCTGCTGGCACTTCTTTTCTGCAGACCAGGCTCACTCTGGGCTCGACAACCCATTGCCCTCACCCGGGATGCCCCCAAGTGGGTCTGCGAGGTGGAACTGAAGGTGGCGGAGGGTCGGGCACTGAGCCACGGTTCATACACTGGGGACGGCAGAGTTTTTTCAATGGAGTCCCCTTGGAGCTGGGAGCATGCAATGATGCTAACGCCAAGGCAAGCGTCCGCCCCAGCTCCACCCATGTTCTGGCATGGTGCCATGTTCCCCAGCCTCCGCCAGAGGGTGAGCAACACTGAGGCCAGCTACCTTGCTTTCTCAGGGGAAGGACAGCAGTCCTCCGGGTTGTTTGATCCTTCTCCTCCCCTACCAGCCCCGGTGGCCCGTGTCTGTTCCCGAACATGGGTTGCCGGCATGGCGTGAGGTGTGGCATCCAGCGCCTCAACCCTCAGTGCCACCGGGCCAGGCCTCTTTTTCTGAAAGATGCTACCCTCTTGGACATTGTTGATTCCACTGAGGTACTTAAAAGTTTCTATCATGTCCCCCCTCTCCCTCCTTTCCTCAAGGTTATACATATTAAGCTCCTATAGTCTCTCCTCGTATGGCTTCTCTTGCAGACCCTGTGCCATTTTAGTTGCCTTCCTCTGGACTGCCTCCATCCTGTCTATGTCCTTGCAGAGATGGGGTCTCCAGAACTGGACACAGTGCTCCATATGGGGTCTCACCAACTGTCTATACAGAGGGATGACAACTTCCTGTTTTCTGTTGGTGATGCCTCTCCCTATTCATCCCAGTATCCCTCCAGCCCTCCCTACTGCCTTCTCACATTGCTTGCCAACCTTAAGGTCATCTGATATGATTACCATCAGGTCCCTTTCCATTTTTGTTGTTGTTACTACCTCCCCCCATTGTTTACTCTTCCCCTGGGTTTTTGTTTCTCAGGTGCATTATTTTGCACTTCTTTGCATTGAATCCAAGCTGCCATAATTCTGACCATTCCTCCAACCTTGTCAAGTCCCTTCTCATCCTTTCCAACCCCCTTGTGCATCAACCCTGTTACAGATCTTTGTGTCATTGGCAAAGAGGCATACTTTTCTTTCCAGTCCCTCTGCAATGTAACTTATAAAGACATTAAAAAGGACTGGACCCAATACTGAACTCTGTGGTACCCCACGAGTAACCCCTCTTTCTTCAGAGCAGACTCCGTTTACTATTACCTTCTGTGTCCCGTTGTCCAGGCAATGTTTTACCCAGATTACCCTCCCTGGGACCCACTCCCAGGCTGGCTAATTTGTTTATTAATCTTTTGTGTGGGACTGTGTAAAATGCCTTGCTAAAGTCCAGGTAGACCATGCCCACTGCCCCTTCCTGGTCTACTGCTTTGGTCACTCAGTCAAAGAAATCAATTAGATTCATCTGACATGACCTTCCTGCTGTGAATCCATGCTGCCTTGTGTCCTGTGCCACACTGGCCTCTAGATACTCAACAATTATTTCCTTCAGAAGTGATTCCATAATTTTCCTACCACAGAGGTCAAACTGACAGGTCTGTAGTTTCCTGCCTTTGTCTTGTTCCCACTTTTGTGAAGGGGAATCACATCCAGCCTCCTCCAGTCCTCAGGTACCACACCATCCTCCCATGATTTGTTAAAAAGGGTAGTCAGTGGTGTCATTAGTTCTCCCCCTAATTCTTTTAGAATTCTGAGGTGAATCCTGTCAGGCCCCATTGCTTTGTCCACCTTCAGTTTTAGGAGTTCTTTCAGAACCCTTTCTTCTGTGAAAGGACTGAAATCAACCCCTATATCCAGAGTGCTTCTGTTAATTGGATTAGGTACCTCCCTCTCATCCTCTTTTGTGACTACTGAGCAGAAGTATTCATTCTGGATCCCAGCCTTTTCATTTTTTCCTCTCTATCCACCCACCAACCATTCTATTCAGTCTCACTATCCCCTCTCTTCATCTTTCTATGCTCCCAAATGTACCTATAAAAGGTTTTATCCCCCTTCTTAACCGAGTTGGCTTTCTTTTCCTCAGTTTGGGCCTTTGTTATTCTGACTGCCTTCCCTGCTTCTTTCTGCCTTAACTGGTACAGTTCTCTGTCCTGCTCCTTCTGTGTTTCCTTATACTTCCTAAATGCTATCTTTTTCTCCCTAACCTTTCCTGCCATCTCTTTTGAGAACCATAGTGGCTTTTTTTTTCATTTTGATTTGTTTATTTGCTTCACACAAAGGCTTGTTGCCTCTGTGATGGCAGTTTTGATGTTTCCCCATTGTTGCACCACCCCTCCTTCTTGCCTGTTTGCTAGTGCTTTTCTAAGGCACTCTCCCATCCTGCCCAAGTCAGTCCTCCTGAAGTCCAGAACCCTCACTTTTACATGGCTTGACTCTGCAGCTGAGTTTATCATGAACCATACTGTTTGATGATCGATCACTTGTTCTCATATGGCTATCCACTTCTAAATCTGAGATCCTCTCACTGTCCCCATTTGAGAGTACGAGGTCTAAGATTGCTCCCTCCCGAGTGGGTTCCAACACTAGTTGTCTGAGGCATGCCCCCTGTAGGGCATCGAGAATGGCCCTGCTCTTGGATGTGGCTGCAGCAAAGGTGCTCCAGTTAACATCTGGCATATTCCGGTCCCCCATCAACAATATCCCCCCTTTCTCTGCCACCCTAGGATGCCTTCTATCATATCCTTGTTCATTCCTTCCCCTGAGATGGGGGTCGTCCCCCATCAACAATATCTCCCCTTTCTCTGCCACCCTAGGATGCCTTCTATCATATCCTTGTTCATTCCCTCCCCCTGAGATGGGGGTCTCTATACAACCCCTGTGCGGATTGTGGTGTCATTTCCAGTCTCTAAGGTAAGCCACAGTGCCTCCTCTCCTCCCTGTTTACTCTTTTGTTCCGTTGCTTTTATCCCTTCCCTTACGTAGAGAGCTACTCTTCCCCCTCTTCTATACTCCCTGTCCCTTCTGTAGTTTATGTACCCTGGTATGTTAACATCCCAGTCATGGTTCTCTGTGTACCATGTTTCTGAGACTACCACAATATCCAGGCATCCCTCTTCCATCAAGGCCACTAGTTCAGGGAGCTTGTTACACAGATTGCGGCATTGGTACTCATCACTGTGGCAGGAGGAGAATGTCAACATAAAATAAAAAAAAACATTTATTCTTTTCACTCTGTTCTACTCTCTTAAACTTTTCTGTCTATCCTTAATTTCTTGTCATGGTGGCCAACCTGACAATTCTGTTTTCCTATCTGTGCTATACTTTTAATCTGTTGTAATTCTAGCCATCAAAACTGCCACATGAAGTTAAAAGCAAATCCCCTTTAAAGCCTCCTGCTATGCAAATTCTGTGGAAGATTTTGAATCCCCCAAGAAACAAGAGCGTTTCCAACACCAGAGCAGATTGCCATATAGCCCCATTTTAAAGCGAGTCTCTGCAAGACTGGAAGATGAGCAAGCAGGCTGTTGCAAGGGAGAAAGTAAACTCTCCCTGCAGCCGCTCACTGTAGATCTTGCTCTGCTGTCTGAAAAACAAAGAGATTAAATAAAAAGTTAAAATAAGTACTGCAGCACTAATGCAGACTGTTCCTGTGTATAAAAACATGATTTGGGGTGTTTGACTTGTTATTGTGTTCTTTAAAGCTACCAAGAAGTGAAGTACAGTATGGAGAGTGAAATAGTGCAATGTTTGCCAACTGCTGAAATGGCAGAGCTGTCGTGGGGGGTGGGGAAATGTAAAACATAGAAATATGTTTAAATACAGTTATAGCACAGTAAATTAAGGATAATAATAATACTAAGCTCTTTTTGGAATGTATGCAGAGAATACAAAAGTGTTCAAATGAAGTAAAGGTATAAGTAGAAAAACTAAGCCAAGTGACAAATTTAAGGGATAAATAAACAAGGCTGAATAGTGATAGAGCTACTCTGGCTTCACAGAATAAACAGAGGGGGAGAGCGCCCCTACTCTGTTTTTATCTGGGAAGGTTAGAGTCCTCTATAAACAAGTTTGATTTTCTTGTTTTCTTTACCTGAAATGGTGGCAGGTAGCAAGAGATGGCTTCTATAGAGCTAGCAGCCCAGAAAATGGCTGCTAATATAGAAGTGGTGTGGTGATGTCATTGAAAGGGGAGGGGCTAAAAAGGTCCCATGTCAATGATGTCATGATTATTGTACTATATTAACCTCCCCACCAGGAGGCTAATTCAGGTGTTCTGGTCAGTTTCTTCTGACCAAGCAAGCGAGAGGAGGTGTGAGTGCCTACTCACCGGAGTGGAGAAAAATATTGAATATACAGAGAAGAGCAGGGAGTCTGAGGAAAGACTAGCCTGATTATTTTTTTTGTTTGTTGTTATTTTGGTGTGAAAGTTTAAACACCCATTTCTTTTCTGTAAATATTTTTTGAACAGTTAATTTTTGTTAGCATTTTTAGAAAATAAAATGATAAACGCTATACCAGCGTTTTTTATGCACTTGATTTAAGGACTGGTGTTTGTTATTGAACCCACACGCTTTCAATCACACTCTATTATTTGATGGCCTTACCCCTTTTAGCCCCATCTCTGTTCTTACTGCCTTTTTTTGCATTTACCCCTGTCCTGCTCCCTACTGACTTCTCTACCTTGGTGTTTACCTCTCCAACTACTGTGTTTAGTGGGGGAGGCAGGGATTTCCCTGCTTATTTTCAGTGCTTCCCCCCTTAGCTAGTTTAAATGCTTGCCAATGAAGCATTTAAACGTATCACCTAGGATCCTGGCTCCCCCCTGGACAGATGCAGACCATCATGCCAGTATAGGCCTGCATCCCTCCAGGTGGCTCCCCAGTCCCCAATGAAGTCAAAATCCTGAGCTCCACACCAGTTTGTTCAACCATTCATTGAATCCCATGGTGTGGAGTACCCTAGCATCATCCTTGCCATAGACAGGCAGCACCTTTGAGAAGGTTACCATACATGCTACTTGTCTAAGGCCCCTCCCCAACTCAACAAACTCCTCTTGCACAGCTCTGATCCCATTCACAGCCAGATCATTTGTCCCTAGGTGGACAATGACATCCAGCTCCCTCCCTCCCTAATGCAGCTACTCCTGCGATCTTGAGGATTCACTTCCTGTCCCTTTGAGCCAAGGCACCAGCAGGCACCTTACCTCCCTTTCCTCTTCCTCCCCCACTTTTACACCCTAATGACTGAGTCCCCCACCAGGAGTTGTTTCCTTCCCCTGTAGGATCTCATGCCACCCTCCTGAGGGTCTCCTTTGTGGAGGTTCCCAGCCTCCTCCTTGGTCTCCACTGCAGGTGCCTCCATAGAGGAACCACTCTTCACCAGAACAGCATATGAATTGTAGAGACTGGAGAGGTACAACTGGAGGGATGTACCTCTATTTCACCACCCTCTCCCTATTCCTTTCCCTCCCTGAGCCCACCTTGGTCCAACTGCTCCTCTTTCTTGGCAACCTCTGAGGAAGCGACAGTGGCCCTGGTGGTCCCTGGGTGGAGGAAGAGGTTTCACGAATCCTAGTCAGGTCTGGCTGGAGACAGGAAACCTCCTCCCTCAGACCAGAGAGGTGCCTGCAAATAGGGCAGCATCGCAGTCTCCAGAATGTCTCCTGGAACACTGCCGCCCAACAGTCATTGCACTACACCACTCCCATCTTGACTTATTTTGTGTCCCCTCTCTTGTTACTTTGTATGCTTACTGTCTCCTCCCTCTCCGTATTTTTACACCTGCTTTCCTACTGCCTATGTTCCCTTACAACTCTCACCCTTCCTGTTCTGGGACAGGAACTTCCTGTAGTCTTCAGCAGTCTATTCCTTCCTTGCTTGGATTCAGACCTCCAGCAGCCGGTGGGGGGGGGGAGCTATTTTTTTAGGTTCCTTCAACGTTGCTGAAACTAATGTCAGTGATCCTTCCCTTCCTATTGCCAAACAAGAAGTTCCTGTTGTCAGTCAAATCCAGTGGCAATAAAAGTAGAACTGGCTTAGGGTGGGAAGGAGGGCAATTAGTAAGAAAAGCTATAGTTCTAGTCAGCTGTTACTTGCTCTGAAAGCAAGATTCTCCTCTGTCAAAAACTAGCAGTAGGAAGCTGTAATTGGAGACAGCTGCTTTTCTACTGCTCAAGCCACACCCCCAATTAGCTTAACCCCTCTGCTCATGACTCGGCAAATTAAGTTGATACAGCCCGCTTCCTCAAACAGAAAACAGACAGTGACTTTCTTGACTCATGCTGAGATAGAAGTGATTTATCAGTTAGAAAAGCTGTAGTTCTAGTCAGCTGTTACTTGCTCTGAAAGCAAGATTCTCCTCTGTCAAAAACTAGCATCAGCTTCTTCCTCTTGCTGTTCTCTGTCTGAAGCTATCTAGGGATTTTTTTTTAATCCTAAACACCTGGTTTCCTTCTGGCTAAACCACTCCCCCTAATTTACAGCTCCTTCTACACCTTGATAACTGCACAGATAACAATTCACTTCAGCCAGCTCAGACAAACACACTCTTTTTTGTTTGTTTGTTTTTATTGTAAATTGAAGGTCCCAGTAGTAGAGTTCTGGTTCTTTAGTCCCAGTAGAGAAGCATAGTTCTCACAACACCTCCTTCCTCTTGTTGTTCTCTGCCTGTTCTCTGCCAGAAGCTATCTAGGGCAGTTTTTAAATCCAGAATACCTGGCTTCCTTCTGGCTAAGCCACTCCCCCTAATTTACAGTTCCTTCTACACTTAGATAACTGCACAGATAACAATTCACTTCAGCCAACTCAAACACACTCTTTTTGTTTGTTTGTTTTTACTCTAAATTAAAGGTCCCAGTAGTAGAGATCTAGTTAGACAATGAATCCTTTTTCAAACTATTTCAGTTCAAACATGTGATCATGGCTCATTTTGGTCCAGTGTCTTGGCACACTTACTACAGTGAATTTCTAAGTTCGGTCGTGATAATGATCTCTCATCCCCATGCTGTATCTCAGCTATATACTTTAACTCATACTGACTTATTTCCTCATATAAGTGGGACATGATCTTATTGGGACAAAGTTTTCCCCATTGGGAATTTTAATTGGATCCGTATCTGTCAGGGTGTGCATCTTACATAGCCAGTGACAAACTTCATCTTACACAATTTAGCATCCTGCACAATCTATACTACACTCTTCAATGGTTATTCAAAATGGGCCTTATTTGTTCCCATAGTTGTACTAAGTGTGGCAATGCCGAGGCACCCTATGCCACATCTTTTGGGACTGCCCTCAGGTCAGCCCTTTGAGGGAGTCCATTAAATTGAAAGCTGACCCTCTTCTGGGCATCAATCAATTAGGAGGCAGTATAGCATAGTGGTTAAAGAGCCCCTGACACCACTGTGAGAACTTTGAGAAAATGTAATGTTTAGCACAAGTGAGCTTATATTTTAATATTGTTTCTGTATTTCTCATTCTTCTTTATTATGAAGGACATTTGCATGTAAATGGGATCACTGCCTTATCTGTTCTGGCTGCTTGCCTACATATGACATCACAGTTCTGTTTATGACATCACAATCTGTTGTTGTGGGGATAATTACGGTGCCATAAATAGAGGATTATTTATTTATTTAGAAGTTGGTAACCAGGAAAAGCACCATAACCAGAAGCTCATTTCCAGGTGCAACTTGGGTTATGATGTCATATGTAGGATAGCAGAAAGAGCAGATAAAGTCTAAGGAACAGTAAGCCTATTTCATATAGCTGTCCTTGGTAATAAAGAAAAAAGGTAAGTAATCATAGAAAATACATGAAATATAAACTGATCTGTCTAAATCTTACATTTTTTCCAAGTTTTTGTAACGATGTCAGGGGCTCTTCAAGGGCACTGAGCTGCAAACCCGGTGACCTGGGTTTGAATCCCATGAGCTTCTCTTGCATACTGTGTGACCTTAAGCAAGTCACTTAACTTCCTTGTGCTCCCAGGTTGCACCTGCATACAAGCTCTGGCTTAATGTACCTTTCCTGGTTAAACAATTTCCCCTTTTGCCTATTCATGCCAGAGGTGTGTATCGCAGGAGACTATGCGAGGATCTTAGTAAAGGAACATAAGTATTCCATGGCCATGATCTCGATGTCCGTTAAGAGGGTTGTTCTCCGGCACTAGAGGGATCAACACATCATTTCTTACCAGGAGTGGTTACAAGGACTCCTTTTTAACTTGCGTTTGGAGAGGATGATAGCCAGTGTTCATAATAAACTCAATTCTTATTTTAAACAATGGAGCAGGTTGTACATGCTATATTCACTTAACATAGAAACATAGACTTTGTCGGCAGATAAGGACCGCTAGGCCCATCTAGTCTGCCCATTTCCCTACCTACAGGATAGGCCGCAGATCCTAGTTAACCAACAGCCTATTTCTTCCTACTCCCCACAAGAATTGCCTTATGTCTGTCCCATGCATTCTTGAATTCTCCCACAGTTTTAGACCCCACAACCTCCTCAGGAAGGCTGTTCCATGCATCCACTACCCTCTCTGTGAAATAATACTTCCTCACATTGCCCCTGAACCGCCCTCCTTCTATCTTTAAATTGTGTCCCCTTGTTCTTGCAAGTCTCTTTTTCTGAAAGATGCTACCCTCTTGGACTTTGTTGATTCCACTGAGGTACTTAAAAGTTTCTATCATGTCCCCCTCTCCCTTCTTTCCTCAAGGGTATACATATTAAGCTCCTTTAGTCTCTCCTCATACGGCTTCTCTTGCAGATCCTGCACCATTTTAGTTGCCCTCCTCTGGACTGCCTCTTTCCTGTCTATGTCCTTGCGGAGATGGGGTCTCTAGAACTGGACACAGTACTCCAGATGGGGTCTCTTTTACTTGGAGGAGGGGGTTGGGTTGGGGTGAGGGAGTAATACTTTTCTGTTTGTCTTGTGTTTTGTGTTGTTCAGTTGTTGTAGTGTTGATTGTTGTTGCTATATATTCTATAAATAAAATAAAATAAAATAAAAATAAAGAGCTATACCTTGTCACCAGGACAGACTGAACTTTGTTGAAACTGTAGCCATGAGGGGATCTGGCTCTGCAATGTAATGGCGAGAGTGTCTTGGAGACTGTGATTTACATTCTTGAAGTACCTTGCTTTTACTGACTATCATCTGTGTAGCACAGCCCAGTATGCAGCACTGATTGCCTAGCTTGGCTCTTTATCCAGTGAGGGGCATGGCCTCTAACCTGTTGCCCTGCTGCATATCTATAGGATGTCTACCTGAGAGAGAGGCGTACACTGCTTCTACTGAACAATCTGTCATATGTAGCCTTTGTGGTCATTTTGTTCACAGTGTTTGACTGTTCTCCTTTTCTTGCAGGGGGCATCAACTACAATGGTTCGAGCAGTATTACTGTAGGTAGTTGTGAATAATTTGTTTTAACTACAATGTCTGCACCCATATTCACACTTCCCTGTATCTTTTTCTCACTAGAGATTCCCTTCCTGTCTCCCCTCCGTCTACCCATCATGCTTTACAGCTGAAGGCTACTTGAGGGGCAGTGGGTCAGACCTTTCAAAGTGGCTGTGGGAAGGTTGTGGTAAAGTGGACCTATATGCATGATCAGGTCCTCTATCAATACGTAGCACTTTTCCAGGGAGGCTTCTACCTTATCTACAGATCATCATAAATAAAATGTTTTCCTGGCTTCTCTAACACTTCATCCTCATGCTGCTGCAGTAGGGTTGGCCATCAGCACCTTAAGGTATCTGAATGGTGTACTTAAATCCCCTGGAAGAGTCCCCCTGTGAGTGGCTGGTTGTCAGTTGAGAAGGTGTTGGTCAGACTGGTAGTCATTGATTGGGTCTTAATTAGCTCCACCTGAATGAGCTCAAAGAGCCTGGTCATCCCTTAAAGCACAACTTGTTCTCACTTCCTCCTACTTGTAGTTCTCATAGTGGGGTCAGCTGGGGGGGGCAAGGGGGTCTCTCATATCTCATGCATGGCTTTATACTCTAGAGATTATTTGAAGCCCCTCTGATACCAGATTCACCTACCTGTAGAATCTCAACACTCTGGGACATAGATACGCTCTCATGGGACAAGGGAAGGCTATCTGTGAGAATAGGCGAGAGAAGCTATATGGTAAAAAGCAAGATCCTTGAACTCTCAACCACCTTGGAACTGTGCTGCGCTCCCCCACAACCCTCACCTCTTTTATTTTCTCATAGTTGTCGATCCTCCCCCACCCTGGAGTGTCTCCATAGGTCTGCCTGAACAGTTACAGGTATGCCCCCTAGCACCCCTGTCTTGCCCCTGCCTCCTCCCACTGTTCCCCCCCCTCCTGCCATCCTACCACCTCTCTACCTATATGTGACTCGCTTCTCCCCCAAGGGGGCATCTTCTATGTCCTGGTGTAGGCTCACGTATCTACAGTATGACTCCCCTAAAAGGTACATGCCATAATACATTATTGCTGACTTTTCTCTTTGGCTGTCATTGATTGAGCAGATGAACAGATGCTGTTTCCCTCTTTTATACTAGCTGCTATACTTGTTGCTGAAACCACCACTATCAAGGCTCGGGCCTTGGAGGCACATACAACTCCTGCCCCTAGGACCCTGATAAGTTAAGATGTTAACCCTTTTTAAGCATTTGATTAGTTCTCTTATTCTGACTGGAGTCTATGCTCCACTTAGCTTTCAGGTTAATGTTTCTTCTTTGCTACGTTGTGTTAAATATGTACACTCTACAGAACTATTGTCTCAGGTTTTAGTTGTTGGTTGTATTTGGGTCATACAGGTTACATGCAAGGGTCTTCTGCAAGTTTCCCCGGATGCATGGATAGGTTTATCCCCCAATGCTTAGTTCCTCAAAAATGCCCTCCCCACACCACCTATAGGATGACTCCCTTGACATACATCTCCTAGAATATGCAGGGGCTGACCTCGTCTGTAAAAAGAAAAGGGTCTTATATAGGCTAAAAATATGAAAACTCAAGTTGTGCTCTGCAAGAAACCGAACTCTGCTCTGCTGAAACAGCCATGCTACTTAGGGACTGGGTGAGAGTAGAAGCACACAGCTGCACCTCCACTTCTAAAGCAGGTGTCTCCATTTTAGTGCACAAAGTGCTTCGTTGGACCATTGAGGCCTCTGCCCAGGATGAAGCAAGGTGATGGGGAGCAAGAAAGTTTAAAACACCTGAAGGCCCCTTGGTCATAAGTAATGTGTATGGACAGAACCCCAATGACCCAGAGCTGCTTAATGCACTTTATCAGTCCCTATTGGGCCTCATGATACCTAGCACCCTGTTTCTAGGTGGGGACTTTAACTTGGTCTTAGAGGCCTACTTACATAGAAACTCAGGCTAAGCTGATCCCTACACCAAAGCTCTAGCTGCAGTCCAGAAAATGATGTCGGTACTCTCTCTGACCTATATTTGGTGCCTGCAGCACTCTCAGTCCCTTGACTATTCCTATTTCTCAGCCACACACATTATCTCAAGTCAAACTGACTTCTAGTTTGTCTCCTCCTCAGTCTCTTCAATGATGCTGGTGTCGCACACTGTCCCATTATACTTGTCCAACCATGCCCCAGTAGAGTTCACAGTGGACTGGGGCCTTACTGCTTCCAAATCAGTTTCATGGCAACTGGACCCTCTATTGATACAAAACAAGACTTTTCCCCATGGCTTGAAAAATAAGTGGTCTCCTTTAAGCTTAATGATAATGGCGCAACCTCCAAATCCACCCTTTGGGAGACCTTCAAAGCTGTCCTGAAGGGCCAAATAATGGGCTATACTGTGGTCCCCTGGCATAAGAAGGGGCAGGAACAACAACAGCTTGAATCTCAACTGACTGTAAAAGAAAATAAATTTAAATAATATCCCGCCTCCTGTTTAAAGCCCTCCCTGCTACGAGAAGAATGGGCTATCCATATAGAGCTCAACGCTATGGCAACCAGAAGGCAGAGCTGGCAGTACTATAGCTAAGACACAGGTACTGGAATGGAGTAAAAAGGCAGACAAATTATTGTCTTACAGATTGTGTAAACAGTAATCAGACAGGTATATTCATGGGTTTCAGGATCTCAAGGGATCCCTATAGACCCAGCTTAAGGAGACTAGCTGCATCATGCACTTCTTTTATGAACGACTGCATTCCTCCCAGAGCCCCCTTGACCAGGACAAATTAAATGAGTTCTTAGCTGGACTGCCCATCCTCATGCTGTCAGCTGCCCATAAGGAAGCTCTTGAAGCTCCACTTACCACTCAGGAAATACAGACTGCTGTTTCTACCCTCACCCCCCATAAAGCCACAGGAGGGGACTGTATTCTAATTGGTCGATACCAACTAACACCCACATTAATTTCCCCAGTCCTGCAGGCAGTTTTTCAAGAATCCCACACCATGCATTACTTACCCTACCTTCTACAATGCAAGAGGCAATAATTATGGTTCTCTCCAAGGAGGGCAAAAGACACCATTTTTCCTGGCAGTTATAGGTTAATTTCACTTATCAATGCTGATGCTGAAAATTTAGCCAAGGTGCTAGACTCCACACTGGAACAAATTTTCTCCCATCTAGTTCACCCCTCTCAGGTGGCTTCATCAAAGAGCACCTTAGTTCAGATCACCACAGAGCACCACAGAGCCTCTAATGGCCCTCGTTGACTCTGTCCCCACTTTAGTGTCCATAGACTTTGAAAAAGCTTTGGACTCCACTGATCAGGATGGGCTTTGGGGCATAGATTTGTGCCCTGTATGCACAGCTGACTGCCAGAGTTCGTACTAACTTGATACTCTTGTCACCACTCAACCTGGACAGGGGAATCCGCCAAGGCAGCCCCCTTTCCCTGATGTTGTTTGTGCTGGACATAGAGACCCTGACTATTGCTCTTCAGTGTGACCCAAATTTGCAAGGCATTCAGGTTGGCCTCACCAATTTTCACTTGCTGCAATATGAAGATTACTGCCTAGTCCTTCTGCATAATGCTCCATCGGGTATACAGTATCTGCTCAATGAGCTTCATACCTTTCAAAGTGTATCTGGTGTTTGGACTAATTCTAGAAAAACTGACATTTGTCTCTTAGTCACCTTTGTTTGCACTCGATATTTAGTGGCCTCATGGGGGCTGCAATGGTCACCCTAAAGTATCACATACCTGGAAATCTGGATTGGTTCAGTTTCTGCAGGAGTTACATCCAGTAACCTCACTCCCCAGCTTAAAAAGCTCCAGGAAAAGTGTGACCTATGGAAACTGCTGCATCTGTCCCTTGCAGGGAAAACTGTGGCAGTTAAAATGATCATGGCTCCAAAGCTGATGCATCACATATCTCACTTTGTGTTAAACATACCCACACAATGGTTTTCTAAAATAGAGACACTGGTGGGTAATTTCATATGGGAAGGTAAGCCCCCTGGTTATAGTAGAGCCAAACTCAGAGACCACTGGCACAGGGGAGGATGGGGCTTACCTTGGTTTTATGCATACTATACTGCTTTCAGATGTGAGCAAGCCACACACTGGTTCTCGCCCACTTTCTTCACTGTATCGCTGCTCTGGCTAGCCATAGAGCAGCACTGCAACCCACTAGCAAACCCAGTTGCCCATCTATATTACCTGTTGCCCACCATTGGAAAACCTGGTCTCACAATACCACCCTCCTTGAAGGCATAGAGGAAATTGGAAGCCTGGGTACAGACTTCACTAGCATGTCATACTCTGACTCCTCTGTGGAGGAATCAGCTTCTCAAAATAGGTGGTAAAGTGGTGGTTGGAACACACGGAAGGATCAGGGCCTAGGGCAACTCTCTGATCTGCGGCACCCAAATACTTCACATTTGGATTCTTATGAAAACCAGCAGAGACACTGTGCACTGCCAAAAGGCAACTTTTGGAAATATTTACAAATCTGGAACACCATCACTGATTATTTGATTTAGTTTTTAATTACCGGGTGGTGCACTATACAAACAATTGCCTACTTTCAGGCACAACCTGGGAGATCACAACAGTGTAGATTTGATGCGGCAATGTACATAGAGTGCAGATGCTATGTACAATACAATTTCATAGAGTTAATACAGAGAACAAAATCCAGGAAGAGACAAATTACAAAGGCTTAGAAATAATACAGAGAAGTAAAACAAAGCACAAGTACAGAAATGAGGTAAGCATAATACAAGGTACAGGGGAAGGCTCAACAATTGAAGACAAGTAACAGCATACCTATGAAGTTGGTAATCTGCAAATCAACAATGTACACAATTGCAATAACTTAGAAAATTTAACACAGGGTCTTAAGCAGCCTTACTGACAGCAGCTATATGCATTGAGAAGTTTTGTGAGGCATTAAGCCTAACCCCTAGGTAATTGAAGGAGGAAACAGTGATAAGACAGGATCCATTCTCACAAGACACCATCAGGGAGTGAGGCACTTTTTTAGCCTTGGAGCCAAGCCAATAAGCATGACCTGGGTCTTGGTGATATTCATGAGAAGCCTATTATTTTGGTGACACCCTTGTGGTGACTGCAGATCAGTGGTCAGCTGATGATTTAGATTCACAAAACTATGGGAGCTAGTGAAAAGGACTAAGTCGTTAACATACGAGACGGTAGTACAGTGTGAGAGACTGGCATGGATGGTGTCGATATGAAGAGAGAAAAGGAGGGGGTCAAGTATGGATCCTTGCAGAACCTTGACTAAGGTTGAAGAGGGGTCAGACAGGGAGTTGCCAAATTTAATACACTGAAATCTATTTGCCAGATAGCTGTTAAAACACGCTAGGCCAGTGGATGAAATACCCAGTGCAGTAAGTTCTCCAGAGAGGAGGGAATGGTCAACCAGGACAAAGGCTTTGGTTAGGCCAATAAAAAACACACCATAAGTTCCCTCCTGTCTGTGGCAGAGGTGATATTGGTGGTGAGTGATAGGAGGGTGATGGTGGTACTGTGGTCTTTACGGAAGTCATGTTGTGCATGAGACAGGAGACTATAGGTACTAAGGTACTCAAGTCAGCTGACAGACTACCAGTCTCTCAAGTATTTTATTGAGTACCGGAAGTATTGCTATGGGTCTGAAGTTGCTAATGTTCTTACTGTCATCTTTCTTGAACACTGGTACAACATGCAAGATTTTCCAAGGGTGAGGTACAGTGCATGATGCGAGAGACAAGTTGAAGATTCTAGAGACTGGCACAGCAAGTACCTCAGCAGTAGTCCTCAATATTTTTGGTTCAATATCATCAGAGCCAGCTGACTTAGATAATAGGATCTGCATGCGGTGCCTACTTATCTCAGCAAATGTGACCACTTTAAGTTAGAAAGGGGCTGAGAGGGCAGATATTGTCAATGGGGGGACTAGGGGGCAAGGCAGCAGGAAGAGGGAAGGCCCCAGTATAGGCTGGGAGGTCGATGAAGCCATGGTTGAAAGAGTTTGCTATGGTAAAAGGGTCATTGCAGTTGGCTTCCTGAATAGTTAAGGTCTTTGGGTGTGTAGTTACAGGACTGGCCTAAGATGTGCTTAATGTTTTTCAAGGAATGGCTTGGATTGCCAGCTGAGGAGTCAAACAGTGACTTGTAATGCAGGCTTTTGTTGCACCGGATGGCTCTTTTTGCATTTATTTCTGAGTTCTGTATATTTTGGCCAATCAGGGCAAACTTAGTGACCTTAAAGGTAGACCAGCTGACATCCCTTTGTTTTATTAGTACCAGCAGGGGACAATCCAGCTGTTTAGTGACTGAGATACATACCTGCCTAGTAGTTTTGGGCACGTACTTATCTTGAATACCGAGTAAGATCTTGAAGAGACAGAGGGCTTGGTGCACATCAATGGTGGCCCACAGCTGAGACCAGTCTGTGCTTGCCACCTCCTGCATGAGTGGTGCAGAGCCAAGCTTAGAGGTATCTCTGAAATGAATGAGTCTGGGGGGGCCCTTGGGCATCTTTGTCCTCCAGACACAGTAGACAGGAGAGTGGTCACTAATTGTATCAGCAAGGATACCAGAGCAGGAGATTCTGTCACGTCTGGGGGGTGAGAATCCAGTCAATAAGGGTGGAGCTCAGGCCATTGTTTGACCTCCTGGTGGGTTTTGAGATTAGCTGGTGAAGTTGAAATTTGTTTAGAGTCAATTTTGCATTTTCTCTTTGTTGCCAAGCCAATAAATATTAAAATCACCAATTAGGAGAAATTAGGTGCATTGGATTATAGAGTTCAGAAGTACAGGAAGAGCTTGTTGACTGTCAGCTGGTGGTATATAAACACAGATAACATGAAGTTTTTTAGAGTTCTCCAACAGGAGAGTTGCATGACATAGTTCAAACAAAGGACAGGAGGTGGGAGGAAAACTTGACGCAGAGATGTGTAGATGATCCCTGTAGTAGATCATAGTCCCCCCACCACTCTTGGCTGCAGAATGGTACAACCTAATAAAGTTGTAACCCAGCAAGGCACAGAAGTTATCAAGTGTGTTAGACTTTAACCAGATTTCAGTTATGCCAAGTATGTTGGGCTTGTAATGATTAATCCAGACTGTGAGCTCATTGAGATTTTTGGTTAGACTCCTTATGTTAATGTGGGCAATTTTTAGTCCCTTAACACAGTACTGGGGGCTGCAGCAGACTGCAGATTGCTTCTGTTTGGGGGACTGGATTTGGCTCAATATCACCAGCCGGTAGAAGGCTGGATAGTATTACCTGAGAGAGGAAGCAGAAGAGGAAGCAGACCTTAGACGATGGTGGTATTAGGCAGCTCACCAACATAACTTAAGTAGGTATACTATAGCCCTATAAAGTTCCCTGGATACAAGGTGGTGGTAGTAACTGACATATTTCTCAATGTCATGGGTTAATAGCATATTAGACATTGTGAAATCAGAGAGGGTTGCGGGTCTGCCATAACATGCCTGATTGGAGGGCAGGGTGTCTGCCAATATCAGCAGACCAGCAAGCGTGCATGCAAGAATCAGCATATGCTTTAGGGACCACATGACAATGTAGCATTGGTAATACAGCAAGCAATAATACCCGACAGGATGGGCGGTATTGGGCAATACCAGACCGCCCTGGGGCGTAATGAGGCCCTACGCCACAGGCGGAGGGTCTTATAGCCCCTGGAACATCCCGTATTGCCCATACTGCCCACCCTGGAGGGTATTATTGCGCTTAGAAAATGGGCACTGTGAAAAAAATTGTTTAATAAAAAATGTTATTACAAAATGAGTTTTAATTGAGTTTTGTAATAAAATAGTTCCTCCGCCTATATTAGAATGATGTGTCTATTTTTTTTTTAGCTGATTGTCATGGTCACACACACACACACACACACAGTCCAGCTTCTTTGTAGACAGTTTATTTTCCCTCCCGCAAAGACCCATAGAAACATACAGGCTAGCTGGCCTGCTGGCGTAGAGGGTGGAGGCGCTGGTGCCTTACCTCAACCCACGCCGGTGACCCGGGTTCGGGAATGGACTCGGGGCACCGGGGGTCGTCAGGGGACGGAGAGGATTGAGCGTCCAGTGGACTGCTCTCCTCTCCGGGGTTGGGATCTGGGGACACATCACTCTGCAGCGGCCTCCAGTGGAGACTTGGGGTACTGTCTGAGCATGCATTGATTGGGCAAAAAAAGAAAAGGGAAAATAGAACCTGAAGCGAGCGGCTTGATGGCCATCCGCAGGTTTCACCCGGGCACCCGCCTTGATCCATTCCTGCAGGGAGTACACGGGAGCCCCTCCCTATGGCCCCACTGTGGGGTGGGAAGTCACAGAGACCGGAGTCAGAGGCAGAGGCAGGCAGCGGCTGGATGTCCCCCGATGAGGAGGAGCAGCTCAGGCAGCCAGGAGGAAAAAATCATCAGACAAAAAAACATACAGGCTGTGATGCTTTTTTTTTTTGTATACTGGCATCGGTCTGTTGCCCAAATGTCATTTGGGACATTGGGCACCAAGATACTATTGATCAACCCCCCCCCCACCATCACCACCAACAACAAGAGAAGAATGGACAATTTAGCAGCTTCATTTTATTCTTTCTTGTTTTTTAAAATGGCAGGCTTGACAGTGGGTGGCTACGTGGAGGAGGGAGTCACGAGAGACCAAAGGCTTTGAGTCTCATGTGGCAGTGCAGCGGTCAGCAGAACTAAGCATATTTTACAGAAATCCTGTGTCTGCTGCAAATGGTGTAAGCAATAATACTAGTGTGTGCCACTTCCCTACAGAGGCTGCAGTATGTGTGTGAAGGGTGGTGGTGGTGGGTGTTCAGTCACTCAGTAAAAAAAAAAAAAAAAAAAAATCATCTGACCAGACAGTAGCAGGCTCATGGTTGGGGAACTCAAGATAAATGGCTCTGTCCATGCAGTCGCGGAGCTATTCTGCTGTAAGGTGAGCACCACAGTTGTTCTCACCGAAGACACTGTTTACATTTCTTTTTTTAATTAGCTTATAGGGAACAAAAAAATATGGATACCTGCCACACTTTCTGTTGTTATGGTGACAGTTAGCTTAAGTCATGGGTGGCGGTCTCACTAAGTGGGAAATCAAACATGGCAGTATTTGTTTTTTTCAAAATTCTATTGCCTCAGTACTATTGTAATGAAATGGAGCAACAGAGATGTGGACTCGTTGTTTCCCAGTCTCTGTTGCCTCATACCCAACCAGCTGGTTGGTTGTTTTAGCCAATCAACAGCCAGATTTCTCCCTAACCATTTTCTAAGCAATTATAGTAGCTGCACCGCATTAGCCTGAGTCTGAGGTAACAACATATACAAATCCACTAGGCAGAATAGGCAAATAGTTAGATACAACTGAGTCAAGGTAACTACAATCAGCAGGAGGTTACAGCAAGACAGGATATGAAGCAATAACACAATTCACACTATACAAGATATCAGTATGGTAGAGAGTGCAGATAAACTAAAAAACGCCCAGTTGGGAGTATGGGTGGGGAACCACCAGCAGGTGTACAACCTCAAATGAGCACCCAGTTAACCATGAGATTTTGGCAGCAAGTACAAGTGAGGTAGCAGTACACACCAACAGTTTGATCATTTGCAGTACATACAGAATCAGCATGCAGCAGTGACACAAGTGTTTCTCATGGCACTCAGCCAGGTAGCTTACTAGTAGGGAACAGAGCCTGGGCTTTGCACTCAGTGGCTATCCACATAGGATGTCAGTGTGGAACAGTGCCTGAGAAGATACATATAGCCCTGACCCAAACAGAGTTTACATGGGCCAGTGTCTCACATGTAACTCTGTGGTGCACACAGTTACGATATGTGCATGGAGACTGGTGCGTGTACAAGGGTATCCCATGATTTGGGTGACTCAAATTGAGTGGCTCACTTTTGAGTGACTCAGTTTGAGTGCATGTACGGATGGCAACTGTGAGAGGATAGCGAGGGGAGGGTATAGCAAGGATACAGTGAAGAAATTACCAGCAGGTAGCAAGGCAGCATTCAGGAGATTAGGGTATGGGGATTTGTTGGAGAAGGGCTGCCAAGCTGCTCTGATGGTGTGGTGGTTAGGGTCACAGGTTGCAATGCCAGTGGACCTGGGTTCGGGTATGAGTGTGCTATTCTTTTGTTTTATATTGAGGGTGTTGTGTAATTTTTAATTTTAGCATCTTTTGCAATATCATTCACCCGACGTTGTTCCCTCCAACCCCCAGGTTGCCACCCAAGGTTCTCCATCCCCGAGTTGTGTCCCTCCTTGAGTTTCTCCCCTCCACAACATGCACCTCCTGGAATTGGTTATAATAATATAGGGTGTTGCCGGGGGGGACCCCCTGCAAGGGTGGGTGCAGGGAGTAGAGCACCACGTGTTGAAAGTCAGTAAAAATATTTCCTCTCGTATTACTGAAAGTATTTTATGCTGTGTTTGCAGTCAGTGTAGTGCACAATGCCTTTTTTGGTTTTCAGTGTTGTACACTTGCTGCGATGGTAGCCGTTATGTTTCATTCACTGTTATGACATGGAACTATGTACAAGCCTAGCATTCACACTGAATAGTGTAAAGGTGACAGTAGCAGGTGATTCACAATATTTGCAGTACTTATATGATCCTGTGAGTAGGATACTGGGGGAGCAGCACGTCCGGCTGCCAGCTGCCTCCTTAGGCTGACTACACTGGGTAGACTCCCATGATGCCCTTTGCTCCCAGGCCCTTCATGTGAGGACTGCAGTACAGGACCACAGTGGATATCTGCCTTTACCTGGGTGGAACGTCGTCAGTTGGGTCTCTGTGAAGCTGGGGGCAGGGCTAACCACTAGTGGTGGTAGCAGGGTCCTGGAGCTATGTGGCACCACGAGTCAGTGATCAGAGGAGAAGAGTCATAGTGGTGGCAGATGTGACTCTTTCAGCCCCCTTTCTGTGGCTGCAGTTTTAAACAAACTCTGGCCAGAGCTGACAGGGCCACTGGAGAGGAACACAGGTCATCCTTAGGATACGAGGTGGCTCATAAAGTTACAGCTGGCAATAAAGGTAATGAAAAGTGTAACATCAGACCTGGTATTAACTACCCACAAGGCATATGTTCAACAGTTGCTTAGAAGATGAAAGTATTAAAATAAACTTTATATATAAACCACAATAACAGTAAATATAAATTTATATCAAAGACCATTTTGCACATGTTGAGGTGAAGCACTGAGGACATAAAATGTTCAGGTGTTCATCCATATATATTCCTTCTATTGAGAGACATTTTCTCTTGCACTGTGGATCCAATGAACTCTACGATACAAAATACTAACGTCAGGCATGTATTCTAAAAAACAATAAAAAGCAGGACATTTTTATATCAGATGCTAATTTAGTCATAATCATACAGTGGTAGCCATAGAAAAGTTTCTCAGTACTGAGGTATACCTAGAAGTTTCTCAGTACTGTAGGTACCTAGGTATACTGAGGCAGAATGAGGCAGAATCACATTACAGTCAATGCCAATTGCAACTTGAGTGCCTCAGTGGTACCTCAAGGTATGCAACTTTTAGATAACTACCACTGTAATACAATAAAAAAAACACTTCTGTTGCAAAGTAAGCCTGCCATCTTTATATACAGGAAATAATGATTGTCTATAGAAATCATTCACACCTGGGCTATAGCAAGCCCCCAAGGTATAGATCCATTATGGTTGAGCATCTGATATAAAAATGCCCTACTTGTTATCTTACATTTTAGAATAGATTCCTGATATTTGGAATTATTGTACTGCATAACTCATTGGTTCCACAGTTCTAAAGAAAATGTCTCTCAGGAGAAGTGATATATAAATGAATACCTTTCAATTTTATATCCTCATTGCTTCACTCCAACATCCACAAAATGGATTTCTGTACAGTTTATATTAAAGCAATAAGGCACGACAGGGTGTGGTATATCATGGGATATCATCATGCCTCAGGTGGTTAGGCACAAGGCCACAGGCCGAGTGCATCCAACCACCCGAGAAGTGACGATATCCCATGCTATACCACACCCTGCAGTGACTTATTGCTATTATGAACCGAGTTTGAAGTTTTATTAATAATACAAAAAAAAAAAAAACTGGTTTTAAAACATTTTATGAATGAACTTTTGGGTGGTGTAGGAGTACATTTTGAAAAAATAGTTCTCAGACAGTAGACAGCAAAGAGGCTGGTGGTGCCGGAACTTTTTTGAAGCCGTGATGATGTAGCCCGATATCATCACGGCTTCAAAGAGCTCTTGGCCAATCAGATTCCTCTATTTATGATCCTCAGTTCGTAATTCCTGATATTGTAGTTTATATGTAAAACTTTTTTAATGTTTGCTTGCACGCATGTGCAAGAGACATAGTGCCACCATATGAATTTTTGTAGGTGTGCCACTCAGCTTCCAACGCTCTGCTCCTTCTTGCAGGTGCTGCCTCACCACACCAATAAATGTCCGAGCTGTCTATGACAGCAGTTCAGATGCAGTGGCGTACAGTTGAAAGCAAAAGACTGCTACAATCAGTGGTAGTGACGTGTAGGCAATTTGCATACTGCCATCAGCAGGCAATTGCAAAGTGCCTACACTCAGCACTGCATGTGAACACAGCTGTCATAGACAGCTCCCTTGTTTTCTAGTTTCCCGCCTCCCCAAACATTCAAGTAGCACGCTGGGAACCCACCCCAGCGTGCTCATGCACTCCCCCTCCACACATCATATGGCCGACAGGGGTGCCCAATCCCCCGTTTGCTCTGCTGCCCCCCCAAACAGACTTCCAGGTGCCACGCTGGGAGCCCACCCCAATGTGGCAAAAGTCCGTATGGTGACAGGGGTGCCCAATCCTTTGTCAGCTCCACTGTACCTCCCCCCCAAAAAATAGACTTCTAATTGCCATGCTGGGAGCCCACCCCAGCATGGCAAATGTCTGTATGGTTGACAGGGGTGCCCTATCACCCATCAGCTTCACTGCCCCCCCAAAAAAACTTCCAGCTGCCACACTGAGAGCCCACCCCGGTGTGGCAAAAGTCCTGCGTCGTCTTCTAAAAATAAAGAAATACACTTGAAAACAAAATACGGTCCCTCATTGACTGTCTTGCCCCTTCCCCCAACCCGTGCCCACCCTCTGCGCACCCACCTCCCCACACACTCCCTCTGATCACATACTTACCTCCAGAGCCCAGCGTGACAATCTTCGGTGGACCGGAAACACGTCTGCACTCTTCAAAGCCGACTGCCAACTGAAGAAATGTCAGTAAGCTGTATAATGGCATAAATGTTTTTTTTTTAACTTTAGTGCATATCCCAGCCATTTTTGGGAATTTTTTCACCAAATTTTCAACATGGGGCTCTTGGGGCCACACCTCATGAACTCAGTCACTGTCATTTTGTCATTCAGTCCTGAAAGGTGATTTTGTGGTCACTGCGCGGAACCACCTTCCGGGACCGAGTAATGAAATGACAGTGTCACAGTTCATGAGGTAGGCCCCCAAAAACCCTATGTTGAAAATTTGGTGAAAAATTCCCAAAAATGACTGTTTTACGAGCATGCATTGCGCAGTTCCTATGCACGCTCATAACTTTGAGAATTTTTAATATTTTCACTCCAGATTTTCCACATTGCCATTTTACCACACCTCCTTATGAAGAGTACAGCTGTAATTTTTCATATCTTGCCCAAAATGTGTTTTCGCACATGTCGTGCACATTGGCGTGGTTGGTGTGTGAAATCAGTGTTTGGGACACATTAAGAAAATCATAGTGACACTGTTCATGAGCAGAGGTGTTAAAATGGCTATGTTAAAAATTTGGTGACAAAAGTCCATAAAATGACTGTGTTGCGAGCATGCATTGCGCAATTTCCACGCACCCACGCACATAAGTTCACTAATTTGTAATATTTGCAGTTCAGATTTTCAGCATTTACATTTTTCCACACCTCCTTATGAACAGTACAGCTGTCATTTTTCATACCCTGGCCGAAATGTGTTTTCGAACTTCCGGCACAGAATAGTGCGGTCGCTGTGGGAAATTAGTGTTCGGGACAGATTACAAAAATCACAGTGACACTGTTCATGAGTGGAGGTCCCAAAATGCCTATGTTGAAATTCTGCAGTAAAAAATCACCAAACTAATTACGTTACGGGTGTATGTTGTGCAGTTTCTACGCACACTTGTGACTTCACCAGTGTTTGTATATTTTCACTCCAGATTTTCAGCAATGCCATTTTTTACACCTCCTCATGAACAGTACACCTGTCACTTTTCACATCCGGTTTGAAATGTGTTTTCACACATGTGGCACCAAATGGCACAGTCACTGTACAAAATCACTTTTCACCTAATGAACTGATAGCGTCACTGTTCATGCGATGGGGTTACAAACAGCTCATGTGGAAAACTTGGAGTAAAAATACCAAGAAACGCCCAGGGCATTAGGGTTTTCGATGATAATGCCCTACCCTGTAGGAACTGACAGGCGTCAGGGGTGTGACTTGGGATTGTTGACAGTAATGCTCATGCCATTCCACCCCCACCCCCATCCTACAGCCACTGACAGGCATCGAGGTGCACCTTGGACCCTTGGCCCCCATAGTTCACCCCATTCTCCTATACTGTGCCCATTTCAGTGTATATCCTTATGGAATGAGGTGAATGTAAAGCCCAAACACCCCAAGGCACACCTCGACAGTTGTCAGTGTCTGAAGGGTAGGGCGAGGTGAAATGTCGTGACCATCATGGGTGACGACCCAAAGGCACACCCCAATGCCTTTTCAGCTCTGCAGAGTGAGGGTGGAGTTGGCATCAGTTCAATACTTCAATGCCATTCCTATACTGCATCAGTCTAACTCCTGTGCTTCCACTGCTAATGCCAGCAAGCAAACATTCAGCATTGACAAATGCTTGTTTATAATTACATGCACTATCCAACTGTGAAAATATGTCTTTTGGGTATTTTAAACCAGGTTTGATATAATTTTCATTACCTTAATTGCTGGCTGTAATTTTATAAGTGCCTCCTCGTATCCTGAGGATGCATCATATTCATTGTTTCAAATTTTTTATTTGTACACATCACTGGTGGTGGATAATATAATAACCAGTTACAATAGCACTACAAACATAGCATAAGGAAAAACAGCGATGTCTGAATGGTGTACCACAGACAGAGATAGGGTTTAAACAGTGCTGTGCAGTAAGTGCTACCCAGGCCACTGTCCGTAGTGCTAGGAAGAAGACAGGGGCTGGGAAATCAAAAATGGTGGATGACTTGCTCCCATGGCAGAGAGGACTGAGACATGGGGCTGCTTGGCCACAGTGGTGGTGGAGATCAGGGTTCTAATCCTGGCATTCAAAATTTTGTTTTTCTCCCATAAACCAACTCCAACACAGAGTTGATTATTTTAGTTAAGTGGGTGTGTGGGGGGGGCACAGCCCCCACTAAAATAAGTGTTTGGACTGGTAGCAGTAGTCAGTGTGCTTTGTGACTGCTACCAGTGGCATTGCCTTTATTTGCCACATTTTGTTCCTGCGACTGTTCTGCATAGTGCTATATGGAAGTTGCTGTTATTGACAGCGCTGTTCATACAAGTGCTATTCAGACCTAATGACAGATAATACAATGGCATTTCTGCATTAAGTTACTAACACTGATAAAACTCTGCTTCTGGAGTGAAAGTAAACATTAGTTGTTTTTGCCCCAATATGGCATAGCACTGCTTCCTGATATTCATTGCACCACTGCGCTTTTGTTGTTTTTAGTAATTATCCTGTGAATTCCCATATGCTTTTCTACTAAGTGGGATAAAATTTTACTGCTGACTATGGAATAACACTGCTTTTTATTTGATGTACAAATGGCAAGTACACAAATGTGCAATAGTACAATGAATAGCAGGGAGCAATGTTACAGTAGATTAATGCAGAAAACAACTAATGCTTCTTTCTAAAACATCACTGTAGATGGGCTCCCATTGTCTGCTTCCTTTTTTTATTGACTGTTGGACCAGGGAGCTGGGCACCCAGTGTTAGAATGGAGGTTTGACAGCACTGGGGTTTGGCTGTCATTTTTGCTTAGTTTTTTTTTTCATTTACTCTCTGACTCTAGGCTTAGGCTCTTGGTGTCAGAATTGGGGAAGCCTGGTGGCAACAGGACTGAGCAGCAAGTGGCTACTTGCTTTCATTTTAGTTTACCACACTGCCCCATAATTGGGGGAAGAGAGTGGCACTGCTGCTTGGCTCCTAGTGACTGCCTAGCTGCCTGAATCAGGAGTCACCCAGCCAACCATGCCCACCAAACTAGAATTGCATTGCCATTGCTGGCAAGCCGCAGCACAGAAGCCCCCCCCAACCTAGTAGTATAGCTAACCTTAAAAGAGCTGTACTATGCTGTGCTTTTTTCATAAAATGTTAGAGCACAGTCTGGTCAGTAAGGAGAGAGTGCAGCACCAGCTAGCAACCCTACCCAGCCAGTAGCTGTAGCACAGAGTCAGACCCTCAAGTAAAATCCTGTCGGTAGCAAATAACAGCCAAGAAAGAAACTACCTGCAGAACCAGTGGTGACAGGGTTCTGACTGCTTGTGCCTTTTAGTTAAGGTAAACGGATGGGTTTATTTGAAAATGTCTCAGTACTGTGGGAAGAGGAGGGGAGAGATTCAAAAGAGAGAATGCATGGCCCTCGATCTCCTGGCCTGCCACTGAGGGTGGTCAGTCCATTAAGGACTATTTTGGTAGGTGGCTGCATGCTGTAAAGGGTTGTTATGCCCATTTCTTCTTGTTCGGGTGATGGGAAAAGCTATACTTCTGCCCTGGGGGGAATAACTTTGCTTCCTCTAGTTGGGGGGCCTTGTTTCTTCCAGCTTGGGGGAAGAGGATGACCCTGCTTCTTTTGGCTTGGGGGAAGGGTATTTCTCTGTTTCTCCTGGTTTGGGGGTGGCCCTGCTTTTCCTGGCTTGGGGGGTGGTCCCATCTTCTGGGTCATGTGGCCCAGTTTCTCCTGTTAGAGAAAGCAGGGGGCAGGGCCATCCCCCCAAGTCAGGAGAAGCAGAGTCATCCCTCTCAAGCCAACAGAAGCAGGGCCATCCATACCCCCACCCTCAAGACAGAGAAGCAGGGCCATCCCCTGTAAAAAAATAAAATGGAACTTGCATTTTTATTTTTAGAAACATAACATTCATCATTAGTTCAAATATTCCTAGAAGCAAGCATGAATATGCACGTATGCTTTCCATTCCAGTTTCAATAGGTGCCCTGGCTTCCAACTGTAGTGCATAGCCAGTGCCTTGGTAACCAACAGAAGTTGGAGCTGCCACTGTTTCTAGCATTACATGCTGTAAAACTTGATCAAATAGAAAAAAAATGTAAATATTGAGGTGAACATTGGACAGAAAAATTAAATGAAAGAGGAGAGGAGAGGAATTTGCATAAAACTGTGCAAAAACACAATGCCTTTATGGTACTGAAGAAGAAAATAAAATGTTAACATTTATGTATATAAGAGCACACAAGAAGGCTAAAGATTAATGACCAGCATAATCAAAGGTTAAGACTCATATGTATTGCAAGGTAATCTGAGAACAGGGGGAACTGAACCATTGAAATACCAGAAAAGGCATACAACAACATTAACTATCTAATTATTATAAATATCTTAGTTTTAAAGACACAGTTTGCAGGAAATCAATACATATAGTACAGAATCAGGTAAATATGCTAGAGTGCAGGAAAAAGAGTGCCATTGAAAAGAAATAACCTTTTCATTGTTTGTGGAAGTTAGCTGTTCCATAGCTATTTATCTGACATGCCCTTGAAATGATGAATGTGTTTCAATAGAAATTACAGCAATTACTGCCTTAAACTCTTTTAAGAGGAACAATTATTTAAGATGCTCTAGAAATAGTGCTATATACTACAGGCAGGGTAGAAGGATACACTGGAAACTCCGAAAATGTGTGCCATGGTACTCCATTTTTTCCAGCTACAGATAGCATGATGACTGTATGCAGCCCTCTTGCATTAGCTCTAAAAATGCTGTTTACCAAGTTGGATTCAAATGAAACATGTATTTCTTGTACTCACTGAAGCACTACAAGGATGAGGAGGAGAGGTGATTCTCCAGAGCATTTGTTTCTTAGTCCCTAGGCTGCCGAAAGAACTAGAATGAATCTATTTGATTGAGCTCTGGATAGATTTTCAGTCTGCAGCAATGCAAGGGTTAAATTGAAGGGCTGCAAAGAGGTGGAATGATCATTTGAAAACTCCAAAGGAAGTGTTCTATGGTCTGAATCTTGTAGCTCATTTTTAGATCTGATGCAACAGGGCTGCAGGCTCCGCCTACCTGCAGCCCTAAAAACGAAGTCCTGAGCAAACAGCTTTTGTACAGCTGCACAACAATGGAGCTTGGAATTCAAACTGTGTGCCTCTTCTGGCCATGCTGCAGACTGGATCTGGGGATGGTGATGGGTGGGGCTAACTGTTGGGGGTGGTTGCAAGGTCATGGAGTTGTGTGGTGTCACAAATCAGGGATCTGGGGCGTCACAGTGGTGGCAGATCTGACTCTTTCTGACCCCCTTGCTGTGGGTGCAATTTTAGTGTCAGGATGCTTCCTACAAGTACACCCCTAGTATGACCCCATATAACTTGCTGTCCTTGCTCAAGGCTCCTAAGGGCATGGCAAGACTGATCTACCACATCATCATCAAGGAAGCTCCTGATCCTTCAAAGAAGGCCAGAGGTAAATGGTCCCAAGCTCAGGATCAAAATATCTGAGGCACACTGGTCTCAACTCTGGCACCTCATTCACAAGACATGTCCAGACTCTAGAAGTCTCTTGATTCAAAATAAGCTCATGCATATTTGGTACCACACTCCTGCCACCTCTGCTAGACTTAAATCCCTGGGACCTCTGGGTTATGATACCTGTTGGCACTGCCTTACTCAGGAAGCTGGTCTTTTACATATTATGTGGGGCTAGCCTAAGTTGCAGTCCTGAGCCCAAGTTAACCACTGCTGTTGCAAAGTATTGTGGGTGGCCCTCCCTCTATCTCCCCAGTTATATTTCCTAGGACTATTCCTACCCCTGCTGACTCTTTGAAGCCACAACTACAACAGCTCCTGATAGTGAGCTTTGAGGCAAAGAAACTAATACAATGCTGGCAGAGTACACAAGTGCTCACAGCTGCACAATGGTTAGCTTCTGTCACTTTGTACAGAATGTCCCACTTTGCCATGAAAGTGCTGCCCTCAAAACAAGTCCTTTGGGAACTCTTCTTGTCATCCCCATAGTCTTTATAGGATTCCACTCTCACTGATCTCCTGGGCACCAACCCTACCACAGGGGAGACATGACTGGGGGAACGACTGATATACTTTGCATTTCCAGCACAGCAAGAGAGATCCAGAATGTGAAACATTTACTATGTACCTGTGCTAATAACCTGTAGTATTGCTGACCCACAGAAAGTTGTAAGCCTTTTCTAGTCGTACCAATCCATTGCCTTGTAACCTATGCCTGTGTTCTGTCGATGGAGTGTATAACTGTTCATGTGGTCTGTAAATGAAATATTTTTAATTAAAAAAAAAGTAAGTTCCAGAGAAATTGGAGGATGTGGCTGAGAGTCCACTCAGCCTAAGGGGGCAGCTATGGTGATCAAGGGAAAAAAGTTAAAAATATATGAAGCCTTCCTGTGAAGATGTACTTGCAATCTTGTCTTACACTCACTAAGGTTCTGATGTACTGTAATGCAATACCCATTGTACTGACTTGCGATTAAATGGATGCTATCAATCCTTTCTGCACCAGATTATTTCTAGTCAAAAACCCACATTTTATGATTTCTTACCTGTTCTAAAATTCATTGATGTTGCTGGTTGTTTTTTCTGCCTTCTTTCTTATTACATACTTCCTGAACTATAGGAACACTTCCAAAAAGTGCAGCCACTCATGACGCAACAGTCTCCTCCTGTTGCATCATGAGTGGATAGACTGTGTTGGGGATGTTCCCGAGTACTGAAGAGATACAGTATGAATTGATAAAAAACTATAAACAAATATGTTTGTAGGCTGTTTACAAGGCCTTCTTCAGCAATAAGCATCATTTCACTCTGGTGTTTTCAAGACCTCCTGTGCCGGTCACATTGTGCTTAAACAACCCCTCTTGGAACTGATACAAGCCATGCCAGACAGGAGCCATGAGTGTGGGGGCAGTCTGTTGTGTAGTGGCATCAGCAGGGTGCGTTGGAGCGGGAAGCTGCTCTGGAACATAACCCCAGGTCTGCAGCAGTTCCGGGAGAGGAGTGAGGACTGCCTTCCATGATCAGGTACATGTCCACATGGCCAGGATTGGTATGTGTCCACATGGCCACATTTGGACCCCAGCAACCCAAGTGCTCAGGTTGATGCAGTGCAAATGTAGCCTTGTAAACAAGCCTTTTGTGGTGGTAACACCAGTATGGTGGGCAGTCTGTTTTTCAGTTTTAAAAAGATGAAAGGAATCAGAATCAAACTACTAGTTGAACTCGGAGAAAACAGAGGTGCTGGTAGTGGACCCAGGAGGTCGGATTGCGAGGCCGGGTATTGGTGCACCATCTGGAATTTTCCTTGGTGGAGTATCTCTCCCGTCCTCAGAACAGGTGCGTAACCTTGGGTTTATTCTTGATGACAGGCTGACTCTTAAAGCTCAGGTGTCAGCCGTTGTCAAGACCTCCTTTTATCATCTTAGGAACATTGCCAGGGTTAGGCACCTTGTTCCGTCTGACTCCCTGCCTACTCTGGTTCACGCTTCTGTATCTTCACGCTTGGACTATTGCAACACCCTGTACTTTGGGCTTTCTGGGGTTGAAATCCGTTGCCTACAGCTGGTGCAGAACGCTGCAGCCCGGGTATTGACTGGGACACGTAGGTCCTGTCATATCACTCCCATGCTGCGCGAACTGCACTGGCTTCCTATGTGATGGCGGATCACCTTTAAAGTCATTTTATTGACTTTCAAAGCCCTTCACGATCAGGGTCCAGCCTATCTGAAAGACCTCCTGGTTCCTTACTGCCCTGACCGATCACTCTGCTCGGCCGACATGGGGTTGTTAGAGATCCCAAGAGTGAGTTTAAAATCCTCTGGCAGCAGAGCATTTTCGCATGCTGCACCCACTCTTTGGAACTCTCTACCATGTTGGTTACGGCAGTGCACCTCCGTGGAGCTTTTTAAGAGAGACCTGAAAACGTATTTGTGGAATATGGCCTTTTTAGATAATTAAGTTATTTATTAATGTTTGGATTTTATTATAAATATGCTATTTTGTTGATATGTTGACTTTTATGGATATGTTCTGTTTTTACTTAGTGTTTTGAATTGTTTTTAAAATTGTTCAGCACCTTGATACATTGAAAGGTGCTATACAAATAAAATTATTATTATTATTATTATTATTACCAGCCACTATATGTCAACAATGTCTACAGCATGTGACCAAACATAAAATATGTTTTAAAAACTAGAGGCATTCTGAGGTCTAATGGAGTTGACAGTGTCCTTTAACTGCAATACATATATAGTATATGGTCAGGGCTTATTGTGTATGGAAAACAAAGGTTTTCCAAATCTTGTTGTAGGACAGTTCAAAGGTCAAAAAAGTTGTTGTACTATCGTTCTGACATCACATCGATAGTACAACAGCTTTTTAGCCTTGAGCTGCCACTTGATTGGTAGGAACAGGTCAGCTAAAAATCAAACAAACCAAAATGGCGGTGCTGGTTAGCGAGCGGAGGGCTGAGAGGTAACCTAAAACAGCTTCTACATGGACTGAGTCAGCTCCATGTATCCTAACTGCCACTTTGCCTTTTTTTTTTTTTAAATCACTGGCATCTGTAAATTATAGCGAGAAGTGGCAGAGTGGTAGGGCAGCGAGGACCGGATTCTGAAGTAGACGAGGACCAGATTCGGGAGTAGACAAGGAGAGGTAGCGTGAACATACAGCATGAAGGAGCGGCTGCTATCAAATTTTGTGAAATTGTAATATTTTTGGAAACCATATACTATATAAAACAGTGTATGGTTGTCCATACACAACAAAGCTGTTGCCATCTCGGGGATATGATGCCGTCATACGGACCTCTCAAGCTTCGCTCTCGAGGTCTGTATGACACCATCGTATCCCCTCGATGGCAACATAGCCTTGTTGTGTATGAACAACCATACACTATTCTATATGTTTTGCATCACTTCCCCAATGATATTAGACTGCTAGATTGAATGCCTATGTTATAGTTGTATCTGACATATTCATTATGTGACTGTCCTTGGGGGTTGTACTGTGTTTCCTGATGGTTTGCATGTGTTTACTTTTGTATACATTGCTTTCATGAAAACACTAAAATATAAACAATTATGTCAATGAAGTCTTAATGGGCTGTAATAGTGACCACCTCTAAAATAATTTCATAGTCTATATGACAATTTGAGGAATGCTATGGTTCACCAGGAAATCATCTTATTTTATTTGGCGGGTCTCTAAATTAGGACTGTAGAATTTTTTTGCTTGCAGAATTTATGAAGTTTCTATATTGCACACATCCAACATTCCAGAAGTGTTATTAAAAACTTTAGCAAAATGTTAACTTGCATTCACATTTTAAGTAGTTTTCAGGAAAAAATGCACTTTGGATTTTTTCCACATTTTGTGGTGCTTGTTTACTTAGAATTCAGGAAAATACTTATGCAAAGCACAGAAACATTGTTCTACTGTGCACTATGTGGAAAGTAGCTGGTTACCTTACAGATCTACTTGTCCAACTGCTGTAGCTCTCTGTCTTCGACTATGTGGATGTAGTCTATGGCATGACCCAATCCACTTCCCTTGCCAGACTGGACACCCTCATCTTTTGGCTCTTTGCTACAAACTTCCCCACTCTGTACTTACCAATGCTCCCTGTACTTCTCCCTTTCCATCCTCCCTCTGCCCCCATGTTGAAATGCTCACTGTACCTCCTTCATATCCAAATACTAGTTTTGTTCCCTTCCTTCCTACCTCTCCCGTCTCCTCTCCCAACACCCCGGCCCCCTGTTCCTTCCATTCCAGAATCATCGCACTTTCTACACTTCTCAACCCTGCTCCTCTACTGGGCAGTCTATAATCTCCTATCAACTTTCCTCCATCTGGAACAAACTCCCCTCCCCTCCTCCCTCCACCTTTCCTCATCCCCTGGCTCACTTAGGCATCATGTAGAAACTCCAACCCTACCTCACCTGCCCCTGTTAACCTTCCTCCTGACACCTCCCCCACTATGCCTCAAACATGCCTTGGCTGAGCCTCCAGCTGGGTCTCCACTACCTTCCTACTGGTTGCACTTCCTTACTACCACTGCCCTTCCCTTTACCACAGGGTTAGACATACATCTGTCTGCAGGTTTCTTGCCTGTTGTCAGTTCAGTAGCTGCACACTATATATTGCTGTTTTGCTTTGCACTTGAGCTGATGTCTCATATTGAGCTGGGACTGCACTTTACTTTCTGTAACAATTTTATTTTTATACCAACGCATCTACTAATGCTGCTCTATTGATATGTTTTGTGTATTGTACTGCTGTTTCTCCTGTTTCCCCTCCCCTGGGGTCACCCTGGAAACAAGCTTCTCCCTCTTACAAATCTTCCTATAAATACATAGTTGAGATGTTTCAGTGTGCATGTGAAACAGTGTAGTGTCCCCAGGAGGACCATCAAGAATCAGTACCTCTTAAAGGCTGCTGGTCCACTGCAAAGAATTTCAGAGTGGCTGATTTCGTTGGCACGGAGAGTACTTTCCCACTCCTGGTTTCAGCAATAGCTCTCTCTTGAGAGTACAGGGAGTGGATTCTAAGCATCTGTGGAACAACAAGGAAAAAAAAATGTGAGCACTTGCTACAGAAAGCACTCAGATCAAATGTTTAGCTGGGCAGGTCAGTCAACTTGAGAGAAAAATGCTAACACTTGATGTATAGCCATCAAACTGCAGCATCGTACATCAAAGGATCAGAGGAGCCTCATTCTCAACTACATTTTTGCATACTTTCATACTTTAAACAGGTGTAGGCTGACTTATATCACTGGTAATATATATATATTCTAGATGAAAAAAGATCAATGAATGATCGGACTCTGAAAAGGTTGAAAGCTGGCACACAATATATTGCATCTGCATCCACTCTGTTTTCAAAATGGATGGTCTCACAGTTCTGACAGATGCAGATGATACAGTAGTCTGCAACTGAAAACATGGGCAGAGAGACCCATTCAAAAATCTGGCCCCACGATTCTGCCTTGTTCACACTATTGTTCATACTACTGGTATCTAGGGTAGAAGCAGGCCATCAGACTCATCTAGACTACCCTCCCATGCCTCAGTGGTAGGATTTCATGTTCCCTCTTTATATATATGTATAACTATCTAATTCTTCTCAAGATATCTAGACTGTTACAGCACCTAACATTGAAACATTGTAAACCTCTGGGAGCCCTCCCTAATAAAGCTCTCATGCTCTATAAAACAAGTACAGAGCAGAACAGCGCAACTGGACAGTTCAGAATTCAGCGAGGTGGGAATCACATCCCTGATATTTGAGCACTAGGCACACATTCCTTTATAAAATTGGTGCCTAGAATCCTGCATTATAACTGTGTAATACAGGTCATATGCAGTGAAATCAGCAGAGCACAGCCCACAGAAAGGAACTTTTTCTGTACCTGAGAACTTTTTCTTCTTTTAATATTTTTAATATTTAAAACAACAAAAACACAATTCCAACTACTGATCATTTTTTAATGAGACACTGACACCTCGAAAAGAACTTTGAAAAACACAATATCTGAACACAAAGCAGCTTATATTTGTCATTTGGTCTGTATTTCTTGTCCCCATTCTTTATTATTGAGGTCATATGCATGAAAATAGAGTTATTCCTTTAGGGTTCATCAGCTTCTATTGCTTCTTCCCAACCTGATGTCATAATACTCTGTTTATGACATCACAATGACACATATGAAGGTTTTGGGTCGTGCTCTAATAAACAGCTTATTGAAACCATTCAGATTAACCTTGTGGTTCCCATGTGCCATTTCATAGGTTTAGCAGCACACCTACACCTCTCTTCTGTGTTATTTCTTCTTTGAGGCACCAGGAAACTGATGACTCTTTAAAATTTAAACCTACCACAAAAAACAGAACACTGGTGTGCAGACTGCACTGAACTTATTCTGATGTGAGGTTCAGCAAACATTAACAGCACTGAAGCCACAGTGCATTGAAAAAGGAATGCCATGCGTTTTAGTTGCAGTTGGACACCGTTCGTTGGTCTGCCACATTTTGCACAGTGTTTAGAGCTTTATGGCTTCTGTAAAGTACTTTACTTAAAAAGAGAAAATAGTCTGCACGTATGTGAAATAAGTGACTCCAGTCTTTGACCCGACATCTTCTGCCCTGCTTGTGCACACTCCCATTAGAAGTGAGGAAACTGCAACCTTTTCCCATTGTTGACTTATCCTTGGCGGAATGCTGCTGGCCTTCAGCCCTATTCTCAGCTCACATCCCGACAACTCTGAACAACCTGTCACAACTTCAGATGTCACCCCATCCCAGCATCTCTAGTTGCTTCATGCCCTCTGCCCCATGGTATTTATCTCACTCCAGGATCCAACATGGGCTGAAGGGTAATGGGATTGTCACTGGACCATCATGGGGACAGTTTGGAACAACAGTAGCACTCTTGTTGCAGATGAAAAACACAAAAAACATACACTCACAACATATGTTGAGATTAATCCAACCTCAGTTTAAGTGCACCACAAACGTAAGATGGCACGTAGGCCATAACTGTGTTTCAGAGGTCCCCCTGCTGGAGATCTGCATCTGCAGACACCAGTTAATGAGGACTTTTGCCATCAAAATATATCAGCCAGAAGAACTCAGAATTATGAGAACCAAAAGTAACAACAAGCCTATAATCATGCTGCTAAAAAGACTATATAATCTGCTTAAACAAAGTTCTTAAAGTAGTTACTGAAACCATAGCACTTTACATCTTGTTTTGCACAACAATATGTTTGCACTTTAAAATAAATTCTGAATCACCTCATGCTACGCCGGTGACCCGGGTTTGGGAAAGAACTCGGGTGGCCGGGAGTCGGCAGGGGGAGAGAGGATCAAGCATCCCAACGGATGCTCTCCTCTCTCAGGGTGGGAAGCCAAGAATGCATCTGCGTTTCATCCCCCATCGCAGCCGGTGGGAGCACCGCAACTGAAGGGATGGAGGCGGCTCCGGCCGTGAGCCGGGGAGAGGGTGTTGGTGGTGCATGAGGGTCTGGCGTGGCATCAGCACGCTTCTCTCGGATGTACGCCCTAGCGCTGGACGCCCCAGGGGTAGGGGATTGGGGGGGAGAAAAACGGAAAAAGACACCTCTTGGCAGCCCTAGATGAAATCCGCCCCGGATCCATCCAAGACCTCCAAGAAGGGACAGACCCCGCTGTGCAGGAGATAAGGGAAGGAGGCACTCTAGGGGCAGATCCCAGGAAGGTGGAGCGGGATGGAAAGGAGCAGGATGGAAGGAGTGGGCACCAGAGAGAAGGGAGGAAAAATAGAAAAAAAAAAAAAAAAAAATTCTGAATAAGTCACAGAAAAGAGATTAGAATTCTCATATAATTTTTTCTCGCTTTTGGGGAAAAGTGTGTACTTCAGTGCAAATTACTCCAAGTGTAATGTCGACCCTGCGTGGAGCACCACACTAGGATAGAGACAGTGTACTTCATTGTTTTCAAGAGTAAATTTCACCTCAATCTGCATGGTCACAGTTCTCTCACTTTCCCTTTAGGTCTCAATCTTTTAACATCTGCCTTGTTCTCCTTCTGGAGTGGTGGGCATCCTTCTTATGAAGGTACATTTTAAAGGGCAGCTGCCATGACTCAGAACCTAACCGTCACCAACTCTAAAAAAACTATTCAGACTGGGATCAGGCACTGCATGTCTGATGCACACCTCCTACCAACTGACTATCACCATTCTGTGCCCTCCAGCTCAGGCTGCTGACTCTCCCCCCATGGAATGACAAGTCAGACCAGCTGACCCAGGCTTCCATGGGCATAGAGCAAGGTATTCCCAGAGGACGGTAGGCACTTTTAGTGGAATGTGCTTTCTATGAGGGGTTACACAAACCCTCCATTTGAGGCTTGATGCTATTGGTGAGCTCCAAGGCATCAAGGCTACAGCCCTCCTCCCAAAGGCCTACATGGCAGAGGATTGGCTACTTCTCCAACAGCCAGCCTCCAGGGGGAAATAAGCTGGTCACTACGTGGATAGTATGTTGGACATATAACACAAAAGAAAATGTCAGCTCCTTAAGCCTTAAGGTCCTACACTCTAGAAGCTCTTCCGATAGCCCAACCCCCAGGTGCCTTGAGGCATTGTGCCCAAGTGACCCAGAGTGGCACATCAGATCTAAACCATAGGGCAATGGAATCAAACCCCAACAACCCATCCTAGGGGCTCTTAACTAACACACTGTGCCTGTACCCCACAAAATGTAAATGTACCCCAACATGTCATGCATGTCATTTAGTGTCACCAGGGTGAGTGTTCCCTAAAAAGTAGGCCAATTTACTCCATAGGGTAACCCCAAACCCTGTTTACCACCTGAGAGAGAGCAAAGTGGAAAAATGGATTGTTTTTCCACCAGCTCGCAGTGAAGATGCTCAGTTACTCTGCTTTGGATTCCACCTTGGCGATGCTGGTGGCCCGAGAGGGCACAGCAGGCTGGTTGGTGGGTCTTCTATCCAGGAGGACTTGGTCACTTGTAGAGTCTTCACAATGGCTTCAGGATCCAGGAACTCCCTTTCCTTGTGAGGCTTGAGAGTGTTGCAACATTACAAAACCTTTAATAGGGAAGCTTCACAAACTGTAGCATAAGAGCTGAAACTGGGTCTTCTTTGGTATAGCTGTAGTACATTTCAGGTATCCCAGAGGTCACCCCGTTAGGTGGTCACACACGGCACCCTCATAGGGTGGTTGGGATTCCAGAGTAGTAGTCAGTTAAAAGACATAGCAAGGGTCAGGCCTAGTGCAGCGGAGTTCACAGCTGTCTTTCCCCTCCACAAAGCACTTGCATACGTCCCTCTTAAGTGGGTGTATTAGGGCACAGTTCTTGAAGAGGGTAAGGCCCTCATAAATGCCTTCTCCCATGATGGCTTGGGAAACCCTATTTGCCTCTTCTTTCATGACCTCATTACTCTTATAGGTGGTCCAGTATTTCTTCCATACTTTCTTTAACACGGTTTGCTTCAACCACATATCATGCCTTTTCTCCCCTATATCCCACAACCAGTCAGAGATGTATGGCTATGACTGCTTCAGGTAGTCCACTTTTATGCATCAGCAGGCCATCCTTTCAGCCTAATTCCACTGTGATTAGACCCACACATAGATCCTTGGGGCTTGCCCTCATGGCAAGCATGTTCTGTCACAATATTTATTTATTGAATTTTGGTAATCGGGTAGACCCCCCCTGACACCAAAGATCCCTTTTTCAGGGTTGACCCAGGAATAATTACAGGCAGATATACAGACAGTACAAGTACAAAGGACACAGTCAATTACAAGGTATTGGATTAATTACAAGCAGTAAATGTATAAGGCATACATTTTTCACAACAGGTTGCGATAACATAGTAGCATGCAGTACGTAGTGCATTGCAGATAAATTACCACATGCTATGGAAATATAACTTGAGCAAGTCACAGCAGCCAACATAGTATAATTCTCTTAGAATGACATGAGGGAAGCACTCATGATGTGGCTATCATTCAACAGTAACGAGTTCAGTCACAGCACTCCAGTAGAAGGGTCTTCAGTCCTTTTTTAAAAACAAATAAGGAAAGAGGAGTTCTGTAGCTCTACTGGTACAGAATTCCAGTGAGATGGGGCAGAGCAGGCATAGGACCTCTTACTCATATTTATTCTATGTACCTCAAGCAGGTTATGGTTTGAGGACCGGGATGAGTGTCTCTCAGGTTTAGGAACTAATACATTATTTATACTCAGTGGAGCATATATTTTGGTAACTTTAAATGTCAGGCGTAACAGGGGGTGCAACATTCTCCCTTCCAGGGAAAGCCAATTTAAGGAGGAGAACACCTCACAGTGAGATACAAAGTGACTAATTTTGTCATACAGAACCCTGAACCTGTTAGTTTCAGAGCTCCTGAGGGACTGAAGTATAGAGGCACCAAACAGCAGGGAGGGACGCAAGGTGCTGTTTGCTATGGCAAGCCTCAAATCCAGGGTTGGAAAGTCACCCAGGTGGTATAGTAATCCAATTCTCTGGTACAGACATTTTGTGATGTGAACTATCTGTGGTCTGAAAGTGATTTCTTGGTTGATATAGACCCCAAAGATACTTTAGCTTATCCACCATTTCAGTTTGGGAGCCAGAGGAAGTGGTTAGGGCGAGCATGTGTTGCCTATCCGTTCCAAAGTGTTTTGAGCCAAAGAGGACAGCCTTGGTATTTTTTTCATTCATTACCAGCTTACTATCAGAGAACCACTTTTGTAGTATATAGACATCTACTGCAAGCTGGGCATTAATCATGTTAACATCAGCAGAGCTTCTATACATAACCGCATCATCTGCATAAAACTGTAGGTTCCCTCCACCACAATTTTCTGGCATGTCAGTAACAAATATAAAGAAAAGAAAGGGACCTAGGATAGACTCCTGAGGGATGCCATCTGTGATAGACTTCTGATTGGAGTGGATGCCCTTCCATTTAACCTCCTGAGACCAGTTTGCCAGACAGTGAGTGAACCAACCGTGTGAGAGGCAAAAAGGCTCTCAAGAAGCAGACTATGACTGCCCAGATCAAATGCTTTTGCAAGGTCAACAAAGACTGCGCCAGTCAGCATGTCTTTGTTCATGGCATTTAGAGCCTCAGTGGTCAGTCTGCTCAGGGCAGTGTCAGTATGGTGATGCTTTCTAAAGCCATATTGCCTGTCTGATAGAAGGAGGTACTGCTCTAGACAGTCCTGCAATTGTAAACCAGACTCCCCTGCAACTTTGCAGTGGGCAAAGGAAAGAGAGAGAGAGAAGGGATTGCAATTTTTCACTGGTTCTCTGAGGCCTCCTTTGTGTACTGGTACCACCAAAGCCACTTTCCATTTCTCATGTATTTTTGTTCCAAAAAGGACCTACTGATGATCATGTTAACAGGGAGGGCAATCACCAGGGCTGCTATTTTGAGGACCCTTGACTCCAATTTGTCAAAACTGGCAGAGCCACCTGATTTAATTCACATTAATAAGGCTAGCACTTCCTGTCACCAGACTAACCGGAGCTAAAGCCTGGGTTGTTGGCCCCTTGTTATATCCTGATCCTGAGGGGAAGGAGGGGACCCAGTGGGGGCAGGTTTGAACCTGGCAAGATCTGTGAAAATGCAATTAAAAGCATTGGCAATGGATTGTATCTGGAGTCCAATTTAGGTCAAAATACCCAAAGATAATTTGTTCACCAGAAGATTGATCTGCTAGTGTCTGTTATCATGTCAGGAGTCAAGGAGGCCACTTGGGGAGGGTTATACACAGTCCACATAGAGTGGTTTCATTTCACCAAGTAATAACTTGACAAACAAAGCCTCAGATTCAGAGGTCTCAAGGTTAGGGACATCATCCTGGGAGACATTAAGGGAGGAGTTGGCATAGATTAGGACTCCCCCCCCTTTTTTCCAATTCTGTCTCTCCTAAAAGCAGTACAACCCATGAGTGCCATTTCATGGGCCATCACATGAAGTTTATGCCAGGTATCTGAGACAGCTATTATGTCAGGTCAATAGATAGCCAAACAGCTTTTCAATTCCTGAATTTTAGGTCTTAAACTATTTGCATTTAGGTGGAACAGCTTTATGCCTCTAGTGCTAGCCCAGCCTGGATCACTGGGGGAGCAGATCTTGTAATTAGTGAGGGCAGGGCTAGGATTTGACTCAATATCTCCAGATAAAATAAGTTTGATAGCCGATAGAAGCCTGGAAAGTAGATCTAGACATAACAAGAGACAAAGCCCCATGGCGCAATTAGGGGAAGAGAACATTTTGTAGCAGTTAATACTATCATTAGAACTTCAAAAACACAGAAAGACCTGGGAATATTAGTTAATGACAAATTAACTTCATCTACCCATTGTACTAAAATAGCAAATCAAACAAATGCACTACTCCGTAGAATCACCAAAATGTTTGTGACTAGATCAGAACAATGTCTTTTGTCCCTTTATAGATCTCACGTTAGGCCCTTCCTGGATTATGGTTCGCCTTTTTGGAGCCCTTATTTGAAAACAGATATTAATACAATTGAACAAGTCCAATGTAGAGCCACTAAGCTTATTCCACACTTAACCAACTTGGACTATAGTACTCGATTAAATAAAACAGGACTTTATACTCTGTCACAAAGAAGAATCAGAGGCGACTTACTTCAGCTTTTTAAAATACTTGGGAACTGGGAACAAATGCAGATATGCGGTATTGAATATTCCACCAGAAAATCTGTGGCTAGACTTCATAATAGACAGTTGGAAGTTATGAGAGCAAATAGTAATAAAAGAATGAACTATTACACCATCAGAACACCAAGATTATGGAATACATTACCACAGGACATAGTTGATTCATCAAACAGTTTAATGTTTAAAAACAAATTAGATAAATGGTTGTTGGGTAGGGATTTAGGTTAATGTTCCATGTATATGGAGGACAATCACAATGGGCAATTTGCCTTCTTTTGTCCGATGCACCAAAGTAGCAAAATTTCCTGGTCTGTACATACCATAGAGTATTAGAATAAAATGATCATACTCATCCACAGCTGTGGATGGGTACAAGGGTGGGGGTAGCATATGTTATCCATCATTTAAGGTAGGGGTACCACATACCTGTAGCAACTGATCCATCCATCCATAGTGTAAGTAGAATGTAGGATGTGGCAGCAGCCAGACCTTTCAGTGCCATGATTAAAGTCAGAGCGAACACAGTCAAGTCACAGGGGACCAGAGCGAGCTTGGGCATGCTCCATGCTTTTTAATATGCGATATCCAAACATCTCCCCAATGTAGGGTGTGAATGGGCCCAAGAGTACAACATGTCACCCACGTAGGGTGTTACTGCGACCCAGGAGTACAAAGTAGGCAGGGGTCACCTTGCAATAGTTAAATATACCCCTGATCCAGATAAGGTGTTATTAGGGAACACATGGGTACTAAATAATTAGATATAATAACAAAGTATTTTTAATTTTTTTTTTTTTATTTCTTTTTATCCACCTTCCTTGCCTGCCATCCCCGACCCTTCCGGAGCCTCAAGGCAGACATCCCTCTACCTTCCACCCTGCCCGTATGCCCCTCTGGAACCCCATAGAGCTTCCGATTACCCCCCGAGCGGGGATGGGGCAGGGCCCCCTTACCCCATCAATCAACTGTCGTCAGTCCAGGGGCCATCGGGCGGGCGAAGGCACATCGAGGGCACGTCTCCGGAGGCTCCGTCTTCCCGGCGATGGCAGGCATTTTTCCACTTTTCCCCACCCCTTACAGCGTGAGACCCCTGATGTCAAGGTGCAAAGCGCCAATGTCGCACTGTATCATGGCTGCCCTCCCCCTGATCTTAGGGGCTTGCAGTACTCCGAGCCTCCGCTCAGAGTCAGACAAGTGTACGGGCGTACGCCTGTAACCCTCCCCGGAGTAGGCGAGCTGTGGTTGGATGCTCAAGCCTAACTCCCCCCGGCTGGCCCACCAGCGATCCGAGTCTGCTCCCAAACCCGGGTCGCCGGCGTGGCGCGAGGTGTGGCATCCAGCGCCTCAACCCTCAGCGCCGCCGGGCCGGCTAACAAAGTATTTTTAAATAGCCAACATAAATTCACTGCAGGATACCTCTGACAAGAGCAGCAAAAATTAACATAATGTTTGACTTTCAAACCTGACACCTCACTCTCATAGGGTGTTACTGGGACCATAAGATTTGGAGATTCCTAGGATTTGACTCACCTACAGTGGCCTTTGTATGGGACCTTGGCTTCTCGGCTGTCTTTTCTTGCCTTTGGTTGTCTTTCTTTTCTCCAGGCCATCTGAATGGCCCCACAGGAGTCGATACTACTCCTACAGTATTGGTGGCCTGGGAGTGCATGTTTTCATGGGTATATTCCCCAGGGGTGTCAACTCTGGCAACACTGGGTGCAGGCTGTCCTTCAGGAGCACTCCTCGATAGGGATGGTGACACATATTCCTTTGTGGTTCTTTCGATGTCAGGGAGATCCTTGTGTATAGCTCCTACATCCTAGGGGACAGGCTCTAGATCATGCATGCTGGCCTGCTTGGAGTGGATGGTCATGTCCAAACATTCAATGCCTGAAGACCAAAAGCATCCCAAGAGGAGTAGTCAAGGTTGTTGCCCCCAGCTTCTCATTTGCATTCAATCGGTCACTCCCAGGGATCTAAAACTGATTCCTCATATTAGGCCCTGGGCAGCATAGCAGGGTCACTGACCAGCCATGTGGCTCCTTGAAGCACTGCAAAATCCCCATCATTACATGTGGAGCATAAGGACACGTAGGACATGACTGCCCTGAGTAGCTGTACCTAAAGCATTTCAGGGTCTAGGTAGCAGTGAGAACACTCTCTTTTCACTGTGTCAGTCACTCCAGCTGTGCATGTTTTAAGAGGCTGATGTCTCCTCTTCCCCTCCCCATATTTTTCCTTCTCTTTGTAAATAACTTCTTGACTACTAGCTGTCTTCCTTCTCGAACCTTGTTGCTGACCATCCACTGTTGTTTTGCCAATTACCACCCCTGACCTTCCTTCTGTTAGTCTTTCTTGTTATGTTTGAACATTCCTCACATTTCTCTCTATATAACCTTACTATCTTATTAACCCTTTCACTCCACAGGTCGGGTCCGTGGTTTCTGCACTTATTATATATCTTACTGCCATTATCTGTATAATGCTTGCCATTATTTTTTGTTGTTTCTACCCATTGTATTTTTGTAGCACTGCTGTATTGTTCCTCTGTTTGTATTATTGTACCCATGTTGCTGTTGGTCAACTGCTCTCTTTTTGTTGTACTCTCCCGGGTCGTGCCTGAAAATAGTCATTTTATGGCTAGTGCACCTACCCGGTTAACAAAAACTAAATAAATAAATAAATAAATAGTCTGTTACCTCCCACTTCTCCAGGCCCCACAAGCTATGGTAGTTCTCCCGGCAGGGATGGATGCACTCCAGATGAGGAGCTAATACTTTTTAAACACAGTATCACTATTTGACTGAAGGGGAAACAGTGTAAGTGGCTATAAATACCACAGAATGTAGACTCTTACACCTTCTCTTTCTGAGATTGGTCCCAGTCTCCAGTGCAGCACATGCACCTAGGCCACATGATCTCAGCCACAACCCTTTTGCAGTTAAGGCGATCAACAGACATAGATTTTGGGCTCATTTCAATATTTATTAGGGTTGCACATGTACTCATCATAGGGTTCTCATGAGACTGTCTCTTTCTTGAATATGCACAGCGCTGTCCTCCACCTCTAGAAATCACACAAACACAGCAATACAGCATTTTTGAAAAGGGTGAAAAGGTTATTTTTACTTACAGGGAAAGTACTGTATGCCTATTGTTTTTACAGTAGCAACATGGCTGGCTGCCATAAAAAGTTTCTTGCAGGCATGGATTTCTGGCTGCACAACATCCTAGTTGGCATAAGAAGTACTAGTGGCACAATATGTGCTGATAAGGACATGGCAAATGATACTTCTTAGCCAATCAGGATGCAGAAAGCTCCTGACCCATTTTATAAAATTCAGTATAATAAATAGTAGCCAGGTACATACCAGAGGCAATAGTACCTAGCAGAGAGATACATACAACATACAACAATTTAGCAGCGAGATAAATACCAGAGATAATAGTATATAGCAGTGAGGTACATACAAGATATAACAATACATAGTTGCGAGGTATATACAAGTTAGAATAATACAGGATGGCATGGTACATACAAGATACAATAATACATAGCACGAGCTACATACAAGAAACAATAATACACAGCAACTATCTATGTACCAGGGAAAACAGCATGTAGCAGCAAGGTACATTGCAGAGGAAGGAAGGAAGGAAGGGAAGGAATTCACAGAAATAACACTAACTCTGTGTACAGGGCTCAAATGGGAAGACAAACTGTAGAGAAAACGAGACACCAGCCTCCAGCTCATAAATGTGAGCCTAGAACCAGAGAATGTGTGTTGCACTAGTTCAAGCAAACAATTTTAATAAAGCATCATAGCGCAGTCAGAAATCAGCACTCTGAAAGAACCATCGTCTACACCAGTATTGACTTGTTTTAGAAAGGCTGAATCAGCTCCACATTTATTCATTCAAGCAGCTTGTCATGCAGAAATCTAAAGGAAATTTCTCATTCTGCGTAAAAATAAATTCCCTCATATTAAAAATCCACTGATATCATTGCAAACACTATTGCTGAGAATGAAAGACTGAAAAAAGATTCTTCTTTGATCAGAATTTTTTTTCATTAGTGAATCAGACCTTTAGCATTAGCATAGCAACTGGTTGTGCATATCTTGAAGTGCAAAGATAAAGTGCATTCCCATAGTGTTGTTGAATCTGTGCAAAACACGCTGTATATATCTGTGTATACTGCAAAGCCTTGTGCAAAGATATAGAACAGCTGTGTAACTGGTGAAAAAAATACTGGCTTTCAAAATGGTCTTTGAATCCGTAAGTATAAGGAACACATCATATAAAACTTCAAAGCAATTGCATTAAAAACAGAGTCCATTAATATGATTGTACTTGTTGCAGCTAAATTTGAAAAACAGGATGTAATGTTACTGAAAGCTAAGTCTGGAGCTGCACATATAAAACAAACTCTTGTCTAAGACAAAATACCTGCTAATGCATTAATCTGACAAGCGATATATTTTCAGACAAATATCCATAGAAATAAAGATAGACCAATATCGTAAAGTAGTCTTGTAGACAGACTCGGGCAACAAACTGTCCCTTAGTTTGGCTTCTTCCTGTGCAGTATTTGAATGTGTTTTTCATCTGTTTTTGGTAACTGCATTCCTGCTGCCACAACCACCATGAAGGCACCCCCCATAAATGAGAAGCCTCATCCCAGTGGGTCCATCCTACAGTACGTAATTTGTTTTATACATAAGGTAGCCTGCTATTTCATATTGTGAGATTTGGTTCACTTCTTTTAATCACAGAGAAAGTCATCCTACTGAGTACAGGTACGTGCATATAGTAGCAATGTTAACGCAAATGTGGAAAACTATTGTCTTTACTGTAGTACATGCACATATTAGCTGATTTAATGCAATGTACATACACATCGTTGCTGAATTAATGCAAATTTGGAAAATATTACAGGCGAATTCCTTGCCCTACAGGTACATGACCCTTTAACAAAATCCACATCACCAAATTATTCCACAGTATGAAGGTAAGAAAGAACACTAGACACTGCAGGCACTTATGGCTACTGCTGGCAGACTCATAAATGTCCAGTTAAAAACTGTACTTGCAATAATTACATGAAAAACTTAATCTTCAAGTGATGCACAATTACTAGATTACTAGAGTGACTATGTGGTGCAGCAGTCGGTCACTCTGCCCTTCTTAGTACACCAAGCAGCCCTGTCAGTCACTTCTATGTTTTAGGCATTCTTTCACATCCAGGAAATGATGTTGCCCTCCCATTAGTAACAAGATTAATAATGCATATATACCAAAAATAAGACAATAAAAATGTCAGAGCTGAGGTGTCAGCTAGGGGAAAGGTTGCATTCCAGTCTCGTTGCTTCTTCTGATTTCAGACATTTTGCATTCTTATTTTTTAAAAATCCATCAAAAAAATGTCTTCCCCCTCCTCTGGCTAAGGCAGTGGAAATGGGAGAAAAACCTGGTTGCAACAATGTCTGGCACCAGTTCAAGGAGTAAGCACCAGGCAGCTGACAGAGACCAGGTGGGAGATAACTTTATAAGCATGACCCCCATCCAGTAGGTGCGTGCTGAGTTCCCCTTCCTGCAGGGGGCTTTTCTCAACACTGGTGGTGAATGAACTAGGGTTTGCAGTGCAGTGGTGCGCCAACATCCCCTCTGCTTAGCACACCCCAGATCAACCAGTAATGTACCCACCACCTGCTGCCAGACCCCAGGAGCAAGCTACACACCTCACTCACCCATCTCTTCAAAATCTTCTGGGCAGTCCTTTCCTCCCTCATTTGCCAAAATGGCTACATGATCCCCCTTTAACTAGTTCTATTCAGCCACAAGTACTCCACTAAACACATAAAAACTAACTTTTGGGACCTTGAAAATAAAGAGCTCACTTTCTTCCAAAATCCCACACATAGAATACACACAAGTGATCTCAGCACGGAATGATCCCAACTTTTATTTTGCAATGGCTAGAAGCTGGCAGCAAGATATGTCAGAAACAGACCTTGTCTGTGGCTTTGAGAGTGAGTGTGGGCTGAAACAAATCACAATAGTGTTCCCAAAACATTGGAAGCCACTCTTTGAATCTGTGGGGAAAAATATTAAAACTGGAAAACAAATACACATATATTCATTGCCCCTCAGTGCAGCTGAATCTCAGACTAACTGCCTTCTATGTCAAACAAAACTGAAAAAGAAAGAAAGTAGTGCAGTGGGGGAGAGGAAGGAAGTGAACTGTAGTAAACGGAGAGGACACAGAGAGATGTGCTTCAACTCCACTTGGTGTAAGAAACTAGCTACAGTGTGTTAATATCTGGCCACACCCCAGAGCCCTCTTCTCTGTCATACGTCAACAAGATGTCAGCATAGTTCTCCCTATGCAGCCATAAAAAGTAAAGATAGCCTGTAAATATTCTGTATGGGGTGGGGACAGATGAAAATCAGCTGACTCAGAAACAATACATTGAACCTGCATAAAGCTGCCTTGCCAAACAATCTTTTAACATTAGTAGTTAAAATGCTTGGCTGGATGGTAGTGGGGCAACAAGATATGGAGTGTGGCTATACATGTAGAGCAGGGAACTCACAAGTAGAATAAACAATAGCCACAAAAGTGGTGCTTATGATAGCAAGCTCACTCAAAATCAATATATAAAGCCTTCAAAAAGCCGCTTTGCCAAACAATGTGTGTGCAAATGTTGCTTAAACATTTGACGAGATAAAGAGTAGAGTGACAGAAAATGAGTGTGGCTATATGAGCAGAGTGTGAAACTCCCAGGCTGAATTAACAACAGTCCACACAAGTGCTGCTGCAAATAAATAGAATCTGGCTAGCATCAAAGAGATGTACAGTACTCTGAAAAAAAATATCCTGCTTGGATGGTTTAAAACTTAATGAGGGGTTTTACCTCCCTCTATCCAGATGTACCGGACTTGGTATGTATGCCCAGGCTCAGTCAGCACAAGGGGGGACAGTTCACTTAATTTAAACAGCAGTCAGTGTGTGTGAATGCTGTGCTATTGCCACAATGAGCCAAAGTTATTGTTATAGTCCAACAATAGAAAGTTCAAGGCAAGGCACGCAAAACCAGTTGCGACATTCTCATGAAAAGCTTTTAAACTGGCAGGTACAATTTAAACCAAATGAATAGGAATGCAAAAAACATACTTGCTAGACAAGTCTTTTTGAAAACACATAGCAGGATAAACATGCTTCTGGGATTAAATATCAATTCAGTGCATCCTGTTGTTCTGAATAAAGGTGAAAACATTGTTGCTGTAGTAAAAAGAAGTTGTGTAGACAGAAACTACAAGATGCTGCTCTGATATGGAATGGACTATGTGGCAGGCATCGCAATGATGTTCTGAGCATGACCAAGATAGCATATCTATCATTCTCATTCTCATTTCAAATACTTCTTCTCAGTGTTCACAATAGAAGGGTAAAGGGAGGGACCACAAAAAGGCACCAAGAGTTTTGATGGGAGGGAAATGGACACTAGACTGTTATCTGGAGAGAGACAGTTAGGAAAGCACTTGCTAACCTGAAGGTGAATAAAGCTATGGGGCCAGATGGTGTGCTTCCAGGGGTGCTGAAGGAGCTCATGGAGGTAGTAGCTGTACCTCGGACAGCCCTATTTAATAGATCACTGGAGACCAGACTGCTCCTGGAAGACTGGAGAAGGGCAGATGTAGTCCCACTTCACAAAGGTGGTAGCAAGGAAGAGGCAGGCAACTGTAGGACTATCAGCCTGACCTCAGAGGTGGTAAGTTAATCAGAAAACTACTGAAGGGAAGGATTATGGAATATCTTGAATTCAAGTGGTTACAGGATCCAAGGCACATGGATTCACGGGTGATGGTCATGCCACACAAGTCTGACAGATTTTTTTGACTTGGTGACAAAGGAATTAGATCAGAGAGGAGCAGTGGACGTGACCTACCTGGATTTCAGCAAGGCTTTTGACACCATTCCACATAGGAGATTGGTAAGCTTGTTGGGTAGTTTGCGGGTGGGCAATAAAGTGGTGACCTGGATAAGAAACTGGTTAGCAGATAGGAGACAGAGGGTACTGGTAAACAGAGTTCACTCCAAGGAAGGGAGGGTGACCAGAGGGGTACCTCAGGGGTCAGTGCTGGGATTGGCCCTCTTTGATGTCTTTATAAGTGACATTGGAGAGGAGCAGGAAGAGAAGGTCTGCCTCTTTGCAGATGACACCAATATCTGCAACAGAGGGGACACTTTGTGGGGTGTGGAAAGAATAAACAGGGATCTGAAAAAATGGAGGAGTGGTCAAGGGTATGGCAGCTGGGCTTTAATGCAAAAAAGTGCAAAATAATGCACTTGGGCCATAGAAACTCAGTGATGGAGTATAAAATAGGGGGAGTGATACTGACAACAACCAAGCAGGAAAGAGACCTGGGGAAAATTATATCGGATGACCTAAAGGTGGCCAGGCAGTGTGACAAGGTAGTCAGGAGGGCTAGTGGAATGCTAGGGTGTATAGGTAGTGGCATCACCAGCAAGAAGAGGGAGGTGGTGTTGACCTTAAATAGATCGCTGGTAAGAACCAACCTTGAGTACTGTGTCCAGTTTTGGAGACCACATTTCAGGAAAGGCATAGATAGAATGGCGGTGGTCCAGAAGAGGGCTAACAGAATGGTCCAGGGTCTGCACCAAAAGTCATATGAGAAGAGACTAAAGGAGCTCAATATGTACAACCTGGAGGAGTGGCAGGACAGGGGGGATATGACAGAGACTTTAAAATATCTCATGGGGCTTAATAAGGTACAGGTGGGGGCATTTTTCAATGAAAAAGGGGCTCTAGAATAAGGGGACATGCTATGAAGCTGGAAGGAGGTAGATTCAGGAGAGATGTGAGTAAGTATTTCTTCACAGAAAGGGTGGTGGATTCCTGGGACAGCCTTCCAGTAGAGGCAGTGGGGGGGGGGTGGCAACAGTGCCAGGGTTAAAAAATGCCTGGGATAGAAACAAGGGAATAGTTAGGGGGAAGAGTCAGCACCACAGATCAAGTAGGGTTTGCAACAAAAATGAAGATTACAAAAAGGACAGAACCAGAAGCAAAAGGTCTGATACCTTTTATTGGACCAGCATAGATGTTACAAAAAGAAAACAATGTCTAAGCTTTTAGACCAACCAAGTCCTTCCTCGGAGACTTATGCCAGTTGTTTAGAGAATCACATTTTATTAACAGCCAGTTCATATACAAAAAACCCAGAAAAAATTCTCATTGGTATGAGATGGTATACGCCCAAGGATATTAACAGAACTGCGAAGGGAGATAGCAGTACCTCTGGCAGCCATGTTCACTGAGTCATTCAACATGAGTGAACTGGAGGAGGGCACATGTGGTCCCTCTACACAAGTCCGGCAGCAGGAGGAGGCAGGGAACAATAGGCCATTCAGCCTCACCTCAGTAGTGGGGAAGATCATGGAGACATTGCTTAAAGAAAGGATAGTGGGGCATCTAGATGCCACTGGAACCAGGACCATAGACAACATGGATTCACAGTGGGGACATCATGTCAGATAAATCTGGTAGATTTATTTGACTGGGTGACAAAGGAAGTGAATCAGGTTGGGGCAGCGGACAACGCTTACCTTGATTTCAGCAAAGCCTTTGACACCATCCCATATAGGAGGCTGATAAACTAGCTGGGTAGGCTGGACATGGGGGAAAGGGTGGTAAACTGGGTTAGAAACTGGCTAACAGACAGGAGGCAGAGAGTGGTGGTAAATGGTATGCAGTCTAGGGAGAGGGGGCGACCAGTGGGGTGCTGCAGGGATCGGTCCTGGGGCCAGTTCTGTTCAATGTCTTCATTAGTAATATTGCAGAACATCTGAAGGGAATTTTTTCACCAAATTTTCAACATAGCCATTTTAAGACCTCTGCTCATGAACAGTGTCACTGTGATTTTCTTAATTTGTCCCGTACATTGATTTCGCACACCGACTGCGCCATTGTGCGCTACATGGGTGGAAACACATTTTGGGTGAGATGTGAAAAATGACAGCTGTACTACTCATAAGAAGGTGTGGTAAAATGGCAATGTTGAAAATCTGGAGTGAAAATATTGAAATTTCGTGAACTTATGAGCCTGCGTAGGAACCATAGCATACGCTATAAAACAGTCATTTTTGGAATTTTGGCACCAAATTTTCAACATGGAGTTTTTGGGACCCCTTCTCATGAATGATGTCACTGTCATGGTGGTATTTGGGCCTGAAGGGTGATTTCGCAGTCACTGCGCAGTCACTGCGCGAAATCACACTTCTGGCCCGAATAATGCCATGACAGTGACATCATTCATGAGAAGGGCTCCTAAAACCCCATGTTGAAAATTTCAGCAAAATTCCCAAAATGCCTGAGATATGCAACAAAGTTGAAACCCCTATCCAGCCCATTATACAGCTTACGGCATTTCCTCAGTTCGCGGTCGGCTTTGAAAGAGTGCAGATCGTTCGGTCCACGAAGATCATCGTGCGAGTCCGGAGGTAAGTATGGGGTGGGGGTGGGGCTAAGTGCGCAGTGGTGGGTCTTGAGGTTGTGGGAGGGTGGAGAGCCGCCCAGCGGAGACCGTTTTGTTTACAGGTTTAAAAAAGGCGTCATGGGACATTTGCCATGCTGGGGTGGGCTCCCAGCGTGGCACAAGGACAGGAGGCGTTCAGCTGATGGGGATTGGGCACCCCTGCCGGGCTGGGGACTGCTTGCCACGCTGGGGTGGGCTCCCAGCGTGGCACCTACTACTGGGGACGACGCAGCTCAGCCGACAGGGATTGGGCACCCCATCGGCTATACAGTACATGCGGGTGCGACGCCCGCGCAGTAGGGGGAGCTACGCTTCTTATCGCTGCTCACTGAAGCGTAGCCCCTTTCAACTGATGCGTTACATCTGCATTTTGGAGGCGGTTACAGACAGCTCCAAAATGCATTGGCTTACAGGGGCCGCGCCTGCCAGCTCACTGACTGAATTGGAGGAGGAGGTGACACACCTCCGAAATCTACGATGATGGCACTATGTTTCTTGCACATGCGTGCAAGCAACATAAAAACTGTACAACAGAAATTTGTATATGGAAATAAGAGGGAATAAAGAAAATGTACCTTGTACAAACAACTGTTTAAAGCATTCATACAGTATTAAACCTATCTGCAGACATGTTTTTAACTATACTGTCAACCAGTTAACACGCTGCATAAACATTAAGACCTACAGTGCTGTAACAATATTTTTTTACAAGATAATATAAATTGTCAGTATTATTGCCAAATTAAAAAATAAATCTCTCAAGGGCAACCTAGAAAATGAGTTCATTCATCTTAAAATGTTCAAAGTTCAATAATGAGTCTTATATAATCAAGTAACTACATGAACAGAAACAGTCTTAAGAATCTGAATAAAACCCCAATGGAATTAAAGTCTCCCCCCTTCCCCCAGGAAAAGATAACTAGAAAAGAAGTGTATATTCACTAAGTACATTTTATTTATTTATTTATTTATTGTGTAAGATTGGAATTACAACCCTTTGAGTCACAGACTCATTTGTAAAGGCTCCACATCAGTTACAGGGGTGGAGGGGGAACATACTATAAGGATACATACGTAGAAAAGCAGTATATAAGAAAAAAAACATACACACTCATTTTTGGACAAACAGTACTGGTATTACATACCAGGCTCTATCTGAGATATGCATAGGCAGAGGTGGGCAGTGTTCGTAGCATCATTTGTAGTGAATGGGAGGAGGCATAGTCGTGGGGTCTAAGTAGACCCTGTGTCTGAGATTAATGAGGTTAGGAAGCATAAAAGGAGGGCAGAGCTAGCCACAGTCACAGGTTTCTGACTCAGTTAGGTGGGCTCTGAGGCCTGCTTTGAACAGGGAAATGCTGGGAGTCTGAGTGAGTCGAGGAGGTAGAGCATTAAGCCACATGGGAGCACGGTACCGAAGCGATCTTTGACCCATTGATGTCCTACAGTGGGGGACCTGGAATGAGAGTTTAGTAGCAAGGCGAGTATTGCGCCTGGTGGGGGCTGCTTGGATTATGGGGAGAAGGCCAAGTGGGGCTTTCTGGAGTTGTATTTTTTTTGCCAGTATGCAGGTGTGGTAATGAAGTCTTTGTTGGAGATTTAACCACCCAGTCAGGGCATAAAGGTCGCATGTATGAGTAAGACGGTCACTGCCGGTGACTAGTCGGCATGCTTTATTTAGGGCAGTGTTAATACTGTGTAAAGCGGTGGGTTCAGCTGATCCATATATCGTAATCCCATAATCAATTAGGGAGAGGATTGAGGCAGAAACAGCTAGGTGCAAGGCCTTCGGGGGTAGACAGTGTTAAACTCTATAGAGGACTCCCACTCTAGTGTTAACAGTGGTGGAAAGCAGTTGAATGTGGCTATGGTAAGAGAGAGCGGTATCTAACATGATACCCAGGTATTTGAAATTAGAGACGTGTTCAAGGGGGGTTCCTTGTTTGTTTTTAATCAGTAGGGCCGAATGGCTGTGTGGGCTTTGACGGTGTGCAAATAACATGGATTTTGTTTTTGAGTAGTTGATGATCAGTCGGTGCTCATCAAACCATGATTCAAGCTCCCCAAAGAAACCCTGTAGGGCTTGTTGTGGGCGCTAGATTGCAGGTGTTTCAGAAAAGTACCGCGTCATCCAGCAGAGAAGCAAATGGCCACTGCAAGCTTTGGGAAGGAGTTTAAAAGAGGAAGAGAAGAGGGCCAAGGATAGACTCCTGTGGGACCCCTGAGCTCACTGCTTTGCGAGTGGAGATGGTAGTATTTAATCTAACTTGCTGAGACCGGCCTGAGAGGTAGTCCTTGAACCAGGCCATTGTCTCGGGGACCACGTGTAGCTGCGGCATAACACGAAGCAACAGGTCATGACTAACCATGTTGAAGGCTTTGGTAAGATCCACAAAGATTGCACCTGCAATGTCTCCTTGGTCTAGGGACTCATGTATGAACGAGGTGAGCTCAGAAACAGCAGTGACGGTGCTATGGCCTGCCCGGAAACTGTACTGTGCGTGGCTTAGGAGGTTGTATCTAGTTAGGTGTTCAGTAAACTGGTCAGAGACTATTTTTTCCAGTGCTTTAGAGAGAGAGGAGGAAGTATAGAGATAGGTCTATAGTTGCTTGAGAGTGTGGGGTCTCCACTCTTCAGGATGTGAGTGATTAAAGCACTCTTCCAGGCTGAGGGAAACTGACCGAGGCAGAGAGAGAGATTGAGAATTTTAGTAAGGTGGGGAAGTATGACATCCAGAGTCAGCAAGAAGTTTAAGATCTAGTGAGTCATTGCTGTACCGGGAATGGAAATTCGTTGGAAATGTAATGTTTGCTTCCTGATTGGAGATGATTCTCAGCCTGAAGGGTAGTGGACCTGAGCTAGAAGAGTGTCGGGAGAGGGGACAGGTGGAAGAATTTAGGCGGGAGGATATGGGAGAGGTCCGAGAATGTGGTGTTGAGGGCTTCTGCTATAGCGGAGGGTCTGGATGACTTCTCCATTTATAGCGAGTTGGGAGGGGAGGGGAATTCCCATTTAGTTCCTTTATGTTTCTCCAGAATTTTTCCCATCTCCCAGGAGGGTAAGGGTTTGGTGGTAGTATGAGGCCTTAGCCTGCCGTATGGCCAAGTACATTGTGCGGGCAGCTCGGTATAATTGTCTATCATGTGTGCTTTGGGAATCAAGGGCCTTATGCCAAAGGTTATCCCTTGATTGGAGCATGTTAAGTAGTGAGGGTGAGAACCAAGGGGTGGTTCTGGATTTCCGTACTCATTTGGTGAGGGGTGCAAAAATGTTGCAGGCCTTATTAAAGGTGGTAATGAAGTGATCAAGCACTAGGTCAACAGATTGCGTGGTGTATATAGGGAGCCAGTCGCAGGTAACTAGATGGGCTATGAGTTTACGTAGACCCCCTCTTTGTAGCTGTCTCTGCATGGAGATTTGCGGGCGGGCAGGGGGGAGTTTGCCAGTCCACCAGCTGGTCACCGGAGAGTGGTCACTAATTGAGTCTGGGAGCACTGAGGCTTGAGAGAGGTTCTGAGGCCTATTAGTGAATATAAGGTCTATGAGGGTGGAGGCCCCAGTTCTAGTGTCCCTTCTGGTAGGAGAGGTGACTATTTGGGTTAGATCATAAGTCAGAGCAGCGTCCTTGTAGCTGGATGAGGTAGGGGATAGCCAGTTGACGTTGAAGTCTCCCAATAAGATGAGTTCACTAGTATTGGGTAGGTTGGAGATTGTCCGGAGGATAGAATCAAAGGCTAGTTTTTGGTTTCTTGGGGGGATGTAGGCAGCAACTATACACAGCGTTTTGGTGCCCAGACTGATTTTCACTGTTAAGGTCTGTGCGCCATGTTCTGGCACGGGGTGGAAACTTCTGTGGCAAGCAGTGGGGATTTAACATAAATAGCACAGCTGCCACCTTTCTTGCTGGCCCTATCGGTCCTGAAGAGAGAATAGTTACTGAGGGGGATCACATTATTGGGTATTTTATTAGAGAGCCATGTCTCCGAAAGGGCTAGGATGTCGGGTGTATGCTGAGCAACCCAACCTTGGAGAGAAGTGAGTTTTTTGGGTAGGCTGCAAATATTCAGTGTTGCTAGTAGTAGTCTACCCCTAGGGTGGTGTGGAGAGGCCTTTGTGCTGGTAGGTCCTGGGTTGGGATGGATATTGCCTGATAGTAATAGTAGTAGGAGGGTGTGCCGTAGGAGGACCAACCTGCAGAGTTTGGATGAGCATCGTTGGGATTGGTAGGAAGAGGGGCTTTTGTCATTGGAGGTAGGGACAGGTAGACTGTGAAATACGCCTGCAAGAAGGGCAAAGGAGGTGTGGAAGGCGGTTGTGGTGTTAGTAGCGGTGGTGGGAGGTTGTTGCCTTGGGCTGAGGAGGAGGAGCGTCGAGGTACAATGAGCAGCATATGTGGGTGTGAGAGCTAGTGTGAGGGCGTAAGGGTATAGGCCAGCTGGCCCCGATTGGCTAGCATGAGAAGTGTTGCTGAGACAGTGTCTAAGGTCAACATTGGTAAGGAAGTAATGAATGGAAATGTTGTGGCAATATGGTTCTGGTGCCTCCAGGGGGGGATGCTGATCATAGTGTAGGATTCTGGAAACCAGGAGGGCAGTTAGTAGCAGGGATAACATACTGAAGTTGATAGTGAGGGATATAAATAACAGTGACCTCTAGTGGTAGCCTAGTATAACCTGCAGCTGGAAGAGTGAGCTGATAGGTTATTTCAGCTCGTCACCTGACCACCCTTGCCTATAAATCGTCCGACCAAGGTGGTGTGGGGGGCGGTGGGGAGCCGAACGCATAGCGTTCAGCGGGGCCAAGCCTTGGCACCAGACTGCATAGATTTCGGCCGTGAGGAGGGGCGCAGGCAGCCATTGTTTAAAACAGGCACCAAAGTCCAGGGAAGGCAAGCTGTTTTTCCTCCGGTCGCGATTGCTCTGATTTCAGGTAAAATTACCTTGTTTGTGCTTCAGGGGGGCTGGTTTGTCCTTTGGCAGGGAGGGCTTCTAACAATGGCCCTCGCGACCTCCGTCCTCGGGGAAGGGGGTGAGGATCTTGTTTGTGCTTGAGGGCTGGTTTGTCCTTTGGCAAGGAGGGCTTCTAACAATGGCCCTCGCGACCTCCGTCCTCGGGGAAGGGGTTGAGGATCTTGTTTGTGCTTCGGGGGGGCTGGTTTGTCCTTTGGCAGGGAGAGCTTCTAACAATGGCCCTCACGACCTCTGTCCTCGGGGAAGGGGGTGAGGATCTTGTTTGTGCTTCGGGGGGGCTGGTTTGTCCTTTGGCAGGGAGGGCTTCTAACAATGGCCCTCGCGACCTCCGTCCTCGGGGAAGGGGGTAAGGATCTTGTTTGCATGAGCCAAGAGTCCTAACACCCTGTAACATAATTATGTCATGTTCCTGAATATAAGCCTAACTAAATATGTAAGCACAACCCCACCCCCTACCCACACACACAACCCCCTCCCCACAAAAAAACAAAAACACCATCCTCCAATCCCCCAAAAAACACATACAAAGTTACCCCTCCCCACCACACATGTATATTTGGTGAGAAACCAGCATGTTGATAACCAGTTAAAAGGACTCTGAAAATAAAAACAACAACAACAACACACTGAAGTCCTGTTAAATGTCCATACTTTGAAGTAAATGTCTGTTTAAGTGAGGAAATGTGTCATGAAACCCAAATCAATATTCATGCCACCTGCTACCATGTTGGGAAGTAAAACAAGCTTAATCTCAAAAGTCCATCTCTGTTGTGTATTTTTTAAATGTCCTTTTAAGACCATTACTGACATATCTAAGATTGAGTGGTCATTCTGAAAGAAGTGTTACCCCACTAGTTTGTCAGTCATCTTCATATTAATGGTATGCCTGTGTGCATTCATTCTAGTGTGGAGAGGTTGGCTTGTCTCTACAACATACCCTGTTTGTGGACATCTCTTGCATTGGATGAAATAAACAACATTACGTGATGCACAGGTATAATTCCCCTGTATCCTGAATAGTCTGTTTTGTGATGTAACCACACAATATGAAGTGGAAATGATCTCACATGTCCTACATCTGGGTTGATTACAGAATCATGTACCATTTAATGTCACAGTACTCTGTTCTGGTTCAAGTTTACTCCTAACAATCAGGTTGGCTAAACTAGGTGGTTGTTTAAAAGATAGTAGTGGTAGTTCTTAAAAAATACAGTTTAGGGTCTCATCCTCAATAAATATTGGTTAGAGATCCTTAATAATTTTACGTAAAAGTTCAAAGTCAGGATAATACATAACTACTAAGGATATTCTGTTGATAGGGGTCCTTTCCTTGTACTGAAGTAGTTGCTCTCTAGGTACCTGTGTTGCATGTTCTACTGCTCTGTCAATTTCTCTGGAAGAGTGTCCCTGCTCCATAAAGGTGTTTTTCAACATAGCCAAATGTGTATCTCTGTCTGAGTTTAATTCCATTGGGGTTTTATTCAGATTCTTAAGACTGTTTCTGTTACATAGAAACATAGACTTTGACGGCAGATAAGGACCGCTGGGCCCTCTCAGTCTGCCCAATTTCTGCCTATCTGATAAGCTGCAGTTTCCAGTTACCCGATACCCTGCTTCCTCCTACCCCTCACTAAAATTGCCTTATGTCTGTCCCATGCATTCTTGAATTTCTCCACTGTTTTTGACCACACAACCTGCCATGAAAGGTGGTTCCATGCATCAACCACCCTCTCTGTGAAAAAGTATTTCCACACATTGCCCCTGAGCCATCTCCCTCCATCTTCAAATAATGCCCCTTGTTCTTGTACATCTTTTTTTCGTAAAGATGCTCCCATCTTGGACTTTGTTGATTCCCTTGAGGTACTTGAAAATTTCTATCATGTCCCACCTCTCTCACTCTCCTTTCCTCAAGGGTATAGATATTAAGCTCCTTTAGTCTGTCTTCATATGGCTTGTGTTGCAGACCCTGCACCATTTTAGTTACCCTCCTCTACACTGCCTCCATCCTGTCTATGTCCCTGTGGAGATGGGGTCTCCAGAACTGTATGCAGTACTCCAGATGAGGTCTGACCAGCTGTCTGTACAGAGGGATAATAACTTCCTGTTTTCTGCTGCTAATGCCTCTCACTATGCATCCCAGTATACACCCAGCCCTCCCTACTGCCTTCTCATATTGCTTGCTAACCTTAAGGTCATCTGATATGATTACCCCTAGGTCGCTTTCCTTTTTTGTTGTTGTTACTACCTCCCCCCCATTGTGTATTCTTCCCCTGGGTTCTTGTTTCCCAGTGCACTTTTTTGCATTGAATCTAAGCTGCCATATTTTTGACCATTCCTCCAATGTTGCCAAGTCCCCTTTCATCCTTTGTACCCCTTCTTGTGTATCAGCTCTGTTGCAAATCTTTGTGTCATCTGCAATGAGGCATACTTTTCCTTCCAGCCCCTCTAAAATGTCTCCTATAAAGACATTAAAGAGGACCTGTCCCAATACTGAACCCTGTGGTACCCCACTAGTGACCCCCCTTTCTTCAGAGTGTACTCCATTTACTATTACCCTCTGGGTCCTGTTGTTCAGTCAACTTTTTACCCAGGCTACCACCGTGGGACCCACCCCCAGTCTGGTGAACTTGTTTATTAATCTCTTGTGTAGAACTATGTCAAATGCCTTGCTAAAAGTCTAGGTAAGCCATATCCACAGCCCCTCCCTGGTCTATTACTTTGGCTACCCAGTCATAGAACTCTATTAGATTCATTTAACAAGACCTTCCTGCTGTGAATCCATGCTGCCTTGGGTCTTATGCCCCGCTGGCCTCTAGGTACTCAACAATTCTTTCTTTCAGAAGTGATTCCATCATTTTTCCTACCACTGAGGTCAAGCTAACAGGTCTGTAGTTTCCTGCCTCTGTCTTGCTCCCACATTTGTGAAGAGGAATCACATCCATCCTTCTCCAGTCCTCTGGTACCACACCACACTCCCATGATTTGTTAAAAAGTGTAGTCAATTCAATGGTGTCACTAGTTTTCCCCTTAGTTCTTTTAGAATTCTGGGATGAGTCCCATTAGGCCCCATTGCTTTGTCCACTTTAAGTTTTAGGGTTTCCTTCATGACCCTTTCTTCTGTGAATGAACTGGTATCGACCCCCCACGCCCATCCAGAGTGCTTTTATTGTTTGGGTTGGGTACCTCCTCCTCTTCTACTTGTGTGAATACTGAGCAAAAGTATTCATTCAGTATCTCTTCCTTTTCACAGTCACCCTCTGCCAACCCCCCTCCTCTTTTTTTAAGACTCACTATCTCTCTCTTGGTCTTCCTTCGCTCCCTGATGTACCTATAAAAGGTTTTATCCTCCTTCTTAACTGAGTTGGCTATATTTTCATCTGTTTGGGCCTTCACTTTTTTGACTGCCTTCCCTGCTTCCTTCTGCTTTAACTGATACAGTTCTCTGTTCTGCTGTTTCTGTGATTCCTTGTACTTCCTGAATACTATCTTTTTCTCCCTAACCTTTCCTGCCACCTCCTTTGAAAACCATAGCATTTTTTAACTTTGTTTTGTTTTGTTTATTTGCTTCACGCAAAGGCTCATTGCCTCTGTGATGGTAGTTTTGATTATTCTCCATTTGTTCTTCCTCCCCTCCTTCCTGTCCATTTGCTAGTGCATTCCTTAGGCACACAGCCATTTTGGCAAAGTCAACCCTCCTAAAATCCAGGACCTTTTCCTTTGTATTGCTTGTCTCTACTGCTGTGTTTATTGTGAACCATACTGTTCGGTGGTCACTAGTTCCCAGATGGCTACCCACTTCTAAATCTGTGATCCTCTCCTCATCTCCATTTGAGAGTACCAGGTCTAAGATTGCTCCCTCTTGAGTGGGTTCCAATATAGTTCATATAGTTCATATAGTTATTTGCTTATATACTGACTCATTATTAAACTTTGAACATTTTAAGATGCACAAACTCATTTTCTAGATGGTCCTTGAGAGATTTATTTTTTATTTGGCAATAAATATTGGCAATTGATATTATCTTGTAAACTAATATTGTTATAGCACTGTAGGTCTTAATGTTTATGGAGTGTGTTAATTGGTTGAGAGTATAGTTTGGAAAATGTTTCTAGATAGGTTTAATAATGTATGGATGTTTTAAACAGTTATTCTTACAATGTACATTTTCCTTATTCTTAAAAACAAGGGAAGTGCTACACTTCAATAGTCCAGGCAGGGTGCTGGTGCAGGGGTCCTGCCTGAAAATTATACAAATCACAAGAAGAGCAACAACACTCCAGAGCCAGGAGTTTCTAAGATAACTCAGTGAAAAAGACCCACAGGTATTTCTTTACAAAGTTTATCTATTTTATTGACTGGGCAAATCCCAAAAGCAGACAGGAAAGCGTCCATCTCAACAACACAACCCTAGTAGCAAGCTAGTGGAATGCTGTTCATTCCATTTAAATCTGTGATTTTTTAAAATAGGTATTATAAACCAACAAGAATTTTTTCTGTTTTTTTAATGTATGATCTGGGTGTTAATATAATGTGATTCTTTGAACTGGCATAAGTCTCAGAGGAAGGACTTGGTTTGTCCGAAAGCTTAGACATTGTATTTTCTTCTTGTAACATCTATGTTGGTTCAATAATAGGCATCAGACCATTTGTTTCCGGATCGGTTCTTACAAGGACCAATACGGCAACTAACCTATTTCTGTATGATAATAAAAAGGGGCAGACTGGGTGGGCCCAGCAGCCCTTATCTGCCATCAGTGTCTGTGTTTCTGTGTTTATATGTTCTATGTTTCTTGTTAATTTTAATATATTTTATTTCTTTAGATTTTTTGTTAAACTGTTCATTTCATAGTCAACTATGTCCAAGTACATTTTTAAAGAGTGTCACTTGGTCCAATAGGTGGTATAAAGGTTGATGACATTTTGAGGGTTATGCCTTCATGTAGGGGATGTCTTGGGTTATTGTATTCTGTGTATTGTCACAAATGGGTTTTAGAAAGAAACCTGTCAGGAGCCAATAAATTGGCATTCAAAAAATCAGTCAAAAGAAGGAAAACTAAAATAAGGAAATCAAAAATGAACATTGAATTCAAACTAGCAGCATCAGAGGGGAACATAGCAACTTTTCATAAATATGTTAATTCTCATAGAGTGCAGGACAGAACCATATGGCCATGGCAGATCAAAGGAAGTAGAACTATCAATATGGGGGGGAAATGACAGCTGAATTAAACAGATTCTTCACATCAGTCTTTGACACTACATATGCATCTGATAAAAATACAGATCTAACGCCGGCCTGGTGGCATAGAGGACTGAGGCACTGGTGCCTCACCTTGACCCATGCCAGTGACCCAGGTTCGGGAATGAGCCCGGGTCACTGGAGGTCGGCACTGGGGGGGAGGGCGGAGCTGGATGGAGCTGCCGGTAGGCAGCTCTCCTCTCCGGGGTTGGGGGATGTGGCATCCTCAGCAATGTCTACCCCCAGGTGGAGGCCAGGAGACAGTGCAGGCCATAGGGTGCCCAGAGTTAGGCCATTGGGGTGGACGGAAGGGGGTCGTTACCAGGGCCGAAGATGCATGCATGCCTCCATGCACATGCGCCATTCTCCTGGGGCCTTTGGGAGGAAAATGGAGGCTGAAATGCCGGCGGCAGGATGAGGACTGGCTCCCTGCAGACACTGCGCCCGGGCTGGGCATCAAGGTAAGCCCCGGTTATTCTGGGTGACGGAGCTGGGGGAGTCGGTTGGATAGGGCCGTTCGGGGGTGGAAAAAACTCTGGCATGATAAAAAGAAATACAGATCTAACAAACAACAATACAAATCACAGTACAGAGGGTACAGACAGAAAGTATAACAGAGAAAATATTAACAAAACTAGATGCCACAAAATCAACAGGACCTGACACTATTCAGCCAATGGCATTAAAAGAACTACTGTTATCTCAGAGCCAATAGCTCAGATAATTAACTGATTTGTTAGGGAAGAAGGAATAGTATGAGAAGCCTGGAGACCAGCCAGAGTGGTGCCAATATTTAAACAAATCATGGTCAGAGCCAAAGCGGCTGCAATGCTTATTCTGATTAGGGATATAAAATTCATGAGTGGCTTGAATTGTAATTCAGGTTAGCAAAGGAGGAGATGGTGGGCAATGCGCCTTCCCTCCCTCACAACATCTTGTGCCAAAGGAAAAAAGGAGGTAAAGCAAAACCTAAGAATGGACACAGTGCAGGGAAAGGGGCTTTTACTAGTGGTGAGATACTGTTTGGGGAGATTGCTTTGCTGGTTTTAAGACATAAGGGGCAGATAGGTACTGATCAAGGCCTTCAGAAGCTTACCACCATACCTAGGGACCATAACCCAGTTTGGGATACTGTGTCAAAACAATAGGTTCAGTGTTCATTAGAACACCCAAGTAACAACAAGAAAAGTGATATGCAGAACATTTCAGAACTAAACTTTTTGCTAAGTGTGGCAAATGAAAAGTGGAAAAGATGCAGATTAATACCTGACCTAGATCAAGCAGTAGAATATTTTTCTGCTACCTTTCATATGATTTGTGGCCCACATGCCTCTAAATTTAAACCCTGTAATAAACATTCTCACTTACCAAGGATAAATGACAAAATTTTGAAACAAGGTAGAGTGAAAAATAGATGATGGAAGAAGGCTAAAAAAAACCCTTAAAAAAATGAAATTATGCCATGACTGGAAACTATTTAAGATCAAACGTAGTGAATGTAAACAATAAAAAAGGCAAAGGCCCTTTATTACAGAAACAAGATGAGCAGAAATTCAGATCCACACATGTTTTGGCACACCATAAATCATAAAATTGGAAAACAAAATAACTTGACCTTATGGGTTGGGGATGTCTTAACAGATGAGCCTAGGAAAGTTTCGAAGGCTCTAAACAACTTTTTTGTAGTTTTACCAGGCTGTAATGGGAATGACAGCTCCAAACATAAGAACAAACTGCCTATACAAATAGAGAAGCCACACAACTTGCCACCATTTAGATTTAGAGCTTTATTTATTTATTGAAATGTTTCACAAGGAAGGCACACAGAGCGACAAGTCGCTCGTCTCCTAGTGTGACCTGGGGGGAGGGGGTACAATAGGACTGGAACATTAAACATTCAAGTTATAAGAGCAACATTAACATACAGTTCTAAGGCAGGTGTTACAAGCAGTGGTACAACAGTGTTACGCACAAGAGGTAGAAAGAGTGGTCAATAATAATTATTAAAAGGGTCTCAGAAATGTTACAGTCTGGTTGGCTGTTAGGATTCCAACAGCCTTACATTAATCCCCGTTACACTGTCATGTACAGTCTGATCACCATGGCACATGAATTTGTTCTGTCAGCATTCCATCCTCTAGCACTGCTGAATGACTGGAATGCTGTATTCTGATTTTGAACTAGCATTCTTAAACTGCTGGTGGAAGAACTATTTTATTAAAACCCTCCCACTAAATGAGGAAAATATTCAAAATATATGCTTTTAACACTTTTCTTTTGGAATAGTTTTTTTTATAATAGCAATAGGGCACTCCCAGAAGTTAGATTACCAGTCAGCCAATCAGCTTTAAGAATATCAGAGGTCTGTAGGGAATTAAGGGCCATAAACGCCCACAAGTTAACAGGGCCAGATGAAACTGAGGGCAGATTCCTTAAACTAGCAGCAAATTATATTGCCCCAACCATAACCTATATTTTTAATTGAAGCTCACAGTTAGGTTACTTTCCCATATCCTGGACAGAAAGCAAGATTATCCTCATTTATAAAGGTGGTGATACTATGGAATTAAATAACTATAGGCCTATAGCCTTACTATCTATTTTGTCTAAGTGTTAGGAAAAATTTGTAAATAGAAAGATCTCTGAACACTTGGATAAATATAAATTACTGACACCCTATCAATCCGGGTTTAGAAAAGGCCATTCACCAACATCAACATTACTAGAATTTAAAAGTCTGGTTTGTACTTCATTAAATTCTGACCTGGAGACAGCTGTTATTTTTGTAGACCTATCTAAGGCCTTTAACCTGGTGGACCACTCCCTTGGACCACTCCCTTTTACTTGATAATTTGAAAGGTATGGGTATAGGTGATGGGCCCAGCAATTGGATAAAGTCTTACCTAACAGGGTGCACCCAGCAGGTAGCAATCTCACAGAGACTATCTGCGCCTCAAAAGTTAGTCAGAGGGGTTTCACAGGAGTCCATTTTGGGGCACCTGTTGTTTCTCCTATTTAATAATGATTTGCCACAGGTGGCGAGGCATTCAACTGTGAGGCTGTATGTGGATGATACAGCAATTGTCACCACTGGGACTTCTGTTTTGGATCTTCAGTCAAGGCTTCAGACTGACTTTGCTGAAGTGGGAGAGTGGTTCAGTAGGTTGAGACTTTTGATGAATATAAAAAAAACAAAGTTATTGCACTTTTCATCTAAGAAAAACAACTCTCAGATCCATAGTTCCACAAATACAAATGAACCCCTTGACCATGTAGATAGTTATTGTTACTTGGGGGTTATTTGTGATTCTTTGTTAACCTTCAATATTTATTTAATTTATTTGGATACTCGGAATTACAAACCGTTGAGTCTGAGACACCTTTTCAAAGGCTCCACGTCAGGTTACAAAGGAAATGGTCATGACAAACAGTAAATGTACATAGTGCAATTTGTAAAACATAGAGAGAATACATTAGATACAATATTTAATACGTAGAGTGCAAACATTTACTTTAATACTCACATAACTACCACAATAAAAAGGTGAGCAAGAACTTGGTAGCACTAAGATGAACTACTAAATGCCTACAAATAACAGATAGGAAAAAAGTGACTGAACAGTTGATCATGCCCACTTTGATCTACCAGGAACTTATCTACAGAACAGTGAATAAGCATCTGCTGACTAGTTTATACAGAGTGCAATACAGAATAGCTAGATATGTTTTAAAATGTAACTACAGAAACCACCATTGTAACATGCTCATAAAATTAAATTGGCAGTCACTGGAAATACTGTAGGTTGCACTAAAAACTGGTTAAAATTTATACATAAATATTTAACATCTTATCCAGACCACTATATAACCCAAACTCTTTTTCCCAAAGATAATAAGGGTAGACGGGAACTAACAAGATCTGTGTATAAACACAGAATCTGTCCCGTAAAAAGTAATAATAAACATGGTAACAGTGCCCTTTCTTCTCAAGCAGCTAAGGTCTGGAACATCTTACCCCCGCATAAGAGCTTTAGAGAATTATGGGACCTTTATTACCAAAATTTCAAAACTCTACCAGATGAATTGTAGTTGTATATAATTTGTGATCAGCCAATGGTCTGTATATCTGAATCATGTGTTCTGTATTTTTATGTTGGCTTGTGCATGCGCAAGCAAGATCTTGTGGTAGTAGCACTTTTCAGAGGTGTGTCAGTGTTGTGGTTAATGCAGGGGGCACTTTAGTGGGCATGTCCCTCAGCCACCAATCAGTGAGCATGCTGGCAATGACAGCAGTTTCAAAGAAAGCTATGGAGTTGAAAGAAATCTGCCACTCCAATGAGATGTAGTTTCCTCATTACAGTGTCAGATGACAAGGCTCCATTATGTGCCTTCCTTGGTGAAACATTCCAATAAACATGGTGGCTCCTGCTGCCTGCCACACAATCCCCACAAAGCCAACATTAGGGGATGCCCACTCTCCATGTCGGCATGTCCCCCCCCCCGTTCAATTTGTTTGCTGACAGGGGTGCCCAATCCCCATCAGCATCATGTTCCCCCATCACACACACACTTTCTATGTTGATGGGGTGCCCAAACCTAATTGGCATCATGTTCCCCCCCACACACACACACTTTGTTGATGGGGTGCCCAATCCCCATCAGCATCATTTCTCCCCCAAACTCGAGGCAGACTGGGAGCCCACCCCAGTGTGCCCCAAATCATTTTTGTTTACCTGTAGATAAAGAAAACCTTCCCCCGAAGTCCGTTTTTTTTACCTGTAAAAAAAAAGGTCCCTCAAAGTCCCACCATGCCCCCTACCCCAACCCACACACACCCCTCTCTCACCCCATACTTACCTCTGGAGGGCTGGTGCTGTGAAATTCTGTGGAGCAGGAACACTTGTGAATGCTTCAAAAGCTGACCAGGAACTGAACAAAATGCAGTAAGCTTTATAATGGCAGGCAATGGGGGGTTTCAACTTAGGTGGATGTCTCAGCCATTTTTAGGAATTTTGGTGCCAGATTTTCAACATGGGGTTCTTGGGACACCACCTCATGAACACATGCACTGTCATCGTGTTACTCAGTCCTAAAAGGTGACTTTGCGGTCACTGCGTGGAATTACCTTTTGGGACCGATTAGGAAAATGACAGTGCCACTGTTCATGAGATGGGGTACCCAGTGAATTGTTTATATTATAAAGATTGTTTAAAGCGCCTGTTTTGAAAATACTTGACTTTCTAGTGCTGTGATTATTTTGGAACCTACAGTAAATATAACAAATTCAATGCTGTTTAAAGTCATATGTATAATTACATTGAACAAGAAAAGTGTATATGGGTTGAGAGTCTTTATTTTCTGATTGTTTTGATGGGGTCCCAAGAAGCCCATGTTGCGCAGTTTCCATGCATGCTCGTAACTTCAACAATTTTTAATATTTCCACTCCAGATTTCTAACATTGCCATTTTTTTACACCTCCTTATGAACAGTACAGCTGCCATTTTTCACATCCTGCCAAAATGTGTTTTCTTACCTGTGGTGCACGATGGCATGATCACTGTGGGAAAACAACATTCAGGACAGAGTAACAAAATTACAGTGCCACTGTTCATGAGGGGAGGTCCCAAAATGCCTATGTTGAAAATGTGGTTAAAAAAATCTCAAAAATAATTGTGTTATGGGCGTGCGTTGTGCAGTTTCTATGCACGCTCGTGACTTCAATTTTTCATATTTTCACTCCAGATTTTCAACATTGCCATTTTTTTACATCTCCTCATGAACAGTACAGTTGTCATTTTTCACATCCTGCCTGAAATGTGTTTTCGCACCTGTGACGCCAAATGGCACAGTCACTGTGCAAAATCACCCTTCAGCTAATGAAATGATAGTGCCACTGTTCATGAGGTGGGGTCACAAAAAGCCCATGCTGAAAATGTGGAGTGAAAATACCAACAAACACCCAAGGCATTAGGGCTTCCAACCATAACACCTCACCCTGTAGTAATGCTCACACCATTCCACCCCCACCCTGCAGCCAGTGACAGGCACTGAGGTGTGCCTTGGAGTCTTTGGCCTAAAAGTTCACCCCATTCTCCTATACTGCACCCATCTCAGTGTATTTCCTTATGGAATGGGGTGAGTGCAAAGCCCAAAGACCCCAAGGCACACCGCGACACTTGTCAGTATCTGCAGGGTAGAGTGAGGTGTAATAGCATGAGCATCATGGCTAATGACCCAAAGGCACACCCCAGTGCCTGTCAGTCTCTGCTGGGTAGGGGTGGGGTTGGCTCCAGTTCAATACTTCACTGCCATTCCTAATATGCATCTCTCTAACTCCTGCACTACCAATGCCAATGTCAACAAGACAACATTCGGCCTTGACAAATACTTGTTTAGCTTGTGTTTGTAGCTTTGAGATCTATTAGATATTTATAACTGCACTTGTAAGATGTATTGTTCATGATGTGGTTATGTCTTACAATGTCTTAGAGTAACTTAAGTACACTGACAAACAGGACTGTCTTGTGAACAGGATTGCAGCAATCCTAATGACTAGTATTCCAGTATAAAAAAAAAAGTTTTTATCTATCTATCTGATCAAGATGCTGATTTGACTGCCCAAGAAATGTAATCTGAAAGGAGAACTGGTTTGAGAAGTGTTGCAGCATCCCAGCAGGGGTGAAGTATCAGGTGCCATCAAGTAAGACTACACACTTTTTAGCTAAAACTTACACCGGCTTTGGGTTGTGGATATCTATTACTGGTATTGTATAAAGATACAATAGAGCAAGTTGTAGCATACAAATCAGCTTAAAGAGCTGCCGACGCCATCTGGCCAAAAGTGCTACATTGCAGAATTAGAATAAGCATATCCACAGTAAATCTCATACCAAAAAGTAGATTTCTATGTTACTTCATTTTAAAGTTATTAGCCATTTTGTAACCCTGATTCCACTACCTGTTCAAAGAAAGCCTGTTCCAGTGAAGAGCTGCTGCTGATGTCTTCTAGGGATCTTACAGTTTATTCTTCCATGTCAGCAAGCTTATAGGATCTGTTTCTCTAAAGCTGTAAAGAACATGTGCAATGGTTTTCATAAGTAAAACAGGCAGCATGAGTTAGTAAACATTGCTTTAAAAACTTTGTGTTTCAGGCTTTGTAACAAAACTGACAATATTTTGTCTGGGTGCCTTTTTATTGAGGTCCTTTTGCTGAATGCTGGATCATCACTGTGAGGTTTGCAGACTGAATAAGTTTCTGATGAAAGGCTGAGCTCATTCACACCTATCAGTCAACTGAGGCAACTTCTAAGCATGGCAATTTAAAACAATTATCCCATCTCCTTGTTAATGGGGGTGGGGCAGACTCATCTATGTTCTACTCTAAATTACAATGATCATTTTACCAGAGCTAACACATCCACCCCTAGTAGGAATTAACACATATAAGGCCCCTATTAAAACATATTGTAAAGCAGACAATGACAAACAGCAGTAAAATTAGTAGCACTCTAACTGGCTTCTGCAGTCTGGAGGCATGCTGACTTAGTATCCAGCAACCCTGGTGAAATGGACCACACAAAAACAGCATTAAATAATACAGTTTTATCAACTTTGTTACAAAACTTGGAACATATATAGTATTTATAGCAATGTTTACTGACTGGTGCTGCCTGTTTTACTTGTGAAAACCATTGCACATGATCTTTACAACTTTGGAAAAATGGGTCTTATAAGCTTGCTGACAGTCATTACTAGACTTTGAGCTCCCTACATGACATCATCAGCAGCTCTTTACTGACACCTGCATTTATTGTGCAGGTAGTGCAATCAAAGTCACAAAACGGCTAATAACTTTAAAACCAAGTAACGTAAAAATGTAGTTTTTGGTATGAGATTTACTGGGAGTATGCTTATTTGGATTGTGCAATGTAGCACTTTTGGCATCAGTGGCTCTTTAAAAAATCTTTAGCAAGTGTAATGTTCACCTGAATTCCAATACAAGTTTAATCTGCATTACATTTATCCCACTGCTGTAGTTCAGCAAGAAAACAAACCCACTCTGTGGGTGGTCGGAGGTGAGCAGAGCAGCTATTCTGTACCATTACTTCACTCCACTGCAGAAGCACATGTGCACTTTTCTTGAGTGCCAATAAGCCAGCTTGTAATGAAATAAAAATATGCCAGTCACTCACTGGCAGCTGACCCATCCTTCACTTCTCTAACAAGCATGATATGGGCTCACTGCGGCTTTGGATGTTGCACCTGTGAGAGTGAGCAGGCGGGGTAAGACAGGGCCAATTTCCTGGGCTTGACCAGGGTCAGTCTCAGAGTCTCCCCTTTACCTCACTGGCCACCTGACATACTGTGCATGCATATCAGTAGTTAGTAAGAAAACAGACCCTCTCTATGAGTGGTCTGAGTGGAGTGGAGCAGCTTTTCTTTACCTTTCCTCTGCTCCACTTAAGCAGTGCATGTACACTTTTGCTGAGCTGACCATAAGCCAGCCTGTAATTAAACAAAAAGATATGACTCAAAGGCAGCAGACCCATCCTTCACTTCTCTAATGAGCATGGTATGGACTTTGCGTGACATTTGATGTGTTAGTGGGTGGGGGAGGGAGGATGGAAAGTCTGGGCGAGAGGTAGGGGTGGAGGAGAGAGAGACAGAGAGGAGAAGCATGCTGATTCAAGCACATGGTTCCACCAAGTCACTTCAACAACAAAGTTGTTGAAGGACTTTACAGTGACACCACTTTGCTGATGATAATCACATCACCACAGCAAAATGTTGGTAGACCCAACAGCACTGTAGTCATTTATTGTTTGCGGGGGGCACTGCCCCCCTTGCACCCCCCTGAATTATAGATTTCCAGCTCCAGGGGAGAGGGAGGGTGGATGTCGGGTGACAGCGGCCATCACCGGTAGTTGGTGTATTGGTACATTGCTGTGACAACCAGTTCAACACTGTGGATGTCGAATGGGTTGTGTTGCTGTGCTGGATTCACTGTCGGGCATTCGCTCTCCTGATGTGATATGCAAGCATACTATATGTGCTTCAACTCCACTAACCAACAGATCAATATGTGATGCTTTCAGTATCCAGTCATGCCTGTTTCAGACCCTCTCTCCTCCTCTGTCAGCAGGAAGTCATTATAGCTCTCGCTATGTAGCCATAATAATGGGAACACTCAGAAAGAGATCTCCTAGGGTAGGGCTAGCACTGGAACTTTTTGTGGAGACTCACAACTAAATAATGACTACATATTGTTATAAACCCAAATGTAAGTTATAGCCAGTCTAACTACATGAGATGTAAATAGATGGTAATTCCAAAAAATATTCCACAGCAATGTCTTAAAGAAATAATGCTTTTATAATAGGACTTAAAGTCTTCTGTATTTTCATTCTAGTGTTCAATAAAAAAAAACATTTCCAGGAGTTAGCAGTTTAACTAATCATATACAGTACATGCAGTAAGTCCTTGTACCATAATGGATATGGTATTATGCAAATTCAGCAGGTTTGAAGAACTTGTTAGATAGTCAGAAAGTCTCACATCTGATGCTTCTAGTAATTCAAATATAAAACTTATGAAAATGATAGCTTAGCCACAGTGTGCAAATTCAGAAAAAGCTTCAAGCATATTTTATTTTATTTATTAAAATGTTTCACCAGGAAGGCACACTAAACAACAAGTTGCTCATCTCCCGATGTGATCTGGGGGTGTACAGTTGGATGAAGAATTAGACATACAGTTTAACATTTAAAATATACAAGAAATTAAACATTCAATTACATTTGTAACAAGACATACAGTTAAAAAATATCATAAATAATCATGCAGTCGCATTTGTAACATAACATTCAATTAAATATATCATACCTAAGAAATATGCATTTAATTACAAGCGGCATGTCTGAGGAACATAGTACATAGCAGTGAAGGGAGAGGAGAGCGTGCTGAGACGCAGGCTGGGGGGGTGGAAGGTTTAATAGGCGATGTTACTCATGGAGAGGAGCAGAGGCATAGGAGGACAGTTAAGGAGGGTTAAATCAGGACCAGTTACATGAGGGAAAGTTATGTAAGGCAGAGGCAAGGAGTGGGAGGAGCAGGAGTGCCATACTTGGGGGGAGTTCCAGACTTAGGGAAACAATGGGTAAAGCCTGACTGACTGATGAGAGTGGTACGATGGGGACCAACAAAGTGCGAGTGTCAGAGGATCTGAGGAAGTGGCATACCTCTCAACTATACCACATTACGAGGAACGTTTCTCATTTTACTTCACAAAAGCTCCCTGTTCCACATTGTGAGGACTTGTTCCACATTCAAAGTCAACATTTTAAAGCAAAAGTCCATAGTAAATGATGCAAAAAATATATTATTCAATTAATAACAGACTTTATAAACATAAATGCAACATGTTAAAGGTGTTTTGAGCTTCTTAGGTAAAGATTTGAGTTAAGTGTTCCACATTTTGCCCATTTGTTCCACATTTTGACAGGCAATGTTCCACATTTGGGGGACAAAAGGTTGAGAGGTATGGGGAGTGGGGGGGAGAGGGCGAGCATGAGCAGTAGGAGGGATGTTCTCCTAGCCAAAATTTAGCAGTGAGTTTGGCACAATGAGTGATGCGCCTGTTGGCAAGCGGAGGAAGGAAAATAGTGTGGTAGAGGTCACAGTGATGAGTGCGTGATGGACCATCAAGGGCAAATCGACAGAAGGAGTGAAATAAAGTGTCTAATCTGGTTAGGGAGGATTTGGGAGTGGCACCATAGACTGCATCACAGTAATCAAAAATGGGGAGGATCATCTTCTGGACTAGTTCATACCGCACTGTAGGAGGGATGTAACTACAGTTCCTGAGTAAGGCACCAAGCTTGGGGCGCAATTTTTTTCAGTATGGTGTCAATGTGGCCAGAGAAGTTGAGGTGTTGGTCCAACCAAACCCCAAGGTATCTGAATGAGGAGGTGTCTTCTAATATTGTCCCATCAAGAGTATGGAAAGACGGTGAAGGGTGGAGCCTAGAGAGTCTCTGCCTAGTGCCAAAGGTCATGGAGACAGTCTTTCTGGCATTTAGGAATAGTTGATGTGAGGCAAACCATAACTGAACCTGGTGGAAATCAAACTGAAGGGTGGCTGCAACATCAGCAGGGCATTTGCCAGATGAGAACAGGACAGTGTCATCAACATACCTATGGATAGAGGTGGAGGGGAGCATACTGAGGACAAGTCATTTAGGAAGATGGAAAAGAGAATGGGTTCAAGCACTGATCCCTGTGGGACTTCAGTGGAAATAGAAAGGGGGGAGTGATTGTATCCTGGATCTTGACTAATTGTGTTCTGCCTGAGAGGTAAGCTCTAAACCAGTTTTGGGCAGAAGTAGACATCCCAGCAGCCATAAGGGAGTCAAAAGTAAGGCATGGGAGACTGTGTCGAATGCCTTGGCGATGTCAACAAAGATGGCAGGGGTAATGAGGCCATTATCCATCCCAGTGAGGATGGAGTCAGTGAGCCTGAGTAGGGAGATGGTAGTGGAGTGGTTCTTCCGAAAACCAGATTGGAACGGGTTAAAAAAGGAAGAGTCATCAAGGAAGGAGGTTATCTGAGAAAGGACCAGGTGTTCTTGGAGTTTAGCAAGGGCAGAAAGTAGGGAGATTGGGCAAAAATGTGCAGGGAAGGGGTCACTACCCTTTGGGAGAGGGAGGACCACTGCATGTTTCCAGGATGAAGGGACAGATGAGGACGAGAAGGAAAGATTTAAGATCAAGAATTGAGGGTAAGCTATAGCAGAAGCTGAAAGGTAGAGGAGTTTAGGGTCAAGGACATCTGGTGATGAGTCTCTGGAAGGATTAAAAGAGAGAAGGGCCATTAGTGTTTCTTCTAGGGAGACCGCAGAAAAAGAGAAGGAAGGATGGGCATGGGGGGGGGGTTGAGTACTGGGAGAGGGAGGATGAGGTGGTGGAGGTTAGAGAGGAGTGACTTTAGAAGTGCTGTGGTGCAGGAGGTATAATAGGAGTTAAACAGGACTCTTGATTCACTGCACATGGTTCGGAGACCAATGAGTTGTTTATTCTAAGCACAGGGGGAGGTGGATGTGAAGGGGGAGGAGAATAGGGTGTGGACCACTTTCCAGGATTTGGAGGGGGAATTGATGTTTTTGAGAAAAGATAATTTTAAATATTCAGACTTAGCAAGTCTGGTAGCTTTTGTGCAGGCATTTCTTAACATGCAATACCTGGCATGGTCTAGGGGAAGTTGGGAGGTCTTATGTTTTCTCCAAGTTTGTCCTGTTCCCTGAGACAGGTCAGTAACTCAGAGGAGACCCAGGGATGATGGTTGCCACAATCTCTAGTGCATTTGAATGGAGCATAGGAGTTCCATGTAGTTAGAAATTTATCTTTAAAATAAGCGAGGGCTTGGTCAATGGAAGGGGCAAAGGCAATAAGGACCAATCAGAGCTGGCCAGTTCATTAAGAAAGGGATTACAGTCTAGGGAGCTGAAAGAGCGGAGTTGCAGAATTTTGTGAGGCAGTTTAGGTCTATGGACTTTCCTGACTAAGAAGATTGGGTGATAATCACTGAGGGCATTGGGGAAGATACCTGATTTAATGACTTGGTGGGGGTGAGAGGAGAGAGCCCAGTCTATCAGGGAGTGGTTAAGGGTTTTATGATGTAGGCAGAGGGGTTCCAGGATGAGTTGGGCGAGATTGAGGTCCATGATGTCATTTTGTGTCTTGGCAGTTGTTGGTGATAGCCAGTTTTGGTTTACATCACCCAAGATGTATAGCTCGCCTTTATGTGAGAGGGAGGTTATGGAGGTAATGAGATCCAAAGTATTGGATGCCTTGGATCCAGGTCAACAGTAGATGCCAGCTATGAAAATAAGGGATGAAAAAGTCAAGGTAATGTTTACTGCAAGTGCTTCATAGGCGGAGGGTAATGAGGATGATAGAATGGTTGTGAACTGAAGTGAGGACAGGATATACAGGGCTACTCCACCACCCTGCCAGTCCTATCCTGCCTGAATATGGAATAACCTGGGATATTAATGGCGAGATCAGGTATTTTAGCGTTCACCCAAGTTTCTGTTAAAATTAGTATATCAGGTGTGAGACAGATTACCCTAGGATGTAAAAGGTCAATTTTTGACACAAGACTGCAGATGTTTAACTGGAGGATTTTCAGGGTCTTGGGGAGGGCAGAGGGGTTGGGGGACATTGGTACATTAGTGGAAGGATTGCAACTGGCAGGGATGTGTGTAGCGGGACCAGGATTGGGATGAACATTTCCTGATGCAAGTAAGAGGAGTGCTATTATGCTATTATGAGTGAGTGGAGTTTAGGGCATTTGTGATGGGCTGAGGATCTTGGAAGCATTTGATGTCATAGTGTGCAAATCCGGCAAATATCTTCACGATATCTCTTGATGAACAGCTGAAAGATCATGTGCAAACAAGTAGATAAATATAAATGCAGTAACTGAGTGATCTAGATTCTTGTAACTAGATGCTAGTATTAATGGAAACAGTATACTGGGAAAGCACACTTCCCAGAAACAGATGAGGGTGCTCCACAAAGAGGTGACATAACAACTGGAGCAGGATTCACAAAGGTAGTGCAAAGTGAGCACAAATGTTTGCACTGCACTTCCCTGCTGTGCTGGTGGGCAACTGTGCTATTCAGTCGGATAGCCCAGTGGGCTATCTGACTGTGAATAGGGTCTGGCAGTGGCAGTGCTAACCCAGACAAAGCAATGCCATACATGGTAGTGCTACCCCAACAGTCAGCCAGGACAATGGCCTCACAGCCAATAGTGCACAGGAGCTAAAGTGCAATTCAGAAAGATATCCATGCAAATGAGCCCATTGGGCATGCAAGACACTAGAGGCTGTTAGCATGCCCATTATGGGCTCATTTGCATGGCAATAGTGTGGTGTTGCACACTGCCCTCAGCGCATGCCCCAGGCAGCCACAATCCCTGGTGATCTAGTAGTGCCTTCCCCCCACCACAATCACCAGCCTGACAGTAAAGAAAAACAATCACTTTCCATAGTGATCCCTCCCCATCTCCGATCACCCGATGACCCACCTGTGCATAAAGTAAGTCTTTTCTACAGTGTAGTGTCCCATCCCGGTCCTTGATCACTCCATTACCCTCCCAATAAGAAAATATCTTTATTTCCATAGTGTAGTGGTGCTACCCCATCCCCAATCACCCAATTGCCCACCCCTTCATGTGGCCATGCTGGGGTGGGGAGAGCGGGGTGGTCTGTGCCGACTGGCGTGGATGGGGCCTGGGGGGACTGCTACATTACTGAAAAGTGGTAATTTACATTTTGGGTAGGTGACTGGACAACGTTTAAAGCCCTACATGAACAGGGACCCGACAACCTGAAAGATCTCCTGGCTCCCTACTCCCCCCCCATCCTCTCCGATCCGTTGATGAGGGATTACTAGAGATTCCCAGGGTTTGTTTTAAAACCTCCCAGTGCTCGTGCTTTTTCTTTTGCAGCACCAACCCTGTGGAATTCTCTACCTTGTCGGTTAAGAGAATGCCTGACCATCAATAGTTTTAAATCTATGTTAAAAACATATTTATTTACTTTAGCCTTCCTGACTGTTCTTAATTTGTATTTATTGTTTTATTGCTAATTTATGATGCGATTGTGTAATTAAATATGTTCCAAGCCTTGGCTTTGGAAAGGTGCCAAAGAAATAAAGTTTTACTTACTTTACATTAAATCCTTTTCTATAGAGTAGGGTCCCACCCCGGTCCCCAATGCCCACCCTGGAATAACAAAATAATGTATGGTAGCGTTGGGTCCCTCCTCATTGTCCAGTCACCCACCTGAAATGTAAATGACCCCTTTTCCTTGGTGTGGAGGTCCTGCCAACCCTCCAGTCACACCAGTAGTCACAGACCACCCTACTCCCCCCACCCCAGCACAGCATCCCGGTTGATGAGCAGCACAGCCCTCCAAACACCTTCATGGCTGCCTGCCGACTGAATTGTTAATGACAGCTTAAAGTATACACTGCAAGCTCATTGGCTGATGATGTCAGTCAATAGGCTTGCAGTATATACTGTAAGCTGTCATTTACAAGTCAGTTGGTGGGCAGCTGTGGATATATGTGTGTGGAGGGCTGTGCTGCTCATCGACCAGGCGGCTATGCTGGGGTGGGGAGACTGGGGTGGTCTGTGCATCCCGGTGTGGGTGTAGGGTTGGGGGGACCTCTACACTATGGAAAAGTGGTAATTTTCATTTTGGGTGGGTGATCGGACAACAGGGAGCGACCCAACACTACTGTACATTATTTTGTTATTCCGGGGTGGGCATCGGGGACAGGGATGGGACCCTACACTATGAAAAAAGATTTGTTAAATGAAGGGGTGGACAACTGGGTGATCAGAGATGGGGTGGGACTGCTACACTATGGAAATAAATATTTTTTACTTATTGGGGGATAATGGAGCAGTCTGGGACTGGGATAAGACACTATACTATGGAAAAGACTTACTTTATGAATGCTTAGGTTATCAGGTGAACAGGGATGGGGAGGGACCACTACACTATCAAAAGTGACTTTTTTTTGTTCTGGGGTGGGCGATCGGGGACTGGGGGTTGGGGGGCAGCAGTACCTCCACCAACCACTAGGGCTGCATAGAATACCACCAGGTTTTCTTCAGTGGTAATTTACTCCACACAAGGACCTTCACAAATGCCCTTGCATGGAGCAAATATTTTGTGAATGGGATTGCCGGGATATGCAGGTCCCTGCCCCCTCATTTGTTTTGTGGCCCCCCTCACTGCTTAATTCATGAATCAATTGAATATACAAATGTGATCAATAAATGAACAATTAATAAGACAAAATGCAAAGTGCTCCTGTAAAGACATATAACAAATCTGCAGACAGTCTTGGGAGGCTGTCTTGAGAGATAAACTAAAATGAATAATTTAACCTCACTGAAATAACATTGAATAAAACTCAACCTTGCAAGGGTAACACAAAGATTCTGATTGCAAGTCTCTTACATACAAAAATATGTGCTATCCCCCTATACATTCTGTAAGCCACATTATGGTTTTTACAACACCCACAGCACAGTGTTACAGATAGCAGTCTGACGGCTTGAGTAACTCACTATCCCTCATACACTGTCTGCAACTCTTTAAATTCTGTAAATGAAACGTGACTTGGAATTACATTTTTGCCAAAATTAAACAAGCAGTTTACCCAACCATTTTCTTTAACTACACCAGACAGATCAACTGCAAACCACACTCGCTGAGGATCAGCATGCGTGAGAACTGACAGGCTGACAGTGTGAGCAATTTTCGTTCACTTTGGTGCTGTGGCTGGTCATTTAATTTCTGACATAAAAACGTGTTATTTCTCCATGAATTCTGTGTCCCATTAAGCAAACTGAAGCACAAAAAATATGTACTGGTCCGCTTTACATTCATTAAAACATAGAATAGTGGATGGGCAACAATGCACAACCAATGAGCTGTGCCACTGAGGGGTCCTGATTCCCTGTGACCTTGAGAGCGAAGCTCAAGGAGTTCATGGGAATCAGAACCCCGAGGTGGAACAAGTAAGCATTAAGCTATGATGAAGGTGGCATCTAAAGAGGAATTAATGCATGGTTTGGGAAGGGGGGTTGTGGCACAAGGCTGAAGGCTGAGTGCCTACAACCACACAACCATGCATTAATTCCCACTTCGATGCCACCTTTGGAGTGGCTTAATGTTCTTGTAACATGGTTTGTTTCAAGTCATGGTGATATTTTTATTTCTTTCTGTGATGTGAAAAAATAAGGCAAACAGTCATTGTACTGTAATAATATGTTTACTGCACTTTTTTCCCCGGTGTCACATTAACAGTTACATTTATTGATATGCTGATGTTGTCAGCACAACAGCAGTTATTTTTACACCTTTCTTCTGATTACACATGTTTTTATATTCTTTTAATGATTCTAGATGGCTATTCATTTCATAACCTGCCTAGGAGGTCCACGATGTTTGAATCTATCCCTTCCGCGATCTGGCAGTGCTGCTCATTTGCATATTTCCTGGCAGCGATGTTCTTCACTGTCCTGCTTTGTGTAAGACTTCAGATAGTCATTCCGCTCATTGGAATATGCTTCTTTGTGAGTTACTTTCTACATCAGATTACCACCTTTGGGTTTATTGGTGCAATTGTGGAAATTTATGGTGCATGTGATTTTTCTCCATTTCCTATGTACAGCAATCGTTGACTACCTTGTCTTATATTTTTGTTTTATGCTGTAGGCTACTACTTCAATTTCGCTGGTATAGTCACAGGCTTAGGATGGGTGGGAAGGACAATTTGCGTTTCACATTCCTTTACTGCAGTTCAGTATTGCACTGCTTCTTTTTCATGTGTGGATAGGTCTGATACTTCAGTTTGGAGATGGCATTATTGTAAAATTAATGCCATCTCCAAACTATCACATACTAACATACTAGATGCAAGCAGAGTAGGCTTGTTGGTCTATCAAGTTTGCTTGTGCACATGTGATCCATTTGATCCAATCATTGCTCTTCTTTTTGGTTTCCATAACTTTGCCATGTTACAACACACTGGTTGGGCATAGAGTTGTATATCCACTATTTTTTATAGTGTATGGCCCCCTAAGTTAAATGAATTTGGTTTGAAAACTTTTTTCATTTGTTAAAAAGATGGAAAAAATGTTCATGGTCAAGTCATGCTGTGGGAACTAGGGCTGGTTGCTTCAGTGTGATGTGTGGCTGTTAGGCAGGAGGCATCCCTACCTTTGTAGACATCCTTCTATTAGCTGTCAATCGGATGTGGGAGGGAATTTAAAAAAATTGGGGGCTGTATCTCTTACTTAGTGAGAGGACATGGGTGTGAGGATTATAATCTTATTCAGTAAGTAAATATAAATATCTAGTTGAGCCTGCTTTACATTTTTTTTAAAATACATATGTCTGGTCGATCCTGTGTTTTTTATTTTATTTTGTCGATCCTGCTCAAGTCACGGGTTTGGGTAATCGTGCCGCCACCGCTAGCGTTATCTGATTGATCCTGCCATTTCTGTGGCTCATGCAGTTCTGTGTGAAACCTCTAGAGGTTTTTGAAATGTCGTTGTACCACAGTAGGTTACAATCACGTTCCATGACCATTTGAACTGTTGTAAAACATTTTGAAAGCCTCCAATTTCCATACAGAACAAGCACTCACCATGCACTTTAATGTCTTATGTGTAACTCCTGCAGCCAGCACACCTGTCTGACATCTTAAGAACATAAGAATGTGTTGGCAGATGGGGACCACATAGCCCATCTAGTCTTCCCATTTGACTACCCCCGCCCTGGTAGAGTCATCATTTCAGGATCCCATAATGTTTATCCAAAGACAGCTTGAAGCCTCTAACTGTCTTTGCTTCCACAACCTCCTGTGGCAGTCTCTTACAAGGCTCAAGCACCCTCTCGGTGAAGAAATATTTCCTGATGTTAGTCCAAAACTTTCCTCCCTTCAGGCACCTGCTGTGGCCTCTAGTTCATACTTCTTTATTTTCTTGGAAGAGGCTCTGATCCTGCACTGAGTTTATTCCTTAGAGCTATTTAAATGTTTCTATCATGTCTCCCCTGTTTCTTCTCTGTTCCAGTGAATACATGTTTAATTTCCTGAGTCTTTCCTCATGGAGTTCCTGATGAAGATTTTAAACCATCTTTGTGGCTCTTCTTTGCACTGTCTCTAACTGGTCTATATTCTTTTTCAGATGAGGTCTCCAGACTGGATGCAGTACTCTAGGTGAGGTCTCACCAAGGTTCTGTACAATGGTGTTATCACTTTGCATTTTCCCTGCTTGAGATACCCCTGCCTATGCATCCGAGACTGTGACTTGTTTTTAGTGCCACATTTTCACTGTTTCCCCACCTTCATATCACTGCAAATCATGACCCCAAGGTCTCTGTCTACATCGGTAACAGCCAATTGTTCTCCCCCTAGAGTGTAATCTTTTTTTGAGTTTCTTTTCCTGGGGCATATAACCTTACATTTCTTGGTGTTGAACTTCAACTGCCAAGTTCTGGACCATTCTTCTAACTTCTTCAGATCTGATTCCATCCCTGAGGCACCATCTTATGTGTCCACTCTGTTGCAGAACTTCATGTCATCTGCACACAGGCACACCTTTCCCTCCAATCCATCTGCAATGTCTCTGATGAATATGTTGAAGAAGACTGGTCCTAGTACTGATCCCTGTGGGATGACACTAGTCACCCTTCCCTCCTGTGACAGAATGACATTTATCATGACATACTGAGTTCTGTCCTGAAGCCAGTTCCTTACCCAATTTATAATTTTGTCATCTACCCCTTGAGTGAATTGCTATCATTCGTACACTGCACTCTATCAGCAGCTCAAATTATATTACACATTAATTGTTGATTTTAACAGAACAAGTTAAAGAAGTCTTCCTTTAACAGATCAAGTCTGTTATAAACTGTCTGACACTATGGAAATCACTCAAATTTCTCTAAATACCATCTTCAGGCAGTTTATTAGCATGACAGAAACTTAAACTAGCTTTCAGTACTCGCTTTCAGTTCCCAGCCAGTAACACAGTCTTTAAGTGACATATCCAGATGCGCATTCCCGAGTCTAGACAGGAATGAACCAGGAGATGTAAGAGGGTGTGCTCACTCGTGACGCTCGAGCCATCTGCTGGAACTGAAGTCATGTAGACGTAGGCTTCACAGCACATCGGAGAGCTTTAAAAAACCTGACACTTCTCTTCCATGTGAGCCGTGACCTCAGAGCACTTGAAATTTACATCGGATTGTTGAAAAAAAACTACACAGAGACAGGTACTTAAAAGTAACACTTTATTTACCTATTTAAAATTATCAATCTTTTCAGAAGTAAAATCAGTGAATACATCCTCTTTAAGAAAGGTACACTATATCCCAGAAATGAAAATCACAACACACAATACAATTTGAAACATGGCTGAAGCAGGACTGCCTACACCACCAAGCCACTTTATGGTGGGTTCCTATGCCCACAGGGGTATGTGTTCATTGCACCCACTCAGTGAGAGTGAGTGATGAATGGACCAAGAGTACAACACATGTGACATGCTGCTACTGTATTATGCAGTGAATGCATAGACTACAACAGCCATGTTCAGTATTGTATCATTACAGGATGCTCAAGGGATGACTGTGGTCCTGAGGAAGGTGCCAATAATAGGGAGGGCAATCGATGGTGGCCAGCACTGGCCAGTGTTGCCAAATGGCACATCATTGCCACATGCACTGTCGCTCAAAGTGGACCACTATGTAGACCCATACAACAAGGAGTGGAGTGTCATGGGGTATCAAGTGAGACTTGAATACCAAAAACAGTAATGCATTTGAGCATAATGACATTTTTCAGTCTATTCCCAGTAATACAAAGACATTTTCTGCTTGTGTATTTCAGACTGCCAATAATGGAAAGGAAGCCCAGACTCTGAGAGCAACCTTTTAGACAGCTACAGCACAGTATGATACTAATAAACCAAAAGAGAAATTTGCCTGAAATTTCAAAATCGTGTACCCCAAAGTATCCCCCAAATACCTCTGCAAACACAAGTTAGTACTCCAAGGGAACAGTAGTTTTTTTTTGGGGGGGGTGATTTTATGTGATGGTTGACAAACTGCATTCAGGGCTATAGAAACAATGCATTTTAAACCATCAGAGAAAATTGCTCCTAACTTTGTTATATCTGCATACTTTTGACTCAAATTTCAGAATCAGGTTCCCCATAGTGTCCCCTTAATATTCCAGGAAGCATACATTGGTACTGCAAGAAAAAGGTGGTTTCAGGGTGTAATTTCATGTAAAAGGAGACAAACAGCATTTAGGGTCCATAAAAACAATGCATTTTAAACCATCACAGAAAATGGCTCCTAACTTTGGCATTTCTGCATGCTTTTGCCTGCAGTTTCAGAATCATGTTCCTCAAGGTGTCCTCTAAATGCTCCTGGAAGCACAAACTCCAAAGGAAAGGTATTTTTTTGTGTGGGAGGGAGGGTGAGTTCTTGTGACAGCTGACAAACAGCATTCAGGGCCCATAGCAACAATGCATTTTAAACTATCACAGATAATGGCTCATAACTTTGGCATTACTATATACCTTCAACTGAAATTTCAGAATCTTGTCTCCCAAGATGTCCTGTAAGTACCCTTGGAAGCACAAGTTGGTATTCCTTGGGGGCATGGGGTCACCTCGCCTGGCTTACTGCTGCACCCACGGCACAATCATTGCTGCCAATACAGTCGATTCTTGCCATGTGGCATCTTTATTTTCTGTGGGGACTCACCCCACCCCTGTTACAAGGGGCTGCACCCCCGAACCCTCCAATATAAATTCTCAACTCCAGGGGAGGTTCAGATTGGGGAGCGCACAAAGATTGAAAAAATAAAAGTTTTGGAACCAGGAATCATACCCGGTCCCAGAAGCACTGCCTGGGTTCCCTGCTGCTGTGGCTCAGTCTGTTGAGCCACAGCAGCTGGTCAGCAGAACCCACTTCCCGCAGAGGTCTTATCTTCTGCCTGGGACAGTGGGAATGGTGCAATACCACATACAGCAGTATGCGCGGTATTGCACCATTCACTCACTAGTGCAGTGCTGTACCGGGTTAGCCATAATGTCATATGCTATTAAGCGTGTGACATTATGACCTGGTACATTCCTGGGGAAAGGTCATTTTTGGGGGTGATTTCATGTAATGGCTGACAAGCATCATTCAGGACTCATAGAAGCAATGCATTTTAAACCATAACAGAAAATGGCTCCAAACTTTAGCATTTCTACATACTTTCAACTGAAATTTTAGAATCATATTCCCTATTATGTCCTGTAAATACCTGCGGAAGCACAACTTGGTACTCCAAGGGAAGGGTGTGTTTTTTTTGGTGGGGGGGATTTCACGTGATAGTTGACAAACAGCATTCAGGGCCCATAGGAGCAATGCATTTTCCCTGTTAAAAATGTTTATTAACTTTACAACAAGCAAACAAACAAAATAGTAAACAATATGACCAAATGCCAGGCATGGAAACAAAGCAAAGCACAACATCTGTACGAAAAGGCATGGCACAGTGTATGAAAGAAGAGGAATAAACAAATCACATAAAATATGGAACAATATATAAATGATACTGTAACAGCCCTTTGACTCACTTTGGCTGCTCCGGGGCCCTTGGGTCAACTCAGAACACTCCTCCAAGTGGGCAGACCTGGGTTCCACAGTGGGCAATAAGTATGGTGCAGTGCCTTCACCTGGGGTAAATGGCAAGGGATACTTGCAGACAGAGAACAGATTACCACCCCCCAAGAAAATATGTAAGCTGCCCCACAAATCATTCTCTCCACGCAACAAAAATTCCCCACCCACCGTAATTCTATCACAATGAGTCACAACAACAATGGTTAACAGGAAAACAATGAAAGTATTTATTAAGGGAGGGGAAAAAGGGAGAATATCAAATGACCAGCAATTGGCAAATTTATGATACCCCCACACTATAAACTCCCACCTCCCACCACTGGGTGCACCCAGGAATGTCCCTTGATGTGGTGAGTACCTCACCAGTTGGTGATGCAGGCTTGGGGTCTTTCGTTGGGGCCGAAATAACTTTCAACCAATTTCAACTTTAAACTTACTGCCTGGGTGCATCTTTATGCTTGGCACAGTCCAGCCCAAAATGTACCCACTGTAACCTAACTAGCTAGCTAGCTAATAAAAATTCCCCAATGCAGACTGCCAGCTCGCACATTCGAGGTGGGCAGCTCATCGGTTCTGCGGCACTTGCTCCTCTGACCCCATTCTAACTGGTCTTGCTGTAAGGGGCCAAACTGAGGCTCAGTTTCAATTTAAGTTTATTATTTGACAGATATTGTCATTTCATACACAAGGTTAAAAAATACCATAATAGTACAAAAATAGAAGAATACATTGACATATAAAAGCACAAAAGAGAGATAAATACACACATTCACAGATGCAAGAATACCTTACATATAACAATATCATGAATCCTTCTCAGAAAATTCCATATTGTCTAAATAGTCTTATCATAAAGTGCATCAAAATTGACCCTGGTAATCTCAAATTGGCTTAACAAAAAAAAAAAAAATAATGTTGGTATACAGCAATTCAGCAAATACATCCCAATACTGAGTTCATACCTAAATACCATGGACATGAAGGACACAGCAGACTAAGGCCCTAATAAACTCCTGACTCCTTGACAGGAATAAGGAGTGCAAACAGAATATACGGGCTCAGGTCTGGTTACCTACACCCCTGGATTGAACTTTTCTGTCACAGCCCATTTCAGTGCCAGAAACACCAATTTGTGGATCTGGTAATACTTCTCGGATGAGGATAAGCTGCAGATTGCAAAGGCCACCAGCTGGAGCACTTTAGGATGTTACTGGTACAGCACCTCTCCCAACCCATCCAGGCTAGTGTCCGTGTGGAGGACATAAGGCTTGTTGGGTTCTGCAAATGCCAAGATGGACACCTCGCACAATCTCTTGATCATCCCTTTAAAGTCGGCTTCACACACCAGGGTCCACCGGTCTCCAAAACGCTCATTCACCTTTAAGGTTCTCTTTCTGGGGTCCACCTCTTTGAGTCTGATACTTCTTTTTCTAGTTGGTTGTCAGATAACCTTGAGTCAGCTCATTCAAGGGGCACACCACCATCGAGTAGTCCTTCACAAACCTTCAGTAATACCCGCAGAACTCGAGTAATGACTGAAGACTCTTTTAGTTGTGAGGCTGGGGCCAGGTGCTAAGGGCCTCAACCTTAGCAGTATCTGTCTGTACCCTCTGCACTGAGACAATGTGCCCCACATATTTCACAGATGTCTGGAACTGGCATTTGTCAGCTGAAACCTTCGAACCATACGAGGCAGTATAGTGCAGTGGTTTAAGGCTCTGAGCTACAAATCTGGAGACCTGGGTTTGAATCCCACAGCCCCCTTGCATATACTGTGTGACCCTAAGCAAGTTACTTAACTTCCCTGTGCTCTCAGGTTGCACCTGTAAACAAGCTTCAGCTTAGTGTGTCTCACCTGGTTAAACAACTGGAAAAAAAAAAACTCCTCCAGTCTGTCCAGCACTTTCATCAACCATTGTTCGTGTTCTTCGAGGGGGCTGCCAAAGACGATGAGATCATACAAATATACTATGACCTCCAGGAGGCTAATATAACTCTGCCTCCTGGGTCTGTGTGGTGGCTGCTTGTGTTTGTCTGTGTCTGTAGCTTAGTTTTTGTGGATTTGCATGGTTTTCTGCTTGGAGTAGCTACACCATTCTTGCTCACTACATCCAGGAAAGTCTCCTGGACTGGATTTCTGCAAAACATCACCACCAGGTATCTGCATTTTCATTTTAAATCAACTTTTTGGAAGCTATCCCAAGCAAAACATAAGTCAAGCAACTAAGTCTGACAAACTCAGTGACTCTGGGTCCTGCTTGAATCCACATTTTTGTCTGACCTGCTCCATGATCTGTATGTGGGCTTTTCAATAACCTCTTTAAATGACAAAGAAGCATACAGACAAAAGGATTTCACATCCTGCATGTGCGCAGGCACAGCTCATCACCTTCAAGAATTCTAACACATTTTGTGACTGTGGACCTCAGCGGTTGATTATTTCTTTTGGCTTTTGACTTAACCACCAGGTATCAACATTTTCAATTGAAATCAACTCTTAATGTACTTGTCTCTAAGGGCTATCTATCCAACAACTATTTTGAAGAACAAATGAAACTTTTGGCCTGTTCTCAACACCACTGCAACTGTGCCCTTATAGCTCCTTGCTGTTACTAACTGGTCACTACCTCATGCATCATCCTTATAGAAAGGAACCTGTTAAAAAAGGGACCTGCTGCCCCACAGAAGCAACTTTAAACCCCTTTTAAAACATCTAATACTGCTGTTGTTGCTTCTGTCAGGCAACATTCACCCTAACCCTGGCCCACCAAAACTTGGCCACAAGGTTAACAGCAGTGCAGGGTCACTCTCCTTGGCAAGTATTAACATCTGCAGCCTCCTCTACAGACTTGATACCCTCTCTGCCTGGGTTTCCCAGCACAATCCAGACATCCTATCAGTGCTGAAAACATGGCTGTCTCTGAAGATACCTGACTCCGCAATAGCAATTCCCAGATATGCAGTTTTCAGACAGGACAGATTTACCAAGAAAGAAAGAGGCTATGCCCTCTACCTTAAAGAGTTCCTCATGGGTCATGTCATGCCCTTGCCCATTTACAGAAATGACATCCAAGTCCTTGCTGTCAAAGTACTTCTCGGAACTCATAACAAGATCCTGACTCTTGTCTCTGTCTATATACCACCCAAGTTGAGCAATCTGGGTTTCACTCCTTCCTTGACTATATCAACTCCCTGGATCAGAATACAGACGTTATCCTGCTTTGTGATTTAAATGTCAACTGGCTGGCCTCCAGCTGTAATAGTTATAAGGATGCTCCAGCTGCTGCTAACTTCTCACAAATGGTCAAGTCATCTACTAGAGTAAACTACAGAACAGGGACCTGTACACTTCTGGACTGGTTGCTAACTAATCGTCCAGAGCATATCTCTGAAGCTACAGTCCTCACAGACTCCTTAAGTGATCATTCCCCTATCTTGTGTATCTGGACCAACAAATACACCAAACTCCCCCCCAAAACTATTAACAGGAGAATGCTGACCATTGGTCATCTTGAGTCACTTACAACACTCCTTTGTGAACATGACTGGTCACCAATTGATACAGCCCCTGACATAGACACAGCACTTGAATACTTTATCACCTGTTTCAACTCAGCCTGCGATGTTCATGCTCCGTTCAAAGAAGTGTAAGATCAAGGGTGTCAATAACCCATGGATGACACTAGGCCTCCTTACACAAATGAAATCTTGAGTCCAGCTCTGGTATCGTGCTAAGGCTACTGGCACCCAGACTGACATCCAGGCCTAAAAAACAGCTAGGAATGCATGCACCAGAGCAATCCACTATGAGAAGGCTAAATATTACAGGAACACCTTAGCCAGCACCTGGAATGATGGGAGTAAATTCTGGCATAACCTTGCTGAAGTGACTGGAAAGGATCCCAAAACAACACCCACAATGTTGAAAATAGATGTCACCATCACTCTTGACCATGTAATGTTTGTCAATGCATTTAACACCACTTTTGCTGACCTCAGTCATGTACTACCCCCTAACTTTTTTGATCCGACCACAGTCAACTCAGTTCCTGTTAGTTCAGGTTTGCCACCAGGGCACCCTCCTTTCCACTTCAAAACAATCCCTGAAAGCTTAACTAAAAAACACATTCTTAAAGTGCTTATAAAGTCTAGGGTCAGTGTCGATTCACTGGATATGAAACTTCTCGCCCTCACCATTGACGAAGTCCTGCTCCCACTAACCAAAATCCTCAACCATTCCCTCGTGCTCTCCCAGTTCCCCCAAAAGTGGAAACTGGCAGTGGTGACTCCAATCCATAAAAGCAGTGACAAGACTCTCACTAACTACTACAGGCCTATATCCATCCTCCCGCCACTATCCAAAGCATTGGAATGGATAGTGGCTGATCAGCTCACAGAGTACCTTGTAAAACACAGTCTGCAATGTTCCCAGCAGCATGGCTTCCACAAAGGGCACAGCACTACCATGACACTCCTTGAATTCACCACACATATCCATCATGCACTTGATCAGGACCAGTTGGTCGGCGCTGCTTTTATTGACCCAACTTAGGCATTTGACATTGTCAGTCACTCCATTCTCCTCAAACAATTATCTCTTCATGGTCTTTCAAGTGAAACTATCCTCTTGTTTCAAAGCTACCTCAGTAACTGGACCCAAAAGGTCAGGATTGGTGATTTCCTCTCGTCATACCTACCAATCCACTCTGGAGTACCCCGAGGTTCTATTCTGGGTCCCTTGTTATTCAGCATATTCCTGAACAATCTCCCTGCCTCCTGCCATGACAGAATGTTACTGTATGCAGATGATGCAGTAATCTTCACTTGCCACACTGATCCCACCTCACTTCAGTCTCAACTACAGAAAAGTTTCACAGAAGTGGAAGACTTGTTTTACTCACATAAACTCATCCTTAACCACAAGAAAACTAAAACAATGTTGTTCCATGGAACCCACAACAAGTACAAGGACCATGAGCTCATAATTAACAACCATGAAGGCGTCGCCCTTGATCAGGTGAATGTGTTTAAATATATGGGCCTGACCCTTGACTGCTCCCTCTCGTATACCAAACACATTGACAATATCACTAAAACTGTGAACTCCCGCATAGGGCTACTATGCAAGCATAAACATTGCCTAACGGCTGACGCCTTAAACCTCACTCTCCGAGCTCTGATATCTCAACTGTTGACTATGAGTTTATCTATGGATCTACTACTAATACTGCACTCCGGCACATAGTTGTAGCCCTTAATAAGGCATGTAGACTTCTTATTTCAGCTGCCCACCTTTCTCACTCATGTGACATTTATGAGCAGGCTAACTGGCTCCAGCTATCCAGCAGGCTAAAGTACCAGACCTGCATCCTAGCTAAGAAGCCATCACTGGCCCTTATGCCCCCTGGAGTCCAATCAATATTGATCCCACAGTGTGTCCACCACCTAACTTGAAGATCAGACACTCTAACCTTTACAATACCTTGCTGCCGGGCCTCTCAATCTCAGTGTTCTTACCTTGTCAGAGCCTCCACCTGGTTCAACTTGCTACCTACAGAAATCTCCAACATTGTCACAATTGGTGCTTTTAAGTGTAAACTTTGGCAACACCTCATGGCTAGTGCCTTCTGTGATTGCTTCTTATAATCCCCTCCAGGAATAATACCCTCAAGTATCCCTCCTCACTGCCTCAGCTCCTCCTCCTCCTCCTCTCCTACCTCCCATTACTGTGTATAGCATGAATCTGTCTCCTGTTCCTTTTCACCCCCCCAATTCCTCCTCCCTTGCTATTTCCCATTTACTACATACCCAATGCAATGCCCTCCCTATTTCTCCCCTCATTCCTCTCTATCTCCCATACCACCCCTCACCACCACTCTTCGTTCTCTTTTCCCACTAATCTACTCCTAACAAAGCTTCACTGAGATGCCTGTTGACTTGTACTGTATAATTAACTCTCAACACAATTCCTTGACAATGCTTTTGGCTGCTATTATTGTAACCTTACTTGTCTTTTTTTTTGTTTTTTGTGTAAGTTACATTGTAATGATTATGTTATGTTTTGTAACTTATTATCCTTATTGCCTTGACGTGGAACATTTGTAAAAGAGCCCTCAGCTCAAAGGTGTCATCTGAAATACAAATAAATAAATAAATAAAATAAAAAAAATATTCCCCACCGCTTTTTCCATTAATCTCTGACACATGGTGGGTGCTTCAGAGATTGCTTGGGGCTTGTGCTCAAGCTGATAAAACTCAAGGGGCAGATGAAAGCATTTTTTCTTTATCTTCCTCCACCATGGGGATCTGGTAATATCTGCTCCAGCAGTCTAATACCAATAATTACTTACTCCCTGACAGACTGGCTAGTGCATGCTCAACTTGGGGTACTGTATACTGGTCTGGGATGGTTTTCTTTTTCAGGGTGCGGTAATCAATACACATCCTAACAGCACTGTTCTTTTTTACATGCCACAACAATGGGAGATGCATAGGGGCTCTGAGTCTCTTTAATGATACCAGCTTCTAGCAGTTGTTGCAGATGTTTCCAGACATCTTCTATGTCTCCAGGGGCCAGTCTTTGGGACCTCTCCCGAAAAGGGTCGGTCATCTTGGAGGCAAATTCTGTGCTCCTCTCCTTTGATGCAGCTGACATCCCACTCATGTAGTGAAAATAATTTGTGCCTCCTGGCCAGTTTTTGGCTTAGACTCCACTTATAACTGTCAAGGATGGGTGACTCCCCAAAGTCAGGCAAAGCTTGGTCTATCTCACCTTCAGGAGCTGTCCTGGGGTCTGCTGCAGTGATTGTATCAGCCTTAAAAATATTTGCTAGTACTCAGCCTCTTCATAGGATTACAGATCTATTCCACTCATTCTTCATTCTTATGGTTACCCATCTGGCCTGGGTGAGGGGTCTCTGGGGTTGGCAGCACCCCCGCTGCACCAACAATCCCACCAGTAAACAATCCTTTGAGATAGCAACAACAACAAAAGTACATCCTTCAGGCAGCTGGACAAAATGCCAACCATCCTGCATTCAGAGTTGGGCAGCAAAATCAATTTTTAGCTAACTACTCTCCATACCATACCAACTGGCTTATCTGTCACAGTGGGCTCTGGCACAGCATCTTCCACAGATAGGCCAACTCACTACCGCTTGGACAGATGGGTTCAGCAAGGTATCCTCTCTGCCCCTCTCCTGGAAAAGTTTTGCGAGCCTGCTGAACATATTCACATTTGTTCCAATCAAAACAGAGGGTTATTCATCCCCTTGGTCTCTGGACATATCAATGCCATAGTCTCTTGCTGGGGTGACTCATCTGTCTCCTTAGAGATTAATGCAATTGTCACTATACAGTAGCCATCATAGGGGCAATTTGCATCCAGTATCCCCCACATGGATAAGCCAGACAAGGACAGGAGTGGCATGCGTCCCAAGTGCTGATCATAAAAGGCCAGGAAAATTATCGTGACCTGTGATCTACTGTCAAGCAGGGCAACACACTGTACTCCTTCTATTAGGATGTTGACTTCAGCCCAGGGCCCAATTAATCCTTGCAGCACCTTACTGCCTGGGGGAATCTCTGTCTCTGTCCACTTGATGGAACTTTCTAATTTTGGACACCCAGTTTGCTCCCTCATTGGGCCCCTCTCTAGTTTTCTTGCTGCTACTGCTGTCTCTTCTCTTTCACCATTTGGGGGTTCTTGGGATGGAGACATCCACGGGGTGTATGGCCATCTTCTCCACACTGGAATCAAAAGGTATTTGGTAGTATCCTGGGGAGACATGGAGCTTAGGGGGAAGGCCCAGATGGCAGCAGGGCAGAAGGCTGCTGGGTGCTTCAACCATCTTTTTTAGTTCCATTAACTGCACATACACTTCTCCAAGAGTGATTGCCTCGGCAGCTCAGGCCCTAGATTCCTAGGGTGGAGTGGCCACTTCCCAGCCCATGAACATAATGGATACCACTGATTCCAACTCCACAGTGGCAGTGCCGGTCCTGCTGACTTGCTGCATGACAGTTTTCAGTTTTTGGATTAAACTCTGAAATTTAGCAGTTGTTCAAGAGGCTGCCTCATCTTCCACCTGGATACTAGCAGTTGCATCCGATGGTTGTTCCCATTGCCCATCTTGCTCTTCAGCTGCTCTGACCTCTCACAGTAAGGCACAGTGGGATGGTGGGTTGGTCAGCCTTTCTCTCAAACGCAACTTTAACACCAATAATATGGAGAACTGGACAGCTTTCAACACCTGCTTGAGATGTACTCTATTCAGGTCTTTATCAGCGATTCCTCCCTTCCTGTGCACTTTCTGCAGTGCCCTCTCCAGTCTATGGAGGTACACCGAATGGAGCTCCCCTCGACACTGCATGGTTGCCTTGAAATTCCAGTAATGGTCATCACAGGACTCTGTACTCCCAAATACACTGTCAAAGGCAGCAAGGTACTCTTCCACTTTGGCTTCTGGATCTGTGGCCCTCAAGGACTGAATAGCATCCAAGGCAGTCCTTTTCAAACTCTCTACTAGCCTTTTCCTCTTCTCATCCTCTGAACATTGCCACTTCTGGAGCATAGTGACAACATTGCCTACCCAGGTCTCATAATCATCTTTCCCCTACTGGGGTGTGGAAGGTGCCAGAGAAAATCCTCAGGCACCTGTAATAGTCTGAGCTGGCAGTGTGACTTGGCCCCAAGTCTGCAGGGGTAACTCCCATTGACAGCAACGTGTGTACATCCTTAAGGGTCTTTCCCTCTGCAGCCAGGAAAGACTATGTTTTCTCAAGTGAATTCACCTCTGGGTTTGTCGAGGGAAGGGGGGCCAGCTATGGGTTGCTCCCCTTGCCAGACAAGCACTATGTGCCTTCCACCCCCTCAGGAGTGAAGGTGGCCAGCAGTTTACTCACATCTACATCTTTGTCACTTTCCACCAGGATCATCACACTCTGAATATCTTGGTTATACCTCATACCCAGGATCTTCAATTTCCCAGTCTTGGGTATAGTCTCCAGGGCTTCTATAATGTTCTTTCTATCTGTGCCCCCAGAGACCCCTGTCACCAGGATAGCTTTCTCAGCGACCAGACACTCCCCTCGGCACCAGTCAAGCAACTTTTGCTGCTCCATTGTATGTCTCCCAGAATCTCACCTTTTGGGGAGGTATCACATTTTCAAAATTGCACTCTGGTGGGTTAGCCACTAGGGGGCAGTAGATCCCAGTGGTACCTCCAGTTGCAACAGTCCCTTGACTCACCTTGGCTCCTCTGGAGCCCTTGGGTCAGCTCAGTACACACCTCCAAGGGGGACAACCTGGGTTCCACAGTGGGCAATAAGTGTGGCATGATGCCTCCACCTGAGGTAAATGGCAAGGGGTACCAGGAAAATACATAAACTGTCCCCAAGTCACTCTTCCCACACAACAACAAATCCCCACCCACTGTAACTCTGTTGCAATGAGTCACAACAACAATGGTTAACAGAAAAACAATGAAAGTATTTATTGGGAAGGGGAAAATATCAAACAGCACAGCACAGCACTTAGCAAATTAATGATACCTCACACTATAAACCCCACCTCCTACCACTGAGTGCACCCAGAAATGTCCCTTGGTGAGGTGGATACCTCACCGAGCCGTGATGCAGGCCTGGGGTCTTTCATTGGCACCCAAATAACTTTCAGCCAATTTCAACTTTAACTTTACTGCCTGGATACAACTTTATGCTTGACGCAGTCCATCCCAGGACTGGCCCCTTGTAACCTAACTAGCTAGCTAGCTAATAAAGACTCCCCAGAGCTACAGCTCGGGGTACTTACAGTTCAGAAGTCCAAAAAAAGGGGGTGGGGTTCAACTGGCTGGGTTCCAGTCAAACTGGTAGTTGCATGGTACCGTGGAGGTATCTGGGTGATGGTGTACCACTAGGCCGCAAAGCTGGATGGCTGGAGAAAATGAAGAACGCTGGTCTTCACCTGCCAGGTCTTGCTAACTTCACCTCAATGGTCTTTATAGACAGTGTTCACCAGGCAAACCTCTCGTTGTCCTCTGCCGCTGGTCTTGTTCTTCTTCTTAGGTCTGAGGAGTGATGGATGTGGTCCCCTAGACCCATCTGTTGCACACTCTGGTGACACAATTACAGCTGGACGCTTGCACAGTCTCTTACCCCAGCACTCTCGCTCTTGGCTTCTCTATTCACAGTGGTGCTGGGCCCTTTTACAGCCTCTAGCCACAGACACTTCAAGCCCTCCCCTTGCAGAAATTTGCAGTCACCACAATTACCTCTCTGTGAGGGAACTCAGTGGCTCGGTCTTTGTGCAGGGTTTGCAGTACTCAGGCCACAGCACACATGCAGTCTCCCTGCTCTCAATCCAGCTTTCAGTTCTCTCTCTCTCTCTCCTCTCTCTCTCTCTCTCTCTCTCTCTCTCTCTCTCTCTCTCTCTCGCTGAAAATTCTGGCTCCTGGTCATCTGCAGCAAACTCCAAAACCTTTTTCTTGTTCCTGCTGCAAAGCTCCAAGTTCTTTCTCTTGATGTCTTTCAAATGTCTCTGGGTTTATCAGCCTTCCTGAGGAGGTTGTGGGGTCTAAAACTGTGGGAAAATTCAAGAATGCATGGGACAGACATATGGCAATTCTTGTGGGGGGTAGGAAGAAATAGGCTGTTAGTTAACTAGGATCTGCAGCTTATCCTGTAGGTAGGGAAATGGGCAGACTAGGTGGGCCAAGCGGTCCTTATCTGCTGTCAAAGTCTATGTTTCTACTGTATGTTTCATTGGGGCCTGAATGCATTTATAGGGCTGTGAAGCTCATACAGTCTATCCTGCACTCCCACTATGACTGAATGGTCCTAGCAGGACCTCCACTTTGCCAGGCAAAACAGTTCCTTTTATCAGTTTTCCAGCAACCCCTTCCCATTGGCTGCAGCAGTTGTCCCTCTGAGCAAATTAATATTCATTTGGCTCACTTAACGCCCTATTGGATTCTTGTTTGGGCACCAAAATATGTCCCCCCTTTTACTCCCCAGATCCTCTTTTTTTCAGTCCCATGAGCCCTCTTACAACTCGCTGCCTCCAGATTGGATGAGCAGGGGTTAAAAGTGACAAGTATGACTGTTACAGGAAACAGCGTATGCAGTTCCAAAACAGAGACCCAACTTTTAAAGTCCCTTGCAGGTAAACCTAATATTTTTAACAATTATTTCCCCCAAAGTTCAGAAGTAAACCTTCTGCCTTGTAACCCATTTGCAGAGTTTATTAATAATGCTTCCTACAAAAATGATCTCTGACAATACAGTAATCAATGACAAAAAAGAGATACTGCAGGCATTCAACACGCACTTCGCCATAGCAGGTTTGGCCTTCAATAACTCGCCTGCATGTAGCCTGCGCACCCAACTTGGCATGACCCCACCAAATGTTGGCTCCGTTAGTCAACATTTCTCATTCTCATCGGTTTCCCTCAAGGAAGTGAAAGACTTGATTCTCCACCTGGATACTAAGAAAAGTGCCGGCGCAGATGCACTTGAACCATACTTCCTAAAGATAACATGCCACATATTGGCAGTGCCTATTACTCATTTATTCAACCTGTCCCTAACACAAGGTACCCTCCCTCAAATATGGAAGATCGCACACGTTATCCCGCTATTTAAATCTGGAGACCCTTGTGACTTTAATAACTATAGTCCAATTTCTCTCCTACCCACACTCTTGAAGCTACTGAAAAAAATAGTAAATGGCCAACTAAGATCCTTCATCGACAGAGAAAAATTACTAAACCCCCTTCAATCCGAATTCAGAGCCAACCACAGTACTGTCTCGGCACTGGCTAAAGTATCCAATGACTGGCAACTGGAGTTGGAGCATAAAAAGTCAGTATGTGCTGTGTTTCTTGACCTCAGCAAAGCATTCGACACAGTCGACCACGACCTGCTCCTCGACTCACTAAAAACACTAGGACTGGATGCTATTTCTCTAAACTGGTTCTCTGAATATCTGACAGACAGATACCAGCAGGTGAAAGTGGATGGCGAAATATCTGCCCTAAAACTCTTACAAAGAGGTGTCCCTCAAGAATCCATATTAGGGCCTCTCCTCTTCGCAGTGTATATCAACAACATTGATGAGAGAATCAAGGATGCAAGATTTCACTTATTCGCGGATGACACAGTGCTGTACCTGAGTTGTCCCACACCAAAAGAAGCTTGTACTGACCTACAAAAAGATTTCAACCTCCTGCAACTCCAACTAATCAATTAAAAACTGCTATTAAATGCTAAGAAAACTAAAGCCATGTTATTTCCCCCACAAACTACACAAGTGCTACTGACTCCTCCCCAATAACCACGATGCTGGGAGAGTGCTTAGAGTACATTCTGAAATTCAGATATCTTGGGGTCTGGATCGACTGTAAACTCTCCTTCACTGACCACCTGGAAGACTTGCTGAAAAAATTAAGGCAAAGACTTGGCCTTTTTTACAGGATAAGAAGACTTCTTACAGCAGACGCAAAGAAACAACTAGTCCAAGACACATTCCTGTCCTTAATTGACTACGTAGACTTCATATACAATAGCTGTGCAGCTTCCTATCTTGGAAAATTGGATACGCTGTATCACAGAGCTATACGCTTCATCACTGACCTCCCCTTCTCTACCCATCATTGCGCACTATATGCCACCACGGGCTGGACCTCACTTCACTATAGGCGCAACTTTAATACAGCACTCTGGACACTTAGAACCTTCAGTGGCAAACTACCTCAATGCATCGTCGACTGTCTGTCTCCGATTGTGCCCAGGAATTATTCCCTTAGAAGCTGCTCACAACTCATGCTAAATATACCCAGGGCACTCACACGAGTCAGGAGAGCTGCCTTTGGATTCTCACTCCCATCAATATGGAATAAAACCCCAAAAATACTGAAGCTGAAAACCCCAGCAAGTACCCTTTTGTTCAAAAGGCTTTACTGTGATGGCATTACGGAAATTTGCAACTGCTTCACTAGACACTAACTAACCTCTCTCCCTCAAACGGTGGCCCCCCAGTTGAAATGTGTGCCTCTGCCTCTAGCATGCCCACCAACAGCTCCACAGGATTTATTGCCGAACTCCCATATCTTATTCTTTGATGCTCTGAACAGCTGCAGCCTGATCCTAGCACATGCTACCACACTTGGGGATAATTATCGTCTTTCGCTCCAAAAAATATTCGGTCCCTCGTCCATCCAATACCTCCCTCTGCCCCAACCTCCAGGACCCTCCCAGTTATACCCCTGCTACTATATTCCTCCTCTTGCACTTAGTACAATGGCAGCTTTTCTCCTCCATATGTCACTGCGTTTTGGGGCAAAAATCGCTTCGTCACCCTCGTACGGTCCTCTGCCCTCCCAATCCCTCACTCTGCTCTAACAATTGGGTCCTCTTCACTTGCACCCCTTCCCCACCTCTCCCTACATTATGCGCATGATTTCTTCTATCTGGCATGCCTATCTTCTCCCTAACATTTCCCGCTACAAAATGCATGGTTTTTAGACTTGGATCCAGCACAAGTTCATTATCCACGACTCCTTGTAGTTCTATGTTCAATGTATATTACCTGTAAATGTGCATTTTTACTATAATAGCAGCTATTTTTACTGTTTGTACTATTGTAACTTGTCTTTCTGTGTTATTACTGTAGGACCGCAGGTCCATCTTGTAAATGAGCTTGCTCAATGGTGCCCGCCTGGATAAATAAAGATATTGATTGATTGATAACTCAATTCCCTGTCTGTCACTGCTGCCGATAATCTCAGCCCCCAGACAGCAGACAGGCTCTCATTAATATTCATGTGTCCTTATTAATATTTATTACAAAGCCCTAAGCACTCATTGGCACTCTTAGACTAGTTTTATGCTTTCTCCAGCACCTCGTCTGTGTCTCTGGACCCTGATTTACAAATGATGGGGGATCGGGAGCACTGGAAAGGCTGTTGTTTAGCCACAGAGGTGGCAGGAAAATTAATATGTGCTATTGTGCGTGTGTGGACCGTCAAGTCTTCTCTCTCCATTCCAGTGAGTCAGAACTTCACTGGCAGTTGGTCCATTCCATACTCCACTCTGATCAGACAGATCTAGTGGCAGCAGCTCTCCAATCCTCTCTGATTTCCTGGAACTCTGAAGTGTCTCATGGCTGAGGCTTTCCTACAGCAGGCAAATACTGGTAGCTGGCTCTCTCAAATCGTTCGGCATCGGCAATCAAACTAATGATAGCAGATGGGGGCCCCCTCAAACCACAAGATGAGTCAAGTGTAGCAGACAGACTACCACAGGGGCCTCCCATTTAAAATTCCCACCAGCCGTGGCTGTGCCACTCCCCCATCAGTCTTACTAATCAGAGGTACAAGGACCTTTTCAGGCACTTCTCCCCATGTGGGATACCAGGGTGCTGTGAGACAAAGGAAAGGAAATCAGCCCCTTACCATGTTAAGGTGAGCCTGGCTGTAGACCCCTGAAACAATCAACTGCATTTAGCACCTAATTTAGAAGGTGTGATCACATCACAGTGACAGTTTAGTCAGCCCTGCTCAGATTACTGAGCCATCAGTCTATATGAAAAAAATGCAGCTTAGGCAGAGAGGCCATGAATTTGAATGTTTCTGTAGTTTAGAGCAAAGATATTGAATATAGTTTGGGGGTTGCTGGGGGCCCACTGAACAGGCTGGTCCCTAAGCAGGTGCCTATGTTGCCTTTGCCATTAATCTGGCCCTGCCCTGACCCATTAATAAAACATGCTCCCATTTCCCTCTGCAGCTCCCTTCCTCAACAGAACTACAGATCCCTTAAAGATCAATACTAAAACTTGCATCTTCTACCCTTTCTGGTGTGTGTGTGTGTGTGTGTGTGTGTGTGTGTGTGTGTGTGTGTGTATCTGAGTTGTGTGTGTGTTTATCTGAGTTGTGGGTGCTTGGGTGTGTATGTGTATGTGTTTATCTGAGTTGTGGGTGCTTGGGTGTGTACTGTATGTGTGCGCATGTGTGTGTGTGCGTGTGTGTGTGTGTGTGTGTGTTGGGGGGGTGACATACATCAGCAGTACCAATAAAAAAAAGTGTTTCTATACATAAAGTACACATCCTATCTGAAGTCCTAATTAAATTCAGCAACATAAATAAATGCATACATACATACATAAGTAAATAAATAACTAAACCCCCACCTGCCCCTCACCCCTAGGCTGAGTCTGCCCTGTCTATTTTTGCTGTATATGCCTGGGGTCTCAGGCAACATCTGCTGACTAATGTAACAAAATATCTCTGGTTGCTACCTGACGTGGTACTCGTGCACCTATATTATGACTACTGTGATCTACCTATTACCAAGCGTGTACCACCAGTGAATGCCTGTAACACTGGTTGTTTTTTTAATCTAAACGTTATGTACTGTACTGTTTTGTTTGCTGTGATGTATTGCTCTCTTGACGAGGTGCCTTTGTAAATGAGTCTCTGACTCAAAGGTCTGTAAACTGATGATCTAATAATAATTAAATAAATAAAATAATTAACTTTGATCCACACAGGGTAACTGATAATCATTTAACTGAATTATGGCATTTAAACATCCTGAATGACAGCCTTCCTGTGCAAAACAATGACTTTATGTTTGACCGGGGCAAGCCAAGCCAAAATCATGTGAAAGCTGCTTGAGTGTGTAGCGTATCTGTGTGTGTGTGTGTGTGTTGAGGGGGCGACATGCATCAGCAGTACCAATAAGAAAAACAAACTTGTTTTTGTACATAAAGTACATATCCTATCTGAAGTAGTAACTAAATACAGCAAAATAAATGAATGAATGAATGGTAAATAATAAAAAAAAAAAACCTTTTGCTTTCATTTTCCTTCTAATTACTCAGACCAGGTTATAGATTCATCAACTCAGCTGGAATGGATATTATTAACTGCAGGTACTGCAGGACACTTTTCAAAAGGACAGTTATACAGGATGTAGGATGCTGTCCTATATGCTGGACCATCAAAGATCTAAGGGCTCAGCCCCAGGCAGCATGGGCAGAGATTGTGTGCCTCAAATCTCATATTCAGAAGGAAATATATTACAAGAACTGCCCACCATTTTCCCAACATCCAAATGAAGCACCTTGATCGCAGAGGGTAGTTGGTCCAGGAGGTTTGCAGGTGGTTAGGAGGGGTAAATTGGGTGTCGCATCACTCAATGCTCACCAATGTATCACCTCCACAAACCATATAAAAACTACAAACTATTAAAGAGTATTTTACTTCTTTTGATGAAGTTAAAATTATAACAGTTTCTTACTGAAATACTTTGGATGGAATGGGATTTTCTAGGAGGTAGTATAGCACAGCAGTTAAGGACACTGAGCTACAAACCTGTACTGGCATGAACACAGCCAAGGTTTAGAAATCCTGATTTGGGGCCTCAATACCTATTGGCGCCACAGAGCCAGCTTTGAGATGTGTCATTTTTGATGATCAGCTGACACTGGCAGTATAGCTTAGAGATTAAAGCAATTCTGAAGATGAATTATTTTTACTGACAGTTTGAAATGTAAAGGTGATAATTCGCTAGTTTCAGTGCACATACAAAACAATTATTATAGATGTAGAAAGTATTGTAATAATACCTTGAAACACACTTAATAAAACAATCTATTTCCTATTTAACCTGTTGGATTAAATACAGTCAAAGGAGAACTTAGACCCTTGGTGACATCATTTCCTGTCAGGAGCCCAAAACATATGGCTGCCACCAGCCCTTAATTACAGGGTGATTTACATATGAATAACTCTGGACTGCAAAGAGTCACAGATCAACACAATAGTTCAATCAGATTAGCTTTTTATGGACTTTCAGACATTAAGAAATCCTGTTGATGACAATTCCCCTTTAACGGAGAGTTCTGCAGTAGCAGTAACAGTAAATTTCCAGGAATGGCGGATGAAGTCGCATTGAAATTATTTTTTTTTTTATTTCAGGAAAGAGATATAGCTGTTTCTCATTCAGCTACCAGATGGCACCTAAAACAGCTAAGTGTCTACCTTACAACAGAATTAGAAATGAATGCAAGCAGGTCATCCAACGAGCTGACTCCTGAGCTGCAGTACCCTTCCCCCCACATTTCTCTCTCTCTCTCTCTCTCTCGCCTTCATGCAGCACTAGCAATACTAGGCTACAAAATACAGTACAGCAAACAGACAGAAAGAAATAACATCAAAACATTACATACAGAGCCATGAATAAGGACTGTCATTATTAAGGACACTCTCTATTCATAACTCTTTTTAACCGGGAAATATGATCATGTTGGAAGGAGCAATGCTGAAGCTTGCATACGATGTAAACTTTTATCAGGAAGACATTGTATGCGCTTCAGCCTGGCATGAATTACTTATTGCTGCCACACAGGGGAGTACACAATCTCTCCACCAGCTCTTCATCGAGCTGTCAGGCAGCACAGGGAGTCAGGAATTACATGTGCAGAAAAGAACATGAGCAATACAGAGCAGTTGTAATGGCAACATGTAACAGTGGAATAAAACACTGACATTGTGAGACAGTATGTGTATCATGCTGGTGGAGGGCGGTTAGACTTTTGGACAAGGATTCGAATTACAGTACAGTGTAATAGCTTTCCACATGTGAACAACTAGTGAGTTTTGATGCAATGATATGTATGGGTGCATTCTACCCCACTTCAGACTTAGCTGCTTGGAGACTGACTTGATTGAATTTATTCTTGAGCTACAGTCCCAACACTCCCCCTCTCCCCGCCCCATCTTATTGTCTCTTTCTATCCTCCTGCAGTAGAAGTCTGTGAGGACCAAGTATCAGGAACATACAGGGAAAAATAAAATAGCAGCATTAGAAGTCTGAGAGAACCAAGTAGCAGGAACACACGGGGAAACATAGCAGCATTAAACACAGCTACATTGCCTTATGAATAGGGACTGTCTTGTTGTAACGGACACGCCCTATTCATAAGTCAGCCAAACAGGAAAATGTGATTGTTGTGCCATGGTCATTGCTGAAGCTTGCATATGATTTCAACATTTATTGTGAACTGATTTTATGTGCTACAGCCCGACATTGAGTGTGATTGCTGGCACACACACATGTGTGGACACCAGCCTCACCAGCCGACCCTCTCTTTATCAATCTGTCATGCCACATGGATAGGCAGTCAGGCAGAACAAGGTGGAAAAAGAAAAAGTATCAGAGAGCAGCTGGAAGGGGAACGTTGAAATGTTGCATAAAATCATTCCCTTGTGAGACCATGAGAGTATCATTAGGGAGGAGGGGGGGCAGGATACACTTTTCATTTTGACATTGCAGTCCAGTGAAGTGTTACTCCTTTCTTTATGTGAACAACTGGTCACTTCTGTAATGGAAATCTGTATAGATGTTTTGGACGTCACTGTATGTAATTGTTCTGCCTTGCAGGTACCGCATGAGCTTGGAGACTGATGCAACTGCATGTGCTCTTGAGCTGTGGTCCCACACATCCCCACCCAAATTTACTGTATTTGTCTCTCTCTCTCTCTCTCTCTCTCTCTCTCTCTCTTTCTTTCTGTCAATCACACTGCACTAGAAGTCCATGAGAAAAGTAGCATGAGCATACAAAAAAAATATGCTCTGCAATATACATAGCACTTGATGTTGGAAGATACAAATGGGGGAATAAAACAGAAAAAAAAGGTCAGTGTGTGCTAGTCTGAGTGTTATGTAGGGGGCATTGTTGCGAACTTTGAATGGGAACCCAGTATAAATACAATGAGTTACAGAAATGTTCTACAACATTGTGAAGATTAGTGAGATCTGTAACATCAGTAGAATTAACTGCTTGTACTACTTTTTTTTTTTAAACTGGGCATTTCAGGAAATGCAACTGCTAACGCAAGAAAGTGCACACAGCACAGGGTCACACAGAGTTGTTTTTTTTTAATTGTCAAAAATAAAAAATTAAAAAAACCTTTACAAGTGCAGAGTCTTCTTTAGCCCTGACTCACCATCAGGTCTTCTCTCTCCATTCCAGTTGGTCAGAACTTCTCTGGCAGCTGGTCCATTCCATACTCCACTCTGATCAGACAGATCTAGTGGCAGCAGCTCTCCAATCCTCTCTGATTTCCTAGAACTCTGAAGTGTCTCATGGCAGAGGCTTTCCTACAGTAGGCAGATACCAGTAGTTGGCTCTCTCAAATCGTTCGGCGTCAGCAATCAAACTAATGATAGGGGATGGGGGCCCCCTCAAACCACAAGATGAGTCAAGTGTAGCAGACAGACTACCACAGGGGCCCCCATTTAAAATTCCCACCAGCCATGGCTGTGCCCTCCCCATCAGTCTTACTAATCAGAGGTACAAGGGACCTTTTCAGGCACTTCTCCCCATGTGGGATACCAGGTGCTGTGAGACAAAGGAAGGAAATCAGCCCTTACCATGTAAAGTGAGCCTGGCTGTAGACCCCTGAAACAATCAACTGCATTTAGCACCTAATTTAGAAGGTGTGATCACATCACAGTGACAGTTTAGTCAGCCCTGCTCAGATTACTGAGCCATCAGTCTATATGAAAAAAATGCAGCTTAGGCAGAGAGGCCATGAATTTGAATGTTTCTGTAGTTTAGAGCAAAGATATTGAATATAGTTTGGGGGTTGCTGGGGGCCCACTGAACAGGCTGGTCCCTAAGCAGGTGCCTATGTTGCCTATGCCTTAATCTGGCCCTGCCCTGACCCATTAATAAAACATGCTCCCATTTCCCTATGCAGCTCCCTTCCTCAACAGAACTACAGATCCCTTAAAGATCAATACTAAAACTTGCATCTCCTACCCTTACTGGTGTGTGTGTGTGTGTGTGTGTGTGTGCGCGCGCGCGCGTGTGTGTTTATCTCAGTTGTGTGTGTGTATGTGTGTGTGTTTATCTCAGTTGTATGTGTATTTATCTGAGTTGTGGGTGCTTGGGTGTGTACATGTTTATCTGAGTTGTGGGTGCTTGGGTGTGTACTGTATGTGCGTGTGTGTGTGTGTGTGTGTGTTGGGGGGGTGACATACATCGGCAGTACCAATAAAAATAGTGTTTCTATACATAAAGTACACATCCTATCTGAAGTCCTAATTAAATCCAGCAACATAAATAAATGCATACATACATAAGTAAATAAATAACCTCTCTCACCTGCCCCTCACCCCTAGGCTGAGTCTGCCCTGTCTATTTTTGCTGTATATGCCTGGGGTCTCAGGCAACATCTGCTGACTAATGTAACAAAATATCTCTGGTTGCTACCTGACATGGTAGTCGTGTACCTATATTATGACTACTGTGATCTACCTATTAGCAAGCTTGTACCACCAGTGAATGCCTGTAACACTGGTTGCTTTTTAAATCTAAGCATTATGTACTGTACTGTTTTGTTTGCTGTGATGTATTGCTCTCTTGATGAGGTGCCTTTGTAAATGAGTCTCTGACTCAAAGGTCTGTAAACCGATGATCTAATGAATAAAATAAAAAACTTTGATCCACACAGGGTAACTGATAATCATTTAACTGAATTATGGCATTTAAACATCCCGAATGACAGCCTTCCTGTGCAAAACAATGACTTTATGTTTGACCGGGGCATGCCAAGCCCAAATCATGTGAAAGCTGCTTGAATGTGCGTGTGTGTGGTGTGTGTGTGTGTGTGTGTGTTGGGGGGGGGTGACATGCATCAGCAGTACCAATAAGAAAAACAAACTTGTTTCTGTACATAAAGTACATATCCTATCTGAAGTAGTAACTAAATACAGCAAAATGAATGAATGATAAATAAAAAAAACAAAAACCTCTTGCTTTCATTTTCCTTCTAATTACTCAGACCAGGTTATAAACTCGGCGACTCAACTGGAATGGATATTATTAGCTGTAAGTACTGCGGGACACTTTTCAAAAGGAGAGTTATACATGATGTAGGATGCTGTCCTACATGCTGGACCATCTGAGATCTAAGGGCTCAGCTCCGGGCAGCATGGGCAGAGATTGTGTGCCTTAAATCTCATATTCAGAAGGAAATATATTACAAGAACTGACCACCATTTCCCCAACATCCAACTGAAGCACCTCGACTGCAGAGGGTAGTTGGTCCAGGAGGTTTGCAGGTGGTTAGGAGGGGCAAACCGGGTGTCCCATCACTCAATGCTCGGCAATGTATCACCTCCACAAACCATATAAATACTACAAACAGGTATCTGCCTCCGTCTCCAAAATCAAACAAAGGAAATTCAAAACACTTCTGATCATAGGACACTCCATGATTCGGGGAGTTGATATCTATCTCCGGCCAGAGGTAATGGTCAGATGTCTCCCAGGTACATTAGCATGGAGAGACACTGACCGCATTGCTATAATTGTGCAGGAAGCAGGAGAAAACATCGATGTCCTGGTACACATAGAGACTAATGATCTCACCAGTTGTGGAGACTAAGGGACACCTGACCACGCTAGGAGACAAACTGTCATTCATTTCATCCGGCATCACCTTCTCTGAGATCATGTTGGTCTGGTAGAGGGCAGCAGATCGACGGAAGGTCAGAGAAGGGGAGACAGGGGAGCTAAATATGTGGCTCAAGGGCTGGTGCCAGGAAAAAGGACACAAATTTGTATGTAACTGGCAACAGTTTGAAAGCGAAAGTTCTTTGAAGGGAAACGTCCATTTGCAAGCGGGCCCCACCTGCGTGTGAAACAGGGCCCGATTAGCAAATTTACAAATAGAAGCAAATGTGGCACGTACAGTTTATTATTTTATTATAATTAATGGTCTCCGTTTTCTTGTATTGCGAAAACCGAAGAAATGCCGTAACACCTGAGTAGGTGTTGATGCATTCACGCCAGCCTGCCCACAACAAAGCGCCGAGGAAAACTAAAGATATCACGTTCAAACTATCCCTCTCACTTCAACTGCCACTGGAAAAAACACTTACCTCCATCCCAGATAGCCTCCAGCAGCCTCACATCAGCTATAAGTTTAAAAAAAATCTTAAGCCGATTCCAAACAGCGAATGAAACAGTTCGTTGAAGAGCAAAGAAAACCATAAGCTCAACGACTTTTTGGAGAAAGCGGATCCCTTCAATTATATAAATAAAATATGGGGAGAAGTGTAATTTCAATTATTATTCTCGTTGTTGGATGGCATTCATAAACCCCTTGGGCTTCGCCTCGGGGTTTATGTGCCATCAACAGAACTCGTGTGTGTTAAATTTTGCAACACACTTCTCCCCATACTTTATCCTATATTTAATTCATATCTGGTTGATCCTGCACCCTCCCTTCCAACATTTTAGGTCTGAACACCTTCCCCGTCACATCCACAAGCACCTGCAGCTGTCTCCGTAATGACGTGCCAGGCGGGGAGCAGCCAGGGTATCTCCATAGGCTTGTCATAGCCTAAGATTGGTGAACAGCTCTGGTTTGGAGCCCATGTACCTCCATGATGTACGGAGACCAGATACAGACAGCTAGTGTGCATGTTAGATCATACCTGGTCTCTGTATTGCAGAATCAATAGATTGAATTGGAGCACCTTAAAGATACCAGAATACAGATTATATGTATTTCAGTGGCTTCAGATTGCTCTGGTTTTGAGTCAATTGATTTCAAATGTAATAGCAGCAAAAACATCCTACTGTATCTGTTAATTAGTCTAGGTGGTCTAAAACTACATAAATTTATGTTTCTTAAATTGTGCTGATATTGAGGTTTTTCAAGATTTTCAAATAGACATGCAGGTTTCTGGGAGTGCAGAACTTTAAAAATTTGATTAGCCCAATCCATTTTTCTTTTGTTTTCTTGAGTTAACCATCCCAGTTCTTCATATAATAAACAATGACAAATTTTGTAGTCCTTAAGCAGAATAAACCGTGCAAGTCTATTATACATGACTTCTATCTTAGACAAGTATGTCTTTTGTGCGAAACCATATACGTGGCTGACATAATCAAGAACAGGCATCAGTAGCTGGCTTACTACCAGGCTCATCTATTTGTTAATATAAATGTTTGATCACCTAAAGGCCTCCAGCTTTTTTGTTTACTTTCATCAGTGTGTCTTCTATATGATATCCAAAACTTGAATTTTCATCTATCGAGACACCCAAATATTTATGGATGCTCTACTGGGCTATTTCTTTGCCCTTATTTGTTTTTATTTTGATGTCTGAGGCATTTTCTTCCCTTTTTCAACTTTTATTTTGGAACACCATTAGTTTCGTCTTTATACCGTTTAGTACCAAACCTGAGTTTGACATTCATGTATATAAGTTTGCAAAATCTTTTTGGAGATTTTTCTCTAGTTAGTTTAGATTTTGCTCATGTACAACCAAGACTGTATCGTCTACATATAGCCTAATTTTAGAGAATGCTACCACTTCTGCAAGTTGGTTAATATAAAACAAAAACAGTGTGGGCCCCAAAATGGAGCCCTGTGGGACTCCTCTTTGAACCATGGCCTCCCTTGGCAAGTACACATCAACAGAAACCTGCAGAGTGCATCCCCATAGGTAAGATTTAAACCACCCACCAGCCTCCTCTGATAATCCTATTTCCAGTAACCTTTCATACATCAAACTATGGTGGATGGTGTCGAAGGCCTTCGAGATATCTACGAACACTGCACCCACTGACTCCCCCCTCACTTGGACTGAAATAAGATCTACTAGGTTGGTGAGCATGGTGCCCATGGAGTGTTCTTTTCAGAAACCTGACTGGTACATGGAAAGCAGGGAGTACTGATCCAGATATTTCCCTAGCTGTCGCTGCACCATACGCTTGAAGACCTTCAACACTGCTGACAACAGAGCAATAGGTCTATTGTTGGTGGATTCAGATGTTAAGCCCCCCTTGCGTATTGGTATTATTTTCACTTTTTTCCACAAATTTGGAAAGGCTCCCTTGTTAATGCTCCAATTGAAGAGTCCAGTTAAGACTGGGGCTATAATGGTAATTGAGTCCTTCAAAAATCTTATTTCTGTACCATCTATGCCAAAATATTTTTTGTGGATTTTGTTTCCTAATTTCATCTTTTACCTGTTTGCAAGTAATGTATTTGAACATAAATCTGTGTATATGTTGAGGTAAAGTTTTATTTTCTGTTAAATTACTATTGTTAATTGGGTTTGGAATCTGAATATCAGGGAGAGTCATAAAATATTCATTGAGGATATCCGCAGATGACTTTGGGGTTTGTTTTATTCCATTTTTGATCATTTGAATTGGAGCTTTTTGAGTTGCTGGGCTTTCAAAGGTTTTTATCAAGTTCCAGTATTGTCCAGAATTGGCGGCTTCTTTTGTTTTATTACTATAGAATTTTTGTTTCACTTTTTTCATTTTTAATTTTAAAACATTTCTCTGTAATTTATATTTCTCCCAGTCCTGTGGGTCTAAAGATTTCCCTGTCTTTTTCCATAGTCTATTCTTAATTCATATTAATTTTTGAAAATTTTCAGTGATCCGAGGCACATGTTTTTTCCTTTGAGTTTGATATTGTAAAGGGACCAGTTTATCATATACCTCTCTAAACCAAAGTGTGAATTCCTAGATAACCAGTTCCAGACTAGGCATCAAAAATAGTCTGCTCCATCTTACATCAACTAATTTGGTTATAAAAAGTTCTTTACTGAGCCCTTTAAACAACCTTTTTCTGACCTTCAATTGCATCATTTTAGGGGCTTGCTATTGGCTATCCAAGACTTCTATGTTACAGTTTATAGAGTTGTGGTCTCCCAGAATGGGTTGGTTTACTTTAGCTTGCAAAGATATTGTATTTGAAATTATAAAACACAGATCCAGAAGGTTTCCTGGACTTTTCAAATTTGTTTCTCTAGTTGGACTGTCAATCACTTGTGTTACCTGTAATGGTTTTAGGCTTTGTTCCAAGGTTCTTCCCCTTGGGCTTCCCCAGGGTGTGCTGAAGTCTTCTGTAATTATCAAATCAAGTCCTAGTGTTTTTTCCTGTATAGCCTGTGACAGATGTTCAAAATCACTGGTCTTGGTCTTGGGAGGAGCATAAATGACCCCGATAGTGACCCTTATTTGTTGTATTTTAACCAACATGCAGTCAAGTAATCCTATGTTCCCTGAGTGAGGGATCTCTGTCTGTCCCAAATCCCAAATTCATTAATTAAATGCCCTCCCTCCTCCCTCCTCCCTCTGCTGCTCCTAGCCCAACAGAGTCAAAGAACAGACTGCTGGTAGTATGAATTGTAAAACAAAATGGCTTTGTACATAAAGTACACATCCAATCTGAAATCCTAAATAAATCTAGAAAAAAAATTAACTAAGATCTACAGAAGGTACAGTAGCTAGTTATTATTGTTATGACATCGCTCTATTGCCGCCCTGCAAACTGAACCACAGACAGGGCCCAATCCATTAATTAAACATCCTTCCTCTAGAGCTCCTTTCCATTAGACACACATACTAGACACACCAGACACATTAATAAAAACTCCTTCCTCCTCCTTGTGCAGTTCCAATCGAGAATCAAACAGCATCAGAATAATCAAAAAATCCAGCCCTGTCCTGGACAGCTCAGCCACAAGGTTTTGTTGGGTGCTGTGGTGCCCTGTCTCCTACTGCTATAATACTGTAAGTGCCATTGCAGTTTATGCATGGAGTACAGTAATGTGAGTGCATAATAATTTAATGATAGGGTTATTTGCAGGAAAAGCAAAATATTTTTCTTCATTAATAAATTAGTGGTTTAAGTGTCAGTTGCTCAGCAGGTTGCATTCTCACCTCTGGGACAGGAAGATCAGAAGGTTGTGGGTTCTAGCCCCACAGCAGGAGCTTGAACAACATCCCAGTACTGACACTGTAGTCCAGAATGAAGGGCTTCTGCACTCCATTGTATACGGTGCTTTTATACAACAGCTTACATGGAACTCAGATGTATTTCCAACTATTGTGCATACAGCTTGGAAACATTGGTATTGTAATTATTTATTTATTTAGCTTTTGTTAACCAGGTAGGTACACTAGACAAGACATTTGCCTATTTTCAGGTACAACCCGGGAGAGTACAGGAAATATGACATTACAACGTGATACACTTTTGGCAGTTACATAGAGTCAGGGAAAACAGAAGCATCACATAGTCAGCAGGTATACACTTAGAACTACAGTAAGTGGAAAGGAATATGGTTATCTGGGCTGTGGTGTGCTGCCTTTCCCAGTGCACAGCACTTCTAAAGTGCAGCTAGTCACTGCAGGGAAATGTGACACACTGCAGTGAATCTCCTGCAAACCTAACCTGAACTATGGGTATGGCATACATCTGGCTCACTGGAAATAAAGCTTGACACTTAAAGTAGTTACTCACAAAGTGTCCTCTATACCATCACAGACATTTGCATTTGGGTGTGCATGCAACACCTCCTGCCCAAACACACACTAGTACTTTTGTTCATATTGTATTTGTGTAACTCATTGTTTGTATTTATGATGTGAGTTTGTAAGGCATATGAAGCCAAAAAAATAAATAAATAAATAACACATACTGTACAAATGACTGAAACTAAATTGATTGAATAAAGAAGATCGTACAGTAGTTTATATTCCATCAGCTGTATTCACAAAATTGGCCAACCGCTCTAGATAACAACAAATGTGCTATACAGTACATTGAAGAAAGGCTACTGATGTAATTACCTCCTTAACACAGCACATCTCTTGATTAGCTGGTTTAATGGCCAGTGACCCAAAAGTGGTCACTGCCTCAGGGTATGAATACAGATATTGCTTGCAAGATCTCATGCAGAGAGAAAAACTTTCTGTGCCAAGGTGTATCTTAAAGCAACTGAGACTTGTTTTGTCCTAAATTTGTTTGCAGTATTTATGTATGTATCTATCCTTCCTTCCTTCCTTCCTTCCTTCCTTCCTTCCTTCCTTCCTTCCTTCCTTCCTTTCTTCCCTCCTTCCTTTTTTTTTAAGACTATCTGACCAGAAAAGACACACTGAGCTGAAACTGGTTCCCAGGTACATCCCAGAAGCACTGGGAATATTTATTTTGCTCAGTTAAAAAGTATGCAAGTGATGGTTGTATTACATGCAACATATGGTACTCGGAATTAAATCACACACACACACACACACACACACACACACACACACACACACACACACACGTTTAGATATGTATTTTTTATTATACAGGCTGTTCCTTTTAAGAGAAGATGTTAAAATAAATGGCAGCGTTGCAGCAGGTCTTTAAAGATGATAGTGTGGAATGGGGGTGGGTGGGTAGGTGGCATAAATAGTGTGACTGAAATTGAAAAAATGTCAATGGCTGCATAAGGGAGATGCTGGGTCCAGGAAACTGTATAAAACAAGCTTTGGTCAGAGCCACTATGGCTGCTAATGCATTAACTTGATAAGGGTGTTTTAGGGGCTTAAACCTAAAGATGAATTGTCGTAGTCAGCTCAGCATGTAAATTTCATTTTTGGTAAAGTTAGATCATTTACCTGATTGATCCTGTGTTTCCCATGTGTTTAAAATGTGAGTGGTGAGTGTGTCTTGTTCTATATTGGAGGAGAGGGAGCTCTGCACCAAGGCCTTCAAGTAATAGTATAAGGAATGATGCAAAGAGGAGAGGTATTACTACAATGGGGACTGTGGGCCAACCTGGAAGGATAAGAGCCTATACCGAGGTGATGGCCTGCTTCCCTCCAGGAGGGAATCACAGTCCTCAGTGGATGGTTTCAGTGTTACTTCAATGGACATTTAAAGTAGCCAAGGAGGGTGATGGAAGAAATAGGGGAGTCAGAAATTGTCCCACCACAGGCTGAGATAAAGAGTAGGGAGATCTCAAGGGTAGAAAGTCCCACCAAGATGTAAGCTATTCAAGGAAGCGAGAGGTTAGCACATGAGGAAGAGGGGGAGCAGTCAAAGGAGAAAGGTGAGGTTGAGGGAAAAACTGGAAAAAGGAGAACATGACAAGAAGAGAGCTAACAAAATATGGAAGGCCTTGTGTGCTAATGCTACAGTCTGGGAAATGAGATCCCAGACCTAGAGGGCATCATGGCAGAGGCAGACCTGGATATTTTGGCCACTACCAAATCACAGTGTACTGACAACTATGTCTGGGTCATGGTCATACCAGGTTATACAATGTTCAGAGGAGACAGGGTAGGGAAGAAAGGAGGGGAAGTGGTGCTTTATATGAAGGAAAACATAAAAGCGAAAGAGGTACAGGGAATTCAGGGGGAGCCGAGGTGAAGTGGATCACCCTCGAGTTAAGAAACAGAGCCACTATTCAGACAAGAGTGATCTACAGGCCTCTGACAGAGGGGAGGGCTTAGATAAAGAAATGATAGAAACGATGGGCAAAATATCTGAAAAGGAGTAGGTATTGGTGGAGCCAGATGTGGTCTGGAGCAGCGTCAACTAGGAGCAGGGACATCTTGGACTCCCTGCAAGGGGTGTTCTTCAGGCAAGTAGTGAACCCAGTCATGATGGGGGAATACTGGGCCTGGTTCTTACTTACAGGGACAGTATTGCAGATATCAAGGTTTGAAGCCATCTGGGAATCAATAATCATCGTACAGTGTAGTTCAACATAAGAACAGTGGCAGACTCTGACCACATAAGGGCAAGGGTCCTGGCCTTCAGAAGAGCTGATGGTACAGAGATTGTTAAATGCCTCAGGAATAACCTAGCAAGGGAAGATGACCCAGAAGGGGGTGGGTGTTGGAAAAGGAGATCAAACTAAAACAGGGCAAAGTGAAGGCAACAAACCTCTGTGTCAAGCAAGTAAGCAAAAGCAAAAGGAAGACGAGACTGCTATGGTTTTTGACGGAAGTGACAAAAAAGATAATGCCCGAAAGAGTAGTATTCAGAAGGTAGAAGGGACCCAGAGGGAGGAGGAGGAGAAGGAAGCATATCAGGGAAAATGGAGAGAGGCAGGGAAAGCGGTAAGGAGCACAGTGAGGAAAGAATATCTCAGTCAATATCAAAAGGGGACAAGATATTTTGGGAGTATGTTAAGGAGAAAAGGAAGACAAAGGGACGGATTGTATGATTAAAGACTGGAGGGACAGTATGGAGGGCGCCAAGAAAATGTAGACATCTTAAATAAACACTTCTGTTCAGTTCTCAAATTAGAAGGTGAAGGAGAGGGGCCACACAAATGCACCAGGGGCTTTGAGAGGAGGGAAATGAACACTAGTCCCTTTTATGATGAGAGAGTCCAGAAAGAACTGACTAGTCTGAAGGTGGACAAAGCTATGGGGCCAGATGAAGTGCATCCAAGACTGCTGAGGGAGCTCAAGGAGGTACAAGCTGCACCTCTGACAGACTTATTTAACAGATCACTGAAGACCAGCATGGTCCCAAAAGACTGGAGGAAGGCAGATGTAGCCCCCCTTCACAAAAGTGGTAGCAAGAAGGAGGTGGACAATTATAGGTCAGTCTGCCTAACATTGGTGGTGGGGAAGTTAATGGAAACCCCATTAAAAGGAAGAATTGTGGAATATCTGGAACCCAATGAATTATTGTACCCAAGGCAGCATGGTTTCACAGGGGAAAGGTTGTGCCAAACAAATCTGATAGATTTCTTTGACTGGATAACCAAGCAAATGCTGGAGAGCAGTGCACTTACCCCTTCAAAACATACCACAAACGCTGCTAACTTTAGTGTAAAAGCATATTTATTGCAGCCACAGCCCCAAAGTGGTAGCTGCCAAGGAACGTCTTATGTTTCACACCCTTCGGTGCTTCATCAGAGATATCCAGTCATATAACAGTCAATTATTTATATGTCCACCAAAACTCAAAAAATGTTTTAAACCAATCACGATACATAATGCATTAATCAATTAGTGATGTCACTTACTATGGTGTTTCATTCATTCATGATTTTGTAAACAAAGTACACATTGCCATCTAGTGGACACTACTTATAATTACAATCTACCAAACTGCTATATAATGCATACACATTATACACATACATACTTAAAGAAATTGTTTTATATATATAAACATTTAATAAAATTCTTAAATGTTTTCTTCCTTTGTTCATAATAAATTCTTCACAAGGCATGTGATCACAATCCCTTCCATTACTGTAGACACATGTAGCACCTAAAATACATATATGCAGAGACATGTCAAGTCATGGTCTTGAACAACATCATTGTTATTATTGTTATAGAGAATATGGGAGGGGACAAAGATTTTAACAAACAAAATAGAGGGGAGAGTATTAGAGACATAAAGGTGTTACACAGCCATTTAAGAGAATCATTTTACATCTTTTTCTTAAAAAAAAAATTTTTATGTCTCTTTTTTAGCTCTTTTTTTAACAGAAATGGTGTTACTTCAAATTTACAATTTAAGCCTGGCAATTTTAATGCACCCAGCTTATAAAGCCATTCCTGTCCTCTTCAGTTCAAGTCATTTTGTAGATTTCAACCCCTGATGTTAATGTGGATACAGTCAATTCCTGTAGCAGTAACCTTATGTGAGGACCTGTCACTTTATGAATTAATGTGTACTGCCGTAGCATAACCAATGCTGTTATTTTTAATGGCTGGAATATATTCATTAATTCTAAAACAAATTGATTTCTTAGTTCTGCCAATATAGAATTTGCCACAGGAGCAAGATAATAAATAAACTACAGCTTTAGTGTTGCAGTTGATCTCTCCTTTTATTCTTTCATATGCCCCTGTTTTTGGATCAACAACTTTTTTTGTTTTTGTAACAATATGACATGTACTGCACTTCCCACACATTTTACATCCCCATCTACTTACATCTTGGGACGTTTCCTCTCTCTTTGGCAAATAACTATGAACTGACCTGTCCCTAAAGTTAGTACCTTGCTTGTATGAAATCCTTAATGGTTTCTCAAACAGCATTTGCAGCTCAGGCATCCCTCTGAATACTGACAGATTGTATTTAACAATGTCCAGCACTTGTTTGGACCCTCCCCCCAAGCTAGTAATAAAAAGGCATGCCTTGTTCTCCTTTCTCCTTAACTTTAAATGTCAATAAGGTTTCTCTTGCTAACATGTCAGTGTGTTGCTTCACTCTTGTTACAGTTGTATCACTGTAACCCATATCTAGCAACCTGTTCTCTAACTCTTTAGCCCTCTCTGAATACAGAGTTTCATTCCCACAATTTCTGCAAACCCTAATTATCTGCCCCTTAGGTAAATTCTGGATGGTATAGCCTAGATGACAACTGTGTGCATGTAACCAGCTATTCTTGTCAGTGGGTTTTTTGCACAAGTCTGTCAAAATTGTACCATTCCCCATTTAATGTATTATCAGGTCCAAAAAATTAATACTGTCCCTATCAACATGTACTTTGAATCTAAGATTGAGGTTCGTGTCCTGTGTCTCTAAGGTGTCAAATGCTGATGTGAGTACTGCTATTACAACTCCAATTTCTGATTCAAGTGAACAAAATGCATTTTTTACGTTAGAAAAATTTGCAACAAGGGCCAGATGTCTCCAATAGCAAGAAAAAACAATGGTCACTTATTTGATGGCTAAATGTGTCCTGAGAGGCTTAAGATTAATAAAAAGACGAACTTTTGGTGAAGACAGACAGAGTTTCATTCATGAATGGGACACTGATGTTACAGGCGTCTGAGAAATTGATGCACTTAAATCGGAGAGTGAGTGTAGAGATGCATAAGGAGGCGCAACAGGGTTTAAAGGCCCAGGAACTGGTTGTGGAAAACTTTAAAGAACATGCTGATTTTAAAAGATGTGTCCAAATTTAAGGATTATTTATAGGGCTACGATTTGCAAATACAGGTGCAGAAAAACAAGAAATTTGTTCGGGACTTTAATGACTTTAAGAATAATATGACATTTAACTGGAAAAGACTGTGTATGCTGGTAATCCTCCTAATCTAACATCTGAGTCTGCTTCACTTAATAACATAAGTGTAGTGGGAGATGCAAATAGCAGTGACACTTCTATTTGGTCTATTTTAAAATGGACCAAACGTGTGGAATACAACACAGAAGAAAGTAATTTTGAGTTTGAAGATAATGAAAATGAGGGGCCTTTTTTAGGGGTAACTCCTCCTGGGGCAGTTCTCAGGAGAAGCACTCTACGTACACAATTCCAGTTCCCAGTAGAAGAAAGAGGGAAATCAAGAAGAGGACATGGAAAACGAGGATGGGGAAGAGGAAGAACAAGAGGGCATGGTGTATGGCGTCCGGCTTAAGGAACACTGAACAGATATTAACTATAATTAACATTTCCAGTAAAACCCTCACAGACTCTGAGAAAAAGGTACTGTGTAAAGGACTCTCATTTATTCCAACCAATAGATTAACAGAGTTTAATGCTTTTGTTGAGATCAATAAATTTGTTAGAAAACTTAATTTAAAAAGTGTTCTTTGCAAACAAAAGTGAAAATGTTATTGGTGATGATGGAAAGAACCAGACATCTCAGAAGAATGAAAATGGGGCTGAAAAAATATATAGGAGCCAGTTTAGACACCTGCTATGTTTTGCCCTCCTTTATGTGTGAGTGTTAGTACTTATTTAGACTGTTGCATTAAGGATCTATCTGAACTACATAAAACACTCCCGACTATGCCATTTAACAACTTCTCTATAGAGGAAAGAGAAGCTCTGAAAGTTTTAATGCAGGACCAGGAAATTGTGATAAAACCTGCAGATAAGGGGGGCTCTATAGTGATACAAGATAGAGAGAAATATGTACAGGAGAATTATAGGCAACTATCAGACAATAATTTTTATAAACTCCTGACCTTTGACCCTACATCTGAAATTCAGAAAAAAACATTGAGGCTTTCCTTCCTGATGCATTTTATAATGATTTGATCTCTCAAGATGAATTGTACTATCTTTCAGTTGCTTCTCCCAAAAAGCCTGCAATTTATACGCTGCCCAAAATTCATAAAAGTTCCACAGAATCCCCTGGGCATCCCAATATTTCAGGGACAGGTTGGCTCACTAAACCCATTTCTAAACATGTTGATTCTTATATATTCCCCTTGGTTCCCCAGCTTCGCAGTCACCTTAGGGACACAGGGCACTTATTGAACATTTTAAATGATATACAGTTGGAAGATGAATGGTTACTGGTGAGTCTGGATGTTGAATCTCTGTATACTAATATTTCTCATGAAGGTGGGCTAGCAGCCATTGAACATTATTTGCTTATTAAAACACAGGTTTCACAGCCAAAAATCAATCTCCTGCTTAACATGCCAGAAATAGTTCTCAAAAATAATGTGTTCATGTTCGAAGGAGAAAACTATCAGCAACTAAAAGTAACAGCGATGGGAGCAACTTTAGCTCCAAGTTTAGTGAATTTATACTTGGATGAAAGGGAAGAGAAATATGTGTTTGATGAACAAAGTAACCCATTCAGAGAAAAGAGAGACATCATCAAGTGCTTTATTGAAGCCATATTTTTAGTATGGAAAAGTGATAAAAGAGAGCTAATGGAATTTGTACAGTTCTTAGAAGCAACAAACCCCAATCTTAGATTCAAAGTACGTGTTGATAGGTACAGTATTAATTTTTTGGACCTGATGATACATTAAATGGGGGATGGTACAATTTTGACAGACTTGTACCAAAAACGCACTGACAAGAACAGCTTGTCACATGCACTCAGTTGTCATCCAGGCTATACCATCCAGAATTTACCTAAGGGGCAGTTTATCAGGGTTCGCAGAAACTGTGGGAATGAAACTCTGTATTCAAGAGGGCTGAAGAGTTAGAGAACAGGCTGCTAGATAGGGGTTACAGAGATAAAACTGTAACAAGAGTGAAGCAACACACAGACATGTTAGCCAGAGAAACCTTATTGACATCTAAAGTTAAGGAGAAAGGAGAACAAGGCATGACTTTTGCTACTACCTTTTGGGGAGGGTCCAAACAAGTACTGGACATTGTTAAAAACAATCTGTCAATATTGAGAGGGACTCCTGAGCTGCAAATGCTGTTTGAAAAACCATTAAGGATTTCATACAAGAGAGGTACCAACCTTAGGGACAGGTTAGATCATAGTTATTTGCCAAAGAGAGAGGAAACGTCCCAGGATGTAAGTAGATGGGGATGCAAACTGTGTGGAAAGTGCAGTACATGTCATATTGTTACAAAAGCAAAAGAATTTGTCAATCCAAAAACAGGGGCATATGAAAGAATAAAAGGAGAGATCAATTTCAACACTAAAGCTGTAGTTTATTTATTATCTTGCTCCTGTGGCAAATTCTATATTGGCAGAACTAAGAGATCAGTTTGTTTTAGAATTAATGAATATATTCTAGCCATTAAAAATAACAGCATTAGTTATGCTACGGCAGTGTACATTAATTCATTAATTCACAAAGTGACAGGTCCTCACATAAGGTTACTGCTACAGAAATTGACTGTATCCACATTAACACCAGGGGAGAAAATCTACAGAATGAATTGAACTGTAGAGAACAGGAATGGCTTTATAAGCTGGGTGCATTAAAATTGCCAGGCCTAAATGGTTAATTTGAAGTAACACCATTTCTGTTAAAAAAGAGCTAAAAAGAGACATAAAAAGTTTTTTAAGAAAAAGATGTAAAATGATTCTCTTAAATGACTACGTAACATCTTTATGTCTCTAATACTCTTCCCTCTATTTTGTTTGTTAAAATCTTTGTCCCCCCATATTCTCTATAACAATAATAACAATGATGTTGTACAAGACCATGACTTGACATGTCTATGTATAACATGTATTTTTTAGGTGCTAAATGTGTCTACAGTAATGGAAGGGATTATTTATGATCACATCCAGTACCTTGTGAATATTTTTTTATGAACAATGGAAGAAAACATTTAAGAATTGTATTAAATGTTTATATATAAAAAATGTTTTCTTTAAGTATGTATGTGTATGCATTGTATAGCAGTTTGGTAGATTGTAATTATAAGTATTGTTCACTAGATGGCAATGTGTACTTTGTTTATAAAGTCATGAATGAATGAAATACCATAGTAAGTGACATCACTAATTGGTTAATGTATTATGTATTGTGATTGGTTAACAAAAAAATTGAATTTTGGTGAACATATAAATAATTGACTGTTATGTGAATGGATATCTCTGATGAAGCACCAAAGGGTGTGAAACGTAAGATGTTCCTTGACAGCTACCACCTTGGGGCTGTGGCTGTTTTAAAAGAGGAAATCTGAACTCACCAATTAATGTCCAGAAGTCTGTATATTGCCAGACAGATCTGTGCTGAGTTTAGTCTCACAGCAGAAGCTATGTGTGTGTGTGTGTGTGTGTGTTTAAGGGAGGTAGCATTCATGAATGATGAAAGCTGAGCAATATCAGGAAGGGGAGTGTACAGAAAAACTCTAATGGGCTCATTTTCAGTTTATTTTAAATATTTGTAACATGATCTGCATCTTTTCCCATCATCTGACTTCCCACAAATACTGTAACACAAAAGGTTGTACAGGCTTTTTTTATGTTGACTTGTCTGTCACACGTGTGCATAGTTAAGAATAACTCTGCACAGAGTCATTGCTGAAATTGTGACATTTTGCAGGTCCAGTATACCATGTAGTATGTATGTAGTTTTTCCTGTAAACTCCTCTTTTCCCAATACCAACTTGGCACATATCACATTCTGTTTACACACTGTGCTATGATATTTGAGAGATTTACCTTCTCTCAAATCACATCTTATGCCGCCCTTGAGGCTCTACTCACACTCAACCCTTCTAAAGGTAACACTCTTGATGGCCTTGAGCCAAAGCTCCTTTACCTATCTGCCCCTGCTATCCTCTCACCCCTGTTTGACCTGCTAAGCCTCTCCTTTAGCACTGCATCAGTTCCGAATACCTGGAAGCATGCTATCGACATTTCTCTACATAAGAGAGGTGACTGTTCCTCTCCTGGGAACTATCACCCTATTTCACTTCTACCTACTCTTGCTAAGCTCCAAGAACATTTGATTCTCTCTGGACTTCAGGTGATGTCAGTGACCGACATGGCGGCTTGATCTATCCTCTCCACTACCCACCAATCAAAATCATTGTTAATTGCCCATTAAATGATGGCATCCCCGGCTAAACAACAAAGAAATAAAGCGGGGAAGCTCCACCTAACCCCTGCCCAGAAACTTAAATTTCTGCTGCAAGAAGATGACACAGAAATTAATGAGGAGGCAGAGGCCACCGGAGAGACACAACAGGCCGAGCAGCATGGGGGCCTCCAAGAAGACGACCTGATCAAGACCATCAAGCAACCAGCTCATACGGTCATGAAAATCGACTGGACCTTGTCCGAACTCTGAGCAGACCTCAGCAGAATAGATCACAAAATGGATCAAATGGAGCTGTGCCTCTCAGTAGTCTCAGAGCTGGCCGCTCATTACCTTGAGGACCTGGGGATCAGCACACCTCCTCTGACAAAGGAGAAGCTCGAGCGAGACCTCCCGGCATCTGCATGGTCTGTGGCCCAGAAAGGAATAGCCAAGATGGGCTCCTCAGCGCGGCAACCACAGACCTCCCTCCGAGCGGATATTGGCACTGTACTTCGGAAACTTGGGAATCCTGCCCTGATCAAAAATGCCCCTCACTTGAAGCTGGTGATGGTAAGCAGTGACACAGGTGAGCAAGGCCCTACGTGGTCCTCAGACACATGAGGCAACCTCACGGAGAAGTCCGTGTTTCAACTGGAAGAGGGAGCTGCTTCTTCTTTGGGCATTTTGGGCCAGCAGGTCTCCTAATCTAACCGAGTTCACTACCCTTAACCATATACAGACTGTTGCCCCCCTTCCTCCTGACCTTCAAGATGCTCTGGGGCAGCACTGAGTACTATAGACACTCTGCTGCAGCTTTGCTGCATACAAAGAAGACTGTCCCTTTTCTCTCTGAAATATTCTTGGTCCTGTTGTTTTAACCCCCTTCATTCCTTCTCTCAAAATTTATTTCAGGTCTTTTTCTGGTTTTACCTGGTTGTGCTCCGGAAAGGGGGGGGGTTGCTGGAACTGAACTAATGGGAATAACTTCTGAAGGGTAATTACACAGAGCATGATTGTTTACTTTATCGTTCAGAATAGAATCAATACCTACAGTCTCTGAGTGTGAAACGTGGAGAAATAAGATCCTTCAGGTCCCGTGGCCCTCTCGGGGGGGGAGGGAAGGTCTGCTGGACCCGTAAGCATCTGACCCCTGCTGACTCCCGAGAGGTGAGACGTTATCTGGGAGGTATGACCTCGCTGAAGTATCCTGGAGGTGAGGGCAATTTAACTTCACCCAGAGTCTCTATATAATAGTAGTCCTCACTAGCCCCCACAGGCTTATACACGATGCCTCACCTGCAACTGACCATTCCAGAGGAAGCGGCCCTGCAGTCACCGTACTATTGGGGGGTGGAGGGGAGATTTCATGAGGATCACACATGTGGGACAGATGCGGAGAACATTCCCTCTCAAAGGATATTACTAGGACCCTTATGACTGAGGCTTCCTGGGCAGATTTCCCCGGTTTTATAGTCCTAGAGATGGATGTGAGAGGGTGAGGGGCCTTCCACCTATTCAGTGGTCATCTAGGTGAATCATAGCTGCAATAGGCCTATAGCTTGGGCCTGAACCCTGGTTATGGGTCTCGCCCATGGCTGGGGATGGCTTTACCCATGTACGATATTTGTAGGAACCAGGGGGACCGAGGGATTCTGACCACTCTGCTCAGATCACTATAGGACCATTCCCGGTTGGGGCCTGAGAAGAATAGGCCCTGATAACTAAATCATTTAACCTGATCTGGGACATCAATTACTGACAGATGAAATAAGACCGTAACTCCAAATGACGCTGCTCAACTCGGGGGTAGGAACCTGGAACCATGGACCTGAGACTTCCCTGGCCTCCTGGTACTCCTGATTGAGATATTTCCGGGGTCCGTTCCCACATCGGAGAACTTTAACAGTTGGTAGGGCTTGAGAGTGGGGGAAAATCTCCCCATCAGTGGTTTGCCCTTGGAGTCCACACTACAGGGAACCTATCCTCAGGAAAGGAGGGGTGGCGGGCACACATTGGAAAAGGATGAATGGGACGCTGAAAGCATGATGCTTCAAGCACTGAAATTAGGGCGGGTTATCAGGTAATCCCAAGTGGGGGGGGGGGTTTGTTCTCTTTCTTGAAAGGTGGGGAGTGGGGAAAGTGATGGGAATTGTGCACCTATGTGGATTTATACTGACAAATGGAGGGGGAGCGCTTCCCCTGGATACTCCATGGCCCTGCAGGGAACACTCATTGCACTACTGAGTGCCCTGCTCTGGTCTGTACATTCAGACATCCTTCTGCTGACAAGCATCGGTCAGCCTTCCCATGGAAGTCTAATCATAGATTATGGAACAACCCGGTCAAGAGGAGTCCCAGCTGAGGTTGACCAGTACTTAATTCAGTTCTTGGCTCGAAGTTGGAAGAGGCCAGAGCAACAGTTTAGTAGTATAATAGTTAAAAAGAATGTTTTTTCAAGACTTGTTAATGTTTATACTAAAAAGTTAGATGCTTTGCAGGTTCATTATTGGGTTAAATTGATAATGTTTAGAGAGTCATTGCTTAAGAGAAAGGTAGTTAATCTTAGCTGGATGGAACATGGCTAATTATAACATGAAGTTTATGTCTCTTAATGTAAATGGATCATCCAGCCCAGTCAAGAGGAGGAGGATCCAGCAATTTGTTGCATCCCAGGGATATGGGGGTGTGTTCCTGCAGGACACCCACCTCTCCCCCTCCGGAGGCTCAAAAACTCAAATCAAGGTCCTTCCCCTTAGCATATCACTCGTCCCTTCCTACAGGTAGGAGGGGGGTGGCGAACCTTCTATAGGCAAATCTTCACTTCCAACAGCAGGAGGTGATGGAGGATCCTGAAGCAAGGTACCTTATAGTTGTGGGATCTATACAAGACATTCAAGTAACTATGACCAACATCTACATCCTCCCCGGTCCTCGCTTAGAGTATATTCAAATATTCTCCAATTGGTGTCAGAAAAGGCTAAAGACATTTTAATAATGGGCAGAGACTGGAACATACTTTTAAATAGGGCCCTTGACTCAACATCCCAGATCCCAAAACCAGATGTAGCTAAAGCCCGATCTGTAAAAATGCTGCTGGAACAACTGGGTCTGTCCGATATTTGGAGAGAGAAGTACCCTAGAGCAAGGGAGTACACTTGCTTTTCACCTAGGTTGAAGGTCTTCTCCCATCTGGACATGTTTTTTACATTTTTGGGAGACCTAAGTAGGTTCCCTTTGGTATGGGTGGCCACGACCATCATCTCTGACCATAGTCCGGTCTACCTGGAGGTGCAGCTGGGACTGCCCAAGCACACCACACACTGGAGACTAAATGCCTCCCTCCTCAAAGACAAAGGGGTACTAGAAGAACTCAAAGAATACCTGAAAATAACCCTAGAAGAGAACAGTAGACAAGAAACAACGCCACAAATACTATGGGATACAGTTAAAGCCTTACTCAGAGGCAAACTGATTTCAATAGCATCCCATAAAAACCGGGAAATGAGGCAAAAACAGCAGAAACTAATGTCTCAGATTAAAAAATTGGAAGATGCCCAAAAAATTAAGTGGGATGAGACCCAGAATAGGGAACTGATAACATGCAGGAACCTATTACAAAACATTCAAAAAGCGGAGGTAGAAAAGGCTTTGTTTTACTTAAAGCAAAGATACTATGAGGGAGGGCCTAGAGGCACCAAACTCCTAGCCTTTAGACTTCGCCAATATGCAGCAAAAGCCACAATAACTAAGATAGTATCCCCTCGGTCAGGCCAAATGATTAGACAGGCTTCACAGATAGCAGAGGCGTTTGTTGAATACTACTCAAAATTATATTGCTCAGAAGAGAAAGCCTCCAAACAAGACAAACGAAACTATTTGGACAACATCCCCCTGTCCCCGCTTTCACCGGACTCGGCTAGGATGCTGACTAGGCCCATTACCCAACAAGAAATAATCTCCACAATTAAAAAACTTAAGTCAGCCAAACGCCCTGGCCCAGACGAGTATGGGGCAGAATTTTATAAGACATTGACCCCAGAAACAGCTCCTCTGCTTCTTAAAGTTTTCTCAAACATTTGGTCTGGGGGAGGCCCCCCCTGGCAATACGCGACTATAACAATCCTGCACAAGGAGGGAAAGGACCCTTCAAAGTGTGAATCATACCGCCCCATTTCCTTACTCAATCAAGATTACAAGATTTTTGCTTTGGTCATAGCCTCAAGGCTAAACCCCATTTTACCAGATTTGATTCATTCAGACCAATCTGGCTTTGTTAAGGGGCGACAAGCCCCTGACAGAGTGCACGCTGCCCTGAATATGATAGATAAGATCCAACGTACCCGCACCCCAGCATGCCTGTTGAGCTTAGATGCCGAAAAGGCCTTTGACAGGGTCTCATGGGATTTCCTGTTTTCGGTGCTCGAGTATAGGGGATTCCCTGAATCCTTCATAAGCACTATGAGATTCCTGTACACAGGCCCCCAGGCATATGTTAGGGTGAATGGAGGACTGTCAAATAGATTCCAGTTGGGTAGAGGCACCCGGCAGGAGTGCCCTCTTCCCCCCTCCTATTCGCCCTGTACATTGAGCCCCTAGCTGAAGCCGTGAGGGGGACGGAGGACATAACAGGGATTGAGGTGGGCGGTATACAGAAAAAAATCCTGCTATATGCAGATGATGTACTGCTGAGCCTCTCCCAACCACATAGGTCCATAGAACAGATATGGCCCATTTTGGAGGAATTCGGAAAACATTCAGGATATTCCCTAAATAAATCAAAAATGGAAGCCCTAAGCTTCTTCTTTAGTCCTTCTGAGGATATCCGCCGACTCCTACCCCTAAACTGGTCCACTGATGGCATGAAATACCTGGGGGTCCATATCACTAAACACTCTTCCAAATTATTTAAAGCACATTATTCACCCCTAATGGCCTCTCTCAAGAAAGATATGGAAAGATGGCCTTTGACCAACATGCCCATGCATTCTAGAATTCAAGCTATAACAATGAGCGTCCTACCTAAATTCTTGTACTTGTTTCAATGTATACCATTACACATACACAAATCAAATTTCCAGCTATGGCATAAAATGATCTCCAGATTTGTTTGGGCTAGTAAGAGACCCAGAATAAATATAAAGATCCTACAGGCCCACCGAGAGGATGGTGGTAGATCCCTCCCAGACTTGGAGGATTATTTCCTTGTGGTACAATTGAAAAATGCACTCCGGTGGGTCAGTCACGGCTCCACCTCCGGCTGGAGAGGAATGGAAAGGGGATGGAGAAGGAAGGGGGTAGGTTACCTCTCGGAGACCGAATAGTGACTCCCCTTTTGTCCCACAATCACCCGATGCCCAAGCTACATTCTGTAGGGGAGGCCCTTCGCCCGGTCCACAGACTGTGGCAAAAATATAAATTGCTACCTTCTTTATGGCCACTAAAAAGACTGGCCTGGGCCAAGAATTTTCCTCCTAACCGCTTAGACCACACATACAAGCAGTGGAGTAAGACGGGACTGGAATACTTGGGGCAGTTTACTCAAGGGGGTCTGATTCAGGACTTTAATTCACTTAAAAACAGGTTCAACCTTAAAAGCTCGGACCATTTTAGGTTCCTTCAAGTAAGAACACATATAACATCCCTTCAAAGGAGACAGACGAACCCTGTCAGGGCTGCATCTCTTCTAGCAGCTATTCAACAGATAAAATCCTCCATAGACCAAAAGGGCCTGATATCCCTCCTTTACAAGGCTCTCAGAACCATAAGGGTAGACCCCCTCTCTAGGATCAAAAACAAGTGGCAGGAGGAAATCGGTCCTGACTCCACACCCCCTGACTGGAAATCTATTTTTAATATTGCCAGAAGAACGACCAGATCCCCTCTTTGGCAAGAGTTTGCCTGGAGGGTGAGGGTCCGCTTCTTCCTCACCCCCATAACACTGAATAAAAGAAACCCAAACTACTCAGCTAGCTGTTGGAGGGGTTGTGGGGAGGAGGAGGCGGGATACCTCCACACTTTCTGGGCATCCCCAAAGCTGTATGGTTTCTGGGCAGAAATTACATCAGCTATAAGAGAAATCCTTACACTAGCCCAGCCTCTGGACTGGGTGGAAATGATTCTGGGAATTCCTCCACCGGACATTAAGGGACCTGACCCATTGTACTTATCGGCAATCTTAATTACAGCAGCCCATAAGGCCATAACTAGGGCATGGCTCAGCCCTTCACCACCCAAGAGACAGGATTGGATATCAATTGTCAGGAGCCTAGCTGATTTAGAGGAACTCACCTTTAAAATAAACCACAAGACCTCACTTTATGTCCAAAGATGGTTGAGGTGGGCAATCTGACTACAAGTAGAAGGGGAAACATAACCTGGGAAACCGAATAGGGAACCCTCCTGCTCCTGGGTGAAGGCGACTCGTAGTAAACTAAAACTTAATAAATTAATAGTACTGTAACTAATGTGTTGAAGTTCAATGGACTTACTTTTCTTTATAATTTTAAGATAGAAGAAAGCTTCTTGTGTATTGAGAGAATGTATATTGTGCACACTTATAATGTACTGTGTTTGCAGTGTTGACTCTCTTGGATGTAATGAATTGCCCTGCAAAGCTTTAATAAAAATTAAAGTTTAAAAAAAAAAAATTGATTCTCTCTCAACTATCCTCCTTTCTCTCTAACTCATCCTTCTTCACACCCTTCCAATCTGGATTTTGGAAGAATCACTCAACCACTACTTTTCTACTTAGGCTTACTGATACCATCTTCACAGGAATGGACAATGGCCTAATCACATCTGCAATCCTTGTTGACCTTGCCAAGGCTTTTGACACCGTCTCCCACTCACTACTTTTGGACTCACTCAACTCAGCTGGCTTCTCTGACTCAGCCAGAAATTGGTTCAGCCCCTACCTGGTAGGGTGAACCTAATCAGTTAAAACAGCTGATGCTATACCCCCTACTCCTAATTACCACTGGTGTGCCACAAGGCTCAGTACTTGGCCCACTACTATTTTCCATCTTTATGAATGACCTCCCGTCCGCTTTTTTTTTTTTGTTGTTGACCGGGTATGTGCACTAGACAAATTCTGCCTATTTTCAGGCACGACCCAGGGGAGAGGGATACAGATGAATGCTAACTGACCTTGAACCAGATTAAACTGTTGGTGGTATTTTTAGTGAATTGGGGGAAATTTGACCAGGGCACTGGTGAAATTTCCCTGCTCTTTTTGATAAGTGCCATGGGATCTTTAACATCCACCTGAACTACCATCAGAACAGGCAGATGGGACCTCAGTTTAATGTCTCATCCGAAAGACGGCACCTCAGGAGTACAGCACCCCCCTCATGCTGCACTGCAGTGTCAGTACTGGGATTTAACCCAAGTATCTGGTGTGGGGATAGAACCCACAGCCTTCTGATCTCCTGGTCTCAGAGGTGAGTGTGCTATCTGCTGAGTCACTGACAATGCAGCTTGCTCCTCCTCCACTTCCATCCACATGCATGCTGATGATACTGTCCTGTTCTTCTCCTGCCAGAATCCCTCCGATTTGGTAGCTACACTGTAGCATATCTTCAACAAGGTTCAGCTCAGGCTAAGATCACATCAACTTTTCCTCAATGCCAAGAAGACAGTCTCCATGACCTTTGGCACTTGGCAGAGACTCTCACAGCTCCCCTCCCTGCCCACCTTCTACACCCTTGTTGGGACTACCTTTGAGGACACCACCTCCTTTAGGTACCTTGGTGTGTGGCTTGACCAACACCTTAACTTTTCTGGACATGTGGATGCCATCCTGAAAAAACTATGCCCCAAGCTTGGCGCTCTTTACGGGAACCATAGTTGTTTATCTCTATTGGCTAGGCATGAGATTGTCCAGAAAAGGATACTACCTATTTTCGACTATGGTGATGTAGTCTGGAGTGCTGCTCCCAAGTCTTCCTTAATCAGGCTGGATACTCTCTTCAATACTTCTGTTTCTTTGCTCTGGACCCCCCCCCCCCACTCACCATTGCACTTTATACCACTCTCTTGCACTTCTCTCACTTGAACACTGATGGCTCTCCCACACTGCTAAATTTATCTCGAAATTTTGGTTTGGCTCTCTACCCTCTTACCTCTCCCCCTTCCTATCTATTTCTCCCCATTCCTCTCACTCTCTTAGATCTACTGACTCACTCACCTGGGCAATCCCTTACCGTTCTACCTCAGTAAGGCAGGCCATGCTTTCATGTAATTTTCCAAAATTTGCAATTCACCACCCCACCAAATCAGACCCTCTCTTCCCCTTCATCCATTTCTACTTCCCTCCACAACTACTTCTTCCATAATTGTACTTACCCCAAAACTCTCCAATTTGCTCCTAATCCTCCCTTTCCTCATCCGACTCATGGCTCTCACAACTAACCTCTCCTGACTGCTCTTCTTTCTAAGTCTCTCTAAACCTTACACGCTCATACAGTAGTAGCCACAGACATTGCCAGCTATTTCCAGATATATCACAAAATTTCTAAAGAGTTTCTCTCCGCTGCCCCTACTGTGGAAATGCAGAAAGCAGGAGATTTCACTAGAAATATCACAGAAATTTCGGGGAAATAGCTGGCAATGTTTTAAAACTGCATTCAAAATGTATTTTTTTGACCTGGCTTTTGTTAATTGAAGTGTTTTTTATGTGGTTTTATATTTATTGGAATTTGTATAATGTACGTCATTTTACTTTATTTGTTTTAATTTATTGTACAGACGCCTTGGTTTTGGAAAGGTGCCTTTTTATAAATAAAAAATTGATTGATTGATTGAATGTCTGTGGCAACTACTGTATGTCCTTCCACCTCCCCTTCCCTCCACAATGTCTTCTTTCCTACTTACTTTACTCATAGTTTTTCCCTCCCCTATCCCCCACCTATTACCCATGCTCTTCAGCAGCTACTTTACCTAGGCTGCCTTTCCCGCCCTTCCTTATCCCTACTTGTTTTTGATAATTTGCACCACTTAGGCTCATGACTCTCTTGATCTGCTCTCCTAACTACCTTAATTGATGACTAACCTCATGTCAAGCACTTACAAATTCACCTATCTTGCTTCTATGATTAACGCATTTCCTATTCAATATTCATTGTATAACGCCTGTCATTGTTTTTCTATTCATTGTATTACTCACATGCACCTGCATTTGTATATCTTGTCTGTCAAATGTGCTCACATTATTATGTACTCCACTACCCTCTCCTCCAGGATGCACCGGGAGATGAGCAACTTGTTGTTCAGTGTGCTTTCCTGGTGAAATTCTTCAACAAATAAATAAATAAATAATTGTAAAGTCATATGTCTGCTGTAAGTTAAGAGTGTTTAAAACTGGCATCCAACTCATCTAGTTAATCTGAGTAGAATGGGGATGAGGGACTAGTACTATTAATCAGCTCTCATCATTCACATTCAGTATGGAAAGACTTTCCAGTGCTCTCTCTGACGGGGGGCAGCTTAGTTTACAGGTTCTAGTAATTTAAACTGGTGTTTGTGAGGTGGAGGTACTTTTGTGCAGGGTTTTTGTGTCTGGATCAAGGGCTAGGTAGGCGGGAGGTGGGGCAACTTGCTTTTGTGGTGGGAAGGATATACTGCTAGTTGTGACTTATTAGAAAACCTGACAGGGTATGGGGCCCCATAGATGCTCCACAGGTTGCGCTGACTTCACATTCCAGCCCTGTTTCAGAAGATGCTTCATTTGTAACTGTAGTGACCTTATTAAGTGAAAGAGATCAAGACCCAGGACAGAATGGGCAGGCAGACAGACACCATGATCAGAATCACAAAACACACACATCGGAGTTCTACAACAGAAGCAGACATGTTTCAGTTAACTAGCATCACACACGCATTCAGTACTGTGCTGGCTCAGGTAACATAGTAATTCAGTAGCTGTTGTAATTTAATCAAAAGGCACATCCCAGAGCAATGGCATAAAGGGCTCCAACTGCAACAGAACAAAGAAAGCACACTGTAAAAACATAACAGGGAGGCTTAAAGGGCTGGCATATGATTTCAAGTTCCAGGGTGGGAAGTTAAGCTACAGCATTGATGGAGACTATAGATAGGGCTAAACACAGACCAGTGGAGCAGGTACAGTATAACTTCTGTGGGCAGCAGTGGGTTCTAGGGCAGTGAAGGTCAGGTAACATACAATACTTCCAAAGTAGGAAAAACCTGTGCTCTGTATACAAAGGAGTGCTTCACCTACGTGAGTCCACGGCAGGACTTCACACAATATACCAAAGGTTATCTTTGTGAAAAACACGAATGGGAAGGTGAGCAGCTAGAGTAGGTCCTAAGCTTCAAAAAAAGCACTATAGATTTTCAAACCAAACACAGGTTCATTGTGCATACAAACAATGCAAATACATAGTGCAAATACCAGTACATAGACTCTAGACTTACCCCAGCCCAACAACCAACCACTATTAACCACAGCACTTAGCCGTAAGGCTCCCTCAGGAGGCCTGCCCCAAAGTTCTTTTTATGATAGCTGAAGTGCACGTGCTATACACAAAATCAATTATTCTTAATTAATTAAAGTCTCATTAAATCCTACTACAAAACGAATTAGAACAATAATTAAATATATAACACATGTAAATCTATACAGTTCACTGAGACCTAACTTGATTAGTGTTTAGCCCTTTAAAACATTCCTTTAGAAGTGGATACATTTCACAATAGCTTGTTATTTCAATTCTTTCAGTAAATTGTGTCCGAGCCCATGGTTAGGGTTAGAAGTAATGGTGGCTGACTGTTGACTGGCTGTTGGGCTGGGGTAGGTCTGGAATCTATGTACTGGTATTTGCAGCATGTATTTGCATTATTTGTTTGCACAATAAACCTGTGTTTGGTTTGAAACTCTATAGTACTGTTTGAAGCTTAGGACCTACCCTAGTGGCTCACCTTCCCATTTGTGTTTTACACAAAGGTAGCCCCTAGGTACCATACAGTACAGCAAAGTACAGCAAACCAGGAATGTAGGGCCAGTTAGAGAGGCGCGTTCACATGGTTGATAAATCTGATACACAATAAACAGCAGTGAAGCCAGCAATTGAAATCAAAGGGAAAACAGTTACAATGGCACTCCAACTTCTTTCTTATCTGTTTTGCCTTTTTTTTTTAAAGCAAGCTCTACAGTTTAGTGTGTTCACACAGGTGTTCTTTATTCACATAGGTGTTCTTTATTTTGCTCAGGTGCTTTTAGCTAAATAAAACAAAAAACACCTAAAAGTTTGGCTAAATAAGTGTTCTCCACGTTGCAATGTTAGCAGATGTTGGTGCATTAACACAAATGTTATAAAATGTCTATCTGAGGTGCATGGGTGGGAGGATCAATACAGAGAGACTGCTGGTGGAAAATCTTGTCAATCTTTAGCTGATTGCCAGTAGCTTTTTGGCATTTGGATGTGTGTAGATTTTTCCTATTGATGTCTTAAATCACAGTTTAATTTAAACAGTTCAGTGTGTGTGTGTGTGTGTGTGTGTGTGTGTGTGTGTGTGTTTGCACCCCAGCCAGTCATTCCTAACTCACCCAGGACAGTGCATACAGACAACCAAGAATGCCACTAACATCCTGACTGGCTCCACTATCAGGAGTCCGGTCAGTACTAAGATGCAAGGAAGTTTTTTTTTTGTTTTTTTTTTATAAGTACAATGAATCCCCCAAACCCTCACACACTGACTGTCCCACAGTCTACCTACTAGCTCCAGTATCAGCAGTCCAGTCTGGACAGGGATACCACACTTTTTTAATACAGTCAGTAAGTGAGAACAACTGTCTCCCATGGACATCTCTTCTGACTTGCATTTTTTGCGGGAGACAGATGCCATTTGTATGTTTTTTTCTTAAATTAAAAACTTTTCACTGGTGATCTCTCCCCCACCAATGCACCCACCCAATGCCACGTGACATGGATCTTCTAACTGGCTCTGTTGTCATTCTGGACAGCAGTATGCATCTGATGACCACTTGCAATATCAGTGGACTGCTCTGGAGAAATATGCCATTTGTCTGCTGTATTTTTATGTTGGCTTGTGCGCATGAGCAAGCAACATCTTGTGGTAGTAACACATTTCAGAGGTGTGTCAGTGTTGGCCAATGCAGGGGATGCTTTAGTGGGTGTGTTCCTCAGCTGCCAATCAGTGAGCATGCTGCTGATGACAGCAATTTCAGAGAGAGCCAAAGAGCTGAAATGAATCTGCTGCTGCAATCAGAGACAGGCTCGTCATTGCAGAGGTAGATGACATGCCTCCATTACGTGCCTTTCCTGGTGAAGCATTTGAATAAATATGGCGGCTCCTGCCATCTGTCACACAATCCCCAGAAAGTCGACATCAGGGTGCACAGTCCCCATGTCAGCACGTCCCCCCTCCCACATTATGTGACATGCTGTAACATGGTGGCTCCTGCCACCCACCACGCACTCCCAAAAAGCCAACATTGGGGTGCCCAATGCCCATGTCGGCATCACCCCTCTTAGTGTGTCTTTCCTGGTTAAACAGTTTCCCCTTTCCTTTCCGACATTGGGATGCCCACTCCCAGTGTCGGATGCGTGCGCCACCAACCTGTCTATACACCTTGCCAACATCGGGGTATCCAGTCCCCCTGTGGGCATCCCCCCAAATTGTGGCACACTGGGAGCCCACCCCAGTGTGCCTGTTTTTCTCCTTTCATGTAACCTGTAAATGAAGAAACCTTTCTCTCATTATCTTTTTTCCTGTAAACAAGAAAATGGTCCACTGTTGTCTCCCTTGTCCCCTTCCCCCATCCCTACCCTTCCTCTGTGCATCCACCCCCCACACCCCCTTATCCATACTTACCCTCCGGAGGTCAGAAGAGCAATCTTCTCTCAACCAGGACACATCTGCACTCTTCAAAGCCGAACTGCGAACTGAAGAAATGATGGTAAGCTTTATAATGGGAGGCAATGGGGGGTTTCAACTTAGGTTGATATCTCAGCTATTTTTTTTAATTTTGGCCCCAAATTTTCAATGTGGGGTTCTTGGGACCCCACCTCATGAACATGTCACTGTTATTTAGTTTCTCGGTCCAGAAAGGTGATTTCACAGTCACTGCACAGAATCGCCTTTTGGGATGAATAATGAAATGACAGTGCCACTGTTCATGAAGAGAGGTCCCAGAAAGCCCATGTTGCAAATTTGGTGAAAAGGTTCCAAAACATGACTGTGTTATGAGCGTGCATTGTGCAGTTTCTATGCATGCTCGTAACTTCGCCAGTTTTTAATGTTTTCTCTCCAGATTTTCGGCATTGCCATTTTTTCACACCTCCTTTTAGCTGTATAGCTGTCATTTTTCACATCCTTCCTGAAATGTGTTTTCACACCTGTGGCGCAGAATGGCATGGTCACTGTGGGAACTCAACTTTTGGGACAGATCAACAAAATCACAGTGCCACTGTTCGTGAGGAAAGGTTCAAAACTGACAGTGCCACTGTTCATGAGGAGAGGTTCAAAAATGCCCATGTTGAAAATCTGGTGAAAAGATTTTAAAAAATGATTGCGTTACAGGCGTGTATTGTGCAGTTTCTATGCACATTCGTAACTTCACCAATTTTTCATATTTTCACTCCAGATTTTCAACATTGCCATTTTTTCACACCTTCTCATGAACAGTACAGCTGTCTTTCACATCCTGCCAGAAATGTGTTTTCACACCTGTGGTATGAAATGGCGCAGTCGCTGTGCAAAACTACCTTTGGGGACTGAGTAATGAAATGATAATTCCACTGTTCATGAGGTGGGGGTCCCAAAAAGCCAGTTTTGAAAATTTGGAGTGAAAATACCAACAAAGGGTTGGGGTGTTAGGGTTTCCAACCATAATACCCTACTCTGTAGAGATTGACAGGCATCGAGGGTGTGACTTGGGATCATCGGCCATAATGCTCACACCATTTCACCCCCACGCCACAGCCAGTGACAGGCATTGAGGTGTGCCTAGGGGTCTTCAGCCCCAATGTTTGCCTCATTCTCCTATACCACACCCATCTCAGAGTATTTCTTTATGGAATGGGATGAGTATAAGACTCGAAGACCCCAAGGCACATCCTGACACCTGTCAGTGTCTGCAGGATAGGGTGAGGTGAAATGGCATGAGCGTTATGGCTGACAACCCAAAGACAGACGCCCAACACCTGTCAGTCTCTGCAGGGGTGGGGGTGGGGGTGGTGTCAGTTCAGGACTTCACTGCCATTCCTATTATGCCTCTATCTAACTCCTGCACTACCAATGCCAATGTCAGCAAGCCAACATTCGGCATTGACAAATGCTTGTTTTTATTAAAATAAACCCCACTCGCTAGGAAAAAGAGGATCCGTTTCATAAAGTTTGAAAACATTGCATTTGCTATGCAGTATGTAAATGCAGAATGCAGATTCTGGGCTCAATTTTCAAAAGCCTAAGAATGCCACAAGCCCCTGGTGTGCTGATCATATGGTGTCTGGGGCTTGCGGCATTCTCCTAGCACCGATTAGGATTTTCACTCCCATGCGCCAAATACTGCAAGTTAGACCAGCTCTTCCCAGTCTAAATTGTGGCATGCTGTGGACCATTTTTACAGGGCTTGTGCCAAATATTTGGCACAAGCCACCGTAAAGAGTGAAAAGTGTTGCAACTACATCCAATGTACTAAAATTGGGTGAAGTCACGCCAACGGAGTTTGGAACAGATGTGCCAAAGAATGGGGATGACACAGGACTTGACACAAGCCCTGTGCCAACCTTTGGAAATTGAGCCTGCTGACTTTAGGCGCAGTCAAAATAAGTGAATACAATGCTGTGGGTTTTTTTTACATTGTTTGCGCTTGTGCAAGAAACATTTTGCTACAGAGAATGGCATTTCAGAGGTGTGTCACTGACTAGCTGAGTTGGCTCAGTTGGCTTATCCTTCACAGACTAATGATCATGCAAGCTACGTGTGACAATGGTTCACAGTTTATGGGTGGAAACTTTGTGTAGTTGAAACAAATGAAACGCTCCAATGAAAGAGCACTTATTTGTTTCCTGCTTCTGTTGCACCCACTCCCCCTCCATTCCTGCATCCTGTTGTCCTGCTCCCTGCCCTCTCTCCCTTCCTGTCTCCACATTGTCTGTTGCCCCTCTCCCCTTCCTTCCCTTGTTTTTCATTTTATTTGGCCCATTCTGCATACACCAAGGTAGCTATATCCACAGATGTCACGGCTTGCTTGCAGCATTGGTAGCAGTAGCAGAGTCCATGAGGCTCAGTGCAAGTTGAAGATGAGTGGGGAACTGAACTGGGTGGGCAGTGAGACTGGAGACAACAAGTGCGAGAGAGAGAGTTGAGAGGTGAGCCACTCACCCTGCCCCTTGGTGCATGCCCTCCTCGATAGACTCAGCCCGTTGCCTGCTGTGTTGCAGTTCTCGAGTGGGTGATGATGTTGTTGGTTTCTACACATAGCTCGTCCCTCCTGAGCGACCTCAGAGTTTCAAAGGGGAATAACATTAAGTGCAGGGATCACAGACAGAGCTCAGTCAAATGGGACACACTGCAGACCTAACTTTCACCAAGCCCTGGATTCTCTGTTTCTCATTTAAGAGGAATTGTCACTTGACTGAGCAATTGTAACTCTCTGGCTAGAAAAACACAGTGCCTTTCTGACTGATTGAGGGCTACAGTGCCCAAGTCCCGAGAAGGTTCAAAAATAACTTTACCAAGAGAGGATGTCAACCAACACTGTCATCACTGTGCTACTAGCTGAGCTCACCCAGTCACGCTCGAGCCCAGCATAACTGGGCAAGCTCAGTCAGTAGCATGGCAATGACAGGGCTGGCTGGCATCCTCTGCTGGTAAAGGTGTTTTTTAACCCTGTCAGGACTTTGGCGCTGTAACCCTCAATCGGTCAGGGAGGTGCCACATTTTTCTTGCCAGAGAGTTACGACTTCTCAGTCAAGTGAAATCGACCATGATTTATCTGAGGACAAATGTGTTGTGTAGTGAGCAAAGTATTTTCCCAAGGCCTTTGGATTACCAAATGTACATAAACTATTTAGTGTCTCTTTCTTTCTTGCATTATTTGTTTTGAAGTGCACACAAATCTTTACACAGAATTCTGAAAACGTGACGCTGCACTGCCTGCTGGAACATAAGATATGCATGAACCAGAGCTGGCATAATAAAATTATTATACACTTTAATTTATAGCTAAAAATGGGAAAACCATTCTTTAATTCTCTTATTCAGATCTTCTCTAAGTATAACACTGGGTTGGATTTGGCAGGATTGCTGGCTGCAGTTACTTCGAGTGAGAAATGTCAAGTGACTGTCACATCCAGTCAGGAGTAACAGCCCCTGAAACATCTCACAGTAGCTAAACAAACTGCCATAAGCACCTCTCAAAATATAAAATACATCCACATTGAATAAGTGACTGAGAAATTCCAGGTGCATAGTGCCAAGAGAAATTGTTTGGTTCTCATGTCTGATCTAACAAGCATTTGTCAATGCTGAACATTACTTGCTTGTATTATTACATGCTCCTGGACTGTGTCTAAATGTTAGGTTTTATTAAAGTTCACCAGAACATGTCACCAGCTTTTTAAATATTTCAGCCATTTCACTTTTTCCGTAAATTTATTTGCCTTCATACTGCAGTGTTCCCTTTCAACACTCAAGTCTCAGAGCTGTTAACTATATACAATAAGGGGACTTGTGAAAATTATGAATTCACAATCATAACAATTTCACTAGTTTATTCATTTGTTCATTACTGCCTCTGCACTAACAGTGCCAAACATCTAAACAGCAAATAAAAGCAAGCAACGTTTGACATTGACAAATGCTTGTTTCCTTAGTGGCATTGCTTACTGTATGTATGTTACACTCCCTCCACCAACCCACACATTCATCCAACCAAGCACCCAGGATTCAAAATTAATAAAATAACATACAGGTAAAGATACAAAGACTGGGACTAGTGGGGACCTGCAGAGCAACTAACAACACAGGTGTGGCATCCAACAGGGAAGATAAAAACCTCTATAAAACAAGCATTTGTCAGTGATGAGTGTTTACTTGCTTGCATTTGCAGTGTAGTTTTAGGTTTAGATAGCAAAGATTGTAAACATGTCAAGTTAATGACACAAGTTATAACAGTGTGAATAAACTTGATATGTCATGTAGAACTCAAGTAAAGCCAGACTATTATTCTCTTAAACATATGCATTTACCAGGAGTTTGAATGCTTTTTTTTATTTCCCTTATTTTGTCTTACAGCAATCCTGTTTGGCAGGATTTCAATCCACCCTCCATACTGTACAGTATGTTTCCCATCAACTAAAAGGTCATGAGTATTTGGCCTCTCCTGTTGTGTAGGTATGGAGGTTCTCCATATGGTTACACATAAACTGACTACAACTGAACATTATACAGTACCTTTCCCTGCAGAATTTAAGAATAGGTGCCTTTTAAATAAAAAATGTAGCTATTCACTTTTTTTTACTGTGACTGGTGGTTGGAGAGTCAGAATTGTCCTGTGCCACAACCCTGGAATCAGTCTTTCCAGTTTTTGGGTAAACAAAATATTCACATGCCTGACATTCTGAAATCATACAGTAGTTCAGGGAAGTTAAATAGAGAATAATGGATAGGCAAGTGTGTGTTATGGATTTTTGTTTTACACACTGAGGTGTGTGATGACCCATAAACCTCAAGAGCGAAGCTTGAGAGGTTTACGAGGTGATCATACACCGAGGTGGTGTAAAAAAAACATAAACACACACTTGCTTATACTTTATGTTTTATAATTACTGGTGCAAGGAGTAACAGCAAATCTTTAGGCAACATGAGTAAAAAAACATTGTTTCATGAATACTATTTTATTTAACAAACATTTCTTTTTCAACAGACATACGCAGGATCATTAAACACAAGGAAAGAATACTTGACAATCAAAAAATTTCAGCTGTATGAGTGAATAAATACTGGAATTTTTGTTGAACATTCTTTTGGTGCTGCAGTTTTCTCGATAGTCCATCTAATGTTGCAGTTCTCTTGATCACGATTTTGACAATTGTTAGATAAATGTAAAAGATAAATATTTTAAACTGTAATATTCCCAAATGATTTAAAGAATTCAACTTTAAAATGATTTAAAAGTTCATTAATGTTGATGTCTGTATCATGAAAAAGATCTGGAAGTGGTGTCATGGAGAACGGGTCAGTGTTTTTGTGCATGTAACTTGAGAGTTGTTGTGCTTAATTTTCTAGTATTGGTAAGTTCAAATGTGAAAAGTGCATGGTGATTTTGGGGTTTTGAGGCGGTACTTAAGTGAGTGCCAGGGTTAGTCCTAGTCTGTATTGTATATGACCTATGGTCTGGGTCTCTTTGGTGCTGGTGCATGATGCATGATATTGATGCCCACTCCCTGGCTGAATACACATCGTGGGCCAAATAATGTCTACAGAGTCTTGGTGTTTACATCCATAGAGAGAGAAGCAGACACTGCCATTGTGACTGGAGATTTTCTTGTGGAAACATCGAGAGTTGGGGACTCTCTTGAGGTACTTGGGGAATAATCTGGGTTCAGTCCTTTGTTGAGGATATTCAATATTTGACTCTGTTTTTTCTCACTAAACACTGAATAGTTGTTAATACTTTGTAGACTTTTGTAGCTTAATACTTGTTGTACATCAGTTAGTGGAATGTTGGCATCTATAAGGTGCTGGATTGAAGTTTTTCTTGTGCTGTGATTAGTGATACTTTTCTCTTCAGGGATGCCAGTGTTTAATTTCATATTTTGTACCATTCTTCTGAGTTTGTTCATGCCAATTTTCATGGTTCTGAACCATAGTGATTTGCTAGGAATGTAGTTGACATTAGGGGAGAGATAGAAGGGAGATTCAGGGTTTAATATTGTATGAGGGTGGTTTCTTTTGTATAAGTTGTATGCTGTGAGGGGTTTCTGCTTCTGTCTGTGCTGTTTTCATACAGCCTGGGAGCTGCAGGGCACACATCTCTGGGGTTCTTCCCCAGTTATGGTTTTTGTTTGTCTCTCACGGTACTGTAAATAACGGTGCCCCCTCGCTGTCTCTGCACTCTTGAATATCTCCCCATCTTGGGTCATATTGTTCCTTAGTTCTTAAGGCAAAATGTAGTCCTATATGGAAGAAAATGAAGTTCAATAGCACTGTTGGATTTCTTATGGAAATTGTTCCTGAGGTGTACAACAGGTTGATGTTTTCCTCTAATAGTGGTCTATTGCTTTTCCCTAGTTTTTTCAAATATTTCCACGTAGCCCGCAGTGTTTCTTTAGTTTCTACAAAGTTGTTTTCTGTTCCCTGTAAAAAGACAGTGGGTATTTTTCTGACCTTAGGTACCTGTCTATGCTGGCCAGTATACCTTGAAGAGTGTCAGGCTCATACTTGGTGCCGTCAGCTTTCTTGGCATAATATGTACATTCACAGAATCACAGAAGTGTAAGAGTCAGATGCCAAGGGCCGTTTGGACTCGACCAATTATCATTACCCTGTATTGGCATATTTTTGTTTCCCGTGTATTCATTTAAAGATGCCTTAAAGGGGACAGGAAATATGTGCTAATTTATGTATTTATTTATTTATTTAGCTTTTGTTGACCGGGTAAGTGCACTAGACAAATCCTGCCTATTTTCAGGCATGACCTGGGGGAAGGGGATACAGATGAATGCCAACTGACCTTGAACCAGATTAAGCTGTTGGTGGTATTTTTAGTGAATGATGGAAATTTGGCCAGGACACTGGGGAAATTCCCTTACTCTTTTCGATAAGTGCCATGGGATCTTTAACATCCACCTGAACTACCACCAATCCAGGCAGATGGGACCTCGGTTTAACGTCTCATCCGAAGATGGCACCTCAAAATGCAGCACCCCTCTCATGCTGCATTACAGTGTCAGTACTGGGATATTAACCCAAGTGCCAGACGTGGGAACTGAACCCACAGCCCTCTGATCTCCCGGCCTCAGAGGCGAGTGTGCTACCTACTGAGCCACTGACACTATTAGCTAATTACTGATTAGCAGCTGTTAGCAATGTTACTACCAACAAAATTAAAAAACCTGCCTCCAAATGAGCCATATTGAACAGTACCTGAATAAACGCTGATGTGAAAACATTTTTTTTCAGTTGTTTCCTTTTTATAGACAACATTCTGCACAGTTCCCTTCATGGAACTAGTAATTTGGAGTGTTTACTATGTCATGGTTTGAGTACAGAATACTAAACATTAGCTATTGTCCTATCATAACCATATATAGAGTTCTGTGCGCGAACCGTGACATAGTTAAAATTCCAGATCATCGGTTCCATGAAGAGAACTGTAACAGAATGCTGCCCATAAAAACAAAACAATGCAAAATATAGTTTTTCACATCACTTTTTATGCAGGTACAGTTACATAGGGATCATTTAGGCTTATGGATATCATTTCTACAAATGGGAATGTCATGAACAGCTGCAGATTAGAAATCATTTCCTGTCCTCTTTAAAGCTGTTAATTGTGGAGTTAAGACACCACACTACTCAGAAGCCTATTCCATGCAGTGACTAGTCTTTGACTAAACCACTGCTCTCTTAAATTTGTCCTGTAATGTTCCCCTTGTAGTTGGTATTGGTGAAATATGCTGCTTTTTTCTATGTTTCTAGCAAGGCCAATTGTTTTCCATAGGTCTTTGGGTTTTTGTGTGGTTTATGTATGAAGCACATATCTCCTCTATGTCTCCAATATTCATACTGTACAAACCAAGGTGTCTCATTCTCACTATATGGAACATTTCTTAGGTGGTTAATTATTTTTGTTGCCCTCCTCTGTACCACTTCAATTGATTTGCTGTCCCCAACCTTGTATGGTACCCAAAACTGGACACAATACTCCTAGTGTGGTCACACAAGAGTTGTATACAATGGTAGCATGAATCTCCTATCACTGCTTTTGATGTTTGCCTGAATACATCCCAGCATTTTATTTGCCCTACTGACTGCAGCCTTATATCATTCAGTGGATGATAAGTTGTTTGATGCCATGACTACCAGATCTTTTTCTGTTTCTGACTCAGGAATCATTTTTCCATAGAGATAGTAAGTGGCCTTAGAATTATTACTGCCCATGTGCTTAATTTTTCACTTTTCTAAATTGAGAGTCATTTGGTTCTGGTTCATCCATTCTCCCACTTGGTTTATTTCTGACTGAAATTTGTGTATAGACTGGTTATCATTCACTATACTATTTTGATGTCACCTGCAAATTTAGCACACCAACAACAAGATGATATTGTAAAGGTGTTACGTATGTACTGAACAGGATTGGGCCCAAAACTGATCCTTGTGGGACTCAACTTGTAACATCCACTCAAGGTGAATAATGGCCTGCTAGACATACTCTGTTTTCTCCCTTAACACAGAAACATAGAAGTTGATGGCAGAGAAGGACCGTAACGAGGTTGCGAAGAAAGCACAGCAGTTGGACCACAGTGGGCTCAGGAAGGGTGAGGATGGTGGAACAGAGGCACATCCAGTCAGTTGTTCCACTGCACAATCCATACACCATTCTGGGGGAGCATAGCTCCCCTATGGATGCACCTGCAGAGGAGACTAAGGAGGCTGAGGGCAGCTGTCACATGGGAGGCCCACAGGAAGGAGACAGAGGACACCACAAGGAAAGGAAGCAGCTCCTGGTGGGGGACTCAATTATTAGGGGGATAGAACTGGGGGGAGCAGGGAAAACTGAAGTAAGGTGCTGGTGCCATGGCTTGGAGGGACAGGAAGCGCATCCTCAGGATCACGAGAACAGCTGCACGGGAGTCTGAGCTGGACGTCATTGTCCACCTAGGGACAAATGACTTGGCTCATCATGAGATTAGAGCAGTGCAGAAGGACTTTGTAGAATTGGGGAGGGGCCTAAGACAAGTAGCACACACAGTATCCTTCTCAGAGGTGCTGCCTGTCAATGGCATGAGTGAGGCAAGGGTACTTTGCACCATGCAGTTTAATGAATAGTTGAAAAAATGGTGTGGAGCACAAGGGTTTGGCTTCATTGGGGACTGGGGTTCCACCTGGAGGGACACCAGCCTATACTGGCAGGATGGCTGCATCTGTCCAGGAAAGGAACAAGTCTTTTGAGCAATCGGTTTAAATGCTTCATTGGCAAGCTTTTAAACTAGTCAAGGGGGGAGGCACTGATAAGCAACAGGAAAATCCCAGCCTCTCCCTACAAAACAGGGTACTAAATGAGAAGAAGACTGAGGTAGAAAGGTCAGTGTGGGATGCTGCAACAGAAGGTAAAGCCATCAAAAATGGAGACAATGAGTACCAATGCCCGTAGTCTGAGTAACAAGCTTCCTGAATTAGTGGCCTTGATGGAGGAGAACATCTGGATATCGTGGCAGTCACAGAAACATGGTACACACAAAACCATGACTGGGACGTAAACATACCAGGATACACTATCTACAGGAGGGACAGGGAGGGTAAAGAGGAGGAGGTAGCTCTTTACATAGGGGAAGGAATCAAAGCAATAGAACAAAAGGGTAAACAGGGAGGAGAAGAAGCACTGTGGGTCAATTTGGAGACCGCAATGGCACCACAATCTGCACAGGGTTGTATACAGACCCCTTTTCAGGGGAGGAAATGGACAAGGAAATGATAGAAAGTATACTTAGAATGGCAGAAAAGGGGAGATATTGCTGATGGGTGATCTGAATATGCAGATGTTAACTGGAGTGCAGTTGCAGCAGCCACTTCTAAAGTTGGGGTTATTCTAGATGCCCTACAGGGGGCATGCCTTAGACAACTAGTATTGGAGCCCACTCGAGAGGGAGCAATCTTAGACCTGGTTCTCTCAAATGGAGATGAAGAGAGGATCACAGATGCAGAAGTGGGTAGCCATCTGGGAACTAGCGACCATCGAACAGTATGGTTCACAATAAACACAGCAATAGAGTCACGCCATACAAAGACAAAGGTACTGGATTTTAGGAGGGCTGACTTTGCCAAAATGGGTGAGTGCCTAAGGAATGTACTAGCAAATGGGCAGGAAGGAGGGGTGGAAGAACAATAGGGAATAATAAAACTGCCATCACAGAGGTAACAAGCCTTTGTGTAAAGCAAATAAACAAACGAATGATGTAAGAAACCACTATGGTTCCAAAGGAAGTGGCAGTGAAGGTTCAAGAGAAAAGAAAGCATTCAGGAAGTACAAGGAATCACAGAAGGAGCAGGACAGAGAACTGTATCAGTTAAAGCAAAAGGAAGCTGGGAAGGCAGTCAGAACAGCAAAAGCCCAAACCGAGGAAAAGATAGCCAACTCAGTTAAGAAGGGGGATAAAACCTTTTATAGGTACATCAGGGAGCAAGGAAGACCAAGGGAGGGATAGTGAGGCTTAATAAAGGGGAGGGAAGGTGGGCAGAGGGTGACTGTGAAAAGGCAGAGATACTAAACAAATATTTTTGCTCAGTATTTACAAAGGAAGAGGAGGAGGTACATAAAACAAACAGTAGAAACACTCTGGATACAGAAGTTGATACCAGCCCATTTACAGAAGAAAGGGTTCTGAAAGAACTCTTAAAACTGAAAGTGGACAAAGCAATGGGGCCTGATGGGATTCATCCCAGAATTCTAAAAGAACTAAGGGTAGAACTAGTGACACCACTGACTACCTCTTTAACAAATCATGGGAGGATGGGGTGGTACCTGAGGACTGGAGGAGGGCAGATGTGATTCCCCTTCACAAAAGTGGGAGCAAGGCAGAAGCAGGAAACTACAGACCTGTTAGTTTAACCTTAGTGGTAGGGAAAATGATGGAATCACTTCTGAAGGAAAGAATTGTTGAGTATCTAGAGGCCAGAGGGGCACAGGACCCAAGGCAGCATGGATTCACAGCGGGAAGGTCATGCCAGACAAATCTGATAGATTTCTTTGACTGGGTGACCAAAGTAGTTGATCAGGGAGGGGCTGTGGACATGGCCTACCTAGACTTTAACAAGGCATTTGACACAGTCCCACACAAAAGATTAATATACAAGTTAGCCAGCCTGGGAGTGGGTCCCAAGATGGCAGCCTGGGTAAAGAATTGGCTGGAGAATAGGACACAGAGAGTAATAGTAAATGGAGTCCACTCTGAAAAGGGGGTTAGTAGTGGGGTACCGCAGGTTCAGTGTTAGAGCTGGTCCTCTTCAATGTCTTTATAAGCGACATTGCAGAGGACTGGAAGGAAAAGTATGTCTCTTTGCAGATGACACAAAGATCTGCAACAGAGTTGATGCACAAGGTGGGGTGGAAAGGATGAGAAGGGACTTGGCAAGGTTAGAGGAATGGTCAAATGTATGGCAGTTTAGATTCAATGCTAAGAAGTGCAAGGTAATGCACCTGGGAAACAAAAACCCAGGGGAAGAGTACACAATGGGGGCTGAGATACTAACAACAACAAAAATGGAAAGGGACCTGGGGGTAGTCATATCTGATGACCTAAAGGTGGGCAAGCAATGTGAGAGGGCAGAAAGGAGGGCTGGAGGGATACTGGGATGTACAGGGAGAGGCATCACCAGTAGAAAACAAGAAGTTATTATCCCTCTGTACAGACAGCTGGTGAGACCCCATCTGAGCACTCGTGCAGTTCTGGAGACCCAATCTCGCAAAGACATAGACACGATGGAAGCTGTCAGAGGAGGGCAACTAAAATGGTGCAGGGTCTGCACCGGAAGACATATGAAGAGAGACTTAAGGAGCTTAATATGTATAGCCTCGAGGAAAGGAGGGAGAGGGGGACATGATAGAAACTTTCAAGTACCTCAAGGGAATCAACAAAGTCCAAGAGGGTAGCATCTTTCAAAAAAAGAGGTGTGCAAGAACAAGGGGTGCAATTTGAAGATAGAAGGGGCGGCTCAGAGGTAATTTAAGGAAGTATTTTTTCACAGAGAGGGTTGTGGATGTATGGAACGGCCTTCCAGAGGAGGTTGTGGAGTCAAAAACAGTGGTGGAATTCAAGCATGCATGGGACAGTCATAAGGAAATTCTAGGGGTTGGGGGTAGGAAGAAGTAGGCTGCTGGTTAACTAGGATCTGCAGCTTATCCATCAGGTAGGGAAATGGGCAGACTGGGTGGGCCAAGCGGTCCTTATCTGCCGTCAAATTCTATGTTTCTATGTAACTCCCATCCAGTCTGCCAATTTTTTTCTACCATATGAATGTGCCATAGGCCTTTACTCTGTCAATGGCCTATTCATACTCATCTGTATTGCTCCCTTATGCCTATCACATGCTTGTTTGAAGCCTTGCACTGTATTCATATCCACCACTTCCTGAGGTAGGCCGTTCTGTGCATCCATCACCCTTTCTGTGAAAAAGAACTTCCTCACATTACACCTTAATCGGCCTCCCTTTATTCTCATGCTATGTCCTCTTGTCCTGCTATTTTTTTTACATTTAAACATGTTAGACTCTTTTGCCTTGTTAATGCCCTTAAGATGTTTGACTGTTTCGATCATATCACCTATCTTCCTACTTTGCTCTAGGGTATACATGTTGAGCTCTGTTAATCTGTCCTCATATGTTTTCTGATGCAGTCCCTACACCATTTTGGTTGCCCTTCTCTGGACTGCCTCCATTTTGTTAATGTCCTTGTGCAGGTGCAGCTTCCAGTACTGCATACAGTACTCCAGATGTCTTATAAAGAGGGATTAATACCTCCCTCCCTCACTCTTATGACTTGTGATACCCATACTAATACACCCCAACATCCCTCTAGCCTTACCTGCTACTTTAGTGGTCTGCTTGGATGATTTTAGGTCATCTGTGATGATGATGCCCAAGTCTCTTTCTTCCCTTGTGATTGCCAGCAACTCCCCTCCCAACCTATAGGTAGCTTCAGGGTATTTCTTCCCTATGTGCATGATCTTGTACTTCTTTGTGTTAAACCTCAGTTGCCACTCTTCTGACCATTTTGCCAGTTTATCCAGATCTCTTCTCATTCTGCCACCCCATCTGGATCATCTACTCTGTTGCAGATCTTGGTGTCATCTGCAAACAGGCAAACCTTACCCTTCAGTCCATCTGCAATGTCACTGATGAAGATATTAAGAGGAATGGCCCCAGGACTGATCCCTGAGGTACCCCACTTGTGACTTGCATCTCTTCTGACTGTATACCATTTACCACCACTCTCTGTTTTGTGCCCGCCAACCAGTTTCCCACCCAGCTGACCAACCTCTGATCCACCCCAAGCCTACCCAGCTTTTTAATCAGTCTTCCATGTGGAACAGTATCAAAAGCTTTGCTGAAGTCAACATAGGCAATGTCAACTGCACCCCCTTGGTCCACCACTTTGGTTACTCAGTCAAAGAAATCTATGAGATTAGTCTGACAGGACCTTCCTATTGTAAACCCATGCTGTCTTGCATCCTGTGCTCCTATGGATTCCAGGTGTTGCACTATCCTTTCCTTAAGGAATTCCTCCATAATCTTGCCCAATACTGAGGTAAGGCTGACTGGTCTGAAGTTCCCTGCCTCCTCCCTGCTGCCACTCTTGTGGAATGGGGTCACACAAGCCCTTCTCCAGTCTTATGGGACCTCTCCTGTGCTCAGAGACTCACTAAACAGTTCTGCTAATGGTTCTGCTAGTTCCACCCTTAGCTCCTTTAGTACCCTGGGATGTATGCCATCAGGTCCCATTGCCTTGTCCACCCTGAGCTTAGTGAGCACTTATATGACCCTTTCTTTTGTGAAGGGACTTGTGCATACCTCCCTCCACTGTGTCCATGGTGCTGAGCTGTGGGCCCTGCCCTACCATCTCCTCAGTAAATACTGAGCAAAAGTATCTGTTTAGGATAGATGATTTTCCTTGGTCCTCCTCCACACACTCCCCCTTATCCCCTTTAATCTTAGCAATACCCCCTCTGGACTTTCTCCTTTCACTAATGTATCTATAGAAAGTCTTGTCCCCTCCTTTTACTGTTAGTGCTAGTGTTCCCTCGGTTTGGGCCTTTGCCTGCCTTTCTGCCTTCCCTGCTTCCCTTAGGGAAATTTGGTATGCCTCCCCATCTTTGTCCTACTGCGTTCCTTTTTTTTTTCTTTTTTTCATGAGGTTCAGAAATGGATTTAGAAGGTACTTATCTTCTGATATTGATTATTCCCTTCTTATCATTTCATCATAGACTCCTATTCTACACTAATCTAACCTATGGAAATGAGCCGGGGCATCTAACTTTAAATTTAAAATATTTTATCTTTTTAATTTAACTATTGTATACATTTCCCCCCCTTTTTTGTTTGCCTATAATTTATTTGATTTTTAAATTCCTTGTTGAAGGAGATTTTGGAAGGGTTGCCATGTCTTTACATAACGTATTTCTTGTTCTTCTTTCAGAAATTGTATTTTTTCTAATTTCATAGTGTCTATCATGTACATTAACCAAATTTTTGAGTTTGAGGGATTGAATCTTTTCAATTTAATAAGATAACATTTTTTGTAGTTGTTATGGCTGATATAACAAAAGCTTGTTGATATTTATCCAAATATTCCGGTTGGATATGAAGTACAAACATAGTAAACAACATTTTAAATAGACATTGCTTATTCAGTACTTTATTTATAATTTGATATATTTCAGCCCAAAAGTTTGTAAGTTTCGAGCAGCTATGCATCAAATGTATAAGAGTGCCCAAAGTGCAAGGGCATCTGGGGCATTTATCTATTATATTAGGATTCATTTTATGCAATCTATATGATGTGTAGTATGTCCTATGAAGAATATTATATTGGATTTGTTGTGCTCTACTTGACCTACTATTTGTATTTTATTTATTTATTTATTTATTGATAACTAGGATTAACACCTTTCAGCTGGTAGCTTGTTTACAAAGGTTCCCCATCAGTTGGAGGGAAGACAGTATTACAAAGAATTAGACAACAGAGAGTATAAAACATGGACGTTAATTACAGCAGTTTATACAAGCAGGTTTGTACATACAAGACATAACAATAGAGGGTAAGATACCCTCAGTTTGCATATATAGTAGTTAGTGGAGAGAATAGTTGGAGGCAGGGAACGAGGAGATTAGAGAGGGGGTAAGGTGGTAGTAGGTGGGGAAGGGTGGTGAGGTGAGAAAGAGAGAGATGCAGCAGTCATGGACTTTGTCAAGGGAGTGGGTGTGGGGGGAGTGAGGGGAGGTTGGAAGGCAGTGAGTGGCCAAGCCAGAGCAGCAAGCCACTAGGTGGAAGGGTAGTAGGGTGAGGGAGGGAGTGTAAGGGGAGGGTAGAGGTGGCAAGGGACCATGCCAATGCAGGGAGCCACTAAGAGGCAGGGCAGAGACTACTGGCAAGGGGGACTAGTGGTAGCAGTCACAGGTGCTGGATGCAGAAAGATGTTGGAGTAGCAATCTCTTGAAAGGGCCCAGAGTAGGTTAGTTGTAGATGTCCTGGCTGAGGGCATTAAACCAGAGGGGTGCTCTGTAGGCAAAGGAGCATTGACCCTGCATCATTCAAAGATGAGGAACATGGAAGAGGTGAGTGCTGGCACTTCTTGTTTGTTGCAAGTTGTTGCTATGTGGTTGAAGTTGGTTTGCTGTACCATGGGGGAAGAATACCAAGTAGAGTCTTTTTGGCCAGCAAACAGTTTTGCTAGTGTAATCTCCCACTGAGCTGGAGCCAGCCTGTTTGAGCATAGAGGTCACAGGTATAGGTGAGACGTTCTGCTCCTGTGAGCAATCTGCAGGCTTTGTTCAGTGCAACCGATATTCTGCAGAGAGCGGTGTGGCAAGCAGCACCGTAGATAACCAAGCCATAGTCTATGACAGAAAGTATGGAGCTGTTGATGGCTAGTCTATGGGCGTCTGAAATGAGACAGTACTTATGCCTGTGGAAGAGACCAATTTTTGTGGTTGGCAGTCCTAGAAACATTGCTGATGTGCTGGTCATAGGCCAGACTGCTGTCAAGTGTGACCCCAAGATATTTAAAGTGCTGGGTGTGTTCGAGTAGAGCTCCAGATTGGGTACTGATGTTGAGAGCGTGGGACTTATACTTGTTCCGAGTGCTGCAGGACAGCATGGTTTTGGTTTTTTAGCTGTTTAGGATTAGTTTATGGTTTGGGAACCATTCCTCAACAATCCAGAAGCTTTGTTGCAGATTGCCCTCAAGTTGCTCTGGGTCTGGGCAGCTTGTGAAGGTTACTGCATCATCTGCATAAAGTAGCATCTGCTGTGGGCAGTGGCATGGTAGATTGTTGAGAAAGATGCTGAAAAGGAGCGGTCCCAATATGGAGCCTTGGTGGACACCAGATCTTACAGGCAGATGGTCAGAGAGGACATTGTTGATTTTCACTCTTTGTGTATGTTGTCCTAGGTAGCTTTTGAACCAGAGAGTTGACTTTGCAGAGAGGCCTATGGAGGTTAGTTGGTTTAGGAGGAGGGAGTGGTGGACAGTATCAAAGGCCTTTGAGAGGTCAATGAATACTGCCCCTGCTAGGGTTCCTTGTTCCAAAGACCGGTGAATAAAACCAGTGAGTTCCAGTAGTGCTGCTCTGGGGCATTGGATTGAGTATTTTACAAGATATTCGACCTGCTGGTCAGCCACTATGCATTCTAGTGCTTTGAAGAGCGGTGGCAAAATTGAGATAGGTTGGTAGTTTGACAGCGATGCCCTGTCGCCATTCTTGTGCACATCAATCACGATGGCTGATTTCCACAGCTGTGGGAATTGTGATTGGCAGAGTGATAGGTTCAGCATCTTAGTTATAGGGAGGAGAACTTCTTCAATAGTGAGTGCAACAAGTTTGAGGTCCAGTGTGTCTGCACTTTGTCATGATTTCCCAAGCACTTTGTGAAGGTAGTTTTTGACTAGCGAAGGGGTAAGCTTCTTGAAGTAAGGTGGGGCAGACTGATGGTGAGCATCAGTAGTAGAGGTGTTGGAGCTTGGTGGGTCCTCAAAGAAGTCTGGGGGAAGTGTCCCAGAGAGGTCTGAGAATGCTTCATTGAAGGTGTTGGCTAAAGTTAGGGGGTCCTGGGTAGGGGTACCCTGTATGTTGATTAGGTTCAGTGCCGACTTTACATCCTTCCCTAAGACTTCCTTCATATTGGTCCAGAAGTTTTTCCCATCACCTCAGGAGGCAGTAAGCAACTCCTTGTGGTGATTTGATTTAGCCTGGCGTATTTCCCGAGTGCAAGCATTTCTGGCTTGCTTGTAGGCTAGTATGGCTGAGAGTTTACCCGATTCTCTGGCTAGGTGCCATAGTTGATCACGCTTCTTCAATTTTCCTATGAGGTCAGATGATAACCATGGGTTAACAGTCCCCCGTGCTTTGACCTTTTTGTGGGGTGCATGCAAGTCACAGACTTTCATGAACTGTTTGATAAAGTAATCCAAGGCAGTATTGACGTCGGTAGTGCGGTCAATTTGTGACCAGTTGGTGTTGGCAAGATCATGTTTCAGGGACTCAAGATGCCCATGCCTTAGTTTCCTACTAAAGGTGAAGTGAGGAGGAGGCTTGAGGAATTTGTTTGTCCAGCAACAAGAGACTGGGGAGTGGTCACTAATAGCGTCCGGGTGCACTGTCACATTGGTGAGTCATTCTGGGTTGCATGAAAGTATCCAGTCTAGGAGGGTGCTGATGCCCTTTTGTAATTAACCCTGGTGGGGGAGGAGACAATCTGGGTGAGATAGACTGCGGAGATGTCATCCCTTTATGTGCCTGCATCAGGTGAAAGCCAGTTGATATTGAAGTCACCTAGTAAGATGGTCTCAGAGTTAGAGGGCAGGCCATGGAAGAAGTCCACAATACTCTTGAAGCCCCTTTTGTGATTATTAGGGGGAACGTAGACAGAGACGATAGTTAGGGCTTTGTAGTGTGCCCCAAGTAAGGCTTTTATTGCTAGTGCCTGGGCATTAGGTCCGAGATCCGCCTGGGGGAGGACGTGCCCTTTGATGGAGTTCTTGATGTACATCGCACAACCACCTCCTTTCTTGGTAGCCCTGTCAAGCCTGAAAATGTTGAAGCCAGTGACAGCAACCTCATTATCAGTGATCTTGGGTGAAAGCCAGGTTTCCACTACGGACAGAATGTCAGGGTTGTGCTGTGTGGTACAGGCTTGAAGTTAATCCAGCTTGCTTGGGAGGCTCCGGATGTTTATTGATGCTATCTTGATTGTTCCATGGGTTGGGTGTTTTAGTGGGTGAAGTGGACTGAATGTATAAGAGGCTGTCATCATTTTAGTCCACAATTCTACAGGGATTTTTTCTGAGATTTCTTTTGTTGTAGTTGTAAATAAACTGGTATAAATCTTCAAAATGAGTTTTTTATTCTCACTCTGATTTTTTAATATATCTAAAATTGGAGTAGATGTTAATTTAATGAACCATTAGTTTTAATAATATAGTTTTTTATTTGTAAATACTGGTACCATTGAAAAGACAGTACATTACACTTTTCTTTTATTTGATCTAAAGCCATAAATTGGTTTTCCTTAGAGAGTTGCCCCAGCTCAAATAAGCCATGTATTGCCCAATCTTTCAACACTTTATTTTTTACTGTCCATGAAAATTTATAATTATTATAAATTGGAGTATTCGGAGTAGCTCTAATTTTATATTTCAATAGTTTATGCAATGTGTACCAACTCTCCACTGTTAACTGCATTGTTGTATATTATTTTATCCTCTGTTTGTTCCCTGATATAAACCTGAAAAAGCAGATTCATTAAATCTGGATATTCATTCTGTGCATTCTCCATTTCTGCTGATACACATTGCACGCTACTCTTATTCCAATTCCAAATGATTGTAATTTGTGCAACTAAAAAATATTTATAAAAATCAGTTAGTGCTAACCCCTTGAGATCTTTTGAAAGAATTCGTTTATCATATGAGATTCTAGGTCTTTTATTTAACCATATAAAATTTGTCGTTTCTTTTTCATAGTCTTTTGAAAAATATTTCAGGAACAGAGATGGGGAGGACCTGAAACAGATACAATGACCTGGGAGAATCTTCATTTTAATCACATTAATTCTACCCATTAATGTGAGAGGTAGGGTCCGCCATCTCTCCAAATCAGCTCTTATTTGAAATAAGGCATTATGATAATTTTCAGTGTATAAATTGCCCAGATTATTACATAGGGAGATACCTAGATATCTAAAGGAGTCAACTATGGGGCATGTACACTCATCAGGTGACCGAAATTTATACTTATTGTTGATTTTCAATATTAATGATTTATCATAATTTATTTTAAATCCAGCTTCTTTTCCATACAGTTCTATTATGTTAACAAATTCTTTAATTGAATCAAATCCTTTATTCAAATACAATAACACGTCATCTGCATATAGACTAATTTTATGGCACTGCATTTCATAATTGATGCCTTCGATCCCTGGGTTCTGCCTTATTGCCTCTGCAAGAGGCTCAATACTCAATGCAAAAATTAGTGGGGATAGTGGGCACCCTTGTCTTGTCCCTCTTGAGAGATTAAATCAAGATGACTGGAGGTTATTAATTTTAATTTGCGCTCTTGGTGATTTGTAGATTATTTTAATCCAGTTTATAAGGAAATCCTGAAGTTCATCCTCTGAAGCACATTAAAGACAAAAGACCATTCTACACGGTCAAATGCTTTTTCTGCATCTACCGTCAAGAAGATAGAATACTGATTTTTACTATTTTGCATTAGAATTAATGTTTGTCCTACATTTTCTGATGTTCTTCTCCCTTTAATGAATCCCTTTTGCTCTAAAACTATCAGTTCTGGTAGTGCTTTCTCCATTCTCTTTGCTAAAATTTTAGCAAATATTTTATAATCAATGTTTAGCAATGATATCAGTCTATATGATTTACAGAGTTCAGGGTCTTTATCAGTCTTCAAAAATAAATGTATATGCGCATCAGAGAATTAATCCGGGATCCTTCTAGACTGGAAACTTTTATTGAAAAGATTTGCCAGCACTGGAGCAAAAAATTCCAGCTGTATTCCATCAGACCCTGGTGCTTTCCCCAATTTCACATCCTGCAGCAGTGTCTCTACCTCCATACTTGTAATTAGTAGCTCCAGGAGCATTCTGGATTCACCTGATAATTGTTTCAGTGTTACATTATGCAAAAAACTAGTCTGGGTTTCTTCTCCAGTAACTGTTTCTCTCTGAGACGTATAGAGTTCCTTGTAATAGTCTAAAAATACCTTTGTTATATCTTCAGGATTACAGAATATCCTTCTTTGCTTATCTTTCATTTATTTGATAAGATTATGCTCTTGGTCCTTCTTTAACTGCCAGGCCAGGAGCCGCAATGGTTCATCAAAATTAATATAATAATTCAGTCTCGACCCTAACAATTGTTTTTCTGCCTTTTCAGTGATCAAAATATTACAGCCTTCTTTTTTTTCAATAATAGATTAAATGTATTAAGGCCATAAGTATTACAATGTATTTGCTCCAGTGCTAGCAACTGTCCATTTAATGTTTGTTGTTGTGCCCATTTCCTCTTTCTAATTCCACCGATTTCTTGCAGTTTACCCCTTAGCCATGCCTTAAATGCATCCCATACTGTCATCTCATCTGTCTGTACTTAAATTCCTTCTCAGCAACCAGGGATAAAAGATGCTTATTTCTCTCTCCTCCATAGCGATCTTTAGCTTTTTATCCTCCTCCTGCAATCATTGCATCAAATTTCTTTCTTTCTTTTTCACCAAGTCAGGAAGAACACGTTCTGTTCCCAGCTCAGTCTCATTCACAGCCACTACCATTTCCATTATTTCTGTAGAATTAGCCTCTAGGGTCGGAGAAGCAGGAAAGGAGGACTGCTCCCCCGCTTCAAGTTGCATCCATTCTCTCACTACCATGAAGACAGGCTATCTTGATTGATAGCCAGATGGGCAAAGGTTCCCTCTGCTAGGAATAGTAGGGAAGTTTTCCTAGTGTCATGCCCAACATTCTGCTTGTCAGTGAAACACACATCAAGATACACCTGGAAACAAGCTGCCTTTTGTATTGTACAGTAGATGCTTATTGTTGATTTTAACCTTTTGTAACTTCCTGAGTTGTACCTGAAAATAGGCATTTATTTGTCTAGTGCGCTTACCTTGTTACAAAAAGTAAATTAATAAATATATAGAGAATAATGCAGGGGCAGCCATGCACAGTAAGGCTGTGTTTCCATTGAGGGGTTCTGACGACATCATAGGGACCATGAGAGCGAAGCTCAAGAAGTCTTTGATGTCATCAGAACCCCAAAAAGGAAATACAGGCTAGCTGTGCAAGGTTGCACATATGTTGTTTTGTAAAGCATATGGTTTGAAATGTAAAATTTTAAAAACTTCTGCTTTTTCTTGCCAAAGAAATCATGGGTTTAATTTTTAATTTTTAAAAAAACACCCTCATCCAGCTGCTCAGAACCCACATGGATGAGAGTATGTTTATGTTTTGCAAAACAATTAAACAAGAGAAGAGTTTCTGTAAGTAGAATGAACAAAGGGGGTGATTTGATACCTTTTATTGGACCAACAAGACGTTTACAGAACAAAAGCTTTCAGGCTACCCAGAGCCTTCTTCAGGCCATAGCAGTTTCTACAAAAACACAAACTAAAATACTTCCTTTATTTATTGAATTTTGTTAACCAGGTAGCCCAACTGAGACAGACAGACATCCATATTGCAGGGGTGACCCGGAGTTAGTTACTGGTACATTAAAGGCAACATTCAAAGGCAATGCCAAGAGACAAAGATACAGCCATGAATATTCAGGAGGAAGGATGGCATATGAAAACATAGGCACCAGAAATGGGGGGGCAGGAGGGGCGGCCGCCCCACTGCTTTTTTGTGCACCAGAAGATTGCACCTATATGCTGCAGAATGAATTATACTTGGGTGACAGAACAGTACTGCAGTGCTTGCTCCGTCCTAGCTCCTTGCCTTTGAATCTACTCTGCTGCCCGCCCCACCCCTGCCCCACCACTAAAACAAAAGAAACTGACACCTGCTGTCTGTGTTAAATGCCTCGGCCAGCAGAGACAAGTTGTAAAGTAGGTAGAATGGTAGAACTTAACGCTTCTTTTTTCAGTTCTGTTCATTCACAGGGCAGCTCAGCAGCAGCTTTAACACCTCTGTCTAGTCGTTTCCACTCCTCTTTGCTTTGTGCCTCGGAGTCAGGAGGGATGACAAATACATCACTTAGCCCCCCATTTAGCCAGTAAGCCATTAGACAGCCCTAGCTCACCAGCTGTCAGCCAGATAACTGCACAGCATTCTGTTTAAGGTTTAACTACTTTATTCACTGGCACCTCTCAACAATACATACTTTTAAAAGTAAGGCTTCAGCTTTTTTTTTAATGTCCCGCAGTCACAGAAGTTTCGAGAGCTGAGCCCTGCCCCCCCCCTGCCCAACTGAGAATGAGAAGTGAGAGAGCGAAGTTAAAAACCAGGGCACTAGCCATAGGGGGTATAAAAGTACCACACACACATCCCCAGATCCCATTTCACTGACTCCTTCTTCTGGCTTTTCCATTGGGGTTGACTTGAGTGATGTGGAGTTGGACTTCACTTACTTTGCTGACTGACTTGCTGCTGATTCACTGGCTGGCTTCATTGTGTTCGCTTTCGCAGGCTCTACTTCAGTAAATCCATCTTTCGGATGAGACGTTAAACCGAGGTCCCATCTGCCTGGATTGGTGGTAGTTCAGGTGGATGTTAAAGATCCCATGGCACTTATTGAAAAGAGTAAGGGAATTTCCCCGGTGTCCTGGCCAAATTTCCCTCATTCACTAAAAATACCACCAACAGCTTAATCTGGTTCAAGGTCAGTTGGCATTCATCTGTATCCCCTCCCCGGGTCGTGCCTGAAAATAGGCAGGATTTGTCTAGTGCACTTACCCGGTCAACAAAAGCTAAATAAATAAAATAAATAAATAAATAAATAAATAAAGTTTTACTTTTTCTTTGAGCGACTTGACTTCTGGGTGGCTGCTGCTGTGAAGAATCCATGCTGCTGTTGACTAATTGAGTAAGTCCAATGCCCAGCACGTCTGTGTACTGATTCATTAATTACATTTTTTTTTTATTGCGGTTTGTTTTATTTTGATTTTCCTGTCCTGCTGTGGCTGCCTGGTGCCTCTGCTGTGCCTTTGACCACCAGTCATCACAATGGCCCCCAGGCAAGCTCTGCTGCTCATGATAGTACTACTGTTTTTTTTTTCATTTTCAAACTTTTTACCTTGACCCAGTTTCTGTTTGAATAAGTTGGTGCAGCTGCATGTGTTTTTGTTTATTTTTAGTAGTGGGTCCCTAGTCTCAGAGTCATCCCTCCCGACTCCTGGTCAGGTCAGGTTGGTCCAGTCCCTGCAATGCTGCCTAGCCTAGTCCCCTTTTTGGTTTTCTGATGGCTTCTGAAAAAAAAAAAAAGCCTTTTAATTCCTGGCCCCTTTATTTTCTTTTCGTCTGCCAGAGTCCGGATGATCTGGTTTCTTTTTCTTTGAATTGTTTGTATCCTCCCTTCTTGCTGGCAGGCTCAGGGCAGCAACAGCAAAAAAAATGTATTTCTTTAGGGTGGCCAGGTGGGGACTTCTCTCTATCCCCCTTATCCATTATCCACCAGAAGGAGTCAAGCGTGTTTCATATTTTATATAGCGGAGCGGGTGAGCGGGCATTTGCTGCAGTGCTGAAAGTTAATTAAAATAAACATAAGAGTGTTCCAGCCTTCCGCTTTGACTGCTGCTCTATTTCCTTTAATAAGTGCCAGTGCCCATTACAGAGTAGACCCATCGTACTTATTGTCTAACTTGTCTGCTGAAAAAGCCTAGGCTGACTGACTTGAAAGAAAAAGTATTACCTTTCTTGCTAAGCTTGAAAGAAAAAGTATTACCTTTCTTGCTAAGCTTGCCTCCTCCACTTTAAACTGCACCACACAGCAGCACCCCTGACCCAGTACCACAGAATTAATTTGCTACCGGAGCTGCTGGAGAGCTGAGAGAGAAGGAGACTAGAGAGCATTTTAATTTAGTGTGTAGTAAATAAAAAAAAAAACTCTCTCTCTAGTCTCTTTCCTTTCTTTCTATAGGAAACACCATGACAGGCAAGTAAGCACTCTTGGTATCCCCTCCCCTCTCATATATATATATATATATATATTTAGAGAATTGGGATTTGCGAGGAAAATACACATTTTGAAACCAGAAGAGGACAAAAAAAGGCAGAGAAGGCACTCTTCTAGTAAATCTGAACCAAACTAACCATTTCATGGTCAGCGTAATTCCAGCTTGTACTGTGTGCAATGGGATGTTCACTGTGGCTTGGATTTTGCCAGAAATGTACCACTCTCAGCCCTGGTTTTCTGCACACTGCAAATGTTTGTTGCCCAGATATGATTTCTTTTCTAATTTTAAAATGTTGCAGTACATTAGTTGTGAAATCAATGACAACACACTTGGAAAAAAAAGAGTTAAAAATAATGTTATTATAAATAAAGCCTCCAGTATAACTCAACAGAGATTACCATTTATGTCTGTTTGGAGCTGCTCATGGGGCTCCTCATATATTGCTCAAAAGCATTGCCCTGGATTTAAACTCAGATCCCATATATGTAGCTTGCTTTCTGGATGTGTGACACAGCCTCTGAGCTTCCCTTGAATTCAGCATCATAACTCAGTGGATGCATCAGTAGGAAACCACTTTTCACATCCTGGGATGAACCCTTATTTTTGTATTTTTAGCAAAGGACCTACAATAGGATTCAATCCTAATGGGAACTTTAATATTTACTTTAATTTTATTGCAATGTTTAATTTCACCAGAGCTGTGATTCATGGAGGCATGGCATGCACATGGGGGAATCTACAGACAGCAGATTCAGTTAGGAAGGTAGAACTGGGGAAGGAAGGGGAGAGGGAGGTAAGGTGCCTGCCTGGTGCCATGGCTTGGAGGGACAGGGAGCAAATCCTCAGGATCGTAGGAGCAGCTGCACAGAGGAGCAGCTGGATGTCATAGTCCAGCTAGGGACAAATGACCTGGCTAAGAAAGGGATCAGAGCAGTGCAAGAAGCATTTGTGGAGATGGGGAGGGGTCTTAGGCAAATAGCACACACGGTAACCTTCTCGGAGGTGCTGCCTGTCTATGGCATGGGTGAGGCTAGGGTGCTCCACACCATGGGATTCAATCAGTGGTTGAAAAACTGGTGCAGAGCTCAGGGATTTGGCTTCACTGGGGACTAGGGGTCCACCTGGAGGGATGCAGGCCTATACTGGTGTTACAGGAAGCCCCTGCACCTAACTGGTACCCTCAGAGGTACACCATAGACAGCTAGCACTTAAGCATATGTTATACTAAAACATAGGGCTAAGGGCATCTACTGTACAAGAGTAGATGTCAGAATATGAATGCATATTGTTGTAATCCACTTTACTTGTTAATACATATATTCTTCTATGTATTTTCTGTGTATTTCTTACTTGCAAGATGCCAAGGCATCTGTGTCCTTGGAATAATTATGATATGTAAGTCAGCATTGCCACCTTTTGGTGATGTGTACTACTACACTGAGTTATGTAAGACTCTGTATAAGAACTCTTTTGTATAAACTGATGACTACACAAAATTGTATAATGTTATCTTAGACCGTGGAGCCACCTCTAGTTTAGCCAATAGGGCTCATCTCTGTAACTAGAAATGTTTCTGTCTTACAATAACCATAGTAATTATCATAGGTATATAATGTTATACACTAGTCTTAATCCTCGGAGACCTCAGGAGAGACCCCAAGAGACACAGAGAAACCTCGAGGTATAGGGAATGCATAGCACTGGCTCCCAGTTCATATTGGTAAGAACTGCTTAGGGCAACTGTGATTTATCCTTTTGGTAGTAATAAACTTGTTAATTACTCTTATGCAACTTGTCTGTGATTACTTGCATTCCCAATATCGTCAAGAACCTGAAGGTGAGGTTTAGACCTCCTAACAAATTGGCGACCATGTGCAGGTGATATTTGGTGTTTGTAAGTTTTCACTTGTTGCTAGAACTTTTTCCCTTTCCCACGGGGATAGTAGGTGTACATTCCCGTATCACCTCTCCCATTTTAAAACTAGTTTGTAGTAACTTGCAAAGTCTGGTTGTTATCCTTCCGGGTGTGGTCAATGCCGACTCGACTCACCCCAGCAAGGCTTTGATTTGTAAGTCTACAACTTTTACAGTAGCCCGGCTGTGTATAAAGTGCTTGTGCTGTGGATCGATACGCAGCAAAGTGCCTTTTTCACAGTTTGATTTTTCGTTCCCTCCCACAGAATGGCCACCTTATCAAATGTCTGTGCAGAACTTAGACTCGATGTCTCAAACTCCCTTACCTCCCATGGAGGATGGGCTGACTTCGTGCGGGATGCAAGTCAATCCAAAAACCCTATACTGGGGATTTCAACCCAGTACACAGAGATGAGACAATCAGCCAGTAAGCGCCAAGCTAAAGGGTTGATGGTTGCGGCTCTCTATGCTGCTCTGGAAGCCTCCGAAGCGATGTTTCAAACCCATGATCTGCAAATTTCATCTCTTAAGCAACAGATGGATTTGCAGGAAACAGAATTTATCAGACTGCATCAGAACTTGGAGTCTGAACTCCAAACTCTGCGGAATGAAAAGGATTCACTATTGCATCATTCAGCTCAAGCTGGTGAACAGGAAATCTGTATGTTGAAACAGGAATGTGAAAGTTTGAGACAGGATAAGGGACAGGCATTGCAAATGAATGATTTTCTAAGTGCTGCAAATGCTCAGTTGACTGAGGAAATGGGTGAGTTGCAGGACAAGATAAACCAGGTACATAATGATTTAGAAGTGTCTATTAGGGACAATCGCGAATTGAGCGCCGTGTATAGAGTGTTGCAAAAGCAAGATGAGGTTGATATGGATGTTGCAAATGTGAGTCATACTGAATGTAAAACCAAAATGATGAAACTGCGCCATCGGCGGGAGGTTCTGGCTGGACATGTTAAGGCAATGGGAGGCGTAGCCCCTGCCTTTCATACGTCATCTGAAGGGGGAGTTGTCAGATGATGACATTTCACAATACAATGCCCAGTCACACCCCTACTATGGCCCAGAGACCCCACCCAGCCATCCACAACATGGCAGGTCCTCACTACACCCTCACCATGTCATACGTCAGCGACGTCGTGACGCCCATCATGGGAGACACCAACATGGTGGCCCCCATGATAAGGGGGGAGCAGGCCCAGGACTGGTCCTGACGGCACCACCGATAGCTGTTATTAATGTGGAAGATAGGCATGAGATAGAAACCATGATTGAAACTGCGATAGGCAATGTACCCCTTCCTGAGAGAAGTAAACAGGCCATTAAAACCCAAATTAGGCAGCTTCTGCAAGAGGCTGGCACTCAGGAAGGTATTGCCCACACTGCGGCCAAGGCTGCTGCTTGGGCCACCCTGGACAGTGCTTGAGACACTCTACCTCTGCCTGATCGACCCAGTAATCCCCTACAAATGGTCTACTCTATTCAGCAAATAGCTGACAGCATCAGTCAGATGAACACATCTGACAACCTCAGCTGTCACTTGGAAAAGGTGCATTCTAAATGTGAGATGCTTAGCCTCGCTGCAGAACACCAGGTCCAAATACTACGCCAAACCACTGATCCTAGTTTGTGGGCCAAACTCCTCGATGCCATTAGCCAGGATGGGAACGCCACCTTTGATGAGGTCGCAGCTGAGCTCATTTCTACTCACAGCCCAGGTGTAGTAGGAGTGATGCTTACATACCCTGTAAAACAGAATGCAAAGGAAAGTCCAGTGGCTTATCACCAGAGACTTTGGATGGCCTACCGGGCAGGAAAATACTTGGCACAAGAAGCTGCGGATGTAGATCTTATTGAATATAAGACCTTGTTCCTTAGGAACATGATTCCAGCAGTAAGAGAAAAGGTAGAGCCAACCACCTACACCAATATGGATAGGTTTTCCGACATCCTTTGGAAAACCGAGAGAGTATACTAACTCTATATCTGTGATCTGGGCTCCGGTTCCAAGAAGGTAGCCGCCGTGGAGCCTACTCCAGAGGCCATGATGCACTACACTGTGGAAGGGCAGGCCCAACACCAACAGGCCCAACATCAGCATGCCCCTCTAGCTGATAACCAACACCCCCAATAGGTCCATCTACAACAACCGCAGCATCAACAACAATGGGGTGGGAACCAGAACTGGCATAAGTACAAAAAGCATAAGGGTAAAGGTAAGCCACAACAGCAAAGAACAGGCCCTTCATATAGGAAGGTAGCCAAAGAGCATCGGAAATTCCGAGAACTCCTGGGACAAGTGCACTCTGTAGCAGATGCTGTTCCCCCACAGGCTCTTGTGGCGGTACAACCAGCAACCCAGACCCTAACTGGTCATGGGGACACTGGTGGTGCAGGCCCTCAGGCCCATACTGGCCTGAACCCAGAAGCTCCTCCCTATATAGCATCAGTGCAGCATGGTGAAGTGATTCACAAGAGTCAGGCCCAACCTCTCCATGCTCCCAGCAGTACAGATTGACAATTACAGGCCCGAGTCTGGATTGTAAACAAGCTAGTCTTGGATACAAATGGAAGGCCCTACATCAAGGCTGAGGTCGGGGGCCGCCTACTAGTAGTCTTGTTAGATACAGGTGCAGCTGTATTCGTGTTACATGATGAATACCCAGACACATCCCCTTGGTCCACCGGACAGAGGACCAACATGTCAGGAGTTGATGGTACTAGAGTACCTGCATACCGTTCTCTACCCTTACTGGTAGAGCTAGGCCATCTAAAGGCCTCACACACTTTCCAACTGATGGTATTGCATGATCATCATAGTATCATAGGGATTGACTTTCTCACACCACACAGCTGTGTGGTGGACCTAGCTAACATGTTACTGATACAGATTCAGGGTCAATATCATACCATTTTGATTCCTAATTTACACGTAGTGGCAACAATATCTGCTAATGACAAGAAGTATGACATCATAGATTTGTTCAAGACTCATGAACTTTTCCCAAAGCTCCTCCCTATTTTGCAATGATATTTGGAAGCGTTTGCAATCAATAAACATGACTGTGGTAGAATGCACAGTCATCGAAGTGCCAGGCCCAGCACATGAGAGGCAAAGGCAATATCCTTTCCCAACTGAGGCCTTGCCTTCCCTTAAAGAGATGATCAAGTCACTGCTCAAGCAAGGAGTAATCAGAACTTGCGTTTCCACTGCCAACTCCCCAGTGTGGCCCATGAAAAAACCCACAGGCACCTGGACACTTACTATTGACTACAGGAAGCTGAATCAGGTCACCCCCAGTTGTTCTCCAACTATGGCATCAGCACCCAATGTGCTACGACTTCTGACCTCTGACTTGAAATGGTTCAGTGCCCTGGACATTTCCAATGGTTTTTGGTCACTACCATTGACTCTTAAGAGTCAATATAAGTTTGCCTTCACCTTTGAAGGAAGACAGTACACGTGGACTTGCTTGCCACAAGGATTCAATAGCAGTCCATCCCTGTTCCATCTACACATGATGGACACCCTCGAGAGTTTCTCTACTCCCTAATGTCTCTTGAATATGTGGACGACCTGTTGCTGGCAACAGCCACACAGGAGCAACATCTGGATCTCTTGGACAAACTACTGACTCTCATCCAGAAAGCAGGCTTGAAATGCAACCCAGCAAAGCACAACTATGTCAGAAAGAAGTACTCTTTCTAGGTCTTAAAATAACTTACCAAGGTCAAAGTCCTACCTGGAGGAAGGCACAGGGATTGTAAGATTTTCCATTGCCCACCAGCGTGGCAACTCTTTGAAGGTTTCCAGGTATGGTGAACTACTTGAGAGATTTTATTTGTGATTTTGATAAGAAAGCTGATCCTCTGTATGAGTTACTCAAAAAGGACATCCCATGGACTTGGGGCCCTATACACACCCAGGCTGTGATGTCACTGAAGCAGGCCTTGGCCTCTGCCCCAGCTCTGGTCAACCCCAATCCAGCATTACCATTCCATCTGGAATGTGCCACCTCTGACATTGCCATGTCAGCAGTGCTGGCCCAGAAGGTGCATGGCACCTTGAGACCCATTGCATATGCCTCACAGCTCTTGACCCCAGTGGAACAGAAGTACGGCCTTTGTGAAAAGAACCTTCTGACCACCTACTGGGCTGTCAAGCACTTCCTGTATATCATTGGGTGCTCACCACTGATCATCAACACCAACCACACCCCAACTACCTTTCTGCTCTCAGACAGAGTGAAGGATGGGTCAGTCTCTAACACCAGACTGACACACTGGTCACTTCTTCTCCAGGATAGAGACATACAGGTGCAACCGACAAGAATTCCATCTGTGTTGGCTCATGGACTCCTTTTCCAGGGAGAACCCCATGACTGTACACTACAGTCACCTGATCTTCCAGATCCGGGTCCTTTCCTCCCTACCACACCACAAATACTTGATAACACCTCTTTGTGTCGTGTCTTTACTGATGGTTCAGCATCCTACTATCAGGGAGAACAAATTGCAGGGATGGGTATTTTAGTGATTTACCCTTATGGGAACACTGTCAAAATATCTAAGCACTGTAGTGTAGCATCATCACAATATGTGGAGATGGCAGCAGTGGCCTGTGCCCTCAAGTTCATCCAGCATGGAACCGAGGATACTATCATTTTTATAGACTCTAACTGGGTTTGTTGTTCTCTTACAGAATTTCTTCCTTTCTGGCAGAAGAACTCCTCCCTCTCCTCTGATGGCAGCCCAGTGAAGTACAAGGAATTGGTAATATACATACATTCACTGGCACAAAAATTTGCACACAAACTCTATGTACATAAAGTCAAAGCTCATTCTCTCCATGACCCCTACCATGCCTTCAATGACACAGCAGACACCCTTGCTAAGGAAGGGGCCCAAGGGGAGGACATCTGGATGATGGATCATCCAGAGGCCAATGCAGCCATACAGATTGCAGCACTCAGGAAGAAACCTGAACCCTTCTCCCCCTTGGACCTCTCAGCAGCCCAGCATTTTGATACTGAACTCAAAGAAGTATTCAGATTCCTTGACAAGGGTACCGAAGAGAAATTTCCCACACACAACCCCTACCGGAGGCATGAAGGTAAGTTATGATGTCACCAGATGACAAGCTCATCTGGTTCCAACCAGATGATTCCACCACTAAGTTGTGGGTGGTCCCCAGACACTTGAGATCCAAATTCTTGCATCAAGTGCATGATACACCCACTGGTGGACACCAGGGAGTGGAAAATACCCTCCAAAGGCTCAAGACCACCGCCTGGTGGCCTGGTGTCACCAAAGATGTTAAACAATACATAGACAACTGTCTTGTTTGTGTGCAAAACAGCCCCATCCCTACCAAACAAAATGCCAAACTCTTACCACAATGACACTCTGGCCCTTGGCATGCCATACAGATTGATTTTATTGGTCCTCTAACCAACACCAGCAGAAATAACAAGTATGCTCTTGTGGTAACTGATCTCTTCGCTAAGTGGGTTGAAGCTTTCCCCACTAAGACATGCACTGCAAAGACTACTGCCAAAATCCTGGTGGAACAGATTTTCTCCAGGTGGGGTCTACCCCTCAAAGTAGACTCTGACAAAGGAACCAGTTTTACAGGTGAGTTGATGAAAGAATCCCTTGAACTCCTTGGAGTTCAGCAAAAGTTCCACATACCATACCATCCTCAATCCTCAGGTCAAGTAGAGAGAGCCAACAGATGGATTAAGCAAATGCCTTCCAAATTCATTGAGGAGAATCCCAAAACTTGGGATTCCCTGCTGCCATTACTCCTTATGGCAATGAGGGGCACACCCTCAGCCACCACCCAGCTCACACCCTTTGGGGTGATGACTGGCAGACAGATGAGATTACCTGAACACCTGTTGTATGACCTACACACCCCCACTGTAGACCCTGTGTCTGTAGATCAGTTTGTGGAAAAACTCAGAAAGGACCTCATACACACACACTTGTATGCTGCCAATTGCATGGGCAAGGCCCAGCAACAATCCAAAATACAGTTTGACAAACACACACAAGAAGTGGATTGGCAAGTTGGAGATCAGGTAATGGTACTTCGATTTGCACATCCCATCCACTCCTTCTCCAACAAGTGGGAAGGCCCATACCCCATTGTCAACAAGCTCAGTCCAGCAGTCTATCAAGTTAGACTCCTATATAACAATAAGTTGACTGACAAATGTTACATGCAAACCAGCTGAAACTGTATAAAGGAATTTAATTACTTTTCCTCACCCCATTGGGCAGAATAGTACTAACATACTAATCTTTGCTCTTCATTTTCAGATGCACTAACAAGATGGCTATCTTGTTTCATTATCTCCTCATCTCAGGAGTTATCCCCTGCATCCAAGGCACTGCACTGAACCTCCTACGACACTTCAATCCTCCAGCACCTCCTCCAGAGGGAGTATCCATCAATATACCAGATAGTCTGATCACTGTCCAGGAAGGTTCCGATGCTTACCTCACTGCCTCGGTTGTTGCTCCTGATAAATCTACCCTTCAAATTGAGTGGCAAACCACATAGCAAGGACAAATTCTCCCTGTGGCCAAACTCTCCAAAGGAACTTTCCAGGGTTGGCCCAATGCTAAATTATCCCCAAATGGTTTTCAGTCATTGTTACAAACTGCATTAAGACATTCTGGTTTGTACAACATTACTGCCTTAATTGATCCTTCATACTGTAATTCTTTGTCTAGAGATGCTGCTTGGAAATTTTGTGCTATACACCACATGGCTTCTGTAGCCATGTACCTCTCTGTGTTACAGCCTACTGATAAACAGCTTTTGGAATGTCCAAAGCATACCCTGGTCCCCATAGTGGTCTAACAGCCACTGCCCTCCCAGGTTCCTTGATTAATAACTTACAGTTTATGCATATACCTGTTTTGTTTAACCTTATTTACTGGAATATGAAAGAATTTGGTATGTGTCACAATACTAACACGTCAGCATTTTATAGTACATTATTGCTTAATATTTTAGCTGCATTTCAGATTCGTGCTCAAGACCCTATTGCCGGGGTCCATTCTACTGAATATAGAGGAAACTTCAGGAGAAAGTCCACTCCTGATGATCTAACTCATAAACGTAAGACATGTGAAGTTGACAGTTCTGATGTCACAGGTGTAACAGGTACTGTCACAGGCCTTTTTGGTACAGCTATGTCTATTTGGAATAAAGCAGAGATTGCTGCTATCAAAGCTCATTCTGCCAAATTTTCCACTGGTTTGGAGAACAATATACTACACCATTATTGCATGGTGTGGATGGCCTTAGTCAGGAAGAAAGATACACTGTATACAACATGCACAACATTGCTAAGGCATTTACTGATTCACGAGATAAGATCAGCGCACTCATACAACAGAACAATAAAGAAGCAGATAAACAATACATTGCTAGAGAAATCCTTTGCTGTGCCTATGGCTCATACATTATCACTATCATCAACAATCTCTTCCGTGATTTAGAATCTGGAAGAATCCCTGATATCATACAGTACATGACAGATGCATCTCCAAATGGTATTCTCCATGATGTAAAACCCCTATCTGTATTGCTATGTGTATGCAACAAACTTTAACCATTCCTCTTTCTACAGCTAGGAATTTAGGGTTTGTGACCAGACACCCTAATACTGGTCCTTGTTTTGCTGCTAAGAAATGTTCCATAACAGATCCTATGTTTGTTTCTTTTACTGTCTCTTTACCACGCCTTGATCCCACTACAGCTTTGTTCGACAGGCTTGCACTGGTGCATTGGATTGGGCACTTGGACAAAGCCATCTACAGAGAACGCCTGGATCTACTGCCTCTACTGGTTTACCATCCTTTCCTGGATGCCTGGGTGGCTCCGCACAGAGACTGCTGTGTGAAAAAGCAATACATTTACTTGTGCCGATGTGATGTATTTGATGTTATTCAACCTGTTTGTGGTTATTCTCCAGACAGCACTGATTGGACTTTCACCATGGATGATGACATCACGACCAATGGCACTGACTCCTTGGACTCAACTCTGGCTCCAGATAAGCTCTACCAATCATATCATGAGGAGGTTCATTGCCTGTCAACATGGATTTCGAAGACGACCTACACATGCTCTGTCCAGTTGCAAAAGTAGAGACTCCCTACTGTTCGGTCTCAGTATAATTCCGATGGAGAATACTGCGTGGTAACTAATTACAAATCCTATACTTATGGATCTGTTACATGTGTTATTGATTACCCCAATTTCTGTTTTGTCCCCCATCAGAAGACTGTCATTGGACATATCGTCATAACCCCATTTCCTTTACTAGATGCAGACATCGTTGATGGTAACCCTGATTATCTGCTCACGCTGTCTGAATACCTACTATATTTTAATGTACACATAGACCCACTCACACGTTACATTAAAATCACTTTTAGACAGGAAAGACACACACCTCATCCACATCAGCAATAATATGACCAAAGCCAATGAAGATATCCTCTCATTGATTAATGATGGTGACATGAATGGTGCATTAACTAACACCTGGTTAGAGATTACTTTTAAAGGTTTTGTTATTATACAAGTATTTTTAATCTTTATTTTGATTATTATGCTCTGCTGCCTAGAGCGCACGCTGCACCAACACCGTGAGCAGCTCGAGTTCCTTTGCAAAGTCACGCATCAGGTTTGTAAATGACCACTGCTCTCTGGCCTTTCCTTAGATTTGCCTGTGTTGCCCTTGGAGGCAACAAGGGAGGAATGTTACACGAGGCCCCTGCACCCTAATTGCTACCCTCAGAGGTACACCGTAGACAGCTAGCACTTAAGCATATGTTATACTAACACATAGAGCTAAGGGCATCTACCGTACAAGAGTAGATGTCAGGATATGAATGCATATTGTTGTTATACACTTTGCTTGCTAATACATATATTCTTCGATGTATTTTATGTGTATTTCTTACTTGCAAGATGCCAAGGCATCTGTGTCCTTGGAATAATTATGATATGTAAGTCAGCATTGCCACCTTTTGGTGATTTGTACTACTACACTGAGCTATGTAAGACTCTGTATAAGAACTCTTTTGTTCATAAACTGATAACTATACAAAATTGTATAATGTTATCTTAGACCATGGAGCTACCTCTAATTTAGCCAATAGGGCTCATCTCTGTAACTAGAAATGTTTCTATCTTACAGTAACCACAGTAATTATCATAGGTATATAATGTAATACCCTAGTCTTATACCTTGGAGACCTCAGGAGAGACCCCAAGAGACACAGAGAAACCTCAAGGTATAGGGAACGCTTAGCACTGGCTCCCAGTTCGTGTTGGTAAGAACTGCTTAGGGCAACTTTCATTTATCCTTTTGGTAGTAATAAACTTGTTTATTACTCTTACGCAATGTGTCTGTGATTACTTGCATTCCCAATATCATCAAGAACCTGAAGGTGAGGTTTAGACCTCCTAACACTGGCATGATGGTCTGCATCTGTCCAGGAGGAGAACCAAGATCCTAGATGATAGGTTTAAATACTTCATTGACAAGCATTTAAACTAGCCAAGGGGGACGCACTAGAAAGGAACAGGAAAATCCTAGTCCCCCCCAAAATATCAGGGTATTAAGTGAGGTCGACACCAATATAGGGTTGTTGATAGGGAGAAGTGCAGGCGTAAATGGAGAAAGTGACAAATGCAATAAGGACAGGGAAGGGGCAAAAAGGGGTAAGGGCATCAAGAAATGGAGGGTAATGAGTACCAACACCCATAGTCTGGGCAACAAGCTCCCTGAACTGGTGGCCTTGATGGAAGAGGGATGCCTGGATATCGTAGCAGTCACAGAAACATGGTACACAGAGAACCATGACTGGGATGTTAACATACCAGGGTACACAACCTACAGGAGAGACAGGGAGGGCAGAAGAGGGGGAGGAGGAGTAGCTCTCTATGTAAGGGAAGGGGAAGGATAAAAGCAACTGAACAAAAGAGTAAACAGGGAGGAGAGGAGGCACTGTGGGTCACCTTAGAGACTGGAAATATTACCACAATCCACACAGGGGTTGTATATAGACCCCCATGTCAGGGGGAGGGAATGGACAAGGATATAATAGAAGGCATACTTAGGATGGCAGAGAAAGGGGAGATACTGTTGATGGGGGACCTTAATATGCTAGATGTTAACTGGAGTACCTTTGTGGCAGCCACAATCAAAAGCAGGGCCATTCTTGATGCCCTTCAGGTGGCATGCCTCAGACAGCTAGTTTTGGAACCAACTAGTAAGGGAGCAATCTTAGACCTCATACTCTCAAATGGGGACAGTGAGAGGATCTCAGATCTAGAAGTGGGTAGCTATTTGGGAACAAGTGACCACCAAACAGTGTGGTTCATGATAAACTCTGCTACAGAGTCAAGCCATACAAAAGTGAGGGTTCTGGACTTCAGGAGGGCTGACTTTGGCAAGATGGGAGAGTGCCTTAGAAAAGCACTAGCAAGCAGGCTAGAAGGAGGGGTGGAGCAACAAGGGGAAATATCAAAACTACCATCACAGAGGCAACAAGTCTTTGTGTGAAGTAAATAAACAAATCAAAATGAAAGAAAAAGCCACTATGGTTCTCAAAAGAGGTGGCACCGAAGGTTAGGGAGAAAAAGATTGCATTTAGGAAGTATAAGGAAACACAGAAGGAGCAGGACAGAGAACTGTACCAGTTAAGGCAGAAGGAAGCAGGGAGAGTAGTCAAAATAGCAAAGGCACAAACTGGGGAAAAGATAGCTAACTTGGTTAAGAAGGGGGATACAACCTTTTATAGGTATGTCAGGGAGCATAGAAAGACAAACAGAGGAATAGTGAAGCTGAATAGAATGGATGGTGGGTGGGCAGAGAGTAACAGTGAAAAAGCAGGGATACTGAATGAATACTTCTGTTCAGTATTCACAAAAGAGGAAGTGGGGGAGGTGCCTAATCCAATTAACAGAAGTACTGTGGGGGGGGGGGTCGATCCCAGTCCTTTCACAGAAGAAGGGGTTCTGAAAGAACTCCTAAAACTGAAGGTGGACAAAGCAATGGGGCCAGATGGAATTCTCCCCAGAATTCTAAAAGAATAAAGCAGAGAACTAGTGACACCATTGACTTCTGTTTTTAACAAATCATGGGACGTTAGTGTGGTACGTCTGAGGACTGGAAGAAGGCAGATGTGATTCCTCTTCACAAAAGTGGGACCAAGACAGAGGCAGGAAACTACAGACCTGTCAGTTTGACCTCTGTGGTAGGGAAAGTGATGGAATCACTTCTGCAGGAAAGAATTGTTGAGTACCTAGAGGCCAGTGGGGCACTGGACCCAAGGCAGCATGGGTTCACAGCAGGAAGGTCATGTCAGAAGAATCTAATTGATTTCTTTGACTGGGTGACCAAAGTAGTAGACCAGGGAGGGGCTGTGTACATGGCCTACTTAGACTTTAGCAAGGCATTTGACATAGTCCCACACAAAATAAGTGGGTCCCAGGGTGGTAGCCTGGGTAAAACATTGGCTGAACAACAGGACAAAGAAGGTAATTGTAAATGGAGTCCACTCTGAAGAAAGAGGGATTACTAGTGGGGTACCGCAGGGTTCAGCACTGGGTCCAGTCCTTTTTAATGTCTTTATAAGTTACATTGCAGAGGGACTGGAAGGAAAAGTATGCCTCTTTGCAGATGATACAAAGATCTGCAACAGGGTTGATACACAAGGAGGCATGGAAAGGATGAGAAGGGACTTGACAAGGTTGGAGGAATGGTCAGAAGTATGGCAGCTTGGATTCAATGCAAAGAAGTGCAAATAATGCACCTGGGAAACAAAAACCCAGGGGAAAAGTACACAATGGGGGAGGTAGTAACAACAACAAAAATGGAAAAGGACCTGGGGTTAATCATATCAGATGGCCTTAAGGTTAGCAAGCAATGTGAGAAGGCAGTAGGGAGGGCTGGGGGGATACTGGGATGTATAGGGAGAGATATCACCAGCAGAAAACAGGAAGTTGTTATCCCCCTGTACAGACAGTTGGTGAGACCCCATCTGGAGTACTGTGTCCAGTTCTGGAGACCCCATCTCTGCAAGGACATAGGCAGGATGGAGGCAATTCAAAGGAGGGCAACCAAAATGGTGCAGGGTCTGCAAGAGAAGCCATATGAGGAGAGACTAAAGGAGCTTAATATGTATACCCTTGAGAAAAGTAGGGAGAGCGCGGACATGATAGAAATGTTTAAGTACCTCAGTGGAATCAACAAAGTCCAAGAGGGTAGCATCTTTCAGAAAAAGATGTGCAAGAACAATTGGACACAATTTGAAGATGGGGGGGATGGCTCAGGGGCAATGTGAGGAAGTATTTTGTCACAAAGAGGGTGGCGGACACATGGAACAGCCTTCCTGAGGAGGTTGTGGGGTCTAAAACAGTGGGAGAATTCAAGAATGCATGGGACAGCCATAAGGCAATTTTTGTGAGGGGTAGGAAGAAATAGGCTGTTGGTTAAATAGGATCTGCAACTTATCCTCTAGGTAGGGAAATGGGCAGACTAGGTGGGCCAAGCGGTCCTTATCTGCCATCAAAATCTATGTTTCTATGTTTAACAGGCAAACTGTGTCCATAGTGCTTGTTTCATTTTAACACTTTGTAACATCTAATTTCCCTGAGGTTGTGAGCCATGGCAATGTGGTGTTAGAAAAGCACAGCTACACTAACATGAGTCAATGACAAGGAGGAAGCAATAACACACGAAAGGGTGTGGGTTATGCAGTGCTTAAAAAAACATGCCCTATGCTAGGGGGAAGATAGGAGCCACGAGGCAAAAGTGAGTTATTAGAGCCCAACCTATAAAATCCTCAAGTGTGCCACCAAATTGATAAAAGAGGTATGCTAGTTTTCTTTTTATGTATAAAAAAGGAGTAGGGCCAAAAACTGCTGTCCTCTTCTGAGTTTCTTTAGACCCTGTAGGGTCTTTCTGGAGAAAGGTCACCTGGGAAGTACAATTTAATACAGGGAGCGGCGGCAAAGAAAAAAGGGAGGTATTGCCATCCCATGTCAATCCTGAATCAATTGGATTCTTTTCTTTATCAAAGGAAGCAACTCTTCTCAGCTGCATTCATTTTATTTATTGCTACATCCTCCACGGGAGTCCATGGCTTTGACTAGCAACTTGCATTTCTGTCAGAGCAAGCAAGCTAGGAGTCTACCCAAGCCTAAGGACATCTGAGATACTAGACACTTTTTTTTTAACAAGCTGCAATAATTTGAGAGAAGGGTAGAGCTAGAGAGAGACAGCAAACAACGTAGTCTTACAGGAAAGTCAGTCAGATTGAAAGTACCACACAATAGGTTTTTAAAGTAATTTCCTGCTAACAATTGGCTCCTAATTTAAGATTTATAGTATTTATAAAGTGACTGTATAGTTTTAATTAAAGCTCCCTGACAGATTTGTACCAAACATTGATTTAGACCTTGCGTGGCAGTAGTACTTATTTTTATTTCACAGAAAGATGGTGGTTTTGGTTGGGGGGACGGGAAGAAAGTGAAGATCACAGAACGGCAGCATAGAGTGAAGGAACACATTGCCACTCTATTTCTAGCTACCCATATAATAATACAACCTACTATTACCAAGAAGGGCTGCAGAGATGCTTCTTCAGAGGAAAAACTAAACACCTAAGGCAGCTCATATTTCCTAGTTGGGCTAGCCCCCTGCCACCTCCAGACAAAATCGGAGTACGTGGATACCCATGAGCTGCTTTCTGGGGCCCAACATGGTTTCTGGAAGGGTCATAGTACCACTACTGCCCTGATTACTGTAACCTCTAGTATTAGATCCGCCATGGATCAGGGCAAACTGTCAGGTGCTAAATTTATTGACTTGTCAAAAGCTTTTGACCTTGTCAACCATGACCTACTGGGGGAGCAGCTCAGGGCTCTTGGGTTCTCTCCGCATGCCATGAGTTGGATGATGGGCTACCTAACGGGTAGAAAGCAGCGCACCTGCTTTAACAAGGTCCTCTCAGAGCCTAGGGCTGTGACCATGGGAGTTCCCCAGGGGATCGGTACTTGGACCTCTCCTATTTTCACTTTTTATTAATCAACTCCCACGGGTGACCTCTCATTGCCAAGTCACACTTTATGCAGATGACCTTGTGCTAGTGGCCCATGCTCGTAATGCTGCTGACCTTAACCAGTGCCTATCTGAAGACTTCAGCAGTCTCGGCCTGGATTACCAACCATAGACTGGTATTGAATCCTAACAAAACTCAGGCCATGCTCTTTGGTTCCACGGCCAAGTTAAAAGCCCCATCAGCCATGCTCAAAATAGCTTGTGATGGAGGCCCACTGTTGCCAACAGCGAGCTCAATTAAATATCTTGGGGTCACCCTCGACTCACAACTTGACATGGGAAGCCATATCCAAAACATCTGCAGAACCACCAGGTGTAAGCTTGGCCTTGCCTACAGGGCCAAATACAACCTGACTCCGGGAGTGAGGCTGGCACTTGTGAGGGGAGTGCTTCTCCCCTCCCTTAGTTATGGATACCACCTATTTGCCAGGTCACCTCAAATCCATCTTAATCGGTGGAACACGGCATATAATGATATCTGTCAGTTTGCAGTTGCTGCTCCCAAACTCACCCACCGATGTGAGCTCTATGACAAACTCAGCTGGCTTCCCCTGCGGAATTCCTGATCCTTGGTGTAGGAAACTTCACCAGGAAAGTGCTTCACGAGCATACCGTCGGAGTGGCGCATCTCCTCCAAAACTGGACGCCATCCCCTACCAGCTCAGGTCACAGACCGCCAGAGGTTTAAAGTTCCCCCTACTGGACCCTTATGGGGATCGTGACTTTGCCGCTTTTGTGCCTAGGCTCTGGAACTCCATTCGGACTCTGTTCGCTCTGCCCCTTCCCATGGGACCTTTACGCTCCTCTCTGTGGTCCCACCTAAAACAAACGACAAGATGTGACTGCTCCTAGTCTCTGTAATGTAATACTCTGCAGTCCACTATTGTCCACTCTGAGTCCATGATGGTCTATGAAATATGTATTCAGTGATTCTAATGTCTATCTATGTCCTGTAACAATTTGTACTATGTGTGGCAGTATCTCTGCCCTTATACCAGCGTTGTTATAGCTGTTTTTTACTGTATCATGCTGTTTCTCCAATGTTGCCATGTATGTATACTGTATGTTTTGTGCTCTCCCGGGTCGTTCCTGAAAATAGGCATACTACTTGTCTAGTGTACTTACCCGGTAAACAAAAGCTAAATAAAAAATAAATAAACCTGGTCCGGACCTTGGCCTTGCTTCATTTTTGCCAGATAATCTAACCTTAGTAGCCTAAGCCTCCTGACAGGGGGGCCAGGTGTGTAACAGGCTGTAATAAATGAGGTTGGGTCCTAGCCGCTGGAGGGTTTGGAGATGTGTGATACCTTGATTTTGATAAGCTGACCCGGCCTCGTCTTTCATCTGTCAAACCAGGGACTCTAGGAGAAGATCCCAATCAATCCAAATAGGCTGCATTGCCTGGACGGGACCTGTACTCTACTGTCTGCTGCTGTGCTAGTTCAGGTAAAACACAAATAACATCAGTTTCTTTCTTATTAACTGCATATTCTGCAAGGCAAGGGTTGCTCAAGTCTGTGCTGTTGTTTTTATATGTTTATACTTCTATTTTTTAGCTAAAATAAAAAATTCACAATTCAACAGCCAGGAGATGTGTGTATGTATATATATGTATTATAACTCCCACAGTTTCATGTTCAAAAAGCCTTTAGTTTTCATTACTGCAGTGTTTTTTCATTAGTGGATGGATGGTTACTCAAAAGCTGTACTGTTCCATTCATGTGACTCCTGTCTTATGCATTGTTCTTACGTCCTGGTCTGAACTCTGCGATGTTATTTGATTAGGAGCATATGCATATCATTTTTTTTCAGGTTTTACCTATAGGGTTACATGCACCTTTCACAGTTGTAGCATATTTTAGTTGTTTGGGCCTATAGTAACCTCTTGCTCCTTAAGCTGTTTGTGCTGTATAGTGTATCTGTTATAAGCTATTATGTAAAACCAACATTTAACTATTAATTTTACCCATCAGAACTTCACTTTTAAGCTTGCTCCCCAATATGTTCCTTATTCTATATTATAGATTAATAAAATACCCTTTGCTTTTGCCCTTTTTGGATATTTTTTTGGGGGGTAATTTTGTTATCTGTGTTATGGGTTTTACTGATGCAATGTGCCGGCTATTGTTTTCTTTTGGATTTACTTTTTATTGTTATTTGTAATTGTTTCCTGGTTTTATTATAATGAAATGATAAAAAATAAGTTTGACCTGTGGGTTGATTTTGTGATTTTTACCTGTAAGATTAGTGGCACCACAGTATTTGCTGTAAGCCAGTGGATGAGTATAGATACAGAGATTCCAGATTCAGTTCTCTGCAGGGAATCAAACCTTTTGGCTTAAGGATATCTGAGATACTAGACACTTTTTTTAACAAGCTACAATAATTTTAGAGAAGGGTAGCGCTAGAGAGAGAAAGAGACATAGCAAACAACGCAGTCTTACAGGCAAGGCAGTCAGATTGAAAGTACCACACAGTAGGTTTTTAAAGTTATTTCCTGCTAACAATTGTCTCCTAATTTAAGATTTATAGTATTTATAATAGTGACTGTATAGTTTTAATTAAAGCTACCTGACAGATTTGTACCAAACATTGATTTAGACCTTGCGTAAATGATCCTGATGTGTCATTGCGACTGTTGTGGGTGCCAATTTACAAACCTTAAAGACATCTGAATAATAAATTATAAGTGGCAAAAATACTGGTTTAACATAAAACTGTTAAGGTGCCACTGCACCTCTGTATTACATTGTATGTGTGTACATACATGTGCATTTGTATGAGCAGTGGGTACACAGATAATGGCAGAAAGACACATACTTTTATTCACTGACATACACAGCCAGTATAGTGTTATGCTTGTGTAACTGTGTTAGTTTTGGTTGTGGCCGTTCGCACTCTCTATTCCAGAGGAATTACCACCCTGTAGGAGTGCGAAGCAAGGAACTCTCCGAGAGGGTTCTGCCTCTAAAGGTGCCATGGGATGGTTCCCATGGCTAAAGGCATCTTAGGAATCCCCCTAAGGAGAGAGCGCTGCCACTGGAGGAGGAGGGGAGGATGGTGGGGGCAAAGACAAAATGCTTCACAGTGAGGCTGAGAGGAACTGCTTATATAGCTCAGGAAGTGGGAGTGGCTGGCTGCTTGGCTACTGAATTACAGGCAAGCCTTTCAATTCACTGACATACGCAGCCAGTATTGTGTTATGCTTGTGTAACTGTGTTAGTTTTGGTTGTGGCCATTCGCACTCTATTCCAGAGGAATAACCACCCTGTAGGGGTACGAAGCAAGGAACTCTCGGAGAGGGTTCTGCCCCTAGAGGTGCCACAGGATGGTTCCCGTGGTTAAAGATACCTTAGGAATCCCCAAAAGAAATGTAGTATCATCTCCAAAGGAGGCAACATGATGCGTATGAGCAAGCAGTAACAGTGACATAGAAGCAGTAACTGGAACATAGTAGTACAGAAGAATAGTGATGGCTTGCATTGAGAGAAGGGGATCCCCTAAGGAGAGAGGGAATGGCAGGACATCCTCCACCTCCATCCAACTATGGAACCTACCTAAGAAAACTAGGGGAAAACTATGCTAAGTGTTATGACCTGAGGCAACAGAGGAGAGAAAAAAAACCCTATGAGAAGGAAATCTCTGGGGATCCAAGGCCTAGGTCACCTTCCCTCCAGGCATGGAAAAATGTATTTAGTGACAGCTCTGCAGCTGCAATTTGGAAAACCCATTTAAAGGGAGGTGGAAAATATTCCAATTTGGAGGAAGGCTCTCACGCAAACCCTCTAGCGGGAACATCTTGGAAGGTTGCGAGAAAACTCTGCAACAATACAAGCATCCAAGGCACAGGAGGAGAGCAACAACTGCTGAGGCACTCACCTGGCCTACCGCTAAATCAAACCAGGTGAACCAGAGGCAGTCATGGGGAGAATGCGGTAAGGGTGCCTTGCTAGGGAAACCACTAAAGTCAATGGCCAACCATTATAGTGGAACACTAGAGCCAAAGGAGATCATCGTAACCACCCTTCACCGCTAGTCTTAAATTCTATACCAGGAGCTGCTGTCGTGTAGCAGGCAGCTAAAGCCAAGCCCTGGGCAAGGACATTCCCAGCTATGGGCCAGGTGAGAAGGATCCCACCACAAGTTGGACACACTCGATGATGTGGACTAAATGCAGAGCAAGACCATCAGCTGCAGGAACCTGCACCAGATTAGAATGGCTGGCATGCCCCAGAAATGACTGAGAGCTGTAAAGCTGGTGAGCTGAATGAGCACGGTGTGCTGAGATCGTAAGGAGCATTGAGTGCTGAGACCTTGCAAGGTCAGATGCAGATTGAGAGCAGTAGAATCCTAGGTGAAGCCAAAGGGATGGCACTAGGCATAATGCAATGGTTTGCATACACAAGGAGCAACAGTTGCGTAAGCAAGTGGGGACCCGATAGGTCAGTAAGCAGTAGTAGTAGTAATAGGTGGACCTGCATAACAACTGTATAGCAAGTAAACAGCACTAAGTTGGGGCAAGCCAGCCAGACATGAATAGCCAAATCAAGGTGACAAACTCTGAGGATTTTCGGTGGCGAAGACAGGATTTAGAACAAAATTAATTAACCACATAGGCCGTGACCTCCCAAAACACCTCCCAGTCCCCACATTAGGACAAACAAGGAAGCGATGAAAGGCAGAGAACCATATGCAGATATAAAAGCTAGTTTAGTAGCCTCAGTAGGAGCTTCAGCTAACCTCAGAGTAAACAAGGTAGAATAGGAATGGGTGCAAACAGTGCAGCAGCAGGAAGCAAGTGGGCCTTACAACAGTAGTTAAATGAGTACAGTGTTAAAACACAGGCACTGGGTACAATAGTAATTAAAGTAAACAGTCAGCAGCAGTGGCTGAAGTTGTAGGTAACTGAAAGCAGTAACATGATCTCTGAGTAGGTTCGCAGTTGCAGTGCAGTAAATTGAGAGTTGTAACTGAAAGCAAGCAGAATGAGCTCTGTAGTAGCAGTATGCTAGGAGTTTTAAAAATAAAAGCCCCCCCAAAAGAGGAAACCAAAACACAGCAAAACAGAAAACAGGGAAGGCCCCAAAAAAACAAGAAACAAAACATAGGGACGCATACAGCCAGAGGAAAGATACAAACCAGAAGCAGGAAGACAAACACTGAAGTCCAGCAGAAACACACACAGAAACAGTAGGCTTTTTTTTTGGGGGGGGGGGTTAGGCCCCAGCCAGCTCAGAAGACAAACCAACATAGCCTCCAGCTGCAAAGACAAAATACTTCACAGTGAAGCTGAGAGGAACTGCTTATATAGCTCAGAAAGTGGGAGTGGCTGGCTGCTTGGTCACTGAATTACAGGCAAGCCTTTCAATTATTATACATAGAGAGAGATAGGTATGTAGATAGAAAGACAAACTCTATAGCATTCATCCGAGCTCATACAAAAAAAGAATATTTGTATATAAATCCCAATTATGTCATCAGAAAATTGAATTGCCACTATCTTAAAATACAAATACTTTCCTCCTGTCAATCCTCTTCTCACTATTAACCATTTCCACTTTATATGAATAATGGGTTAGATGTCCTGACAAAATTGATTTTAATTTACATATTATTCAAACAATAAAAATAATTTAAACTGATTCTTAAACATCACCACTGAGTCATTCTCTAATTATACTCACAGACCACTATGAATAGTCATTTTTAATGCAGTGATCGTGTATGGTGGAATGCAGTTATGCATGGAATTCCATGCCTGGAATATGCTTGTTCTGCTGCAGTAGTGACTTCATTATGTTGTTCTGCTGCACTGATGATGATAGTACTGCAGCAGAACAACGTGGAATGCTGCCACATATTTGATTTCCCCAATCCAATTAAGCTGATAGGTGTGTTGTTGTTTTTTTAACTTGAACTTGCAGAGACATCAGCATCACACTGTCAATAATTTGGGCCTACCACCACCCCTCAAGTGCCCCCCCCAACCAGCAGTTCACAGAAACAAAGTGCAGTGTCAGAAATAGGCATGGATGCCCATACACTATATAGAATAGTGGATTGCAACTCTAATCACAACCAGTGCGTTGTGCCACCTCAGGGATCTGATTCCCATGGACCCCTCAAGCATCACTCTCAAGGTCACAGGGTGTCAGAACCCCTCACAGCTACAAGACACTGATTATGCATAGTCTCCCATCCACTATCCCATGTATAGTGACAGACTGAATTACTTGTTGTACCATGGTGTGCAATGTGTTATTTTTTTAGTAGGAGAAAAAACTGCAGTAAATAAACTTACACTTTCCTGCTTTCCATTGAATGTAAATGGGTTTGTGAACTTGGGGAATAGGCATCAAATCAGTGGCAAAAAGCTATGTAGGCCCTTCATGAAGCTAGCAGCAGACTTGGGCACAGGGCTGTAATAACCTCAGTTACCTTCTGCTGAATGTCTATGCCAATGCCACCATTTTGTATGTTTATACAGAGTGACATGGTCTACTGGAAAGCAGCAGTCATAGTGTGTGAACCAAGAAGAATTTAAAAAACAATAGATAAATACATAATTTTGCCCTGTCCAGCAGTTGTCATAACACTTAACAGTGTGGGAAGGAGGGAGGAGTAAGAGATCCCAAGACCTAGGGAAAAATAAACAAGTTAGTGAAAGGAGACTAAAGACATAAAGAATGGTTTATTCATTTATTTATTTATAAATTTTAACATGACAGTCTCTTGAGCAAAATCTCTTTTTTGAAGGTAGACCTGACCAAAATAGTCAGAAAGCACAATGGTCTGAAAGCATAAACACTGTTTTTCTTTTTGTAACATCTGTGTTATTCCAATAAAAAGTATCACACCACCATTTACTTCTGGATCTACTTCAAACTAAACAACTTAAATCCTTTATTGGTCAATGAGGTTCTGAATATGAAATACAGAGCATGGGTGCCATTTGTATTCATTTATACAAAAATGAGGTGACAGCAGCTTGTTTCCTGGTGTGTCCTGGGGGAAAAAGAGTTAGATGTGTATTTCACAGAAAACTGCATAATCAGGCCCAGATATTCAAAAGGGTTCCGGATGGAGCAACAGTGTTGTGCCATGCACAACCCACTAATGTGCCCCGGCGCGATATTCAAAAGGAAAAAGTGCGCCGCATAAATCCCGATGCGCTGGAGCACATCAGTAATGTATGCAGGCACAGGTGGGGGTGTGCCTATGTATAACCTGCACAGCCAGATATTCAGCCTGGGATGTGCAGAGTCATGCATGCACAACCCCTACCTGTGCCTGCACAAAGTTAAGCCAAAAAAGGAACACGTGATGGCCACCCACAGGTGAGCTGCCACATTGCAGGGTGCAACATGGCAGCTGCCACCTGTGGGTGGCCACCCGAGTTCCTGCCGCACCTGGTGGCGCCCCCCATGCCCCATCACGTGCATCCCTGGAGCGAAATTCCCACTGTCCAATATCCCTGGTGGTCCAGTGGACCTCTATGTGCTCGATCACAGGCATTCGTCCTGAAGATTAGGCCCCAATGTCCAATATCCCTGGTAGTCCAGTGGACACACTGAGCCCAATCGCGGGCATCAGTAATAGAATCCCCCTAAGTCCAATATCCCTGGTGGTCCAGTGGACTGATTGCTGCCTGATCGCGGGCGTCAGTACCTCATCAAATAGCCCTACTACCCTGGTGGTCTAGTGTGCCCCCACCCACCCGCCCACTGAGGCCCACTGCCGCTCCCCGTCAGCCGGCGGCGGCAGCACCCCCCGCCTGCTGCCCCCGCCCGCCGACTGACAGCTCGGTGAGGGCTGCACGCCCATTGGTTCAAGCATTGAGCCAATGGGCGTGCAGCCTCCATACTACTCAGTCCAGATATGTGAATGAATTCATTCCATATCTGGACTAATAATCTGTTATAAACTACACACATTAGCTCGCTGTGAACCAATGGGCATGCAGCCCAACTATCTGTCAGTTGGCAGGTGGCGGGCGGCAGGTGAGTGGGGTGCTGTCGTCTGCCCGGCTGATGGGGGAGGCGGGCGGTGGGGCTCAGTGGGCGGGTTGGGTGGGGGTACACTAGACCACCAGGGTAGTAGGGGTATTTGATGAGGATACTGATGCCCTTGATCGGGCAGCGATGATCCACTGGACCACCAGGGATATTGGACTTGGGGGGGTTCTATTACTGATGCCCACGATCGGGCTCAGTGCGATCCACTGGACCACCAGGGATATAGGACGGGTTTGTTTTTTTTTACACGAATGCCTGCGATTGGGCTGCAGGGGGTGTCGGTCCCCGATGGCTGCTGCCTGGCAGGGTGCCAGGTGCAAGTCCTCGGGGATCGGTGCACCTGGATGCTAATGGCATGCAAATGGGGCCATGATGAGATGCAAATGGACCCCTGTGTGCCTTGCATAAATTATGGCCCCATTTGCATGTCCCCTTTTGAATATTGCAGATGCTGTGCATGGCGCAATGACACTTGTGCTAGCGCATCTCCATGCTCCACTCTGGCCACTTGCACTGGTGCAGTGCCACTGTGCCATGTACAGTGGGGGTGGCCAGGGTGCAATATTCAAAGCTGCTGCACCATAGCACAGCTCCGTTGAATATCGCCAAGGCCACACCCCTGTGCAACAAAGTTGAGCTGCGCCCAGGCTTGCGCCACAGCCTGGCGCAGTTTAAATATCCGGGTCTCAGTGTATAATGGGTATGTTTTTAACCCGATTTCTTGTGGAACTTGAGGTCTGGTTTAGTTTGCTGTATAACAACATGCAAGTCAGTCGTAAATATTCCCACTGTTGACTGGTCTATTTCTCTATTAAATACAGCCATTCTTGTAGATCTGGCATCTGGGAGCACTAGGTTTGACAGACCAATATAGCATCATTTTCACTCTAGCACCATTGGTTATTTATTTTGTTTTAGTTAACAGATCAGCCACACTAGGCTGAAGACCTGTTTTGAGGTGTGCCATCAAAACGGACAAACAGTTCACGCAGGCTGACACAGCTTATAATAAAAATACTGCCAGTTTGTTATGTACAGATATGTACAAATATATACATGGCTGAAAATGTTGATTAAAATAATCTTCCAGTTAAAAACTTAAAGCATAGCATTTACTAGGAGATTGTGCAAGTAAGTGTTGTTTTAATTGTTCTAATTGCTTGGATTGCCAGAACTGACATCTCAGAAACCTAGGGAGCCTTATTTGCATTAAAAAGAAGTGATGCTGTACAGATGTGTCTGTAAACTGAGCTGGGTATGAAAGAGGCAGCTGTAAGAGTGCTTAGAATGATTAATGATGCATGTTGTTGTTTACGCAGCGTGGCACTTGTTTGTGGTGGCACTGGCAGACAATGGCATGGAATCTGCCTTGCATGTTGGACTGGAGTATGGCACTGATATGTTCCAGGGTGGTAAATGAAGTTGGCACTCTCTCTGCATGACTTGTGTGAGATAAACCACTGTGAGTGGTATAGGGAGCATTGTTAAAAAGTAGTACCACTATGTCAAAGTCCTTCCTGTGGGCATCGTTTATAAAAAACTGAGGTTTGATGCGATTCTCATATTAAAACAATTCTGTGTTGGGTGAATAGTGTATTATGCTTGCGTGCACTGAACTTTGGCCTTCCTCTGTTCCCACCCTTGTCTGAAGAGTCAGGCAGTGATAGGGAATTGAGGACCCAGCAGCAAGGGGAGAAAACATTTCAGAGAAGGAGGAGTTGGGGAAGTTGGGGGCATTTGAAAATTCTGTGAGTTGCAGCTTCTGGGAGAGGCTGACTGATATGTGACATATGGGAGGAGGAGTCAAATTTCCCAATATTGAATCATGGACAAAAGCCCTGCCATTATAACTGTTGGGCAGCTGAGCAAAAACAGTGGCATAAAAAAATAATAGTTTCATTGTCAGTACCAGCCAAATCATGCATTATAAATGTTATTGGACCCTCATGTCTTGTACAATAGTGGTGCAGTACACAAGCATTTTGATGCATGGATCACTAGCCAAGAATATCTAATTAAAGTACCCCCAGTAGTTGAGGATAAATATTAACTCTTGACAAAGATTGAGGGGGCGAGGAAGGGCAAGATATAAAAAATGATTTTTTGCCATAGACACTTCATTGCTAATGTGCTTAATAATGTTCATGCTGCAGTGCTTTATCAGAAGATGGTAATCAGATGGGTTCATGAAACTGTATGCACACAGTTCTTTCTCAGAACCTGCATGGTTTGTGTCATTGCATTCAAATATGCCAAGGTCTGAGAGACAAAAAAGACAGATGGAGCAACAACTGGCTGAAATTGCTGCCAAGATGCCAAGAAAATTAAATTACTGGTTTGGGAGTGTCCAGATACCAATATCTTCAGAACATGCAAGGGACATCGCTGCTGAGAATAACACCACTGACACTGCTACAAAGCACTGCAGCTGTCAGTTGTCCTGGTATAGTAAGTGACAATGTAACTGCATACAGCTTCGCTGCCAATGGTTTCGATAGAGTCAAATGCAGCCATGTTTGTTTCAAATGCTGCATCGGTGCCAGAACTGACATGTTCCTTGCCTGATGAGGATTTTCCTGCAGCTCTTACTCCAGTGCCCCTGGATGGTAAGGCCTGCTCTGATACAGAAAACAGAGCTGCAGAGCTGTTCCCCATGAACAACAATAGCAATGGTAACATCACGCATGTCTCTGAGAATACCGTCTCACAGTAGTTGACCCAGTGCCTGAATCTGCAGTCTCTTTGTTTCTCCCCTCCTGTTCTGAGAATACCTGGGTCACCGCAGTTGAAGCAGTGTCTGAATTTGCTGTCTCTTTGTCTCTTGGTGTCAGCGTGGCTCAGTTGGTAGCACATCTGCCTCTGGACCAGAAGGTCATGGGTTCTTGTCCCACACTGGGATTGGACTTGCACCTAAAAATCGCTGGCATCCGAGTGCAGTATTGGGGGGTGCTGTACTGCTGGGGTGTGCCGTCCTTCGGCTGAGATGTTAAACCAAGGTCCCTTCTACCCATCCTGGCGTTGTCCTGGTGGGTGTCCAGGTAGAAGTAAAAGAACCCAGGGCACTCTTCGCAAAGAGTAGGGAACATTCCTGGTGTCCTGGCCAACATTCCCCTTCCCATTAACCGGTTCATGCATTTATCCAGGCTGTGTGTGGGTGATGATGTGCGATATGGCTGCCACCACACATTCAGTCACTTCATTACCAGTCTAGCATTTCTTGTAAAGCACTTTGGATGTATGAAAAGCGCTATATAAATACTGATTCTTCTTCTTCTTCTCTTCCCTCCTGCTCTGAGAATACCTGGGTAACTGCAGTTGAACCACCAGTGTCTGAATCTGCTGTCTCTTTGTCTCTTCCCTCCTGCTCTTCTGTTTGTTGCCACAATATTAACAGTGTTTTTCAACCAAGCAGTGTTATAGACACGTCCATCAAACAAGTCATTCTGTGAACCAATGGGAGAACTGAAACAAGAACTTGTCAAACACAGTGGTTTTCATCTTTCAGCTAGCTAACCTACTGTGTTTCAAAAGGATGCGTATTCTGCTACTACTGTCTGACAGCAGTGGAAAGAAAACTAATCACAGGCAGTTGTGGTGAACTGACCTTCATTTCATCAGGATTTAGTGATTAGAAGAAAGCAATTGACAAATTTAAGAAACATCAGACATCATTATTCCACCGTGAAGCTGTTGCGAAGTATACTGCATTCAACAACACAAGCATGAATGTTGGTGCTCAGCTCAGTCAGCATCTTGTACAGGAACAGGCGAGAAGCCGAGAAATATTCCTGAAACAGATAGATGCAATACAGTTTCTAGTTCAGCAAGGACTAGCAATTTGTGGCAAAGAAGAAGAGGAAAGCAACCTGAGGCAGGAAATGCTGAGTAGGGCAGTTGACATACCGGAACTACTGAGATGGATCCAGGAAGGGAAATATCAGAGTTCAGATATTGTGAATGAAGTCATGGAACTCATGGCACATCAGCTGCTGAGGAAACTTCTGGAAGAGATATGCAGTGAATCAAAGCTGTATGCAATCATAGCAGATGAATCTCGGGATATTAGCCAACATGAACAGATGACAATATGTATACAATGGGTTTCCCTGCCCCATTTTGTTATACATGAAGATTTTATTGGGATGTATGAAATGGCAAAGACTGATGCAGAATCCATCACCAGTTCCATTAAGGATGTTTTAGTAAGATGTAATTTACCAATCGACAACTTGAGGGGACAGGCATATGATGGAGCAGCAAATATGAGTGGATGTATTTCTGGAACTGCAACAAGAACTAAGAGAGAAAATCCACTAGCATTGAACGTCCATTGTGCAAATCATTCCTTGGACCTGGTGTTGCAAAACTGTGGCAAAACAAGTGATGCCATTGAAGATGCCCTCAGCTTTGTCCAGAATTTAAGTGTGTTGATTTGGGGATCACCACAGAGGCTGGCTCTTTATGACAATATTGCAGTGAATGACAGTGAGGACCCTTACATGATGATAGAAGGCCTGCACTTACTTTGTCCAACAAGATGGACAGCAAGAACAAAGAGCATCAAGTCGGTTCTCAAAAACTATGGAGCACTCTATGAAACCTTACAGGAGCTGGAACAAGGCAAATCTACTGATGTATGAAGTAAGGTCAAAGGCCTGTTGTCAATGATGAAAAAGTTTCTGACCTATTTTGGACTGGTTGTATCATACAATATATTCAGCATATCAGAACAAGTGGCTTCAGTCTTGCAAACAAAAACACTGACAGCAGAAAGTACAATGATGAGTGTAAACTCCCTTAAGAAAAATTTATAAAGCCAGCGCAATGACTTTGACCAGGTCTATGAAGGCATCAAAGAGAAAGCACAACTACTGAAAAATGTGAAGAAGCCAAAACTTCCCAGACAGCGCTATGTCCCAGCAAGGCTGCAACATGGTAGTGCACCGCATCACCATCCCGAATCTGCTAAGGACTGGTATCGACAAATGTACTATGAAGCCATTGATGCTTGTCTTGTTGAACTAGATCGACGTTTTGATCAAGAAACCTACACTTTGCTGTCATCCATGGAGAATTTGTTGCTTCAAGCAGCCAATGCAAAGGCATTTTCAGTTCCTCCTCAGATCACACAGTTGTATGGAGATAAGGACTTGGACATTGACATTCTGAATGCACAACTGAACTTGCTCCCAGGACTTGTGCAGCAGGTTTTGCCAGAGGTGAGGGAAGTAACTTCAATCAACACCATTATTGATGCCTTAGTGGGAAAAGACTGCCAGCAGCAGATACTGTATTCAGAAGTAGTAAAGCTCATTCAAATTTACCTCCTTATCCCAATGAGTACAGCAACTGGGGAGAGATCCTTTTCAACACAGCGGAGGATAAAGTCTTATTTAAGAAGCACCATGACAGAGAAGAGGTACAATCACCTAATGCTGTTGAACATTCACAAAGAGAGAACAGACAAGTTGGATTGGACACAAATTGTTCGGGAGTTTGTGCAATGAAATGAAAGACGACGTAACTTTTTCGGAAAAATTTGATACTGAAAACCTTTACTTTAGGGAACAATTCATATGGTGGTAAATTGGTTGATTGGATGATTTGGTGGATACCAGGGCCTGGGAATGACTTGTCCAGCATACCAGCCTGAAGTGGTTACCAGAGCATCCAGAGGATTCATTCATGGCAGAAGTATAAATGTGATGACAAATTGATTGATTGGGTGATTTTGTGGCCACCAGGGGCTGGAAATGACTTGTCCAGCATATCAGCTTGAAGTGGTGATCAGAGCATCCAGAGGATTCATTCATGGCAGAAGTATAGATGTGGTGGCAAATTGGTTGACTGGGTGATTTGGTGGCCACCAGGGCCTGGGAATGACTTGTCCAGCATACCAGCCTGAAGTGGTGACCAGAGCATCCAGAGGATTCATTCATGGCAGAAGTATAGATTTGGTGGTAAATTGGTTGATTGGTTGATTTGGTGGCCACCAGGGCCTGGCAATGACTTGTACAGGCATACCAGCCTGAAGTGGTGACCAGAGCATTCATGGGATGATTTGGTGGCCACCAGGGCCTGGTAATGGCTTATTCAGGCATACCAGCCTGAAGTGGTGACCAGAGCATCAGAGGATTCATTCATGGCAGAAGTATATATGTGATGGTAAATTGATTGATTGGGTGAGTCTGTGGTATGCAGTTGCAACAGTACAGGAATGAATGAGCAGATGGCTTTCCTCTATTGAATTCTTAGGGAACAGTGGCCCATTTCCAAGTGTATCCTACTTCTTCATCCAGACTTTGCTGTGAAATCTGTTTTGTACCCATATTGCTGTACAATAATATTGTTTACTGTCATTGTATACTATGATTCATTAATAAATGCACTTTACATTGTACACTGTGATTCATTAATAAATAAGCCATGTAAACTTAATGACTCTGTGTCATTATTTCCCCAACCTCAGGAGTTTACCTTGTCGCTGGTGGTTGGGTTTAACTGCTAACTTCTATCCTGAAGTTAGTGGAACCAAAAACTCCTAACTCATTTTGTGAAGACTACATGCTTGGGACTGGTGATACACATATTACTATGCCATCTCTCTGTTTCACCTGGTCAGCCACTGTATCAGGTTAAGCAATGGCTGATCCAAACTTCATGTGGAGCTATTGGAGGGAATGGATTGACAGCTGCTCTCATAATATTGCTGCACACTTGAGCAGACTTAGACTGGGTGGTCTATTTCTGCAGGCACATTCGTATGTATGTAATTGCAGAAATATTCCTATATGGGACTGAATTCTTAATGTTATGATCATCATATATGTACATTCATTGTATTTTTGTATGGCAAAAACTAGTGTAGTAAAAGTGCCCTTTTTACTCTCATAAGTGCCCTTCTGAGCCTCTGTCCCCTCAGCTTTTACTAGCTTCCAGTACCTATGTATGAAAAATAATACAATTTAGTTAATTACAAAGTGGGTTTTCCGGACAATTCAGGACAAGACAATATACAGTATACAGGATTACATCAAATAGACATGAGGGAAGCCATGACATTATGGGAGGGAAGTGCTAGTATTAAGCAAACATTAAAGAGCAACTGACACCTCAAAAGAAAACTTTAAAAAACAATTAGTCACTGGACAGAACTCCAGAAGGAAGGAGCTACTGGTATAACTAAAACTTCTCTACTGGGACTAGGAACTAGATCTCTTGTACTGGGACCTTCAATTAAGGGTAAAAAAAAAAAAAAGAAAAAGGAGTTGTTATGTTTGTCAGAGGTAGTTGAAGTAAATTGTTATATGTTATCTGTGTACTTATCTAGGTGCTTGTCACAGGTGTCAGAAGGAAATTGTTATCTGTGAAATTAACTACTGTAAGTGTAGAAAGATTTGCAAAGTAGGGGGAGTGGCTTAGTTAGAAGGAGCCAGGTTAAGACCAGATATAAATACTGCCATAGATAGCTTCTGCCAGAGGACAGACAGAACTCCAGGAGGAAGGAGCTACTGGTATAACTAAAATTTCTCTACTGGACTAAGAACTAGAAATCTTGTACTGGGACCTTCAATTTAGGGTAAAAAAAGAGTTAGTGTGTTTGTCAGAGGTAGTTGAAGTAAATTGTTATCTGTTATCTGAGTTATCTGTGTACTTATCTAGGTGCTTGTCACAGGTGTCAGAAGGAAATTGTTATCTGTCAAATTAACTAAGTGTAGAAAGATTTGCAAAGTAGGGGTGGCTTAGTTAGAAGGAGCCAGGTTAAGACCAGATATAAATACTGCCATAGATAGCTTCTGCCAGAGGACAGACAGAACTCCAGGAGGAAGGAGCTACTGGTATAACTAAAACTTCTCTATTGGGACTATATTGCCCTCCTTCCTTCCCCTCTACCCCCATCCTAAACCAGTTCTACTTTTATAGGCACAGGATTTAACTCACAACAGGAACTTCCTGTTTGGGAGCAGGAAGTGAGTGATCACAGAGCCACCAAAGACTCATCATCCTAGAAGGGCAAGAGTAGCTCTCCATCCCCCCCCCCCCAGCTGCTGGAGGTCTGACTCTGAGCAAGTAAGGAGACTACTGAGAAATATAGGAATTTCTTGTCTCAGAACAGGAAGATCAGGAGATAAAAGGGTGCAGAGACAGTAAGTAAGTAGGGAGAGAAAAAAAGAAATAAACAAACAGAGGAAAGAGTAAGTATTCCAAATAACAGTTAGGAGACCAGAAAAAAGACATGATGGGAGTGGTGCAGTGCAGTGGCTGTGGAGCAGTAGTCTTACAAGAGATGTTTTGGAGGATGCAGTGTTGTCCCATCTGCAGACACCTCTCTGGGCTGAGGGAGGAGGTTGCTCATCTCCAGGCTGAGTTGGCCAGGATTTGGGGGACCTCCTCTCCCACCCAGGGACCACCAGGGTCACTGCTGTTGCCTCAGAGGTTGCCAAGAAACAGGAGTGGTTGGACCACAGTGGGCTCAGGGAGGGTGAGGGTGGTGGAACAGAGGCGCATCCCTCCAGTTGTACCTCTCCACAATTTCTATGCCATTCTGGAAAAGTGCGGTTCCTCTATGGAGGCACCTACAGTGGAGACCAAGGAGGATGCTGGGAACCTCCACAGAGGAGACCCAAAGGAGGGTGGAATGGGACCCCACAGGGGAAGGAAACAACTCCTGGTGGGGGACTCCATTGTTAGGAAGGTAGAACTGGGGGAGGAAATGGAGAGGGAGGTAAGGTGCCTGCCTGGCGCCATGGCTTGGAGAGACAGGGAGGGAATCCTAAGGATCGCAGGAGCAGCTGCACAGGGGAGGGAGCTGGATCTCATTATCCACCTAGGGACAAATGACCTGGCTAAGAAAGGGATCAGGAGTGGTGTAAGAAACATTTGTGGAGATGGGGAGTAGCCTTAGACAAATAGCACACAGGGTAACCTTCTCGGAGGTGCTACCTGTCTATGGCATGGGTGAGGCTAGGATGCTCCACACCATGGGATTCAATCAGTGGTTGAAAAACTGGTGTAGAGCTCAGGGATTTGGCTTCATTGGAGACTGGGGATCCACCTGGAGGGATGCAGGCCTATACGGGCATGAAGGTCTGCATCTGTCCAGGAGGGGAACCAGGATCCTACGTGATTGGTTTAAATACTTCATTGACAAGTACTTAAACTAGCCAAGGGGGGAGGCACTGGAAAGGAGCAGGGAAATCCTAGCCCCCCCAAAATATCAGGGTACTAAGTGAGGTAGACACCAACACAGAGATGTCAATAGGGAGAAGCGCAGAAGTAAATGGAGAAAGTGACAAATGCAATAAGGACAGGGATGGAGCAAAAAGGGGTAAGGCCATCAAGAAATGGAGGGTAATGAGTACCAACGCCCATAGTCTGGGCAACAAGCTCCCTGAACTGGTGGCCTTGAAGGAAGAGGGATGCCTGGATATTGTAGCAGTCACAGAAACATGGTACACAGAGAACCATGACTGGGATGTTAACATACCAGGGTACACAACCTACAGGAGAGACAGGGAGGGCAGAAGGGGGAGTAGCTCTCTATGTAAGGGAAGGGATAAAAGCAACTGAACAAAAGAGTAAACAGGGAGGAGAGGAGGCACTGTGGGTCACCTTAGAGACTGGAAATGGCACCACAATCCGCACAGGGGTTGTATATAGAGCACCATGTCCGGGGAAGGGAATGGACAAGGATATGATAGAAGGCATACTTAGGATGGCAGAGAAAGGGGAGATACTGTTGATGGGGGAGCTTAACATGCCAGATGTTAACTGGAGCACCTTTGCAGCAGCCACATCCAAAAGCAGGGCCATTCTTGATGCCCTTCAGGTGGCATGCCTCAAACAGCTAGTTTTGGAACCCACTCATGAGGGAGTAATCTTAGACCTCGTACTCTCAAATGGGGACAGTGAGAGGATCTCAGATCTAGAAGTGGGTAGCCATTTAGGAACAAGTGACCACCAAACAGTGTGGTTCACAATAAACTCTGCTACAGAGTCAAGCCAAACAAAAGTGAGGGTTCTGGACTTCAGGAGGGCTGACTTTGGCAAGATGGGAGAGTGCCTTAGAAAAGCACTAGCAAACAGGCTAGAAGGAGGGGTGGAGCAACAATAGGCAAATATCAAAACTACCATCACAGAGGCAACACGCCTTTGTGTGAAGCAAATAAACAAATCAAAATGAAAGAAAAAGCCACTATGGTTCTCAAAAGAGGTGGCAGTGAAGGTTAGAGAGAAAAAGATAGCATTTAGGAAGTATAAGGAAACACAGAAGGAGCAGGACAGAGAACTGTACCAGTTAAGGCAGAAGGAAGCAGGGAGGGTAGTCATAATAGCAAAGGCACAAACTGAGGAGAAGATAGCTAACTCAGTTAAGAAGGGGGATAAAACCTTTTATAGGTCTATCAGGGAGCGTAGAAAGACAAAGGGAGGAATAGTGAGGCTGAATAGAATGGATGGTGGGTGGGCAGAGAGTGACAGTGATAAAGCAGGGATACTGAATGAATACTTCTGTTCAGTATTCACTAAAGAGGAAGTGGGGGAGGTGCCTAATCCAATTAACAGAAGCACTCTGGAGAGGGGGTTGATCCCAGTCCTTTCACAGAAGAAAGGGTTCTGAAAGAACTCCTAAAACTGAAGGTGGACAAAGCAATGGGGCCAGATGCAATTCACCCCAGAATTCTTAAAGAATTAAGCAGATAACTAGTGACACCACTGACTATGCTTTTTAACAAATCATGGGAGAATGGTGTGGTACCTGAGGACTGGAAGAAGGCGGATGTGATTCCCCTTCACAAAAGTGGGACCAAGACAGAGGTAGGAAACTACAGACCTGTCAGTTTGACCTCTCTGGTAGGGAAAGTGATGGAATCACTTCTGAAGGAAAGAATTGTTGAGTACCTAGAGGCCAGCGGGGCGAGGACCCAAGGCAGCATGGGTTCACAGCAGGAAGGTCATGTCAGATGAATCTAATTGATTTCTTTGACTGGGTGACCAAAGTAGTAGACCAGGGAGGCTGTGGACATGGCCTACCTAGACTTTAGCAAGGCATTTGACACAGTCCCACACAAAGATTAGTAGTCAAATTAACCAGCCTGGGAGTCGGGTCCCAGGGTGGTAGCCTGCGTAAAACATTGGCTGAACAACAGGACACAGAAGGTAACTGTAAATGGAGTCCACTCTGAAGAAAGAGGGGTTACTAGTGGGGTACCGCAGGGTTCAGTACTGGGTCCAGTTCTTTTTAATGTCTTTATAAGTGACATTGCAGAGGGACTGGAAGGAAAAGTATGCCTCTTTGCAGATGACACAAAGATCTGCAAAAGGGTTGATACACAAGTAGGCGTGGAAAGGATGAGAAGGGACTTGGCAAGGTTGGAGGAATGGTCAGAAGTATGGCAGCGTGGATTCAATACAAAGAAGTGCAAAGTAATGCACCTGGAAAACAAAAACCTAGGGGAAGATTACACAATGGGGGGTAGTAACAACAACAAAAATAGAAAGAGACCTAGGGGTAATCATATCAGATGACCTTAAGGTTGGCAAGCAATGCGAGAAGGCGGTAGGGAGGGCTGGGGGTATACTGAGATGTATAGGGAGAGGTATCACCAGCAGAAAACAAGAAGTTGTTATCCCCTGTACAGACAGTTGGTGAGACCCCATCTGGAGTACTGTGTCCAGTTCGGAGACCCCATCTCTGCAAGGACATAGACAGGATGGAGGCAGTTCAGAGGAGGCAACTAAAATGGTGCAGGGTCTGCAAGAGAAGCCATACGAGGAGAGACTAAAGGAGCTTAATATGTATACCCTTGAGGAAAGGAGGGAGGGAATGATAGAAATGTTTAAGTACCTCAGTGGAATCAACAAAGTCCAAGAGGGTAGCATCTTTCAGAAAAAGAGATGTACAAGAACAAGAGGACACAATTTGAAGATAGAAGGGGATGGCTCAGGGGCAATGTGAGGAAGTATTTTTTCACAGAGAGGGTGGTGGATGCATGGAACAGCCTTCCTGAGGAGGTTGTGGGGTCTAAAACTGTGGGAGAATTCAAGAATGCATAGGACGGACATAAGGCAATTTTTGTGGGGGGTAGGAAGAAATAGGCTGTTGGTATAATAGGATCTGCAGCTTATCCTCTAGGTAGGGAAATGGGCAGACTAGGTGGGCCAAGCGGTCCTTATCTGCCATCAAAGTCTATGTTTCTATGTTTCTATGTAATTCTGCTTGCATTTCATTGATATTTTATATGTAATGTATGGTAGAACGTTGTTACCACATAAAATATATCTTTTGATAGTGTTGTTATACCATCAATGTGATGTCACTATGTTGTTAACCCATCGATGGTAGATCACATCGATGGTATAACAAAATAGAATTCCCATGTGCTGCTGCCACCATGACAGCACTACCGAACGCAATTTCTGGCACTTTGAATTTGCTTAACAAAGTAACAGTTTAACCAGGAGCTAAGTAAAAAAAAACCAGTTAAACATCATGGCAGCATTGGTCTTTTCAAAACCAGTGTGTCACTCCTCCTCTCTCTCCCCCTCGTAGCTATTAATCTGGTTCCTTGAATGAAAGAAAGGCATTTAGTAAAAACTGTTTTTTTTCTTCACTTGTGTCTTTGAAGATGTGCTTGAAATTAGCTTTCATTTACTACACATCAAAATGCTCAACGATCCCAGCACTGAGGAGCAGTTTCCAGCTGCTCCGATTGGTCCTGAAATCCATGTGATCAACACTGACTGTTCTGTTTGTTTACTGTTTGCAGTATAAACTACTATGCTTGCATACATTTATGCCCATACACTATAAACCACAATGTATGGGCATCGATGAACAACTGCTCTAAGCTCTCTTCTTGTGGTTGCCATGACTACTTTTGCAAACCTCTCGAGCTGCGCTCTCGAGGTTTACTGAATTTGTCATGATAACCACTCGAAGTGAGCATAGAGCGGTTGTTCATCGATGCCTATACTTTATCCTCGATATTTCTTTTCACCATAATTTATTACTAAGGTAATGTGTATGAATATATGATTGTTGTCCCTTAGAGTGTATTTTGAGTTCATCTGCCTCTATAGTTTACTCCTTACTCCAAGTCATAATCCTCTGTTATGACATCACTATCTGTTGCCATGGGAGTAACTATGAGGTAACAAGCTGTGGTCTATGACTTCACATAGGGAGATAGCAGCAGGAATAGATGAACTCTTCAGGAGCAGAAATCCTGTTTTCATACAAATGACCTCAGTTATAAATAATGGGGAGGAGAAATGCAGACCTAATGGGAAATACAAGCTGGACTGCGTCCAAATATTATATTTTGTTAATGTTCACTTGAACATTTCACCAGCTGTTTAAGTGCAAGTGCAGGATATCACAAGGAGAAGATTGTCTTCGTGGAGCTTTTTAAATGTCCCAGGAGAGGGACATTTTTGTAAGAGGCCTGGAAACCCATTCCAAAGCTGAGAGGCCTTTCTTGAGAGGGACCATAGGCCGGATGAGATCCTGACTTTAGGAACCTCAAAAAGAGGCTGCGAGGAACAGTGGAGGCTTCTGGTAAGCATATTTTTTCACTATACCAATGAGTTTAGGTAGGGAGCCAGTTAGGGCTCTGTATGTATGACAGAAAACAGATTAGTTTAGTCCACCTTCCAGGGTAGGCCAGTTTAGGGATGTGAGTACAGTATAGTGGTGCTCCTTGCCATCCACTCTAGCTGCAAGCCTGCCTATTCTGTGGTAGAATTGCTTGACTTTGTTTGCTCAGTTTCTTTCAGCACAGCAAGAATAGAAGCTCCGTATACTGTAACAGCACAGGGAGCAAAAGAGAACTGGCTACTGACAGACAGGCCTGTTTTGTGAGGTAGAACCTGAGCTGGTAAAGCAGGCCAAGTTTTGTGAAAAGCAACCAGATTGTATGGTCCACTTGAGGTCTTAAGGACAGGTCTTTTTTTTAAACTTTATTTTTATTTTAATTTTAACAGAGGTACAGAACATTTCAGTTATAGTATGACTTGCAGAATTATACATCCATAATTTCATAGCAGTCAGTATGTGGCAATACAGCTGTAGTGGAATTGATATTTCCAACTTATTATGAATCTGTAACCCACGCCCTACCACAGACTCAATTTCATGGATCCCCGGCTCCCCTCTCCAACCCCCATCCATCAGCCAAACCCATCATAAGCATCATAAGGAGTTCTCCCCCTTCCCACCACTCAGACCTTCCTTTTTGAAAGCATGTAGACATCATCATGGGACAAATGCAGAATCACGTGCTGAGTTGAAGAGCACCCAGGCCCTCCACCTTATTTCAAACTGCTCCCCCTGGCCCAAGGTCCCAGCTATCATTTGCTCTAATAAATAATGCTCCATTGTCGAGTCATGCCATTTTTGTACCATTGGGGGTCTAACCTGTTTCCACAGTCTAGTAATCGCTTTCTTAGCTAAAAGAAGAAAGGTGTAAATAAGGGACCTTTTTGTACCTTAAAACCTTCTGGGGGGATCGATAAGACTGCAAACTGTGGAGTTAGTACCAATTCCGGTAAAAAAATCTCCTTTAGGGACTGCTCAATCTGTTGCCAGAAAACTTGTAGTTTACAACCCCCAAGAAAATGTGTACCTGGTCCACCAGTCCTTCCCCACATTGTCTCCAACACTCTGCCCCCAATGCAGAAAAAATCTTTGCCAGTTTAGCCGGTGTATTAAAGTACCTACTGCGATAGTTCCACACGAATGCTCACCAATAAGGAGCCAAAGAGGTCCCTAAAGAGTAACATGTGTATTTTACCTAAAGCTGATAAGACACCCTGGAGGGTAATTCCTTATTCTATGCCTCTAACACTGTCTCAGAGGTGTCTGATACGAGTTCTTGAATCCCTTTGTATAGTAATCCTATCATATGAAAACCTTGAATTGCATTAATAACCAGCATCAAAAATAGGGGAGGAGGCACAGGCAAGCAGCTTCTCAGAGGACCTTTATGTAATAGGAAAGTCCATACCTATAGGTACCTATAGTGGTCATTGTTCCCTAAATCAAAGCCTTTTGGAGCTGAACAAATGGTACCACCCCATGTGAGTCTAAAACTTGAAAGACAAATGAGAGACCTTTCCTATGCCAAATTCGAACTGTTTAGTCGAATTGAGTTGGAAGAAAGTCCATTTCTGCAGATAATAACCTCAAATAATAGAACACATATTCCATAGCTGGTAAAGCCCTAATTCTTTACCAATTTTGTAATGTCTGCCTAGCTCCAGTATCAAAGTCTGTTAATTTTGGTAGGTTGGTTAGGGGAGCAAAAACTACCTTCTGGGGGTCATGTAGATCATTAAGAAAACATTCTATTTTCTTCCAAGGGGATTGGACATTTGGGTTTACCCAAACCAAAATGTGGATTATTCCAACCGCTACTGCATATTGGCTCAGATCTGGCAGATTTAAACCTCCCTTATCTTTTAGTAGCTGTAGCAAGGGCCACCAGATGTGTGGCCTGTGGCCATCCCACACAAATCTAGATAAAATTTTATTCCAAGAATTAAAGTACATTTTTGGGGGATGAAAGGGATTGTTTGAAATAGATAAAATAATCTGGGAAGAATACTGGATTGTATGGTGGCTATTCTTAAATAAAAGGGTAGCTTCAACTGGGACCACTTATGTATGTTAGCTTCTAAAGTTTGTGTCAACAGTTCATCATTTACCAAAATCACATTAGAAACCTGTAGGGGCAATTGAATACCAAGATACTTTAATTTAGTGGCTCACCACTTAAAGGACAGAGCTTGCTTTAACTGAAGAGAAGGTATAAAATTAAGTGCTAGAACCTCAGTCTTCGAGGAATTAATTACATATCCAAAGACCGAGGCAAAGTCCTCCAGAGTCTGCCAAGCCCCTTTCAGTGATATTTCAGGGTCTGTTAGTGTTAATAACACATCATCTGCATACAGTCACATACAATATGACTCTCCTCCCAATTCTACCTCACGTACCTCTCTAGAGGCCCTCATGGCCATAGCCAAGGGCTCTATATAAAGAGCAAATAGTAATGGTGACAAGGGGCAACCTTGTGTAGTCCCCCTTTCCAGATTTATGGGAGCAGACAAGGATCCGTTTACTCTTATATAGGCCCAAGGATTGGCATAAAGGTTACTGAGCCAAGTAAACTCCTGGGAACCCAAATGCCTCCAGTACCAATCAGAGGTAGTTCCAAAGCACCTGATCAAATGCTTTATAAGCATCTAGATTAACCACCACAACAGGCATGGAAGTCTTGGAAATGTAGGACATGAGATGGATGATTCTAATGGTATTATCTGATGTTTGTCTATTTAGAAACCGGTTTGGTCTTGGTGAATTATGCCAGGCAAAATATCCTCCATTCTTGGAGCCCACACTGACATGTATAGTTTATAGTCACAATTTAGGATAGAGATGTGCCTATATGATTCTGGATGTCTAGGGTCTCTACCTGGCTTGGGAATTGTAGAAATCACTGCATATGCCCAGGAAGCCGGGGGTGAGGTCTCCATTTTGAACTTCTGAAAAAGCTTGCCTCATCAGGCTAATTAAGAGGGGAAGAAGGGCCTGATACCATTCCTGGGGAAAGCCATCAGGGCTTGGAGACTTAAGAGTTTTTGCTTGCATGACTACCCACCTGATCTCCGCTTCTGTTACTGGGTGTCACAAACGCACTCAGCAGGTCAGGCACTCTGCTCCCACAGTGCCAACCTCAGAGCGCAAGAGTGTGAAAGAGGTAACAGACAGGGTAACCCTCCTGTCTGCTTGTGGGTCCGAATCACCTTTGGTCTCAAGTTCTGGGGGGGATTCAAACTGTGAACCTTATGCTAGCATACTCAAATGTACAGGCTCAGATAATATTCTCTTTGGGGGATGCAATATATCTTTTGCCTAAGGGCACCTAACCAGGTATCCAAAATGAACCCTTAAAACTCTATAAAAGACCATAGGTATATTCTTACTTTTCCCAGTTTAGTAACACCATCACACTTTTGAACAGTTTTTGTCAGTCTTAACCCTCTATACATCACATGGAAAAAAAAACTGGCAGACCCAGGCAGTCTTTCAAAATAATATATTTACTAAAATGGATAAAAAATATGTAAAATATAAACACAAAACACTATATTAAAGAGCATACAGTCACTTAAAATAACAAGGGCAAAATGCAAAACAAAAAACTCCTACCACAATACAGTTAGACTTTTTCTATCTAATGTATTACCTCTTTAAGTGCCTAAGTTAGATCACAGAGCTGTGTCTTTCTACAGTACCAAGATGGACTATAACAACCCAGTTCAGACACAGTATTCAGTTTAAAACTCTGTGTCTCCACACCCCTCTATGAGTCATCTAGCTCCCCCTTTTAGAATATAAAAAAAATACAAACATGATATACTATCAGGAGGTATTTTAAATAAGGTGACATCAGCAAAAACTCATTTCCCAAATTAGAAGTCTTTGGTTTCCCAGTTCCTTCTCTCAAGGCATTTCAATGGGTTTTATAGCTTTTTAACACCTAGAAGAAGAAGAAGAATCAGCATTTATATAGCGCTTTTCATACATTCAAAGCGCTTTACAAGAAATGCTAGACTGGTATCGAAGTGACTGAATGTGTGGTGGCGGCCATATCGCACATCATCACCCACACACAGCCTGGATAATTGCATGAACTGGTTTATGGGAAGGGGAATGTTGGCCAGGCCACCGGGAATGTTCCTTACTCTTTGTGAAGAGTGCCCAGTTGATATTAAATGTTTTTCCTCTTAAGACGTCATAAAAGTTTATGATTTTCATCCTCTGGCAGACTCATAAAGTCCCATTTCATCAACAGGTCACAAATAGGCCATATAATGCAATGTCTCAATGAAGTATATTACATTACAGAGATCTCCTAGTTTAATAAATATCCTGTTATTTCACTGAAACCTGGGGGGGCCCATGGAAGCACTGTGACAATCACGCACTATATTTTTATATTACAAATATCATCCAACAATCATAACCAGCTGGTTAAGCATCACAATACTCCCCACCTAGACTGAATTTGGGGGCTCTATCCCCTACATGGGATGAGCTTCCCAAATCAGTTCACTCCTCATATAGTCAAGTCAAGTCAAAATTTATTTCTTTTGCGCTTTTCAAATGCCAAAGCACAGATACATAAAAATATAACATTAATATAAATAGAAATTAAAATAAACACAGATAAAAATTAGCACAGTTTAACTAATCAAAGGCCGAAACTAACAGAAAACTCTTCAAAGCAGTTTTAAAAGATTCTGTGGACAGGCACTCCCTAATCCGAAGAGGTAGAGAATTCCACAGGGTTGTAGCCACAAAAGAAAAAGCTCTGGCCCCAGAAGATTGAAGATGAACCCTGGGTATCTCTAGCAATCCCTTGTTGGTGGAACGGAGTGAACGGAGAGGGTGGTAGGGCTGAAGGAGATCTTGCAAGTAGCCCTGTCACTGTCCATGTAGGGTCTTATGGTCAGTAATGCGACCTTGAAGGTGATCCTCCAATGCACCGGCAGCCAGTGCGGTTCACGGAGAACAGGTGTGATATGGCAAGATCTTGATAGCCAAGTCAACAACCTGGCTGCCGCGTTCTGCACCAGCTGTAGGTGGCAGAGGTCCACCCCCAGCAACCCTAGATATTGAGCATTGCAGTAATCCAAACACGAGGAAACAAAGGCGTGGACCAGTACAGGAAGGTCATCATGAGGAACGAGGTTCTTTATCTGGGCTATATTCCTCAGATGGTAAAACGAGGACTTGACAACAGCTGACACCTGAGACTTAAGAGTCAGTTCGCAGTCAAGTATTACGCCCAGATCACGCACCTTTTCAGAGGGTCTCAACAGGTTCCCCCCTAGCATAAGGCCAGGGGGGGAATCCAGGAGTCAACCTCTCTACACGATGACCAGGGTCCATCACCAGAACCTTAGTCTTGTCTGGATTCAGCCTCAACCAGTTGGCACTCATCCAGTCCTGAATTTCGGCGAGGCAGTTGTTAAATACCGAGAGTGCATCATTTTGTTCGGGCATCTGCATAGCAGTGAAAACTCAGCCCATAACGCCTAATAATGTCTCCTAATGACAGCATATACACTGTGAACAACATGGGAGAAAGCACAGAATCCTGTGGTACCCCACAGGGCAGCACAAAGGGAGCAGAGGAAAAAATTCCCGATACTACCTTCTGAGATCTGCCCGTGAGGAATGAATAAAACCATCTGCGGACTGTCCCAGACAGTCCGCAGATAAGCTGCAGGTGTTCCAACAGTATCCCTTGGTCAATGATGTCAAATGCTGCAGAGAGATCCAAGAGGACCAAGATCAAACGGCTCCTCCGATCTCTCACGATCAGGAGATCATTAAGTACCCGAACCAATGCCATCTCGGTACTATGCCTCTTCCTGAAACTGGATTGGAGAGGATCATAGATTCCATGGGTGGTAAGAAAGTTATTGAGCTGCAGCGCAACCACTTTCTCAATAACCTTACCCAAAAAGGGCAGGTTAGAGATCGGTCTGTAGTTTGCGAGACAATCTGGGTCAAGGGAAGGTTTCTTCAAAAGGGGTGTCACAACAGCTACTTTCAAGGACTCCAGGAACACCCATTGATCCAGTGAGCACCAGATACTCTCAGCAAGTACTGGCCCGATCAGCTCAACGCAACCCATAAGAAGACGCATGGGGCCATTGATCCAAACTACAGTAGGTCGGCCGCAAGCTCTGAACAATCTTCATGGGATCCATGATCGCCGGCCGGTCAAAGTCCGTCCAGATAGACCGAGGGTTTGTAACCACACATCGATCTCTGCAATGCTCATTTGAACGCATTCTATGGATGTCCGACCTGATCGTAAATACCTTATCATCCAAGAACCAAGAAAACTCCTCACACTTTAATTGTGAAAAAGCTCTTCGGCCCTGTAGGCAGGCTGGACTGCACAGCCTCTCCACAGTCTGGAAGAGCTGAGCTGGTCGATTCCTTGATGCAGCAATCTCCCTGGACAGGAACTCTGCCTTCTGACAGGAGATTTCTGATTGATAACCCAAATAATGGGTGATCAATTTAAGTCTGTCACTTTCAAGGCCAGATTTGCACCAGCAGCACTCCAGTCTTCACCCCACTCTCCTCAACTCCCTCAATGTCCCATCAAAGCATTGGGACTGAGGACAGAGGGAGAGGGGGCGAACACGGACAGGAGCTACAGAATCCAGAGCCTCCAGTACCATATTATTATAGTGCTCTACTAGGGCATCTGGTTCCAAGCACTCCAAAGGCCAACTCGATAGATCCAACGCCGCCATCAGACCTTCGGGGGTAATACCCCTTAAAGGGCAGTATTGGGTCATCTCCACAGGGGTCGGCCTCAGGGGGGCCATAAAATTGAACCTTATGGAGTGGTGGTCAGACCACCCCACTGGCTCCACCACCAGTCTGGTGATCTCCATCCCCAGGGTAAACACTAGATCCAGCGAGTGACCCTGAGAATGGGTAGCAGCCGTAACTACCCGTGTAAAGCCCAACGAATTCATGAGTTGGAGGAAGTTTTGACCAAAGTGCGAGAGTTCATCATCAATCCAGGCATTGAAGTCTCCCAGGACCAACCACCTGGAGGGCTCCAACACTAGGTCGACAATGAAGTCTGCTATTTCCTGCAGAAAAACTTTCTCGTCGCCGGGTGGATGGTAGATGAGTAGGATTCTGCAGCCCACATCTGCTCCCATAATACAGTCAAAGGATCTAGGGGATACAACTGGAACATCCACAAGGTCCAATTTTGATCTAAAACAGATAGCGACCCACCCCCCCGTGATCCAACCTCGGACGGTGTATCACCGAGTACCCAGCCGGAATAGCTGATGCCAAAATGGGGCCAGCATTCTCATCCAGCCAGGTCTCAGTGATGCAAGCCAGGTCAGATGACTCAACAAGATCTGCGATAATAGCCGTTTTGTTTTTTATAGACCTGGCATTGCATAACACCGTCCGGGTTGGATGAGAGGCCTTGGAGGAGCGGGCAACTTGCCCACCATCAATGGAGACCTTGGGTATGGGAACCAGGCATCGTAAACCCCTATCCTGGACCCATTTCACCCCAGGGTGTCTCTCTAACCTCACCACCACTATCCGCTCACTCCGCTCCCCCCCCCGGCTGGAGGACCCGCCTCCCCCTCTGCCTCCTCTGAACAATTCCCAAGGCAGCCAGCAGCTCGTCTGGATTATAGGGGGAGCTACTGAAGGATGCAGGACCCTCAGCCTAGAGGGGAATAGTGCCTGCCCACAGAAACTCGGCCCCAACACATGCTAAAAATATGCCTAGAACCAGTCAGCAAGAATTAAACACAAACCACTACAACTTTTAACAATAAATAATAAAAAATTAAAAAAGAAAAGAAAGAACCCCCACCCAATCCCAAAACCCGAAAATACAAAAATCCAATCACAAATCAACCCAAAAACCCTAAAAAATGATTCAGAGGAGATGATAAAACCAGGCCATTAAGCAAAAAGTTCATTGATAAGACCATACAGGTTACAGTCAAACTAAATGTGAAACAAACAATCTTCAGACCTCATTTCCTCTCACAACCAGGGACTGATAACTTCAATGGGGACTCTCACTCCCAGTAATGATGAAAAGTAACTGGACCAAAACTTCTGAATAACCCCTCAACCCTCTCATGGTAAAGGGGTAGTGCAAAATAACCAGAATACGGTGAATTGTCTGACCGTAATCCAGGAATACAAGAAACCCTTCTTGCTAGCAGCACAAATGAACTGCACAGCTCCACTCTTCACATGCTTCCCTTGCCAGTCTCGAAATCCCCAAACAGAGGCCAGGAAGAAGGAAACACGGCCCTCACCATGAAACTCCGTGTGGTCGACCCACCGGTTGGCCCTGAGGATAGACTAGAGGACACCCAGCCCAAACACCAGCTACCCAGCAAAATCAGGTTGGAACCCCCCGTGTGGCCGCGCATCCCATGACCAGGCCTACCCGAAGGGTTAAGACAGAAGTACAGATTAGCAGAGAAGGGAGAAAGCCAATTATCCAACAGTCTTAATACATCCAATAAGTCTTACTGCACCCAAAGCACCGTACTCCACGCCAATAGGATTCCTTCCACAATCAATCCTCGGTCCTCTTCCACAGTCCCTCCACATATAGCTCCTCGTAATCAGTCCACGACCCTCTTCCACAGTCCTGGTTCCCCCTTGTAACTGGCTGACTAACCCACCGAGCAGGGAAACATAGAAAGACTGAGTACCAGCTTCCAAGGGCCGAGACAAAGTACTGCAGACCCACCACACTCAGAACCACACTCCAGCTCCAACTCCACAATCAGCTCAGCCTACAGCGTTGCTGTGCTATGAAATTATATAAACTGTAATGATTTAACAATAATACTAAATCCCTGGTGATAGTATATTAGGACCTGGTCTACCTCACTTCTTCTCCCCTACCTATTCTAAAATAACCAAACAAAATAAAACGAAGTAACACTAGGTAGAAAACAAACAGCTGCCACAACCAGTGAAGAATCCAAAGCAGCGGCAAGCCATCTGTGTTCTGATTGGTCACTCCAGCCCTATGTAAGATTGTCATGTCATACCCTTGCAAGGCAAGACTCCATCTTAATAGTCTACCATTAGTGTTTCCCATTTGTGCCAGCCAAACCAGGAGGTTGTGGTCAGTTTGTACCTCAAAATGCTGCCCATATAAGTATGGCTCTAACTTCTTTAGGGCCCACACTATGGCAAGACACTCTTTTTCCACAGTAGAGTATGCCAGCTTCATGGAAAGTAACTTTTTACTCAGGTACACTACAGGGTGACCTTTCCCTTGGTTGGTTGTCTTTTTTTTTTTTTTTCAATTGTTTAACCAGGTGAGACACACTAAGCTGAAAGCTTGCTTACAGGTGCAACCTGGGAGCACAAGGAAGTTAAGTGACTTGCTCAGGGTCACACAGTATGCAAGTGGGGGCTGTGGGATTCAAACCCAGGTCTTCTGATTTGCAGCTCAAAGCCTTAAACCACTGTGCTATACTGCCCCGTCTGACTCAGTACTGCCCCAATACCCATGTCTGAGGCATCATTCTGGACTATAAATGGTCTGCTATAGTCAGGACTTGTCAATACAGGAGCACTGCACAGTGCCTCCTTCAGTCTGGTAAAGACTTTTTCACAAGCTGGTTCCCAGGTAATTTTCTTAGGCATCTTTTTCTTTACCAGGTCAGATAGGGGAGCAGCCAGAGTACTGTAATTGGGTACAAATTTCCTATATTACCCTGCTGTCCCTAGGAAACTCCTGACCTGCTTCTGCATTTCTGGTCTGGACCATGCTTTGATCACCTCTATTTTTACTTGGTTAGGATGGAGCTGTCCCTGGCCTACAACATGCCTGAGGTATGCCACTTCAGCCATGGCTACCTGACACTTCTCAGTTTTGACAGTGAGCCCGTCCCTCTGTATTCTGCCCAGCACTTCCCTAAGGTGGGACAGGTGTTCCTCCCAGCTAGCACTAAAGATGGCAATGTCATCCAGGTATGCCACGGCGTACTCCTCAGCACCATTTAACACCTGGTTCACCAACCTTTGGAAAGTGGCCAGGGCATTCTTCATTCTGAAAGGCATTACCTTAAATTCAGATAAGCCTATCGGAGTGATGAAGGCTGACCTCTCCCTAGCTCTGTCAGTTAACTCTACCTGTCAATACCCCTTTGTCAGGTCAGTAGCTGTAAGGTAGGTCACCCCTCCCAACTTGTCTAGGAGTTCATCCGTCCAGGGCATTGGGTGGGCGTCTGACTTCGTGAATGCATTCAGTCCATGATAATCCACACAGAAACAAGTAGAGCATCTGGCTTGGGCACAAGGACTATGGGTGAGGCCCAGGAGCTGTGGGATCTCTGGATTATCCCATAATCAAGCATTTCCTCCACCTCCCTCTTAATGTCCTTTTGGACAGCCTCTGACACCCAATATGCTGTCCTCTGTATGGGTGCCTGTGTCCCTGTCTCTACATCATGCGTCGCTAAGGGGGTCAGTCCAGGCTTAGAGCTAAACAGTAGAGCAAAGTCTGCTGGAACCTCCCTTACTTCATGGATCTTGTCTGGGGCCAGCTGGGGTGACAGTTTATCTGCCTCCACAGAGGACTCCCACTTGCTTTCTTCCAGCAAGTCCAGAAGGGGATCTCCTTTGTCTGTCCCCTCCCCAGGACTACATACTGCAAACATCATGCTAGCCCTATTAGCATATGGCTTCACCATGTTGAGATGGTACATTCTTTCTGTATGTCTTCTGTCAGGTAGTTCTATGATATAGTTCACATCATTTACCTTTCTAACCACTTTGTACGGTCCTGCCCACTCAGCCTGAAGCTTCTTTTTCTGGACCGAAATAAGGACCATGACTTCCTGACCCACCGTGTATGAGTGAACTCTGGCTCTGCGGCCGTACCACACTTTTTGTCTCTGTTGGACAGCTGCCAAGTTGCTCCTGGCTGTCCCCATAAGCTCCTTCAGCCTTTTCCCTAAACCTAAGGACGTAATCCACTATGAGAGTTCTCTGGGTGGTGTGCCTGCCTTCCCAGTCTTCCTGGATCAAGTCTGGGGGCCCACATACCCGGCATCCATATAAGAGCTTGAATGGGGAAAACCCTGTCAACTCTTGGGGCACCTCCCTGTATGCAAATAACAGATGGGGAAGGTGTTTCTCCCAGTCTCTCCCATGCTGTTCAGCAAACGCATGGAGCATGGACTTCAGGGAACCATTAAATCTTTCCACAAGCCCATTGGCTTATGGGTGATAAGGTGTCATGTGCCTCTGCACCACCCCACACTTCTCCCACAAACATTTTATCAGGTCCAACATGAAGAAACCCCCTCGATCAGTGATAACCTCCTGTGGAAACCCAACACAGGAGAAAATCCCAAGTAAGGCATCTGCCACTTTGTCTGTCCTCAGTGAGGTTAGGGTGACTGCCTCTGGATACCGGGTGGCATAATCCACCACAGTCAGAATGAACCTCTTCCTGGAGGAGCTGGGGGTATTTAAAGGCCCCACAATATCCATTCCCATCCTTTGGAGTGGCTCCTCCATTTAAAAGGTTTTTTTTTTCTTGGAATTGTGGGGGGAGCGGGGGGATGAGCGGGATTGTCTAAGGTTTGGAAGCAGTCATGAACCAGACATTGGGGTTTGATCTTCCCCTATCAGGTTCCCGATCTAGGTTTCTTCTAATATTAATAGTTAAAGGTAAAGTGGGAAGATCAAGGGAGTACTTCCACAGAATTGGAAGTCAGGGTTTAAGTAAACGGAGTTGGGGGAAGGGGGAGGTAGAATAATAACCCAGGGGATGTCTGCCACTGGTCGGGGAGTAGTTATCATTAAATTAGATGTCATGTTCTGGCTTTTTTATAAAAAAATATATTTCATTTTTCTAGGTATTAGTCTCAGTTACGGCAGGTCTTAAGTGCTGTTCCTGGAATATAAAAGGAGTACAGACCCCAGCTAGGAGAAACAAAGTTCTACTTCACCTCAAAAGCCTGCAAATAGACATAGCCTTTCTACAAGAGACACACTTGTTACCTAATCAAACAAATTACTTAAGTAAAAACTGGGCAGATCAGGTTTTTGGCTCTGGTATTGACTCCCGTAAATGAGGGGCAGCTATTCTCATATCCCGGAGAATCCCATTCCATATCATTCACATAATTGCTGACCCAGGAGGCCGATACGTGATTCTTAGGGCCTTATTGGGGCCATTCAGAGTTAATATTAGGATCCATATATGGACTGAACAACGAGGACCCAAAATTTTTTGCTAGCCTTATGTCCACCCTTGCCCCATGGACTACATTTCCAATAATTTTGGGGGGGGACTGGAACCTGGTCTTATCTAACCAGTTAGATAGATCTGGCCAGACAAAACAAAAACTAACACCAGGTTAAATAGCACTACATGAGTTAATGTACTCCATTGGTCTTACAGACCCCTAGAGGCTTTTGTATCCAGACAGTAAGGAATTTTCATTTCATTCCCTTCCTCATAACTCTTTTTCCCGACTGGATTATTTTCTCGTATCATTAGACTTATTGCTGGGTGTCTCCATGGCTTAATATTCTTCTAAGGTAATTTCTGACCATCATATTGCCCATCTCCTTCTTGATGTTTCACCAAGCATACACAGAGGCAAATTCTGGAAATTAAACAGTCAACTTTTGAAAACTGATGATCAAATATGACTTATTCAAACTTTCCTATCTAACTTTATGGATCTCAATGCCCCAACTATGCCTAAAAAAGACTTTTTATGGGGAGCTCTGAAATGTGCACTGAGGGGTGAATTTATTCGCTTAGCGACTAAACATAAAAAGCAGAGAGCATCAACTCTCTCTGCAATCCTGGCCCAAATAGAACACGAACATCACCTCTTACCCTCAGCTCCAGTAGAAGACTGGGCAAAAGTAGAATCTCTTTGTGCACAATATAACCAGATTCTAGCTGAGAAGGCTGAATTTCTTATGCTCCGGTCCAAAATTTCTTATTTTGATCAGGGGGAAAGGGCTGGGAAGCTTATGGCCCTCTGTCTTCGTACTCAAATGGCCGATAAGATAGTCACCTCTATTTACTCGACTTCGAGGGTCTTGCTTACCTCCCCTCCAGATATTGTAAATGCATTCCAAGAGTATTACAGGCACCTATATTCAGCCCCAAATCATTCCTCCCTGCCCCAACAATTCAACAATTTTCTCTAAGATATTGATCTCCCAGTATTATCAGAAGCCCAGTTTATGATTCTGAAAGCTCCCATTACCCTAGTGGAAGTCTATGCTGCCATAGATTCCCTGTCATGGGATAAATCACCTGGCCTGGATGGATTTACTACAAATTTTTACCAAACATTTAAAGAGAAGATTGCTCCCATTCTCCTAGATTCTTTTCAGTACATTTTCAACAAAGGTATTTCCGACACCTCACTGACTCAGGCCGTTATAATTGTTCTTCCAAAACCAGATAAAGACCCTCTCTTTATTCCCAATTACAGACCAATTTCTTTAATTAATGTGGATCTTAAGATGTTAGCCAAAATACTCTCATCTAGACTAGGTCAGGTCTGGGAATCTCTTGATAGTATAGAACAGATCGGGTTTGCTAAAGGGAGACTATCATCTGATCACCTTAGAAAAGTAGCTTACCTCTCCTCTGTGTCCAGGGCACTCACTTCTTCAGCTGCTCTTGTCACCCTGGACACAGAAAAGGCCTTTGATAGAGTCTCTTGGGACTATCTATTTTTGTTACTGGCCAAATATCATATTCCACAAGAATTTATACAATGGGTTAAAATTTTATATACACTACCAAAAGCTCAAATTTATTGCAATGGCGTTCTCTCCACGTCCTTTATTTTATCCCAGGGTACCAGACAAGGTTGTCCCCTCTCTCCTTATCTTTTCAACTTGTACTTGGAACCACTTATTAGGAAAATTAAAAACTTTGCGATGGTATCTGGGATACCAATTGGTCATATGGAATACAAAATATCAGCATATGCAGATTACTTACTCCTGCATATTACCAATCTTACTCAATCCCTCCCAGCAATCTTTCAAATTATATCACAGTTTGAAGTAATCTTGAGTTATAAGCTAAACATGGGAAAACTGAAGTTTTCCCCCTCAATGAATTTACACTGAGGAGTGATATTGAGCATTTGAGCTTACGTTGGAATACTGAACAATTCAAATACCTTGGACTCTTCCTGCACCCCCTTCCCTATGTAATGAAAAAACTCAATCTAGATGTTCTAAATAAGATCTTATCAGATGATTTCAAGTGATGGTCAAAATTGCCTATTTCTCTATGGGGTTGTATGAGTATAATAAAAATGAATGTCCTGGCTCGGATCTTATATCCTTTACAAATGTTCAACGGGGTTCTCCCGCTGTCATGGTTTGCGCAGATACACAGACTTATTAGTACCTTTATATGGCAAGGGAAGAAAGTTAGGCGAAACTATTTCAAACTTACACGTCCGAAAATTGATGGAGGCCTTCAAGCCCCTAGTTTTTATATATATTATTTAGCTATACATCAGGCGAGAATTAGATTCTGGTTACATTCCTCAGAAGCTATCCTAGAATCCACCTATTGTCCCTCCTGGGTCAGAATTGAACAGGTTCTATGTTTGGTGAATGGCTTTGATCCTAACACTCTTCATTTTATTACTAGGAAGAATCTCCTTAAATCCTTACAGGAAACACCATTATATGCCTTACTTCACTCTCAACATCAGATAAATAATTTCCTTAAAGTAGACGCATACAGAGACATTGCCCAACTCCTTTTCTCTAATCCTAATTTTTTTATCTCAGGTAAGACAATTAAACGTCACCTTTTTTGGCCACAAATGGGCATAAACCATGTAGACCAACTTGTCCGAGATCAAAAAATGCTCTCCTTCAAAGAAGCCAAATCCATTTTTAAATGGCCTGATAATCAAGTGTTTAAATTTTTTCAAATATCCCACTTACTTGTGACTTATTTTGGTTCGGGAGTGTTGATACAGACAACTTAACCATGTTACAGTTTTGTCTTTTTAGACAGTAACTTTTTACTGAATGCAATAATTCATGTAACTGTATATTACTAGTTGTTCTTTTCATAGTATTGTCATGTTGTCTGTTTCGGTATGTTGTTAATTATCTAAAATGAATAGTTTATTAAATGACAAAAAAGGAATGGCTCCTCCACAATGGGCAATGGAATTAGGGTGGCTTGGGTTTTCTTACCCGCCTTCACTATTTCTTGGCACCAGTGACAAGACCTGCAATACTCCATCACCTGCTGGGTGAAGTTGGACCAATAGAAATTCTGGGCCAACCACTGCATAGTGCAAGTGATTCCCAGGTGACCAGACAAGGGAATATCATTTGCAATCTTGAGCAACTGCTCATGGTACCCCTGGGGAACAACAAGCTGCCTGCCTATCACCCCTCCGTCTTCACAGCCTGAGTTTACATCAGTCCATTCTCCCAATAAACCTTATGTTTACCGACACCTCCCTGCGCTCCGTCAGAGTCTGCCCAAACCCTCAGCTTCTCTAGACTAGGGCCACTTTTCTAAGCAGCTGCAAACTCCTTACACAGTCCCAAGGCATGGGACAGGTCCCCTTCAGTCTCTAAACTAGGGTCCCTAGCACTAGCATTAGGGCACTCGGGATCACTGTCATCCCTAACCCTCTGACAATGGGTTACCCCTCTTACTTCGGAGTAACCCTCCATAGCTGTGTGGTTAACTGCTACTGGGGAAATTTCTATCCCCTTTTCATTAGTCTCCATATTAGGAGACACAGGCTGGGGAACCAGCCTCTCAGTGGTTTCCACAATGGCTTCTGTGGAGTCCAGAGTACTACAATTTTCCCTTGCCACTTGGCTACGGGTAACTGCACACACCATCCCCTGTTTAAGATTGTTGTCAAGGATGCTGTCAACTGCTAAAGATTTGGCTACAGACACCTGTTGCACAGTTCCCCATTTCACCCCAGTCTAGGAGAACAGTAGTGAGGGGTAATGTTTTCTCCTCACCAGTAAAGTCTTGTAATAGTTACAGATTCATTGGGTATAAGCTGACCAGGCTCTACCAGATCCACTTTTACCAATGTCAGGGATACCCCTGTGTCCCTTAACCCTTGTGTTTGTACACCTTTTACCGTGACTGGGTGCATGTGTTCCCTCATGTTCACAGGCATGCTTCCAGTGACACACAAACAACCCACTTCTTTCCTAGCCCCATGTTGCATATTGCTCATCTTTTTGGGACACTGTCTGGCAATATGCCCAGTTTCTTTTCAAACCCAACATACGTTTCTTTTCTCAGAGAACTCTTTTCTTTGAAACCTGGGGCTAACTGGTTTCGGTGGAGGCAGTGAGGGTTTTAACTGCCCTGAAGGCGCTCTTTGCCCTTTCTACACTGCCACACCCACCCCATTCACTCGCAGAGCAGGTCTTTTCTTGGCATAGCGGTCCGAGAGTTCAGCAGCCTCTTGCATTGTTTTGGGATCTCGGTCCTCCAGCCAGGTTTTCAGCTCTGCTGGGCATGCGCCAAAAAACCTGTTCTAACAAAATAGCATTTTCAGTTTTATCTACAGAGTTTGCTTCAATTCCTTTCCACCAACGTTTTAAACACTCACATTGTTTCATGGCTTGCTCCTCGTAGCTCAAGTCAGGGCTTCTCCTCAGCTTACAGAATTTAGCTCTGTATGCTTCTGCAGTTAAATCAAACTTTTTTAAAAGTGCAGCTTTAAGTTTGCTGTAGTCATTACTGTCCTCATTGTCCATTTGACCCAATGCATCCTGAGCTTTCCCGGTAAGTAGCAGGGATAGCTGGAAGCTCCAGGACCCTCTAGGAATATTTGCCTGAATACAAACTTTTTAAAAGGAATTTAAAAAGGCATCCATATCCTCCCCCCTCTTTAAATTCGGCTATCAATTTGGAATTCAGTTTGTAACCCAGTCCTGTAGTTCCAGTTAAAACCAAGCCACTTACCTGCTCTGGTGCTGGTGGTTGGAGTTGGAGCTTCTCCAGTTCATGTTGCCTCTGGCACTCATGCTCTTCATGGTCAGCCTCCCGCTGTTCCCGGTCAGCCTCTCGCTGTTCTTGCTCTGCCTCTTGCCATTCTCGTTCATCCTCCCTCTGAAACTCAAGCTCCATTCTGCACAGCTCAATCTGCAGCCTGATTTCTTTTGGCTCCAGAATGCTGGTGACCTTCCCCTGCTTCTGTGACCCTTCGCTGACACTGGCCTTGCTGTCATCCTCACTGGATCTGGACACTGCACTGGCCACTGGCCCCTCCATGCCCCAGATTTGGTCCTTTACAGTCACAGTCTGTGACTTAATGCTCCGGGCATCTATTGTCATCAGGACATCAATGAGGTTCTGCTTGGTGGCTCTCACCTCATGCAGGACTCCACTGTCCTGGCACAACTGCCTCAAGTAGTCTGCAGTGTACCCGCTGTAGTTGGAAGCCATCTTCTTTCCTACCTATGGCTATTCTAACTTGCACTTTAGAAAAAAAAACAGGTAGGAACTTGACTGTAAGCAAAATGATATAGTTCTGTTTCCTTTTTTAAAACTAAATCACTGCCTTATTTTGCAAGTGAGATGTACAGTATTAAGCTGACACACACTGAACAGTTAAAGTTTGTGTTACCAAATTTATCACACCGCTGCTAACCAAATCTGTCACAAATGCACTCAGCAGGTCAGGCCCTCTGCTCCCACAGTGCCAACCTCAGAGTGCTAGAGTGCGAACAGATAACAGACAGGGTAACCCTCCTGTCTGCTTGTGGGTCTGAATCACCTTTGGTCTCAAGTTCTGGGGGGATTCAAACTGTGAATCTTATGCTAGCGTACCCAAATGTAGAGGCTCAGATAATATTCTATTTGGGGGGATGCAATATATCTTTTGCCTAAGGGCACCTAACCAGGTATCCAGAATGAACCCTTAAAACTCTATAAAAGACCGTAGGTATATTCTTACCTTTTCCCAGTTTAGTAACACCATCAAGCTTTTGAACAGTTTGTGTCAGTCTTAACCCTCTATACGTCACATGCAAAAAAAGAACTGGCAGACCCAGGCTGTCTTTCAAAATAATATATTTACTAAAATGGATAAAAATATGTAAAATATAAACACAGAACACTATATTAAAGAGCATACAGTCACTTAAAACAAGGGCAAAATACAGAACAAAAAACTCCTACCAGAAGGGGGGGAGGGATGGGAGAAAAGACTGTTGGGGGGGTCCAATAAAGGAGGGACTCTGTCTCCACCCCTCTGGGGAGCTGGAGGAATGTGGGAAAAGGCCGACTGGTAAGGTGCTGACCGGGGTAGGATGGAATCCCGATGGGAACGTGAGCAGGGGAAATGGAAGTATACAGAAAGGGTGGTAGGTAGTCCTGCTAAATGCCAGGAGCTTAGGCAATAAAATGCCTGAGCTCCAGGTGATGCTAACTGAGGGAGAGGTGGATGTGGCAGTGGTCACTGAGACCTGGGCCACAGCAGGGCATGACTGGAACCTGAACCTGGAGGGTTACACCGTGTTCAGGAAGGAGAGGGGGAGGGAAGGGGAGGAGGGGTAGCAATAATAGTCAAAAACTGCATTAGCATAGGAGGAGTGGAGGAGGCAGAGGGAACTGTGGAGGCAATGTGGGTCACCTTGATAACAAGTGGGGGCAAGAGAGTAAAAATAGGAGTGGTGTATAGACCCCCTGCACTGGCTGAGGAGCTGGAGGAGAGTCTGGTGGCAGATGTTGGTAGGCACTGCAGATTGGGCAGGGGAAGGGTAGTAGATCTGGGGGACTTAAACATGCCAGGAATGGACTGGGAGACTATGACATCCTCAGTGGCCAGGGAACAGAGATTGTTGGATGTCTTTCAGGACGTGTTCCTAACTGGGTAAGTTCATGAAAAGGGGTTATCAAAGTGTGACATGAGGGTGAATTTTTCAAATCCACAATAGATCTATTTTAATAAGCTTGCTAAAACACTGTGACTGAAGAGTCAAAAAGGAACCAGATTATGAGATAACTCACTAGCAGGGATTTAAGAAAAATCACCTTCAGTGTTGCGTGCAACGGGGACACCAAACGTTGCACATGCAACAGTGGACACAACTGGTTATTAACTTGGAAAAAAAATTACTTTTCTTTTAATTTTATTTTACTAAGCATTTCAAGACACTATGACCCTAGAGAGAAAAAGGGACTATGTTGTGGGCTAACTCCACATCATACTTGAGAGAAAATCACCTTCACTGTTGCACATGCAATGGGGACACCAAACATTGCATGTGCAAGAGTGGACACAACAGGTGTTTAACTTGGAAAGAAAAATGTTACTTTAATTTTTTATCTGTTTTATTAAGCATTTCAAGACACTATGACCCACTAGTGAAAAAGGGACTATATTGTGGGATAACTTCATATCAGATGTGAGAAAAAAGCAATTTCAGTGTTGCACGTGCAACGGGGACACCAAGTGTTGCACGTGCAACAGTGGACACCACACAACTGTTTAAGTTAAAAAAAGCATTGCCTGTACCCCTCTCTCACCAATGTCCTGCAGTACATTTATGACCCAAATCCAAAAGAAAATCACCCTCACAAAAAAAAACTGGATGCTTTTACTGAAAATTTTTGGAGCATGTAAAAAATGCATTTTGCTTGGACACCACTGTTGCACGTACCACGCAAAACTTGAGTGAACCAGAAATTTTATATGCATTGTAAAACTAGGGTGAAAATGTTTTCGTTAACAAAAGACATCACCGAAGGCAGTTTTCAACATAAATTTACTGAAGTGCAACTCAAATAAAGTCTTCATAAAAGCAATGGAATGTACTGTGGTTTTTCATGTCAAATTTTGCTAGGAAAAATCTGTGATATTTTGGAGCTGGACATGGAATAAAAATAAAATGGGTACACCTAGGTTCCTCAAACTTTGAAATGTATCTGTACTTGTGGCTACCTTTTAAATTTACTTATCCTGACTGCGGTGGCTGTTGTTAATTTTTTTTTAAATCAACATACAAAGTATTGGGCATATTGGTACCCCCATTTCATGAACTTACCCAACTCAGCAGGTGGGGGAACCGACCACGGAGGCGTGGATACTGGATGTGGTCCTGGCAGACAGTGACCAGATTGGGGGCCTAGAGGTAAGGGGCCCATTGGCGGGAAGCGACCATGCCATGGTCTGGTTCAGCCTGGACCTAGGAGGGGGTAGAAGGCTGCACAAAGATGGAGGTAACTGACTTCAAGGGGGCAGATTTCAAGGAAATGTGAAGGATCCTTAAGAAGCATTTGGATGGGACTGCGCCAGACATGGATGCTGATAGTAGGTGGGAAATCATCAGGATCGCGGTGCAGGATGCTGCCAGCACCTGTGCAAGAGTAAGACAAAAATGCGGTAGGGCCTGTAAACCCTGTTGGTGGACCAGGGAGGTTAAGGAGGTGGTGAAGATAAAAAAGGCAGCTTATAGGCATTTCAAGTGCTCAAGGAATGAAAGGGATTGAGGGGAGTACAAGTTGATGGCCAGAAGGGCCACTAGGTGGTGAGCTTGGCTATGGCAAGGAAGGAGCAGAACCTGGCCAGGGAAATTATGAGAGGGAACAAGGGGTTCTTTAGATACATTGGGGAAAAATGAAGGGTGAAGGGGAAGATTAGCAGGATTAAAACAGAGGAGGGATGGGCACAAGACCCAGGGGAGCAGGCTGACGTACTAAATGAGTACTTTGCCTCAGTTTTCACCAAGAAAAATGGGGGGGCTGCACTATACATGGGAGGAGATGGTGAAACTGAGGAGGGGGGACCCTTGCCGATCGGTGGGTCTGGGGAGGGGGGCCATCACTGGCAGGAGGGGGAAGGAAAAACAGGGGGACGAGGTAGCAGAGGTGGAAATCATGGCAGAGACAGTGAGGGAAGCCCTCAGGTCCCTTAAGATGGAGAAAGCACTGGGGCCAGATAAATTACATCCCAGAGTGCTGAAGGAACTGGTGGATATCCTGGTGAAACCCCTTGGAGGAGCTTTTTAGCATCTCTCTGAAAACAGGGTGGGTGCCCCAGGACTGTAAGGTGGCGCATCAATCAATCAAAATCTTTATTTATTCAGGTGAACACCATTGTGCAAGCTCATTTACAAGATGGACCTGAGACACAGCTACAAGTAATAATACAGTCCAGACAGTGTACAATATTGGCAATACAGACAATACAAGGAATGCATAGGTACAGTACAAGGAATAAGTAAGTAAGGCCTTAGGGCGTGGATGAGTACAGACTGGGTTAACTAAGGGGCTATCACAGTGCAGAGAGTAACTGCCTTTCTGTGACTTGGGGGAGACATGTACTGATGGTGTTTTGGTGGGTCAATCCAGTCTACTGGTGGACCTTGCGGGCCGGAGGTACAGGGGAATATTTTCATTTAAGGGCGGTGAAAGCAAGTACAGATTTCTTTAAGTAGACGGTCATATAAGGACTTGAATGAGGATATACTGATTGAGGAGCTAAGCTTCAGGGTTTTTTGTAGGGTATTCCATAAGGAAGGTAGCACAAAGGACATAGCCATTCTTCCGAATGCTGTGGAAGAATGTTATCGAAGATAGTGCCTATCCACTAGATAGTACCTATCCACAAGGAGGGATCAAGGGAGGTGGCCGGGAACTAAAGTCCTGTCAGCCTGACATCAGTGGTGGGCAAGGTGATGGATGGCATTGTCAAGGAGAGGCTGGGGGGACCTGGAAAAGTTGCAGTGTCTGAATGATAGACAGCATGGATTCATCCCAGGGAAATCATGTCAGACAAACCTTGTGGAGTTCTATGACTGGGTGATGAGTGCCTTGGACCTGGGTAGACCGGTGGGCGTCCTCTATCTTGACTTCAGCAAGGCGTTTGACTCTGTTCCTCACAAGAGCCTGTTGCATAAGCTGGGAGAAATGGGGGTGGGGAACCAGATGATCAGATAGATAGGCAGTTGGCTCCAGGACCAGACCCAGAAGGTCATGGTTGGTGGAATAGTCTCATCACCAAGGAGGGTCATTAGTGGGGTCCCTCAGGGATTGGTCCTTGGGCCCCTCCTGTTCAATGCCTACATCTCTGAAATAAGGAAGGGAATCAGGAGTGAGATGAGTCTCTTTGTAGATGACTCAAAGCTGGGGGCGGTGGTGGATGGGGAGGAGGGAAGGGTGGCCCTATAGGGGGACCTGGAGGCTCTGGAAAGGTGGTCTAGAAAGTGGAAGCTGAGGTTCAATGCAGGAAAATGCAAGGTACTGCATCTGGGAGCCAGAAACCTGGACCAAGTGTACACCCTGGGGGGGGGGGAATGCTACAAGGCTCAATGGCTGAGAGGGACCTGGGCATGGTGGTGGATGTCAAGATGAACAACTCCGAGACTTGTAGGAGGGCAGCAGCCGAGGCCAACAGGATGCTGGGATGCATTGCTAGGTTGATTACCTCCAGAAGGAGGGACGTGACACTTTCTCTGTATAACTGCTTGGTGAGGCTGCACTTCGAGTACTGCGTGCAGTTTTGGAGGCCACACTTAAAGAGGGACATTGAACTACTGGACAGGGTCCAGAGTAGGGCAACCAAAATGATCTGGGGCTTGGGGGACAGGACCTATGGGGAGAGGCTCAAAGAGCTAAATATGAACACATTGGAAGAGAGAAGGGACCGGGGGGACATGATAGAGGTCTTCAGGTACATGAAGGGGTTAAATAGGGGAGGAGCAGTCAGGGTGCTCCAAAGGAGGGAGGAGGGGGGCAACTAGAGGGCATGGGTGGAAGCTGGAGGGAGGAGATTCAGGGGAGAAAGGAGGAGGTGCTACTTCATTAAGAGGGTGGTGGAGCCATGAAATGTGCTGCCCAGGGGGCTGGTGATGGCAGAGATGGTAGAGGGGTTCAAGAGGGGGTGGAACAGGTATTGGGGAAGGGTTCTGGAAGCAAAGTCCTGTGCAGTGGGAATATATGGGACTGGGAAGAGAAAAGCCAGAGAGGGTGAGGGGGGCAGTAAGGTCAGCTCCCAGGGTGGGGGCTGACCAAATGAGCAGACACGAAAGACCGTTAGGCCTATTCTGCTGGCATTTTAGTATGTTAGTAATACAGTTAGACTTTTTCTATCTAATGTATTACCTCTTTAAGTGCCTAAGTTAGATCACAGAGCTGTGTCTTTCTTCAGTCCCAAGATGGAATATAACAACCCAGTTCAGACACAGTATTCAGTTTAAAACTCTGTATCTCCCCACCCCTCTATGAGTCATCTAGCTCCTCCTTTTAGAATATTAAAAAAATACAAATATGATGTTCTATCAGGAGGTATTTTAAATAAGGTGACATCAGCAAAAACTAATTTCCCAAATTATAATTCTGATTTCCCAGTTCCTTCTCCCAAGGCATTTCAAAGGGTTTTAGAGCATTTTTACACCAGTTGATATTAAATGTTCTTCCTCTTAAGACATCATAAAAGTTTATGATTTTCATCCTCTGGCACACTCATAAAGTCACATTTCATTTCCACTTCAAAGAAGCAACATGTCATAAAAAGGCCATACATAAAATGCAATGTCTCGAGGAAGTTAATTACATTATAGAGATCTCCTGGTTTAGTATATATCTTGTCATTTCACTGAAACTGGGGGAGGGGGACCCCATGGTAGCACTGGGACAATCACACCCTATATTTTTATATTACAAATATCATCCAACAATCATAACCAGTTGGCCAAGCATCACACTGGGAATGTCATTGCCTCCTGTTGAGTGGGAGTTAGTTAAAGGAAATGTAGGGCTGAGAGGAACTGTTTGATGCCGTGCTCCAAGGGGGGTAATGTATTGGCATATAACTCCCTGTAATAGTTTTGAAATATTGCAAGAATTTCTGGGGTATTTCCCTTCACTATTCCTGTTACAGGGTCCAGTAATTTTGTAATAGTAGCTGCCTGCCTGGAGCCTCTAAGTCTCCTAGCTAAGTTTCGTGCTCCTCTAGGACCACCTTCATAATAGTATCTCTTTAATAGCTGTAATTTGGCTTGTACCTGATAATCCATAATAGTCTGAAGCTCCCCTTTGAGACATCTTATTTCCTACTCTCTAGTCCCATTAGATTGGCCCTGGCCTTGTTGGAGAAGGGCCAACCTAGACTGTAACTGCTTATATTTACTCTCCTGCTGCTTTTGCTTATGAGCAGCATAAGCAATCAATTCCCCATGAATTACTGCCTTTAATGTATCCCACATTAAGACAGAAGAAGTATCTGTGGTAGTATTTTCCGCAATTATCTGTGGGATCCTTGTTTCAAGTAAATCTTTAAGTTCCTGCTCCTTAAGCAGAGACAGGTTAAGTCTCCAAATAGCCTGTCTTTGTAGCCTCCACAGATCTAATTTGAGCAACAATGGGGAATGGTCAGATAGAAACTGAGCCTTTAATGAAAGATTTCTTAAAATATCAATGTGCTCAATGGAAATAAAAAAATAATCTATCCTAGATGAGGTCTTAAGCCTTGGTGAGTCATAAGTGTACCTTCCCCTCCCCTCCCAGAATAGAAGTTTCTTCAGACATCTAAGAACCCAAGGGTCTCAATCTGAGAATGTAGCAATTTCTGGGTTGGGGATTGTCTGTGAGAAAGGGGATTTGAAGTATCTATTTTGGGATTTAGTGTGATATTAACCCCCCCCCCATAATCAATAATCCTTTCTGAATATCTATAACTCTATTTAAGAGTTGGAGGACCTCGACTGGGGGGATCTCGCGGGAGATACACATTAACAAGTGTAATGTCTTGCCCAAATAATGTCTCCTGCAATATAACATAACAACCAGTAGGGTCAGCGTATTCAACTCCCACCTCCAGTGGTAAGGTAGCAGAAAGCATAATTGCCACCCCCTTCATCGTCCTGCCTTACTTAAGGCTGAATATACCTTATATCTTCCCCCCTGCCCCTAACTTCAAATGTTCAGCCTGTGTCAGATGAGTCTCTTGTATGTATATACGATCTGGTGCCTGTCGCTTAATATATTGGAGCAGCCTTGAACATTTAATTGGGCTATTAATTCCATTTATATTAAGTACAAAGTGAATTAGCCATCATTATTATCAACATTTAATGACAGGTTTTGATCAAGCAGGATACCTAAATATTTAAAGTTATTCACTACCTCAAGTTTAACTCCCACAGAGGGAACATTGCAAAGTGAATCAGGCCTATCAGTGCTTAGTTTACAGGACCCTAAAAGTGTTACTTTCATTTTTTGGTGTTCAGAACAAGTTGGTTGGCCACTATCCACTCTTCCAGAAGAGCAAAGTCAATATTCAGTCCAGCTTCTATCACTTTTACATCTGCATCAGTCCTGTAAAGGACAGCATCATCATCATATAATAATGCTTTGGCATGGTTGCAGTTAGAAGGCAGTTTACTAATAAATAATGAGAAGAGCCCAGACCTTGAGGGACTCCATCACATATAGCTTGCAGTGATGATAGGGCGCTACCCGGTTTTATGGCTTAAGCTTAGTCCGTAAGGTAGTGGATAGTTGATCGAACCCCAGATTCTTCAATTTTGAAATTAGTAGATTATGGTTTACCAGGTCAAAAGCCTTAGTTAAGGCTATAAAAATAGCTCTGGTGGCTTTTCCATTATCGATGGTCCAGAGAATGTCCAAGGTGAAGTGGACAAGGGCGGTGTCTGTTCCGTGATGCATTCAGAAACCATGTTGGATAGAGGTGAGCACAGAGTAAGCTTCAGTGTAGGTCATCACTTGTAGATGAGCCTTTCCTGTATTTCTGATAGTGCACTAAGTATAGAGACACATTTCAGGACAGATTTTCATAATTTCACAGCCATTGTTAATGAAGTGGGGTCCCAAAAAGGCCATGTTGAAAATGTGGGCTCAAAATATGCAAGAATGGCAAAGTTATGCCTCAAAGTTGAAAAGCCCGTTGAAATACAATCACTTACCTTGGTTTCTCATATTGCAGTCAGCGGTTCCAGCAGCAAGATGCATCTTCAGTCTGAGAGTGGATCTTCACCCTGTGACCTCTTCAGGTGAGTGAATGTGTGTGGTGGTGTACTGAGAGGTATGGGGTGGTGGGTGCTGTAGACCTGCTTGACCTACAGTCCCTAATGTGGATCACCATCTTACAGTATGAGGGATATTAGTATTTACTCATGCTTGCTATAATATATTATGTAGTGCTACATTTGTGGTCTTAGTGCACCACTTACAGCTGTTAGCCATAATGCCATGATCAGCATATTATATGAATTAGTCCATTGTGACCCAAAAGTAGTCTTAGTCAGTATAATTGCTCATCACTGTGTACATGCAAAATCTAACAGCCTTGGGTGCGAACTGCTCACCTTACCACCAATAGAAATGCTTTGTTTAGCTGTTCTACTATGCAGATGAGCCCATTACCAAGTAACAGACCTTGTTACCTCCAAGTATATAACTTTGTGTAATACTGTTTTTCTCTGAGTTTCTTTGTGATGACACCGGGTATTCAGGGGTTCCAGACCCCCAGCTATGGTAAGCTGTCCTTTTTATATGTATTGGATAATAAATATTTTGTTCTGCAAAACCTGTCCCTGTGTCATGTTTTGCCATCAGGTTTAGATCCTGGGACTGTTTTCCTTTTATTTGCAGTTTTAGAAGAAAAAAATATTGAGGAACCATTTTCTTTACTTTAAGCAGTGATGGTGATGGGGGGGGGGGAGGCACTAGACACAAAGGAAAGAGAAAAGATTATGAGGATTCTAAAAATAGGGCTGTGATCCAGAGTTTTGATCCAAATGATGGCATACTTGTTAAGAGGTACATTACTATTCTTTTTGACAGTTGCATACTACGATTTTTACTGATTTTTTTATGTGCTTATTTATAGGTGTTTGAAGTAAATTTTAATACGGTATTTGCATTTACTGTATATAATTTCCCTAACAACTGCACCATCACATCTCCTCCATCCTGATTTCCTGATTGCTTCTGTTCAAAAACAAAACAAGTGTGGCTGACTAGTAAATTTTCAATACTGTATTAAACAGTTACACAAAGAATAACTCTATCTGTGGTCCTGAGGAGAGGATCTGACACAGCTATAACCCAAGTTTGCTCTCAAAATCTAAATATTTTGAGCCTGGAAAAATGAAGTCAGCATGCATAAGCAGTTTTTTTTTTTATTTTATTTGTTTACCTTTTTTAGGCTTTATTTATGTATGTATGTATTTATTTTGTTATCTAAACCTCATATCAATGCAGCTGACCAAGGTGGAGGAAGGGCTGTGCCATGTGATCAATCAATAAATCATTTTTTGCTTATGTTTAACACTGCCATGGGGATCCCAGTGTCAGAATGGGGGACTTCTGGGGAGCTGCTTACTGTGATGTCCACTAGAGATTGGTTCCCAGTAGCATGGTTGATGTCCTGGTGTTGGAAGGGGAGGGGGACACATTTAACCAGCCAACAGATTTGGGCACCCAGTGGCAACAAATTTCATATATGGGCAGGTGGGGAGGGAGATGGGCTGACTGGTGGCCATTGTTCACTGGGTCACCATATTTTGTTTTTCAGTTTGTACTGCAAAGGATATTTTTTTTTTCATTAGCTGGGTGACAATCTTTCATTGTCATGTAGCTTGCATGAAAATTCCAGTTCATGCCACCAGTATCCCATTGTTACACAAGCTGCCTTGGAAGGTATGATCCTTATGTGGCTTGTGTGAAAACCCCTGTTTGGACAACAAAGAGCACTTTTTCAAGCAAGCTGCATCATGATCTCTTCTTTTCCCCGCAAGCTACAAGAGTTGTCCTTATTTACTCCACTTTGCTATTCTCATCTTGTTTGCATCTGTCAGTCACAGTGGGAATGATCAACAACTGTCACAGCCCATCCCAAAAGCTGGGGAATGTACAGTTTGATCTTATGATGGAAATGTCTATTTCATTCATTGATCACTTCTAGAGCCTGATCAACTGTTCTGCACTGATATAACCCCATTCATACTTTTATTCATGGCTCTGATCATGATGTGACACCCTAGGAGTTAGAAAAATAAAATTACAATTAGACGATCCTAGAGTGGAGAGCAGCAAGTGAACTGTTGCACTGGCAGAGGAATTTCGGGGTAGACAACTCAGACAGTTGAGCTCAAAAGCTAAGTTTAGAAAAAATATTTTTGCAAAGTAAACTGCTGAAACCATAGAGCCATGGATCCATTTGTGGAGGGAGCTGTCTGTCCATGGGAGAAGAAGGACCAATGTACATGCTGACTTTAAAAAAAATCAGATCAAGAAAGAGGGAAGGGATTTTAAATGCATTGTTGTATAGTTTTGTTTGTTTGTTTAAATAAAGAAGTACACTTTAGAAAACAGCTTCAGATCCTCCAGTGGGGTAGAAGCAAAAGGACAGTTGATGATCTTGGGTTGGAGAGCAGGAAGTGAACTGTTGCACTGGCAGATGGATTTGGGGTAGGCAACTCTGACAGTTTTTCACAACAGTTGAGGATTGTGGAGTTATGTGGAATTGAAAAATAAAAGGACAGTGGTATTACATACAGTAACATTATGTATTAATGTGATGAGCACCACATGCAGCTTAGTATGGGCACTCTTAATTATCTGACCTCGCCATCATTTGAACCAATTAGATGTCCCCCAGGCTGTTTGGATAATCGAGGTGCTAATGTACTTTGGTATTCAGCACAGACCTATTAAATAAATCTCCTCCCATATGTTGGCACAAACAACTCACAACTTCTGGATTAGGAACCAACGGAGTCAGGGACGGCGATCGGAATAAGATGCGGCAGAGGAAAAAGGATTTTCCTCTCACAAAAAAATCCTTTTTTTGTGACTCGTGATATGAAAAAGATTATTTTTTCATATCACATGTCATGAAAAAAGATTTATAATGTTAAAAAAATAACATTTTAAGGGCATTTCTCCAACAGTGAAGTGCAGATGACACCTAATGGGGCCCTGATATGTCAAATAGATGTGTTGGTCTCTCTCTCCAGGATGTCATTTTTGTGGCTTTTGAAAAAATGTTTTGCAAAAAATTGGAACAAGATGGTGGCAAATGAAAAATGATTATTCCAATACGAAAAAATATTTATTTTTTTGTTTCATACAGCTATCTTGAAGTGCTTACTGAGCATGTTCGTAACCAAATTTTTCAAAATTTCAAAATTCAGGAGCTTTGGAACAGATTAATATTATTTCACCAAAAAAGCAATAGCCACATCTGTGGGATAGCTCTTTTCTACCCTGAAAATTCCAGACCAAAATTTCAAACTGCCTGTGCTGTAGGCAAGTTCAAAGAAAAAACTGTCAAAATCAATGAGAACAAATTTACTTTTTACATTATCCAGAACTCAGAATCCGCACATCCAACCAAACTGAAACGTGCCACATACACAGATCTACCAAAAAAGAGCACACATGCAACATCTCATGCAAATCAATTGAATAGCTGTGAAGTTATTAAAGTGCAAAAACTGGGGTTTAACATTAAACTGCCTACTCAACCTTAACTATAGGAGTGCTACCATGCCACTGTAATTCATTGCAAAAAACTTTGTTAATGCATCAGTTAGGGCTAAAGTGACAACAGTAGGGAAATGTGGTGTTAGGGTTTCCAACCCTAACACCACACTCCAATTCTGCAGGCAACAGCAGGAAAAAACATTATGATTTCTCCTCTTCTGAGTCTGTGGAAATCAGGTTTGGGTTGTACCTTGGGGTTGTCAGACCTAATGCTTGACCCATTCCATCAATAAATAAGTTGAGATATGCAGAGTATTCAAGAATGGGGCGAGTATTAGGGTAGATAACCCCAAGGTACACTGCACACCTGATTTGTGAATTCTCAGGAGAGGTGAAATTGTAGTATTATTTCCTGTTGCTGCCTTCAGAGTGGGGGTGGGTTGTTAGGGTTGGGAACCCTAATACCACATTTTCCTACTTTTATCACTTTAACCATAACTGGTGCATTACCAAAGTATTTTCCAATGAATTTCTTTATTTTTAAGATAGAATAACTGTATCCTCTTTCATGCAAGTCCCATTAATTTGCCTGTGGTGGGCCCTGTGCTTTCATAGATACATAGATACATAGACAGTGTCGGCAGATAAGGGCCCATGGCCCACCCAGTCTGCCCATTTGAGCTTGTAAGTTCAGTTTATGTTTTCCTAGAAGTCTGTTGCCCCTTACCCCTGACCTCCAGAATTCCTTTATGTCTATCCCATGCATTCTTAAATCCCATGATTGTTTCAGCCCCCACCACTTCCTCTGGCAGGGTGTTCCACTTGTCCACCACCCGTTCCGTGAAGAAATTCTTCCTCATGTTTCCTCTGAATCGTCCTCCCTCCAACTTCATCCCATGCCCTCTAGTCCTGGAACATCTTTTTTGCTTAAAAATAGTGTATTCCTGCACCCTGTTCCTCCCTGTGAGATACTTGTATGTCTCTATCATATCCCCTCTCTCCCTCCTCTCCTCCAGGGAGTACATGTTCAGTTCCTTCAACCTGTCTTCATAGGACTTGTGATGCAATCCATGCACCATCTTTGTTGCCCTCCTCTGAACCTTTCATCCTAGCATGGATGTATACATCCATGTTGGTGCTTCCATTCATAACAAAAACACTTTATTTGCTTGTCTGTCTGGGTTTTTCAAATTCCAATGTTATTCTGTGGGAATTTTAATGTTTTTAAATTTATTTCATATGCTCCTTAAGTTGTTGGTGAGGAGTATTATGTGTTATCATTGTAGTACTCATCAAGATCTTTGTTTTGATATATGGATTGTCCCTTAATTCTAAATATTGAGGGAGTTAACGCTTGTTGAAGTTGAAATCTGGTAAAAAAACATCAAGTCCAAAATCTTTTTTCATATGAAGGCATCCTTTTACATATGAACAAAAAACAAAACATACAAAAAAGGATGCCTTCATATGAAAAAAGAATTGGCAAAAAACCTAAGTTCAAAATATTTTTTGTATGAGGGCATCCTTTTTTTGTATGAATGAAAACAACATACAAAAATGGATCCCTCTGTACAAAAAAAAATAATAATTTGGACTTAGTCCCCCCCCCAAGTCTTTTTCATATGAAGAGATCTTTTCTCATATGTTTTTTTATGCATACAAAAAAAGGATGTGTTCATATGAAAAAAGAATGAGAAAAAAAATAAGTCCAAATTCTTTTTCATATGAAGGGATCCTTGGGGATCCTTTTTTGTATGGCTGAATTCCTTTTTCATATGGCCACATGAAAAGGGAACATTAAGTCATGAAAATGGATTTTAAAATGAAAAAGAAAGAAAAAAATACATTGGGGTAAGTTTCCAAGGACTAAGTGCAGAATCCACCTAACAGGGTCCCAATGAGCAAGATACACATGTTGGTGTATGTGCAGAATGTCATTTTTGTGGGGTCTGAAATAAAAAAAAAATGGAAACAAGATGGTGGCCATATGAAAAATAATTTTTCCTGACAAAAAAGGATTATCCCCATATGAAAAAGAATCCTTTTTCATATGGACAAAATATTTTTTTCATTCTAAGCAGCTATCCAAAAAGACTATATTGAGCATGCTCAAAACCAATATTTTAAAATGTAATAACTTTGCAATGTATTAATATTTTTTACCACACGAGTGAAAGGCACCACTGGTGGCCCAAGCTCTTTCTACTCTGAAAATTTCAGACCAAAATTCTTAACTACCTGTGCACTAGGCGATGACAAAAAACAGAAAACAAAAACGTTTTTCACTTTTTTCACTATCCAATACTCAGAATCTGCACATTCGACTAGAACAAAACTTGGCATAACAAGAGCTCTAGCTCCTCCCCCCGAGACTACATATGCAAAATTCCATGCAAATCCATTGAACAGTTGCAAAGCTATTAAAGTGCAAAGTTTGAGGTTTAACATAGAACCCCCTGCTCAACCCTAACTATAGTGGCACTACAGCACCACTATAATGCTGCATAAACAAACATCTAAAACCATGTTGCTGTAAAAGGTACACTAAAAATATATATCAAATGTAAGAGGCAATTTATGTAAATACATGGACAGGAAATGCACATGCACCTGAAGCAAGACAAAAGCAGTTGTCAGTTTATATTTTGTGATGGGTCATGAAACTAATGTTTATATTCAGTTCACCATTTTTAGTATCTAAAAGAAAACTAAGTTTAAGCACATAAGCATGCCTTTCTTGTGTATTTTTGAAGTGTCCTTTGGAAACCAGGATAGAGAGGTGTGAGTGTTGTCCTACTGGTGTTTCAGTCTTTTTCTCCTTTGTGTTGTGCCTGTGTGAGTTCATTCCAGTTCAAAGGGGTTGCTTGCTTGGTTCCACCACATAGATACTTCTTGCACTGGATGTAATAGACAGCATTCTGAGATCCACATGTATAACTTCCCTGTATCTTTAATTGCTTGTTTTGGGGGTGTTGCTAGAGGAGAGGAGAGGAGAGGAGAGGATCATGCATCTCTAATCTGATTTATAACCACCTAGTATTTTCAAAGACTGTTGTGTCTGTCTCTGCAAATATCCAGTAATATACTTCCTTATCAACAGAACTGTCACACCCATGTATGAAAGTTTATTTATCAGTGCTACCCAAAGTAATTTGGTTTGTTTTTCAGGGCTCTGTGTAGCCAGAAAGCTTGTGTTCTGTAAATTTCTTGTTGGTCCAATTACAGGTATCAAATCACTCACTTTGTTTTGCTTTTTGTACAAATCTAATATGGCTACAAACAATTTTCTAGATGTAAGCAGAATGTATGGATGGTGTGTGCATGTGTGTGTGTGCGTGTGTGCATATGTGCATGTGTGCGAGGTGACACAAGTTTCCATTTTAATTAAAAGCTGTTGTACTACAGAAGGATACAACAGCATTATATGACCTAGGATGGAAATCCATGCACAACTATGTGTAACTAGGTACTTTTACATCCACCTACACCTTGCCTGGTCCAGGCTGTCTTGTGTGTTTTCTGCTGAAACCTGTATTGTGCTGGAGTGTTGTGCCAAAGCTCCTCCCTGCATGTGTGAAGTGCATTTTGTCTTCACGGTGAAACACAGCGGAACCATCAGCCAGTGAGAGGGGCATGGTCCGGGAGTCTGCATCTGCTGAGGAGGAGGAGCAGATATCTACAAAAGCTGCTCGCTGCTACCGCATGAGCGTGAGTGGTACGAGTGACACTCGGCACTAAAAGAGGTTTCAACTTTAAATGAAAGGCTGTATCCACTCTGATTTATGGTATTAGTATATAGAAATTAGGATACATTGGTAGAACTTAAGTATCTTGAGATTCTGTTAAACTCTAAAGCTTATCAAGTAACAATATCTGAAACTTGATTACCAAACAAGCAGTCATGCAGAAATATTTAATTTATTGTGTTGCGCTTATAGTATATGTCAATCAATTGAAGAAGATTGATCTTTGGGATCATGAGACTGCCCCATCCCCAGTAAAGCAGAAGCAAAAAAATGCCAAAACTGCATTATGGCTTTTGTCTACTTCTTCAGGTCCAAGGCCTATTTACAGGACCAGAAGAAACATGTTCTCCAAGCAATGGAGGTTATATAATCAGGTCAAACTCAAAATTTCTTACTTAGAGAACCACAATTTAAGTTTTCTAAACCAATTATTTTCAGTATATCTGTGCTGCTTGCAGGCGACGTGGATATGAATCCCAGCCCCAAAGAAAAAAATAATAAGCAAGGTCTAAAAATTATACTGGAAAATGCGAGAAGTATAGTAAAAAAAAGCATTATTTTCGAATATGGGCAAAATGTTATGAACCAGATGTGATAGGTTTAACTGAATCATGGTTGTCTCAGGCCATACAGAATACTGAAATATCTATGGATGGTTATAATATTTTTAGATTAGATAGGGGAAAGAGGGGAGGTGGGGTTCTTTTATACATTACAGAGAAACTGGGTTTGGGGGAAGTAGCTTTTCAAGGAATGTTAGAAGGGACTGAGTGCCTGTGTGTTAAATTTGAAAGACTGCTGCCCTTAATTAGTATAATATACTCCCCTCCAAACGTAAACACTACTAAGTTTGAGGTATTGGCATCAAAACTAGTATCCTTGTCAGATGGTAAAGACTTAATACTGATTGGTGACTTTAATGCTGCCTGGGGTAAACCCAGAGGATGAAATTAGAAAAAAGTTTTGAGATACTAAATGTTAACCAAATAATAACTCAGAGTACTAGGAATAGTGGGGTTAACAGTCAGGGGAGTATGTTAGATATGATATTTCTTTCTAAGGGGTTTTTCTGTTGAAAAATGTCAGATCTTGCCTCTGAATTTGGGTGATCATAATCCAGTATACTGTGTTATAACAGACATAAACCAAATAATGGAGGGAGAAAAGATTACCCTAAGAAGAAATTTTAAAAACTACTATCCAAATAACTTCGTTTTTGATTTAAATTTTATAAAGTGGGATAGATTAAATTTAATTCCAGATGTAAATCTGGGAGTTGAAGAATTTTCTAAAATATTTTTGGAGGTTTGTAACAGTCACGCACCATTTAAAAAAATTGAAACAAAGAAAAAGCACCTCCCCTGGATAAATGAATTCCTGAAAAAGAAAATTCATATCAAGGACAGAGTCTGGAAAAAAGCAAATAAAACAAGAAGAGAGGAAGACTGGGTTGATTTTAAAATAAAGCGGAATGAATGTCAGAGATTAATTAGATTGGCAAGAAAGACATTTTACAATACTAAAATTGAGACTACCCATGATCCAAAACAATGTTGGAATTTAATTAAAGAACTAGATAACCCCTTGAGAGCTAAGCCTCATATAAAAATGTATAATGACAGGGAGGAGCTCCTTGGCTCAAAAGTATCAGCTCAGTTGCTTAATCACTATTTTTTAACACTGCCAGCAATTGCCGTCCCAGCTGGTTTACCAGTACAAACCGATCCAGTTACTAAATTAATCAATAATGAAAATTGTCCCCTTTTTTATTTTAGTAAAATAAAAATTGCAGAAGTTAGGAAAGAGATCATAAAACTAAATTTAAATAAATCATGTGGTTTGGATAACCTAGAAGCTAAATTTATTAAAGATGCTGTAGATATTTTGTTACCAATACTGACTGACTTATTCAACCAAAGCCTGATGGAAAATGTTTTCTCTCTTGTTGGAAAACAGCAAAAATAGTACCCATACTCAAGGGGGGTGACCTTAATGATTCTTCAATTTACAGACCAATAGCTGTCCTCTCCGTCCTCTCCAAGTTGATGGAATGGATGGCGTTCAGCCAAGTGTATAGTTTTTTAGAAAAATATTCAAAACTGACAAAATACCAACACGGCTTTAGGACAGGTTACTCAACCGGCACTGCACTCATGGAATTCATGGATAAAGTGGCAGTGGCACTGGATGGGGGGAAGTCCATAGGCACAGTGTTTGTTGACCTGTCCAAAGCCTTTGATTTGGTCGACCACCATCTACTATGTGAGAGGATGGAGAGGACTGGGATAGCTTCAAGGCCCCTGCAATGGTTTAAATTATATTTGACCCAAAGAAAACAGCAAGTGGTAATAAATGGACATTTTTCGGAAGTGGGTAGTACATCAAGAGGTGTTCCCCAAGGATCAATCCTGGGGCCACTATTGTTTTTGTTATATATTAATGAATTACCTATTAAAATAAATAACACACAAATTAGGCTTTATGCTGATGACATAGTACTTTTAGCATCAGCAGTATCTCAAAATGAAATGGTGGCAAAATTACAGACGGACTCTGATACTTTGCAGGACTGGTTCTCTAGTTCTAAACTTGTGTTAAGCTATAAAAAAACTCAGGTTATATACTTTCATAACAAAACAACTAAGCTTTCTAAAAAACAGATCAAGAATGGGGATATTATAATGAGGGATGGGAAAAATGGTAGTTACAAATTCATACAAATACTTAGGTGTAGAGATTGATTATACTTTATCTTTTTCAGCACATATAAATAATACAATAAAAAAAGTTAATAATAAAATAGGAGCACTGTGCAGGTCATCAGGGATATTAAATCAACAAACCCGGAGGTTAATTGCAAACCAATTAATAATGCCTGTACTGGAATACGGAAGTCTGGTGTACAATTTTGTGGGTCAAAAAAAGTAAACAAATTAGTCTTATCATACAACAGCCTGGCAAGATTTGTTCTAAATTATAGTTTCAATACCCACCATTGTACACTGTACAAAGACTTAAACTGGGATAGTTTACCAGTACGGTTAAAAAAAACAATATTCAGTATTCCTTTATAAAATAAAAAACAGGATGATAAATGAAAATTTGGATTTGTCCCCTGACTGTGAGAGCTATTCTCATGTCTTAAGAGACATGAAGTACAGGGGTCACAATTTTCCAAAAATGAATACAACATATGGAATTATGACATTTAATGCACAGGTGGCGATAATCTGGAACAAAATCCCCCCTCAGTTAAGAAAAGGAACTAAATTATCTCAGTTCAAAAGAGGTTTGAATGATGTATTTTTTACTGAATGTACTTGTTTTTAAATGAGGTTTTAAATGGTTGTGAAAGATATCAGTCCACTGAAATTGATATTGTTTTGTATGATGAAAGTATTGTATTTGTATGTTATTTTTGAGTGAGCACTCGGTATGTATAGTTATAAGTTATTGAGTACTTGACATCTCTTTTATATCTGATAATTTATTGTAAATTGTTTACCATCACACAGGACAACTTTGAAAATTGGTCCTTTGACCTAAAGTTTGTAAATCCTGTATACAAGTAACATTTTTACTACTACATAAAATAACTTAGTGTGCCTTTCCTGGTCAAAAATTACAAGAAAAAAAAAAACATTTGTTACCAACATTTGCTCTTCTCATAGCTCTGCACACTGCAGTCTCATTATTGTATGCTCTTGTTTCTGTGAACCACTATTTCCATTGTCTGTTATAGCAAACACAGCACTTTTTAGCATTATTAGCACTCTGCACTCACAGTTACATTGCCACACTATACTTCAGTCATCCATTTGTGTGCATGTTTGCAGCACACTAATCCAAGTATAATCAGCAGCTGTTCTTATGTGACAGTGGGAGGTGACACTGACTGATGTGCACTGCACAGCACCACTGATGCAGTGGGATTATGCAGAACAAACTTATTGTGCTTTCAGCCTCTTCTGGTGCAGAAGCGATAAATAATAGAGTTCAGCTGACACATCAGGAGCATAAATATGTTAAAAAAACACACCCGGAAGGCTTTTAAAAAATGTTTTACCCATCACAGCTTGCTTTCCAGGCTAACGTCTAATCTTCCCTCTCTCTCTCCCCATCCCTTACTGATGTAAAATATCTCCTCCATGATCAGTCTGCACCTGTTTTTAAGCCCCTGGGAAACAGTTCACATGTTGTTTACTCACCCTTTAGCTCTGGTGGCCATCTGACTCACTTTTAGTACTATGATGTTGCATTTTGCACCTTAACCAAGCTAAATGGTACCTGTATTTTAAGGCATTCTAACATTTAAGCCTAGTATAGTGCTGTTTTTTGTACTATTTGTACAGTTGGTATTATTACTACATTAGTTTATTAGTGCATTATTGTTGTTTTGTTTACTAGTATTATATTGCGTAGTTTGTTCTTTAATGATTATGTTATTTATTATTTATTTATATTATTGTATTGCTTATTTTTATTGTATTGTTTCTTATTAATATTATTGTATTGTTTAATAGTACTGTATTATCTATTAGTATTATCGTAGTGTTCATTATTATTGTATTACTTATTTTTGTTATATTGCTTATTATTGATATTATTGTATTGTTTTTTATTGTATTGTGTATTATTATTATTACTTTGTTGTTCTTCACCTTTTCCCCTGTACATTTCTCCCATTACACCTTTAGACATTAAGTTTTTTTTTTCTTTTAGCTATGAAGCCTTTTCTTGGTATAAATTTTCTAAACAGATTACTATTTTTTGAATGAGTGCTTTTATTTAAATATATTTTATTTCTACTCCCAATACATGATTTATTTGTTAATGTTTGACTAAATAAACAGTACAGTAATATAGCTTGTTGGGGGTCCTGCTGAGCACCCGATGGAGACAAAGCTCCTCACTTGAGTTCCTGGGGAAACTTCACTAAATATCTAAAATATAAAATTCTAAGCAGAAAACATGAAATTTTCTTGCTGGTACTGGTGGGGTTATCTGCAGAGTGCCAAATGGGGAGACCAAGAGAAGCTGCAGCTGCACCTGATGATATTTTTAAGCCAAAGGGACAAAAGAAGGATGGGCGGCCAGTACAGCATGGCACAACAGGGAACCCACTTTCAGCTCTGACTAGTGAAGTAACCCCGCACACCATCAACACCACATTGGGCCAGTTGGTGAAAACAGGGCAGGATCTGGACAAGAAATTTGATGCATTGCACCCCAGGATAGCCTCCCTGGAAACCCAAGAAACCAAAGGGGCACACTGGATCAATCAATGCAAAGATAGAAGGCATTGGCATTGAAATGAATGGATGCCACCACATGCATCATACAAGAAAATTCTTAAGTACAGGAGTGCCTGGAGACAGTGGAGAACCAGGTGCCTGAGTGTAATATCCATTTCTTGGATCTGAATAAAATGCCAGAAAGGAGGACAGTTTAAACTTTCCTGAAGAACTCCTGTCTGCAATTCTGGAAATGGCTAAGGATGACCCATCACTGTCCATTGAAAAAGCCTTCAGAATAATGCATCAGTGGGCATCCACAGTGGCTTTCATTCCAACAACATTTATGGTGGTCTGCATCAGCACTGGACACAGAGACAGGATACTAACTATGGCTGAATGAAAGAGAGACTTAAAATACAGTGAGAACGCTCTGATGCCATTTTCCAACTTTTCACATACTATGAGGCAGTGTAGAAAAGCCTTTGATGTCATCTGTGGATGGCTCCATCAAATTAAGTTGCAGAACGAGATGCTTTTTGCCTGCCAAACTGTGACTAGTGTGGAACAGCCATCAGCAGTAGTGGGGACAACTTATATGGGCTTGCACCTTCTGTTGCCTTGTAATTCCAAGTATGAATCCAAGCAGTGAAACTGGTTCAAAGAATCAGAGCTAAGCTGGCTGCCACTGACGATGGTAAAGATTCATCAGAGGGAGAGTAAATTTCGGCCTGGAAATGATCAGCATTCTTAGGTTGGCAGAGACATTCTCATGCTTCATGGACAAATGTGTAATAGACATGTGAACCTTATCATTGTAGACAGGGGGTTGAGGGAGACCCTTAGCATTTAGAACATTTGTATGTTTTGTGTTAAAATGGCAGAGGTATCCACATGCTGTGACAGTTGTCTCCCTTTCTCTACCTTCATCCCACATGGTGGGGGATCACTCTGCACTCTCACTACAACTGAAATGAGGGACTACAGCAACAAATAGATGGCTGCACTCACCCCACCAAAAGGATACTCAGGGACGTTGTTGCTCTTCAGTTATTTACTTCGTTCGAGCTGCCACATTTTCAGAGCAGTGGGCAGCAACAAGAAGTGTGGTAATGGCAAACTGCTAACAGCCTTACATTTCACCTCCACCAGTAGGGGGCTTCATCAGAGGATTAGGACTTGTGGCATTGATAGAATATTTAAACTGAATTACAACCAATGGCATGTCTTATAAGTTGCACGTCATTGGCTTCAATATGTTATCAATGAAAACATCCAGCAGTGGTACCTCAAATAAAAAATACTCTTAAGTGATCCAAAAAAGTTACTTCTCGTTACTGCCACTGCTGTGAGGATGTGACAACTCAAATGAAGTAAATAATTTAAGAGTAACAATGTCCTTGAGTCTCGTTTTGGTGGGGTGAGTGCAGCCTTCTTTTTGTTGTTGGAATTTTACTTCGGTGCTGCACCACCATCCTAGTGCATTCTACTCCTGATACTTGAAATGAGGGATTGTTTAAAGGAAAACTACACCCTAATATCTTGTAAATGTTATTTGTTTCCACGTCAACAGACAAGTTTTTTTCATTTAGCTGTCAGGGATATATGTGATTACTGTAGTTTATTTTCATTGTTCATACTAGTCCCTGTAACTATCCTGGGGGGTCTCCATTTTCTAGTTGTTGAAATCCCATTGTCCCTGAGAGCTGCATTAGTATATAAAAACATGATGTGTCAGCACCCTTTAGACTCCACACAGTATGCCTGTCTGCTTATTTAGCATAACTGGCTGAGTAGTAATGCATGATTTTCCCTTTAAATTGCAATCAATTTGTGTGTTTCCAGAGAATGTTTTTCAGGATATTTGTGCTTTCAGCATAGAAATCCATTATATAAATGGGTGGCGTGACATCATGTTCTCATATGCTAATGCCACTCTCCTGGACAATGAGATTTCAACAACCATAAAATGGAGACCCCAGGATAGCTACAGGGGACCTGAATGAACAGTGAAAACGAACAAAAGCAAACATGTATATCTGGAATAGCTACTGGAAAAGTGTTGTTTATTGACTTGGAAGCAAATAAAATTTACAAGATATGAGGGTGCAGTTTTCCTTTAAACAGCAGATGATGCCTTTAGGAAAGCTTCAAAAAACATAATGTTCAGACACAGTTCAACTATTATTTCATATATTTTCTATATATTTCTACAGATTTCTCTTCAGTATTTATTAGTGAAGAAATTCCCACAGAAACAATATCTGTATCCCTTAGAGTTTGTCTGTCTCTAGAGCTTATTCCCTACTTGAAATCATAATGCTCTGTTGTGACATCACAGCATGTTGCCATGGAAACTAATGTGATGTCACAAGCAGAGTATTATGACATCAGGCTGGGAAGAAGCAATAGGAGCTGATGAACCCTCAAGGAACAACTATCCTGTTTTCAGCATATGACCTCAGTAATAAATAATGGGGATACGAAATACAAAGTTAATTAGAAATTTAAAGCTGCTTTGTGTCCAAATATTATGTTTTGCAAAGTTCTTCTTGAGGCATCAGTGACTCTTTAAGCAGACTGCCAAATGAATGGGACTTCTAAATGTTCACAGTTATCAATTTCTATAGTTCACTGTTACCTGTCATGCATTGCTATTTTCTCTGTTCGTGTTTTCTGTTTAATTAACATGCAAATAGAATACTACTAGTAGTTGCAGGGTTTATTTCCTGCAGTGAGGCATTACTAATTTTAATTAACATCTAAATGGGTTTTATGTCCTTAGTGCCATATTTGGGAAGAAATATTTTTTTTCTGGGTGTATGTGTATGTGGGGGGTTGAGGGAAATTGTGATAGTTCAATATCATCCCTTATATGCAAAGGAGACCTATAGACCATAATGGTCATGATGGTAAAAGGTTAAACTCAGTCTGATCCTTAGCATGGTCCCCTAGGTTTCTTTGACTGCATGCAATTCATCATGAAGTGCTTGATCTTATATACTGTTAAGAAATTCCCCATATGCTATACATAATGGAGGGTGTGCACAATTATAACTTTTGTAAGTGAATATGTTCTGTAATATGGCATGCTGTTATCCTCTTGTGTATCAACTATAAGGTCTTTTTCTTGTAAACGCAATATAAATAAAATTAAAAAAATAAAATAGTATAGCATTTTGCAGATGGCGTTCATCATACAGTATGTGGTAAAAATGCAGTCATGAATCAGTAATACTGTACTACAAAAAACTCCAGATACCTCAAACCTGAGTCAAAATTTTGAAGTCGTTATTATGGAGCTTGACAACCTCTACTTATGCTAGGTTTACGTTTGCTTTAAGTAAACACGCCTGTTTGTAACTGCTATGTCTGATATTTATTTTTAGTGTATAGTGGAATGTTGTTCTGTATAGCATCCTTTCAAAATACTATTCTACCACAGTTCCAAGGTCATGGAATGCTGTTCTGCCCTATTCTAGAATCTCTAGAGACTGCATGAGTCAGTTTCATTTTGAAAGCAAAAGAACTCACAAAACACATTTTTCACATTGTACTATACACTATAAAAAATACAGGATGAGCAACTGTATGCACAACCAGTGTGTTTTGCCACCTCTGGGTTCTGATTCCCATGAACCTCACGAGCTTCACTCTCAAAGTCAGAGGGAATCAGAATCCCTCTGTGGCAGAACACACTGGTTCTGCATAGTTGCCCATCCGGTATTCTCTATATTTGAATGTTGATGACTGGGGTGGGTCCACACTGAGACAGTCAAGTCCCTTTTTCAGGGTGCGATTCGGAATGAATTACATATGGTGACAGAGTTGCACATACTTATAGAGTAAGATGAACTACACTAATACAAGATTCACAGATTCACTAATACACAGATTCACTTCTGGCCCTGAGCAGGCTACCATCCCCATGGAACTGCTTAGCTCTACAGCTGCCTCCGCTCCAGCCCATGATTAAGATTCACTTCTGTCCCCGAGCGGGCTGCCATTCCTGTGGCACTGCTTTACTCTGCAGCTGCCGCCACTGCTCCAGCTCATGATTAAGGTAATTTCCTTGCCTGAATTTGTTGCCTGCCACAGCTACATATGAATTGACCAAAGCATCGCTACAGCTACTGTGATCTGACTTTGCTCCCTTTACTGCAAATTGTGATCTAGATATAAATCTTCCACTACATCTGCCGGGACTTAAACTAAACTATTTCCTGCAGTATTAATTCTGTATAAAATGTTATCACTGGGGCCAGGTTTCTAATCTGAGCTACTACTATCACTCAGGTCAGGATTTATTTATTGTGTATAAATTGTATATTTATTATTTTTATATGTCTGTTTTAAAATTTTGTACGGCGCCCAGAGCCTCTGGGATTGGGCGTCTTTTAAATAAATTTTGCCTTGCCTTGCCTTATTTCCAGGACCTACTTCCTGCAAATTCTTTGGTGTTAATCCAGTTTTATTTATTGTTTTTTTAAGTAACTATAAAGACCCTGCAGCTGCCTCTATTTCCTTGCAGCAGCTCCCAGCTTAAATTTTCAAAGTTTATTTGCATGGATCACTGTAAACTGTGCACTAATTTAATCCTGATTAAGGAGTTTACAGTGTAATATTGCTTGTACTGTTTGGTAATTCCTCTGCAATTAATTCATTATATTCACTGTTGATGGCCTTCTTGTTGTGATAGAAGGAGCCACCCCCCCAAAAAAAATGTGCTACCACTTTAAGGTTTCAAAGTGGATATTGCCTCATTCCTATTTTGTCACTTATAAGTCTGTTGTGCAACAGCATCGAATATTTCTCACTTGTATATTTCTGCTAATTTCTGTCTAATTCCTTGTCTACAGTATGTGTTGTTGCTACGGTGGAATGGACACCCGCTGTAGCTTCCCTTATTGTAACACTCTTGTTGTTTGTCCTCCCCTGTAAACTCTTTTTGCTGAACTAACTTGTTTCTTCTGGCTCTGTTCCAATAATGAATCCTAGTTGCATTTGCATTTAAAAAAAGACACAATACCTGTGCACAGGCACAAGGGTTAGCACTTTAGCAAAGTACAAAGTGTGAAATGAAAGTGCAAAGCACAAAACGAAATGCTCTCTGCAGAAGTAATTATAAGGTTAAACTAATGTTTCAGCTATGAATACATGGGCAAACAATAGCAACAACCAAATAAAATATAAAGAAACAAGATACTTACAGCTGTATTGTAGTGTCCAAGAAGTGCCTTGCAGGTTGCTGTGCAGAGCTCCCTTCTCCAATCAGAAGTGAAGTGCTCTCATTGCTGGGTGCAGTCTCCTATAGGGAGTCAGTGGCACCCTGGCTGCTCCTTTTATCTGGGTGATGGATGTCCATAAGTGTCAAAAGGGAGTTTGACTTTAATGCAGCCCATTTTTGTATAATTAATAGATGTATGAGCTTAGGAATGTCCCTCGCTTGTTTATGCTCCACTATAGCTGGTATATTCAATGTGTTTTATGTTGTCCTTATATTCTCCTTGGTAGAAAATGTTTTAAAGAGGGGATATATTATATTTTTGTTTAATAAAGAGGTGGAGTTGTAAGTCAAGGGAGGAGCTACATCCTTTAAAAGAAACTGTTTTGCAATGTTCTGGTAGATGTAGTTATGGAGAGGTCCTGTATGGATCTTCCAAGCTGATCTCTGGTCTGAAGGAGAGAACAGAGCATTTTTCTTGCCTAGCCATTTTGCAGTGAAGTTGTGCCTTTCTCCTTCTGTTATTTTATTTCTTGTTAATTTATTCTTTTTGTTTACAGTTTGAAGTACACTGTTGTAAGCCTGAAGTTGTTATTTTTCTCCAGTACTTATTTTCTTTATGTTTTTGTTTGTTTTAATAAAAATGCTACCTGATTTGTACCTTTATTACTGACTCCTGTGATCTTATTTTACCTACCCACAACATATTGGTACCAGGAGTGTGGTAGGTTGATGTTTCACAGGTGCTGGGTGGACATCAGCATATGATACTGCACTTAAGTATCCAGATCATGAGGGAAGTTCAGTAGGTACATGGCTCACAAGCTAGAAAAGACAACTACTGTCTCAAGTGTTTTGACCAGGACCCAAATAGCTAATTAGTGGTGAGCCACTGCTTGCTGGATTACCTCCAACTACACAGCCCAAGATACGGTTGGATACTCCCATTGAGATGACAAAAGCCAAAGCAAAGCCCAGGATGGAGGAACCTGAGGTAGATCTGAGTGACACACCTCCCGAAGACCTCAAAGACCTTCTAAGATGGCTAGCAATCAAACAAATGGATCTTGAACACCAGAGGGAATGATATCTATGAGAAAGAGCAAGAGGGGCGGAGACAGGACCAAAGATGAGCGGACACAATACGTGCCCCACAGGTCCTGGGGCAAATCAGGATGCTGCCCAGAATAATCCAAGGGACATAAAATTGACAAAGATGACTCTAGCAGATGATCTGGAAGCTTATTTGACAACCTTTGAATGGGTGGCACAAGCCTGTAACTGGCCCCTGGCTCAGTGGGTTGTAAGACTGGCACCATATTTGACTGGGAAGGTGCAGCTGGCCTATACTAGTAAGGACAGCCAGACATTACTGACTATGCTGCTGTCAAGAAAGAGATACTCAAAAGGTATGATATAAACACTGAAACATACCAACAAAGATTTAGGTCCCTCACACACATAGCTCATGTGCCACCTAGGGAAACCTATACACGATTAAATGACTTGTGTATGAAATTACTCTAACCGGTGGGTAAGACTGTTAAGGCTATTATTGAACAGTTCGTATTGAAACAGTTTGTGCAAATCATGCCCATGGAAGTACAATTATGGATTAGAGAACACCATCCAGAAAATGCCAAAACTGCTATTACCCTTGCTGAGGACTTTTTATCAGACAGGAAACCTGTACAGAGAGGCTATCGCAGGACAGAAAAGGTGGTGCCAACTCCTGTAGCAGCTCCTATGGTAAGACCCCCTGTTGTTGTTTCATCTGGGTCTGGGATTAATAAATTTAAGGGGGATGGTCAGGATACCTTGCCTAGAAGTCCTGACTCATCAATAGAATGTCATTACTGCCATGGACTTGGTCATACTGCACAATATTGTCCCAAAAAGTGTCAGTGGCTCAGTAGATAGCACACTCACCTCTGAGGCCGGGAGATCGGAGGGCTGTGGGTTCAATTCCCACATCTGGCACTTGGGTTAATATCCCAGTACTGACACTGTAGTGCAGCATGAGAGGGGTGCTGCACTTCTGAGGTGCCATCTTTCGGATGAGACGTTAAACCGAGGTCCCATCTCCCTGGATTGGTGGTAGTTCAGGTGGATGTTAAAGATCCCATGGCACTTATCGAAAAGAGTAGGGGAATTTCCCCGGTGTCCTGGCCAAATTTCCCTCATTCACTGAAAATGCCACCAACAGCTTAATCTGGTTCAAGGTCAGTTGGCTTCATCTGTATCTCCCTCCCCCGGGTTGTGCCTGAAAATAGGCAGGATTTGTCTAGTGCACTTACCCGGTCAACAAAAACTAAATAAAATAAAAAATAAATAAAAAGAAACCGGCATACTTGGCATCTATGAATTTGGGGAACTTTTGTATTAAGACCTTGGTTAATGGGAGACCTGTGGAGGGTTTGGTGAACTCCATAACCTGTCAAAGTTTAATAAGGGCTGATTTATTGACTGTTACTTCTTCTCACACCACCTGCACAGGTGTTATTTGTATACATGGGGATGTTCATCAGTATCCCACGGCAACAGCCCAAATGAGCCTGAATGGACAAGCCTGTACCATTACTTTGGGACTTGTGCCAACCTTACCTGTGCCTCTTATTACCAGACAGGACTTCCCTTCTTTTAATACCCTGCTAATGTCTTGTGACGGACAATTATCTGCTGTTGCCACTAGCTCCCAAATAAAACACCTACAGGATGATCCTGTCTTTGCCTTTGAGGACTCTCTTTTTGAAGAACCCCAGGGCCCCAGAAAGACTAAGGCAGAGAGAAAGAAGACCCAGAAAGAATGGAAATGCAAACATGTTGGGGCTCAAGATTTAATGCCTCAATATAATATAGTGGACATTAAAACAGAACAAATGAACGATTTAACCATGAAACCATTTTTTTCACAGGTGACTAAAGACACAGCCATAGGATCTCCCGAGGCTGTACAAAAAAAGGGTATCCTGTATATGGTATGCGCACATCCTGTTTCCCAAGACCAGGTAGAGCAGTAATTAGTCTCTCTTAAATACAGACAGGACTTACTGTTTCTAGCTCATGATTTGCTGTGCGCTGGGCATGCAGGGAGGAACCATACAGCTGCTAGACTGTTACAACATTTTTATTGGCCTGGCATTCAGGATGATGTGGCGGAGTATTGTAGAGGTTGTGCTAGATGTCGACAGATTGGGCAAAGAAAGAAAGAAAAGATACCCCTGACACCATTACCTTTAGTTACCCAACCTTTTGAGCAGGTAGCAATAGATGTCATTGGCCCTCTAGAAAAAGGTAGCAAAGGGAACAAGTTTGTCCTTGTCCTCTGTGATTATGCTACCGGGTATCCGGAGGCCTTCCCGCTAAGAACAGTTACCGCTCCAAAGATAGCTGAAAAGATTTTAGAATTCTGTAGCAGGATGGGTTTTCCAAAAGAAATACTTATGGATTAGGGTACACATTTTAGAGCAACCCTCCTAACAGAGCTCTATAAATCTCTAGGAATCACAGCCATAAGAACATCACCTTATCATCCACAAACAGATGATTTAGTCAAGATGCAACAAAACCTTAAAAAGAATGATAAGGAAGTTTGTGGATGAGGAAAGCAAATACTGGGACCACTACTTACCCTGTTCCTATTTGCTTACTGGGAGGTTCCTCAGGGGTCCGCTGGATTTTCGCCCTTTACTTTATTGCGTGGGCAGAATCCACGGGGACCACTTGACATTGTCAAAGAAGCCTGGGAAGGGGACAACACGGTGAAGTACACAAATATTTTAGATTATTTGGTTGGTTTACGAAAGCAATTATTATCTTACGTTAAAAGGGCACATGAAAGGGGTTTGGTAGCTCAGGATAGAAAGAAATCCCATTATGATGCTAAAGCGCAGGAAAGAGTATTTCAGCCAGGGGATAGGGTCCTATTGCTGCTCTTCTCCATTGAGAATAAGCTCCTAATGAAGTGGCAGGGACCCTATACCATTATTGAGCATACTGGTCCTGTCACTTATAAAATCGAGACACCCGAGAAAAGAGCAGGTAAATCTATCTACCATGCCAATCTTTTAAAAAAGTGGCCTGAGCGACCTGATACCAATCCTGGTCTGTATGTATTCCCACTAACATCTGAAACTGAGCTGAATATGGCGTATAAATGGCTAGAAACATCAGAAATCATAGCAGACATTAAAATCAACCCTGATCATTCTCCACAACAAAATAATGACCTGGCTCAATTATTATAAAGATTTACCCCTATTTTTATTACCATCCCTGACAAAGCATCTGGTGTAGTTCATGTTATCAAGACAGAATCAGAGCCAATACACCAGAAAGCTTATAGACTTCCTGAAAAGCTCCAAAATGAACTTATTCAGGAAATAGAGAAACTGAAAACCCCGAAGATCATAGAACCATCCAGCAGCCCTTGGTCACCCCCCATGGTGATAGTCCCCAAAAAAGAGGGAGGGATCCGATTGTGTTTAGATTTCTAAAAATGTAACCAGGTATCACAGTTTGACAGCTATCCCATCCCTAGGGTGGATGATATTATTGACCATATAGGACAAGCCAAATACATCACCACCCTTGATTTAAAGAAGGGCTACTGGCAGATTCCCTGAGATGAGCAATCCAAAGAGAAAACTGCCTTTAGTACCCCCACACAGTCTATACCAGTTCTTGTACATCCATTTGGATTACATGGTGCACCTGCATTGTTTCAAAGGTACATGGACCATTTACTAGACATACACTCACCTTACTGTTCAGCTTACCTAGACGATGTAGTCATTTTCAGTCCAAACTGAACATCCCATCTCCTACATTTGTCTAAGGTATTGCAGACTATTTAATCAGAAGGTTTAACTATAAACCCATCCAAATGTACCATGGCTATGCAAGTATCTTGGATTTATATTGGTTAATGGGGTAGCACACCCTAAAATAGCCAAGGTTGAAGCTGTAGCTCAGTGTCCTATCCCAGAAACTAAAAAAACAGGTTAGGTCATTTTTGAGTCTTGTCGGATACTACCAACATTTTATCCTGGACTTTGCTACTATAACAGTACCCCTAACTGATCTTACCTGGAAAAGAATACCTAATAAGTTTCCCTGGTCCCCTATTTGTGATCAAGCATTCAGAACAATAAAGGCTATTTTGTGTGCAGCACCCGTACTACAGTCTCCCAATTTCAGATGTCCCTTTGAGGTTCAAACAGACGCATCTGATACTGGGCTTGGGGCAGTTCTTAGTCAGACAATCAATGGAGATGAGCATCCCATACTGTACATAAGCCAGAAATTGTTTCCCCGAGAACAGAAATACTCCATGATTGAAAAGGAGTGTTTGGCCATTAAGTGGGCCATAGAGGCCCTCAAATTCTATCTATGGGGAACCCAATTTACACTATTCACAGATCACAACCCCTTGTGCTGGCTTAATCAAATGAAAGATAAGAATGCCCATATCCTCCGTTGGTATCTGGCTCTGCTACCCTATAGTTTTGACATCAAATATAGGCCTGGTAGCAAAATAAAAATGCAGATTTTTTTGTCCAGATATGGTGCATGCTCTGACTTGAATTCAAAAGTGACAAAGTAAACAGTATATTATTTAATACCCCAGGGCAAATGAATGTATTGTGTTGTATTATGCTATTTTGAATAGTGTATTATATGTTTTTGATTATAATAGGGTGCCCTGGGGTGGGACTTCTGTGAGGGTGGGTGGAAGTCCCATCCCATTCCCTTAGGATCTGATCTTAGGGAATGTGGTAACAAACCAGCCAAAGGTGCTGGTTCATATTTGAATAGGGAGAGATGTGATAGAAGGAGTCCCCCCCAAAAAATGTGCCACCACTTTAGGGTTTCAATGTGGACATTGCCTCTTTCCTATTTTGCTACTTATAAGTCTGTTGTGCAACAACATCTAATATTTCTCAGTTGCTGTGTAGTTCTGCTACTTTCTGTTTCCTTGTCTACAGAATGTGTTGTTGCTATGGTGGAATGGACACCCACTGTAGTTTCCTTTGCTGTTACACTCTTGTTGTTTGTCCTCCCCTATAAACTCTTTTTGCTGAATTAACTTGTTTCTTCTGGCTCTGTCCCCGTAATGAATCCTAGTGGCATTTGCATTTTAAAAAAGACAAAATACCTGTGCACAGCCACTAGGGTTAGCACTTTAGCAAAGTACAAAATGAAATGTTCTCTGCAGAAGTAATTATAAGGTTAAACTAATGTTTCAGCTGTGAATACATGGGCAAACAATAGCAACAACCAAATAAAATATAAAGAAACAACATACTTACAGCTGTATTGTGGTGTCCAAGTGAGCACCTTGCAGGTTGCTGTGCAGAGCTCCCTTCTCCAATCAGAAGTGAAGTGCTCTCATTGCTGGGTGCAGTCTCCTATAGGGAGTCAGTGGCACCCTGGCTGCTCCTTTTATCTGGGTGATGGATGTCCATAAGTGTCAAAAGGGAGTTTGACTTTAATGCAGCCCATTTTTGTATAATTAATAGATGTATGAGCTTAGGAATGCCCCTTGCTTGTTTATGCTTCACTATAGCCGGTATATGTTCATTCACATATCTGGACTGCCTTGTACGGTATGGGCTGCACGCCCATTGGCTCTTGCTCTGAACCAATGGGCGTGCAGCCCTTCAACAGTCAGTCAGCGGCGGTGGGGGCGGCAGGTGGGTGGGATGCTGCTGCCCGCGGCTAATGGGAGGAGTGGGGTGGTGGGGCTCCGTGGGTGGGTGGGGTGGGGGTCACTAGATCACCAGGGTACTTGGACCTGGGGGTGGGTTGACTCTAATGCCTGAGATCGGGCTTCATGGTCCACTGGACCACCAGGGATATTGTTCTTGGGGGGGTTGTACTCTGTTCTGCCCACGATCGGGATACTGGGGGTGAGGCGATTACTACTGGTTTGCCTCCGATCGGGCCAGTCAGGGGAAGGGGGGATTTGCTTCATGCCCACAATCGGGCTGCAGGGGACATCGGTCCCCGATGGCTGCTGTCTGGCAGGGCGCCAGGTGCAAGTCCTCAGGGATCGGTGCACCTGCATGCTAATGGCATGCAAATGGGGCCATAAGTAGATGCAAATGGTCCCCCCTGTGCCTTGCATGAATTATGGCCCCATTTGCATGTCATCTTTTGAATATCGGAAATTGCGCATGGCGCAATGGAACTTACACCACCGCATCTTGAATGCTCCTCTCTGACCACTTGCGGTGGCGCAAGTTCCACTCGCCATGCACAGTGGCTGTGGCGGGGGGTGATATTCAAGGTTGCTCAATAGCGCAACTCCATTGAATTTCGCCCCGGCCACACCCCAGCGCAACTATTTTGAGCAGCGCAAGGGCTTGCGCCACAGAATGGCGCAGTTTGAATATCCAGCCCAATATGTTTTATGTAGCCCTTATATCCTCCTTGGTATAAAATGTTTTAAAGAGGGGATATATTATATTTTTGTTTAATAAAGAGGTGGAGTTGCAAGTCAAGGGTGGAGCTACATCCTTTAAAAGAAACTGTTTTGCAATGTTCTGGCAGATGTAGTTAGGGGGATGTCCTGTATGGATCTTCCAAGGTGATCTCTGGTCTGAAGGAGAGCACAGAGCATTTTTCCTACCTAGCCTTTTGGCAGTAAAGTTGTGCCTTTCTCCTTCTGTTTTATTTTTTGTTGATTCATTCTTTTTGTTTACAGTTCAAAATATGCTGATGTAAGCCTGAAGTTAAGTTCTTTTTCTCCAGTACTTATTTTCTTTATGTTTTTGTTTGTTTTAATAAAAATGTTGCCTGATTTGTACCTTTATTGCTGACTTTTGTGATCTGATTTTATATACCCATGACACTGATTTTTTTTTTTTTAGTTGTTTAACCAGGTATAGCACACTAAGCTGAAAGCTTTTTTACAGGAGCGACCTGGGAGCACAAGGAGGTTAAGTAACTTGCTCAGGGTCACACAGTATGCAAGTGGAAGCTGTGGGATTCAAACCCAGGTCTGGTCTGCTGGATGTCACTAGATTTGCAGCTCAGAGCCTTACACCACTGAGCTATACTGCCTCCTTTGATCTTAAAACAACTAGCTCCCATCAAGCCTTTCAATCTTATCGAGCCCTTCTTAACTCCTGCGCGAAATCGATCCGACTAGCCAAACAGAACTATTTTTCGCTGGCCCTTAGCACAAATCTTAACCACCTGACCCAATTCTGGAAAACTATAAAATCACTCCTATCCATACCTGTACAACCACCTACCCCGGCCCTATCCATCCTCGGCTCAGCTGTCACTGACCCCTCTGAAGTTGCCTCGGATTTTAACACCTTCTTCACCAACAGCGCTTCCTCCCTGGTACAGAGCCTACCTCTTTCCCCACTCAAGGCAACTACCACTCTTAACTTCCAGCACACCTCCCCCCTTCTCCTTCCAACCTGTCTCCCCGGCCGAAGTCTACTAAGCACTGTGTAACCTAAACCCCAACAAGGGTAAATGTCCCTCGGGCATGGACTCCAGACTACTTCAGCTCTCAGCCCCTGCTATTGCTGCCCTGATAGCTGACTTGCTCAACCTCTCCTTCTCAACATCAACAATTCCCACAGCATGGAAGCTGGCAACTGTCATCCCACTTCCTAAAGGGGGGGACCCCTCCTCCCCTGGGAATTACCGACCCATCTCCCGTCTCCCAACTCTGGCAAAAATACAAGAACAATTTGTCCTTGTTCAGTTCTCCCAATGCTTAGTTGAGTCCTCTTTCTTCACCCCTTACCAATCAGGCTTCCGAAAATCTCATTCCACTGTCACCTCCCTATTAAGAGTCACAAATGATATCCTCTCAGTTATGGATAAAGGCCATATCACCTCAGCCATCTTCATCGATCTGGCCAAAACCTTTGATACCGTCTCCCACACAATCCTACTGGACAAACTAAAGGCTGCCGGCCTATCTGACCTTGCCACTAACTGGTTTCAGGCGTACTTGCATGGCAGACAACAAACTGAGAGAATTGGCCCCAGCATATCGTCCCCCCTCCCTATCACCATGGGAGTTCCTCAAGGTTCAGTCTTGGGCCCAATCCTTTTCTCAGTTTTCCTATATGAACTACCGAATGTCTGCTCCCGTTCTGCTATACAAATGTACGCAGACGATACTGTGCTTTACAACACTGGCCCATCTGCAAAAACAGTGCATGCCCAACTGCAGCAGGATTTCAACGCTGTTCAACATTGGCTCAGATCAAATCAGCTTTTCTTAAATGCAAAAAAGACAATCTCACTAACTTTTGGCTCACAACCTCGGCTCTCCCGACTCACCATCTGCCCCCCTTTCCTAACCCTGGACCTTGCCCCCTTAGAATCCTGTACCTCGTTCCGCTACCTAGGCGTCTGGCTCGACCAATATCTAGACTTCTCAACCCACATAGACTCCCTTCACAAAAAATTGCTTCCAAAACTGGGGGTCCTCTATCGTAACAAAGGCTGCCTGCCTACCCCGGTCAGGCTCGAACTCGTGCAAAAAATTATACTTTCAATTTTTGATTACGGGGATGTAGTCTATGGCACCACCTCACCATCCACTCTGACCAACCTGGACACACTCTTTCATTCCTTCTGCCGCTTCATACTGGAAAGTCCTAAACTGATGCACCACTGTGACCTATATAGCTCCCTGGCCTTTCCCTCACTCTCAGCCCGCAGACTAATCCGCTGCTCAAGAGTTGCTGCTAAATACTGGTTCCATACCCTTCCACCCTACCTGAATTCTACCTTAACTACTCAACCCCCGGCAGCTTACTCGCTGCGTCACTCAGACACAAGGCGTTTCCATATCCCTCGTATGCGTACCTCTATGGGTCAGGCTGCGCTTAGTTACCGCTTACCTAAACTATGGAATGACTTCCCAACAGATATCCGCCACTTCTCTAATCTTAGAGACCTCAACACCCGCCTCCATGAACATTTCCTCACTGTCTGCTCCTGCACCGGGCCTACACATTAGTAGGCCCCAAGCCCTGCTGGGCCTCCATACCATGTTATTTTGACATAGTATGCAATCCTCTTTAAAGTCTACAAATCAATAGTTATGTTAACTTTATATGTACAATGCAATGTCATTTGTGATGCTTTGTCTCTGTGCCTGCCTAGTCTTAAGTTGCATGTCTGCCTTAGCTACCTATGTGTATAGTCTTTCATATTGTGCCTCCTCAACTGTACAAATTATTTGCGTGTTTGTTTGTCCCTTCCCTTGTTCCCCCAGGTCGCATCTGGAAACGAGTGGTTAGCCACTCAGTATGCCTGCCTGGTTAAACTCTTAAGTAAATAAATAAACAAATAAGGTGCAGTCCTTTCTCCTGATACTTATATCTTCATTTCTCTTGTTTCCATGTCTTCTACCTACTTTTCCCTTATTTTTCCAGCCTTCCCTGTCTCCCTTCTCCTATTGTCTGCCAGCTCCCGTCCTTAAGCCCAGTCCCAGTGAAGCACCCTGCATCCCCCCCCCCGCTCCCCAGGTCCTCTCTCTTTTCATCTCTCCCCTGCCCCCTCTGCTTGTGATTTCTCCCTCCCACTACTTAATTTGTCCTTTTGTCTCTAGTGTTTCTACTCAGCCTGTCTGGCTCCAGAGCCCCTCACCCTCTGTTACAGTCCAGCTCCTGATTCTGCTCCTAGAACTAAATTCCTTGTTCTTTTACCTTTCTCCACAGATTTACTTCTGGCCCCAAGTGGGCTACCATCCCTGTGGCGCTGCTTAACTCTGCGGTGGCTGTTACCACTACTCCAGCCCATGATTAATGTCATTTTCTTGCTTGAATTTGCTGTCTGACACAGCTACAAATGACTTGGCCACAGCACGCAACAGCTACTGTGATCTGACTTGGCTCCCTTTACTGCAAATTCTGGTCTAGATATAAATCTTCCACTACATCTGCTGGGACTTAAACTAAACTATTTCTTGCAATATTAATTCTGTATAAAATTTTATAACTCAGGTCAGGTTTTCACTTTGAGCTACTACTATCACCCAGGTCAGGATTGGTTTCCAGGATCTACTTCCTGCAAATTCATTGGTGTTAATCCAGTTCTAGTCACTGTTTTTTTTAAATAACTATAGAGACTCTGTACCTGCCTATATTTCCTTGCAGCAGCTTCAATTTTCTCTCATGTGCCCACCCCAGCCCCAGGCACTCTTTAAATGGTCTTGCAAAAAATAAGTCTCCGCCTTCTCCTACCCTTCAAGCCTATTACGCATTCTTTATGTTTGACTGCTATTCTTGTGCACAGACAATAGTCGAATCCTATTTGAGAGCCCCAAGGCTGCTACTGTACTCTCTCTCCTCTTCCTTATGCCAATTTTAACTTACAGGTTTATTCTGAACTGTTGTAGCCTTCTTGTCATCCTATAAGACTGGACTACTATTCTTTTTTCTCCTTTCTTCTCCTCTTCCTTGCATATAAAGCTATTATACTTACACTCTGGTCATTTCATTGACATTTCTAAAGGTATATTTTGCTGCCTATGAGCTTGTAGGATAACATTACATGCTTCCCTAGCTACCTAATTCCTATGGTGCTCTTGCTCACCACTGATCTCAGCTCCTCCACCAGACAAGTTTGTTGCAGCCTGAATTTTCTCCCGTCCCCACCCCGAACACTTCTTAAATTCTCTCTGCAAACAGCACTCCACCCATTCTCTCTCATGTCTATCACAGGGACAAGTGTACTCCTTCACTTAAGGGGCTGATCACTCCCTCTCTTAAAGGGGCTAATGACTTGTGGCATCCACTACTGATACCCATCCGAGACCTGCAGGGTCTGCTTCTCTCTGCTACACAGAGGAAGAGGGGTAGGAGGATCTGGAGTAATAGGATTGTACAGGGAAGGCTTTAGCACCGACCACAGTACACACCCCAAAATGAGTCGGCATTATGCTCAGGGCTGTTTTTGTGAATAACTTAAATAGGCTGCAGCCTAGGGACGCCAGCTATTTAGGGGTGCCTGAAAAATGAGGCAGCAAAATATAATTTTGTTGCTGGGCCGGCTGCTTGTTTTGTCTCTGGTGCTGGGCTAGCGTAGCAGCATAGCGTGACAAGTCTGGCAAAACAAAAGACACAAAGCCCGTCCAGACTCCTGCTGTGTGACCCTCTGCCAGCATCATTTGGCAACTGGCTCCTCTCCCTCTACCTTTCAGTCTTAGCAGACACAAATGTTTATAGCTCACTCCTCGCTGTTGTGCTGATGAGGTGCTGCTTGCCTCTGTTTGTTGTTCACCACCCCTGCCCTGCCCCCATGGCCCTGGTCCCACATCCCTCGCAATGGCATTCTTTGAAGTAAAGTCTGATGCCGACATCAATGATTCATCCTCCTCCAGACTACTGGCACCCCCCATGTCCCTACCTGACCCTGTCATTCATTCACTGACTGGGTGATATCTATGATACTGCTGACCCTGCCTTACCTCAGTGCTCAGTCAGGCTCTCCAGTTAGTGGCAATTTCTGTTTCAAATTCCACTGGCGCCTATTGTTAGAGCGGCAAGGGAATGCTGGACTAGGTGTGTAGTGCTTCTGTTCACCTGGGATAGTATAAAAAGTGGTGTTTTTTCAGGTGGCTTTTTGGTTTTCTTTTATCAGATGGGCATGCATCAGATGCAGCAGGAGTTTGAGAGTAATTAGTTTATTATTGGGGAAAAGTCATGGTTGACAGCATGCACAGACTATTTGGGAGTCGGGACTGCCTCGACAGGACCAAAAAAACATCTCCTTGTCTTCCTGGCACTGGGGCGATGCGACCGACTCTAGTCCACCAGTGTACTTGTTTTTTTTTTTTTTTTCAATTTCTGCTGGGGAGTTTGGAATTGGGATCACTCAGGAGAAGAATGGCCAGAGGAGGAGGAGCAGCACACAATTTTCTCTTTTTTCAGAATCCTCAATCCAGAATCTGAACTAAGGTACTGACATCTAAATATTTTTAATTCCTTCCTTACTACATACTTCCTCCTGCAATAGCACTGCTAAAACAAAACTAGTTAAGCAAGGTTAGTGGTTGTGCTTGTTTTGATTTGCTGGGAAATGGAACATTACGTTTTGGCCCGCCTGCCACAGGTAATGGAATGGGGAAATTGTTTTTTTCTCTTACCAAGCCAGCAAGGAGGAAGAGTGAGGAATGGATTCAAACTGACCATCGTCTGAGTTTATGTTTAAATATTTTATTTACTATACTAACACTAACTTTTGTTACTGCTGCTGGCTTGTTACAAAAATATTTGGAATGCATCTCTTGTTGTGCAGACAGTGCAGTTGCCCTGATCCTTCAGACTAGGACCTCTGTCTTGGCCAGGCCCAGTAGAAAGAATATCAAAGAATGTGATGCATATAGTCTCACAAACTTTGTTAATGTTATTATATCGTCTGTGTGTGTGTGTGTGTGTGTGTTGGCCTGGGGGTATTTTTGTTCAGCAGTCATCAGATGACTCTTGGTCTTTGCTTTAGTGTGTGTGGGAGAATTAAGCCTTAAGCAAAATGAATATATTATTATTTTTTATATCTAAATAAACTCTGTGAAAACAACTGTGATCCTGGCTTTGTATGGTAGCCTGGGGGGTGGGGACTAGATATTTTTCTTCAGCAGTCATCAGATGACCCTCTGAGTTTGCTTTAGTGTGTGTAAGAGAGAATTAAGACTTAAGTAAGGTAAATATATTATTATTTTTACTTCTAAATAAACTCTTAATTGTGAACAAAAATATGTTCATGGCTGTGTGTGGTGACCTGTGGGAGTGGGGGCTGGATATTTTTATTCATCAGTCATCGTCATCAGTGGACTTCTTGTCTATTAGTGTGAGTAAGCAATATTAGAGAGCACTGCCTTGAAAGTTTAAGAATGTATTAGGCCCTTATCTACAACAACTGACTGCTCTGATATATGTGTTGTTTATTTTTTCCACATTCTTACATGTAGACCATACATGACAGTATAAAGATGCTCTTCTGATGGTGATGTGGGTCTACATTTGGACACATACAGTTTTGTGGGATTTACTTTTAACCTTTGATTGGAAGGAACATTTTCTCTCAACCCTTGTCCCCACCTACTCCCTCAGTCTTCTGTCTCTTCCCTCTTTGAAATCATTGGAACATGCTTTTACCCTGGAAGAGCTGACTCTGACTGCCATTTTGGCCCATACCCATACCCTCTCTTCTAAAGGCCATGTGCTGTGGTTTAAAATGACCTAGGGCAATCTTTGAGCTAGGTATTTGCAAGTCACTTTATTAATTATCAGTTAAATTCAAAGGTTTTATTTTTTACCATTGCTCATTACAAAATAGATAAGAGCACATAGATACATGAATAAAAAAACTTCAAATTACTGAAAATAAATGTCACATTTCAAATTACTAAAAATAGTCATAGCTGAAACACTACAGTGGACATTCTTTTACAGTCTAGTTTTTGGGACTAAAGACCACTTTTCTGTGTCTGAGAACTGCTTCAATGTATTAGGTCACTAGTCTTGCATCCTTTGCAAACCAGGGCTTAAGCAGGAAGTTCATACAGTAGTAAACAACCCGACATTACTTCACTTTCCATCCATTACTGCAAAAACACTGCAGGTTTTGGGATCATCATTCTTGTTATATCTGGCATATCTTAAGTTCGGTGTTTTTAAAGGGAATAGATTCAAATTTCACTGAGTGATTCTTCTTCCTTTTGAATAGGTGGTCTTGGAGAAAGTATGGTGCAGAGATTCAGGGCTGTGAGCTAAAAAATTGGAGACTTGTGTTTGAATCCCACAGCCCCCACTTGCATACTGTTTGACCCTGAACAAGTCACTTCACCTCCTTGTGCTCCCAGGTTGCACCTGGAAACAAGCTTTGGCTTAGTGTGCCTTTCCTGGTTAAACATAGAGAATACTGGATGGGCAACTATGCACAACCAGTGTGTTCTGCCACAGAGGGGTTCTGATTTTCTTTGACCTCGAGAGTGAAGCTCGAGAGGTCCATGGGAATCAGAACCCCTGAAGTGGCAGAACACACTGGTTATGCGTAAAGTTGTTCATCCTGTATTTTTTTATAGTATTATGTGAAATGTGTACATTGTGTTTATCTATCACAATGTAATTGAGCTGTGCAGTCTCTAGAGGTTCAAGAATGCTGTTCTACCACAGAAGGGTACAATCACATTCCATAATGTTTGAACAGTGGTACAACAGCATTATGAAAATGATGGATTTCATTTCTATATAAACAATGCTGATTTCCCTACACTAAGAGCCATGATCTCCCTACCCTAAGAAGAGCATGGTAGAATAATGAAAAAGTTATTTCCAAATGGGGGGCAATAATAACCCAATTTTTTCCTATATCACTAGATTACTTTAGCTTCTCCTGTCATTAAATCCAAAGCCACTGATAACCTTCTATAAAGAGTGTTAAACCTCATACTGTTATTCCGTGTGTATGGTTTCTTTTTCTCCTAGTTTGAATTTTTATGTATCTTGCATTGGATAAAACTCTAATGATGACTATCATTTAATTAGGTATTTAAAAGTCACTATTATTTTTGACCTTTTCAGTTATCCTGCATTTTTGTCTCTTCTCCAAATGGGGGTGTATATTCAAAGGGAAAATCATTAGCGTTTTGTTTGTGAGCAGACAAGTTATGTTGGTTGTCCAACTGGATGGATAGTAGAACTGCCAATTACAAGGGTTATGCAGGGAAGCACTGTAGGAGCAAGAACAGGAGGGAGTGAAAGAACCCACGAGAAGTTGCTTATGAGCAGGGTATGTGGGGGCAACTGAGGCCCTAGGTGGGTGGAGGGTTATTCCAGATGGAGGAGAGAGAGAGAGAGAGAGAGAGAGAGAGAGAGAGAGAGGAGAGAGAGGGAGAGAGACCCATGAAGGTATTACAATAAGGTGCAACAACGACTTGAGAGTCAGAATAACAGAGCAAGTGGGCTGGCCAGGGAAGGGGTTACAATAAGCTGAGTAAAATGACAACTAGTCAAAGGAGTTTCACTTTATTCCTGATGTGCTGCTGTGTGAAATATGCTACTTTTCAAAGTGGAGGCCCAAGATTATTGCAATATTTGGGGAGGCTCAAGCTCTTTTCCATATCTTGGTGAAGGCTCACTGTGATGAAGTCTGGTAACTAATGATATATGGACATTGCATTATTTTTTTCTGCATAGCTGTATTCATCTTGGTGCACTTTCTTAGCCTGTAATCCAAGGAGTACATATCTACACCAGTCAGCTTCTGAGATGGCATGTAGAATATGTAATAGCGAGTGTATTATTTTGTAAAATCTCAATAAACTCAGTTTTAATAAAAAGTCAGTGTTTTGTTCTTTCATTTTTTTAATATGAATCTGCGTCGTTGCCATCCCCTGAAATGAGCTATACGTGTGTGTGTGTGGGAGGGGCATGGTGCCCGGCACATGGAATGTGCACTGGGTGCACAGGGGGTGCCTGAAGTTTCAAGCCTATTGGCACTGTCTATGTAAACACAGCCCTGATTATGCTCCAGGAGGTTTTGCTATCCAGTTACTTCTACTCTTGGCATTAGCCTTGACACAGAGGCACCCAACCATAGCAACCATCACCTGCCACCAAGATTTTCCTATCCTACCATGCAGCAAACCTGCACAGTGGGAGAATGCTAGCAATAGTGCACCCTCACAAACTTGACCCACACAACCCTCCTCTTGGACCTCTACTCCCACGTGGTTCTCTGCACTGGCATTATGTCTATCCCCTGGCCTCCATAGCCTAATTGGACCCCTGCCTACTAAATGTGCTTTTACAAATCTGCGGAGGTTGAAAGTCAAATGCTATTTTCTGAACATATGTAGGAAACTCATCTTAATACTACTGCTGAGCTCGGGAAGCATTCACCCTATCCCTGGTCCCCTGCCTACCCACACTCAGACCAGGCAACTATGGGTCAATTAAAGATCGTGGCCATAAACATTGGAAGCCTCCTAGCTAAGCTGACACAGTCTGAGGCTTGGGTGGCACATACACAGTCAGATGTCATAGCGCTGACAGAAACCTGGCTCACCCCACGAACAACTGACTCACTAGTCTCCATCCCTGGTTACAACCTGCGCAGGCAGGACTGCTCTGGAAAAAAGAGGTGGCAGATGCTTAATCTTCACCTGCAACCACCTGCAATGCCACAGAGTCCAGCTGGCTACCACCAATAATGACTGCGAATGCCTAGCAATAAAAATCCTGCTGGGCAAGGGGAAGAAAGGCCTGATTGTCATGGCTGTTTGCATCCCACCAGGGCAGCAGCAAGTGGGGTTAGAAGCCTTTGCTAACCACTACACCCAGGCCAGCCAGAACAAGGAAACTATCATACTAGGGGACTTTAACTCCAACTGGCTTGCCAGCACTAGTGCCACTCACAGGGATCTGGTAGCTGGACTCTATTTAATGCAGATGGTTGTGGGCTGTACTTGAACAAATTACCACATGGGAACAAGCACTCTGATCGACTGGGTGCTAACCACACACCCTGAAAGGCTAATCAATGTCAAGGTACTCCCAGATGCCTTGAGTGACCACTCACCCATCCAATGTGAGTGGTCAGCAAAACAGACTAAGCCCCCCCCAGACTGGTGAGGAACACAGTTATTAAAAATAGCTGTATGGTCAATTTCAGGAACTACCTTGCAGGCATAGACTGGAGCTTCCTTGGCTCATGCCACTTTGTCAATTTAGCCCTTCAGCTCTTCCTCACTCACTTCAACACTGCTGTGGACAAATTTGCCCCAAATCGTAAGAAGATGGTAAAAGGTAGAAGCATGCACTGGGTCACCCCTCAACTCCTCAGTATGATGCAGCAACAGGATCTACTTTGGCACTGAGCCAGAGAAACTGGGGCAACTGTGGATGTCCAAAATTACAAAGCGGCTCAAAAGCGGTGCCCTTGGGCAATCCAACAGGCCAAGGCTACGTATCTTAAGAACCATCAGTCCCAGTGTTGGGATGACAGTAAGAAATTCTGGGCCTCAATCAAGAACCTCCTTGGGACCAGAGACAGAATCCCCCCCCCATGCTTCACCACAATGATGAAGTCATACCTGATGATGCTACGATGGCCAATATCTTTAACAAGGCTTTCACAGAGTATAGTGCAGTCCTCCCCCCCGCAGACCAGCTACATACCCTGATGGATTGCAGACTACAAACCATTCATCCTCCTTTCCCAACTCTAGGCCCAGCCCAAACATTTACGTCAGGCAGGTGATCATCAAGGAAACAAGAAAAAACCTTGCAAGAGCCCTGGGCAAAACAAGGATGGGAGGTGATGGAGCTGATATAAAGCTGATCTGTATCACTCTTTCTGAGGTCATTGTACCCATCACTAACCTGTCACTCCACCTGTCCCCTTCCCCTCTACTTAGAAAACTGCGCTGGTCACCCCAGTGCTAAAAGGAGGTGACCAGTCAATAGTATGCAACTACAGACCCATCTCAATTTTGTCCCCACTCTCCAAAGCACAGGAAAGAATCATAGTAGACCAAGTCACAGACCATGTACATAAATACAACCTCTTATGCACCCAACAGCATGGCTTCCACAAGATGCATAATACTAATACTGCCCTAATTGATTTCATGAGCTACGAACATGAGGCACTTGACCGGAGCCATCTGGTTGGGGCAATCTTTATTGACCTAACCAAGGCATCTGACCTTGTGGATCACCAGCTGCCGCTTCACAAGATAAGTTGGCTAGGGCTGTCCCCTGATATGGTTAGGTGGTTCTCTAGCTACCTGACAGGGTACTCTCATCAAGTGAAAATCAACAGAACCATCTTCAAGTTCAGCAAAGTCACAGTAGGGTTCCCTCAGGGGTCTATGCTGAGCCCACTCTTGTTCAGCCTCTTTGTGAACAACCTCCCTAATGCCTGCCCCACTTCCAAAGTCCTGCTCCATGCAGATGACACAGTAGTATTCTCCTGTGTCTCCTGCCAAGAAGCTCTCACTAAGGATCTACAGTGCAACTTTTTTTTATTTATTTATTGAAATGTTTCACCAGGAAGGCACACTGAGTGACAAGTCACTTGTCTTCTGGTATGGACCTACTACAGGACTGGTTCAGAGATAGCCTACTAGAGCTCAACAGCTAAAAACTAAGACAATGTTCTTTGACTAGTGGTGAGCGAAGTGGGCTCAATCCGCTCCGCAAAGCCATTCGCGGAGCAAAGGTGGATTCGCGGAATGCTCCGCAACGTGAAGCGGAGTACTTCCGCGTTATAGTGAGGAATGCAAAGTCCATTGGAAACAATGACTTTGCATTACTCCACCTCCCCAGACCACTACTCCACCAAACTTTCAGGCAAAGTGCATTGAAAACAATGTACTTCGCCTCACTTCACCTTGTTTTTGAGCTCCAAAGGAGAATTTTGTAGTGATCTATGGAATTTCAGGTCACATGGGCTCTATATTGATCTGCACAGCCTCAGTTTGGAATAGTATGAGTAGGAAGGAGTAGGAGACAGTGTGCTCTGAAAGCTGTCTGTGATATGAATCTTGTAAAAGCTGTTAAAAAAGCATTTTTGTGTTTTTTTGGGGATCCAACTTTAGTTCATCAATTGTAGGAAACCCTCCTGTGCTCATTGCATCAAGCGTTTTTGTTTTTGTGTGGATTTTGAATGTTAATTTACAACATTGAGTGTGTGTGGTGAAAGACAGTGAAAGTGTGCTTTGGGGGAGGGGTGTATCTGTGGTGTAGGTAGATTTAGTGTCAGTGTCAGTGGCTCAGTAGGTAGCACACTCGCCTCTGAGTCTGGGAGATCAGAGGGCTATGGGTTCAGTTCCCACATGTGGCATTTGGGTTAATATCCCAGTACTGACACTGGCAGCATGAGAGGGGTGTTGCACTTCTGAGGTGCCATCTTTTGGATGAGTTGTTAAACTGAGGTCCCATCTGCCTGGATTGGTGGTAGTTCAGGTGGATGTTAAAGATCCCATGGCACTTATCGAAAATAGTAGGGAAATTTCCCCGGTGTCCTGGCCAAATTTCCCTCATTCACTAAAAATACCACCAACAGCATAATCTGGTTCAAAGTCAGTTGGCATTCATCTGTATCCCCCTCTCCTGGGTCGTGCCTGAAAATAGGCAGGATTTGTCTAGTGCACTTACCCGGTCAACAAAAACTAAATAAATAAAAAATTAAAGTTGGAGAAATAGTGATTTCTTTGTTTTTTGGTCATATTTTTGTTATACAGCTGACTGTGTTAATGTACACACAGTAATATTGTCAGTAATAGTAGACATTTTCTTGCTGTTTGTTGTGTGGATGTGGTGCAGCAGGTTATAAGTTCAGGTTGTATACATTACACATTTAGAATACGTAACATGGCATAGTACTGAACTTTTGCATTTGCTAAGCATTACTCATTCAGCATTGTACACAAACTGTTCTGTGTGTGAATGTGTGTGCAGTGTTGCGTGCATCAAAAAATACACCTTTTATTGTGCCACAGACTAGTGTAATTGCAAGTGCAGCAGTGTGAACCTGCTATCTACTGCAGCTGCCTGTTTTTGTACTGCGATCGTGGTATCTGTTCTTGGTTTTGCTGCTTGTCGTGCTGTAAAGATCTGCACTGTCTGCATTTAGTGCCCACTCCCACGTTCAAAAGGTATTTTTTACCAGATTGGATTGTTTTTGTGACCTCATCAGCACCACTGGTTACTGAAATTGTTTTAATTCCATGACAGTCTCAGAGTAGTCTCTTATCTGTTGCTGAAGCCACAGTTGTTTATTTGGCTTCACATCCAGCGTCCCTCCAATCAGAGAGTGAAAGTATAACAATCTGAATTTGGTTATAATATTGTGGTTGATCCCCCAAAATGCCTGCAAAGAGACGTGCAAGCAAAGCTGTTTCTCGCCATGGCAATGTTGGCAGTAAGATGGTCTGTGGGCGTGGTAGTAGTACGCAGACACAGAAGTGCATTGCTGATGTGAGGAAAGGTATTTCTCTTGCAATGTTTTTTACAGCCCAATCAGTAGCTTCACTCATAGCTGGAGGAGATTATGTTTTCCCAGCCAGTGGTGTTAGTGTTACTGGTGTTAGTGGTGGTGGAGGTAGTTTTAGTATTGTTGCATCAAGTTCTAATTCCAACCAGTGTACCGTATCCAAACATATTGAGTGTGAAGCAGTGCAGGTGAGTGGCAGTGTAGATGATGTCATACTTCCTAGTAACATTCCAGTAACTGAACCTGAGGATTCTCATAATCATGTCAATGATAGCATACAATGTGATATTCCATCCACCATGGTATTTAACATCATGCATTTTCCATGCAGTGATTCACAGTGTGGTGAAACAATATCAGGTGATGATGGTGTAGATGCTGCTGCTGCTGCTGATGATGATGATGTTGCTGTTGTTGCAACATGCAGTCCACATGCTAACATCCAAGCAGAAGATGTCGATGTGTGTGATGTTGATGAACATGATGATGATGTAATTGACCCCAGTTGGGAACCGGAGAAAAAGAAATTCAAAGTGGCTGAGTCTGAGTCTGTTTGCAGGAATCCCGCCCCCCGCCCCCATAAATACTTGTGATCTACTGGTTTTAGTTGATGATGATGATGACCCAGTAATCAATATGATAGGTAGTCATGGTGGTCAGCTGCAGTCCAGGCGTGCAGTGCCCAAAACATTACGTGCCCCCCCAACTTCAGTGTTTAAAATCACAAACTTAAATAAGTCACATCATGGACGTGTTAAAAGCAGAGCATCACAGAGCATCACAATCCCTTATTTGGGATTTTTTTGTTCAAGATGTAAATGATGATTCAGTTGCAATCTGCCAGGTTTGCTATGTGCATGTGAGTTGAGGTAAAAAGGGTAGCCATCTGGGCACAGGAGGACAGCATACACATCTTAAGAATAGGCACTTGGCACTGTGGACCCAGCACAAGCTGGCAGCTAATACCACAGTGGGGCATTCACCTACGTCACCAGCAACCATAGCCAGCATGTTATCCCTTGCCATGACTGTTAAGCCCAGTAGGAAATTAAATGTGTGCAGTAGTGTGGTAATAAGAGCAGAGGATTACTACAGGCATGATGAGGTGGAGGACCATAATGACTTTGAAATGTTGTCCAGTGCTGATGAGAGTAGCAGTTGTTGTGGTGGTGGTGGTGAATGCAGTATGTCTAGTGCAAGTGGTATATCAACCCTGGTTGGCAAATCTGGCAAAATAACAGCATTTCTGGGTTTGTCATCATCACCTGTGCAACCGTCTTCATCAAATGTCCACTCTCCACCCCCTGCCAATGTCATTCATCACAGAGCACAACCATTTGTGATCAACACACCCTGTGTAAAACATTACAGAGTGTTTTTGCGCATAAGCTGAAGTACCCCCCCAATCATACAGTGTCACGTGAACTTAATGCTGCTGTAGCAGAAATGCTGGCAATTGATCTTTTGCCCTTCTCCTTTTGTGGAGAATTCTGGGTTCCGGTGGTTTGCTGCATGTGCCTGTCCAAAATGGAAAGTCCCATCCAGGACATACTTTTCTACCCGTGCTGTCCCCAAGTTGTTCCGCACTGTGTCTGACACAGTAAGACATGCCCTTCAACATTCCTCCTCTCCATTCATCCATTTAAGTATGGATATGTGGACAAGTGGAAAAACAGCGGGGAGTTCATATTTGTGTATAACTGCATGCTGGGCACAGGTGCCGGGGGTTGTTTGTGATGTTGGTAGTGTGAATAATCAGTTTAGTAAGATGGATTGTCACAGTAGCAATCTTCCAGGGATTTGACAGCATGCAACGATTGCTATGCACAATGTGACCTTTTCACACACTGGTGAGAACATGTTGGACATGGTACTGACTGAAATTGACTGATGGCTAAACCCTCTGTCCCTGAGAGCTGGGTTCATAGCAAGTGACAATGGGACAAATGTGGTGAAATGCATCACGAATGGTGTTTTTTTTCATGTTCCATGCATGGCTCACTGTTTAAATCTTGTGGTGCAGGAGTTTCTGCAGCACCCTGATGTAAAGGACATGCTGACTGTTGCATGACATATCTGTTCTCACTTTTCAAGATCTGGAAAGGCCAGTGACCAACTGTGGCAGTTGCAGATACAAAACAGCCTGCCTCAGCACCGCTTGAAGCTGTAAGTTGTCACCCGAAGGAACTCCACTTTATACATGATAGAGAGGTTGTATGAACAATACAAAGCCATCTCAGAATATCTTGTTATGCACACTAACCGTGACAGTTCCGGGGCCTCCATGTCTATGACGACTGAACAGTGGCTCCTCATGGACTCTGTAATAATAATTTTGCGGCCTTTTGAACATGCCACACAGGCAGTGAGTGGCAAGTCTGCCTCCATTAGCCAATCAATTCCACTGCTGCGGGTGCTGTGGCAGACATTGGTGAATGTACAGCATGGCCTTGATGTTGCCGGAGATGGTGGTAGCAGTATGTTGCTACAACACATGCTGACAGTATTTGACCAGAATCGTCACATTGTGAGCATTCAGCGTAGTGACAACTTTGCCATAGCAACAATGCTGGACCCACGATACAAACATGGAATTGCATCAGTACTGGAGGGAGGGCCTGAACAGGTAAAAAAATATCAGTGGTCAACTGGTGCGCTTGGTTCATGGGGCACAGAAGTCACATGCCAAGGTCAGTAAACCTCAGCAGCATAATCCAGCTGAAGGTGTACTTGGAGGACCATCAAGCATATCCTGCAAGGGGAAGGGGACTGCAGTTCCAGGTGGTCTGTCATTCAAAGTGGCTGGCGTCAACCCACTTTGGGAGGCTTTGTCTCAAGTGGGTATTTGTGAAATAAATGATTTGGGAGAACAGGCTGATGCATTAACAACTAGACTTAGTGTGGCACAGAGAATGGTTGAGTCATATTTGTCTGAAAACAGGCATCTGACAATAACTGAAGATCCTCTTTTGTACTGGAGTGGAAAGGTCAGTGAATGGCCAGAGTTGACTGCAGTGGCACTGAAGTATCTCACATGCCCACCCTGCAGTGTAAGTGTTGAGAGGGTATTCAGCTCAGAAGGTGCAATAGTCAGGGATCTTCGGACAAACCTGTCTCCTGCAAATGTTAGTTTGCTAACATTCATCAAAATGAATGAGAGGCACATACCAGCACAGACTGCAACCTTGGTATTCGTACCCCAGCCTAGTCATGGTGGTCTTGCTGATGTGGAAATGGAGCGTCCTGGTGGCACTGGCAGTGGCTGCCTGAAATGGCCCACCACTGACACAGATGATGACATAATGGAGAAAGAATTTCCCAGTGGTCAGACTTCAGACATCGATGACTGTGAGGGCAGCTTTCTTTATGAGGATGATGATGTGGTTAATGTTGACAGGTTTTAACTGAAGTTTTTAAAAGGCGGTGTGCCCCCCCAGACCATCACCACCTGGACTGATGTTAGCCACTGCCACCATGAGTCTGTCTGCTCCCCGGACCACCACCGGGACTGATGTTAGCCACTGCCACCATGAGTCTGTCTGACCCCCAGACCACCACCACCACCGGGACTGATGTTAGCCACTGCCACCATGAGTCTGTCTGCCCCCCCAGACCAACACCACCACCAGGACTGATGTTAGCCACTGCAATGTTTTCTGTCTGATTTGGAATACTCTATGTCCCTTTTACACGATGTTTAGACAATGCCTGTTAGCTGCTATTGTTTTCGCCTGACTCCTGTACTTGGTACCCCCCTTTTGGTCTGATGAGGATCCTTTATAATTGGCCTTTTAGCTCAAAGGTTGTAATTCTGATTTCTCAATAAATAATACAGTCATACATGGTACATAAGTTACAATAAAAGGAAGGAGAAATATAATCAGTATCAAGTCAATGTATTACAATTTATAACACTGCACATTGCTCTAGGTCAGTAGAAAAAAGTCAAGTCCCACAGAGGAGGACAAATGGTAATCAGAAATGACCCCTGACGTTACTTGGACTGACTGAAGGAAGTATCAACAGTTGCACTCGCATTGACTAGTAAACATGCATGGCAAAGTACCTGTGTGATATGGAAAACTTAGTAGTTTTATTGCTATTGTGATGTGTATTATTTAATGTATGTCTATTTTTTAAGACTAGCGGACACCATTGAAAATACACACCTAATACCCAGAGGCATTTCCTGTTAAATCATATTTTTTAAGACTAGTGGACTCCATTGAAAATACACACCTGATACCCAGAGGCATTTCCTGTTAAATCAATCTATCAGTCAATCAATCAGTAAATGTGAGCCTACAGTCCATGAAGTTGAACAGCTCTGTTGTATTTATAGTAATAAAGGTTTTATTGGAGGAAGGCAGTGTTGTCCAGGGGTCAGATCACACAGTAGGGAACTGGAGGCCCCAGGTTCATATCCCACTTAAGTCTTAGTATGGCTGTGTGACCCTGAAGCATTTGACCTTCCCTGGCCTTCACCCCCTCCCAGCTGTTAATCTGTACAGAAGAAGAGCTGCATTGAAAACAAGATGTGCCATCTCAGTTGTGTTATGCTGAACAAAGTAAAATAGCCACAACAGGACAATGCCATATTATTTCCAACAACATTGTGTCAACCTAAATTCACATTATTGTAGCTTTTCAACCCTAACAATCACATAACAAAATGCATTGTCAGTTAAAGTAAACCTATGTAACATAACTTTTCTTAAATCATTTGTCACATCAAACTTACGGTGCTGGAGCTGATACTGTCCACCTCCTGTTTCCCAAGAAAGCCTTCTGTGATTTTAATAATTAGAGGAAAATGAGCTTGAAACTTGGTAACCAGCTCTTTCAGGTTGTAATCTTTAGAGGACCACTTAATTTTTGATAAATCCATTTTGTAAGAGAGACACCTGCACTGTTCACTCCAGCTGGATATGACTTACAGAACAAGGAAGTGCAGCCAGTTTTTAATTTCTAATGCTAGGGGCAGACACAAATGACGTATGGTAGTTACTAAGCAGGAAAACAGAAACTTGGACAGTGCTGAAATCTAGTTTTACAAGTTTTTTCCCCTGCAGTGCTCTCACGGCTGTTGCAATTACAACAGTGCTATTTTAGAACTTGACTGAGAACTGTGTCCTTTCCTTGCTTATCTTACTCCTATATCCATGATATTATATTCCAATTATGATCATCGTTATCGAATTTAAAAGTATCCACACTCCCTGATTCAACAGTCCCATCTGACAGCCTACTGAATAGGCAGCATCCGCATGTTTCTATTTTCAATTCACGTCTTTAGAATTTTCAGTGTTGCTACCTACCCCCCTTTCATTTATTTTTTATATAAGTTATGTACCCAGGATAGCCCAGGTGAGATGCAACATTTCAGTGAGGTCCTGCTTTCACCCATTTCCACAGCTGGGTGGACCAAAGCTCTGGGAAGTTAAATGACTTGCTCAAAATCACACAGTGAGTATTTGACTGTACTTGGGTTCGAACCTAAAATCTCCTGGTTTTCCAAGCCAGTGCACTAACCACTAAACCACCCTACCTCCTGTACCCTTCCCTTTTCCAGTAGGAACACAACTCTCTCTCTGTTCTAACCTTTCCTCATAGCTCAGCTGATACCAATGGGTTCCAGAACATCTAAGTAATTAAAACATAAATATTGGGTGGGAAAATGGCCGTATTATATGGGGGCCCTAAATAAGAAAAACAGATTAGTCTGTTTCAAAACAAATGCAGAAAAAAATACACTGGGGTGATTAAACAGGCTTCACACAGGCCCACATTTCAAATTATATTTAGAAATGTAAACACAGTTGGCCCAATGGCAAAGAGGGCTGAGGTGCCATGTGCGACCTTGGTACAGAAATGGACTCAGGTCATGGGGTCAGCAGGGAAGGGAGAGGATTGAGCATTTGAGGGACTGCTCTCCTCTCTCAGGATGAAGAGGCATGTTAGCTCAGCCTAGGCTTCCCCCAGGTGGAGGCCTAGGGGTAGAACAGGCCAGGGAGCAAAGTAAGGGAGGGAGGGGGAACGTCGGACAGGTGCACCTCCATTCATGAGTCTGACACTCTGCAGTAGGGGTGGAACCAGAAAATGGTACACTGGGAAGCTTCATGAAGCCTGGCCCAACCATCTCCACACCCGCACCGCCACTAGGTGCACAACCTGGTCCACTTTGGATTTGTTGTACTGGGGGAGGACAGCCCTCCCACTCTGGCCTTGCCGCAAGAGGGAAACATGTGGGGAGAACCTGCCTGAGCATGTACCCGAAGGAGGCAGAGAGCTGGCCTTGAGGGGCTAGGGACCGGGCTGATGCAGCTGCACCCCCCCCCCGAGTGAAGGAACTGGCTGCACCTCTGACAATCCTAGCAGCTCACTGGAAACAGGAGTGGTTTCAGAAGACTGAAAGAGGGCAGATGTAGTCCCACTTCATAAAACTGGTAGCAGGGAGGAGGCTGGCAATTATAAGCCAGTGAGCCCGACATCAGTGGTGGGAAAGTTAATGGAATTGCTGCTAAAGATTGTGTAATATCTTGAATCCACTAGGTTACAAGACCCAAGGTAGCATGAGTTCACAGGGGGAGGTCGTGTGAAACAAATCTGATAGATTTCTTTGACTGAGTGACAAAGAGATTAGATCAGAAGGTAGTGGTGGACGTGGCCTACCTAGGTTTCAGTAAGGCTTTCAACCCCAATCAACATAAGAGACTAGTAAGCAAGCTAAGTAGCTTAGGAGTGGGTCCAAAGGTGGTGCATTGGATAAGAAATTGGTTAGGAGACAGGTGACAGAGAGGGGTGGTAAACAGAGTTCACTTCAAGGAAGGAATGAAGTGTGACCAGTGGGGTGCCTCAGGATGAACACTGGGACCGGTCTTCTTTAATGTCTTAATAAGTGACATTGCAGAGGAGCTAGAAGAGAAGGTCTGCATCTTTGTGGATGATACCAAAATCTGCAATAGGGTGGATGCCCCAAAGGGATGGAAAGGATGAGCAGAGACCTGAGAAAACCAGAGGGATGGTCATGGGTATAGCAGCTGGGTTTCAATAAGAAAAAGTTCAAAATAACACAATTAGGACACAGAAACCGATGGACAGAGAACAAAATGGGTGGAATGGTACTAATGACTACTAAGCAGGAAAGAGACCCAAGGGTAATCATATCTGATGACCTGTAGGTGGTTAGGCAGTGCAACAAGGCAGTCAGGAGAGTTAGTGGGATGCTGGGGTGCATATTGAGGGGTAGCACCAGCAGAAAAAAAGGAGGTGGTGCCTCTGTATAGATCGATGGTAAGACCCAGCAAGTGGCTGGGAAGGTAAGGGCAAAAAAGATGGCTTTCAGGAAGTACGAAGAAATGCAGAAGGAGGAGGACAGGGTAGTGTACCTAGATAAACAGAGGGAGGCAGGAAAAGCAGTCAGCAACGCAAAGGCCCAAACAGAGACAAAAAATAGCACAGGAGGTAAAAAAAGAGGACACGACTTTTTATGTGTACATTAGTGAAAAGAGAAAAACCAAGGGTGGGATTGTAAGGTTTAAAGGGGAGTGTGTAGAATGGGACTGGAAAAAGCATCAATACTGAAAAAATATTTTTGTTCTGTATTCACAGAAGAAGAAGATTAGGGACCACAGTTAGGCAACATGAGCAAATACGGGAGGGAGGTGGACACCAGTCCATTTACAGAAGAAAAAGTCCTAAAAGAACTCGCAAAACTGAAAGTGAGCAAGGCAATGGGAGAGGATGGGATACATCCTAGAATATTAAGGAAACTATGGGAGGTGCTGGTGGCACCACTGGCAGCCCTGTTCAGTGAGTCACTCGACACAAGAATGGTTCCAGAGGACTGGATGTAGTCCCTCTTCACAAAAGTGGAAGTAGGGAGGAGGCTGGAAATTATAGACCAGTCAACCTCACCATAATAGTGGGGAAAATTATGGAATCGCTACTTAAAGAAAGGACTGTGGACCACCTTGAATCCAGCAATGCATAGGATCCCAGACAGCATGGATTCCCAGTGAGAATGTCATCTCAAACAAATCTAATTGATTTCTTTCACTGGGTGACTAGGGAAGTGGATTGAAGGAGTGGTGGATGTGGCCTACCTGGATTTCAGTAAGGTCTTCGATAACATTCCACATAGAAGACTTGTGAATAAGCTGGGCAGCCTGGGAGTAGGTCACAGGGTGCTAAACTGGGTTAGGAACTGGTTGAGTGATAGAAGACAGAGGGTGATGGCAAATGGAGCTCAATCTGAGGAAAGGAGGGTGACCAGCAGGGTGCCACAGGGATCAGTTCTGGGTCGAGTCCTGTTTACTGTCTCTATAAGTGACATTGCGGAGGGGCTGGAAGGGAAGAGGTGTGCCTTTTTGCAGATGATACTAAGATCTACAACAGGGTGGATGCTCCAGGAGGGGTGAAAAAAATGATGAGGGACCTAGGTAAACTGGAGGAATGGTCTAGTGTGTGGCAACTGAGATTCAATGCAAAAAAGTGCAAAATCATGCGTTTGGGATATAAGAACCCAGGGGAGGATTACATGATGGGGAGGGAGATACTGATGGTCATCAAGCAGGAAAGGGATTTGAGAGTAATTATATCTGATGACCTAAAGGTGGCCAAACAATGTGCCAAGGCTGTGGGAAAAGCCAGTCGGATGCTGGGGAGCATAGGGGGAGGTATCATCAGCAAAAGAAAACAGGTGGTGATGCGACTGTACAGCTCATTGGTGAGGCCTCATTTGGAGTACTATGACCAGTCCTGAAGGCCACATCTCTGTAAGGACATACAGCAGAGGCAGTTCAAAGAAGGGCGACAAAGATAGTGCAGGGCCTGCATCAAAAGTCATATGAGGAGAGACTGGGAGACCTTAATATGTATACCCTGGAGGAGAGGAGAGACATGGGAGATATGATAGAAACCTACAAATATCTAAAAGGCATACATAGGGTACTGGAGAGAAGCATCGTTCAAAAAAGGAGATGTTCAGGAATGAGAAGGCATGACATGAGGTTGGAAGGCATTAGCCTGAAGGGTAACTTGAGGAAGAATTTCTCCATGGAAAGGGCAGTGGATGCATGCAATAGACTACCAGTGAAGGTGGTGGCGGCAGACACAGTAGGGGAACCCTAGCAATAGTAACAAGAAAATAAAGCTGGAGATTAAGTGGGGTCTACAGTGTTTGCAGTAGGTAGGGAAAATGGGCAGATTGGATGGGCCCAGCGGTCCTTAACTGCTATCAGTTTCTATGTTTCTATGACCCCACCTAGAGTGCTGTGTCCAGGTCTGGAGACTACATCTCCAGAAGGACATAGAGAGAGTGGAGGCAGTCCAGAAGAGGGCAATTAAAACTGTGCAAGGTCTGTATCAAAAGCCCTATGAGGAGAGACTAAAGGACCTCAGTAAGTACACCCTGGAAAAAAGATGGGGGGGGGGGATATGATGGAAGCTTTAAAAAACAGGAGTAAATAAGGGTAGGGAAATATTTTTCAGGAAACGTGCTTAAGAACGAGGCTCATGCTATGAAGCTGGGGGGGTTGACTCAGGAGAGAAGTGAGGAAGTACTTCTTCACAGAAAGAGTGGTGGATTCTTGGAACAGTCTTCGGTGGAGGCAAAAACAGTGGTGGGGTTCAAGAATACATGGGATAGGCACAAGGGAGTCATAATGGAAAGGAAAGGGGGAGGTAGAGAGAGAGCTGCAGATCAAGAAACGTTTGTGGTGATAATGTAGGTAGGGAAAAATGGGCAGACTGGGTGGTCTAAGCGGTCCTAATCTGCTGTCAAATTCTATGTTTCTATGGTTATCACTCTGACCTTTTGTAATGTGTTTTGAGTTAGCTTATTTTCTGGTACAGCCATTGCCTAAGGTACTTGAAGGTTTGCAGAGATTCAAGTGGGGGATTCAGTAATGTTGCATTTGCAAGTAGTGGGTTTAAGATCTACCTTCATGGAATGCCATAATTTTAGTAGGAGTGGCTGGCTGAGGGCTCAGGGGAGCATAAATAAATAAGGCAAAAAAAAAAGGTTTCTGCGTTTTATTGAATGATGTTTAAAAGGTGTTGTAGAGGTCATCGGTGGATTCAGACTATGCATACATAATGGTGTTTTCAGCATATTGGTGAAGGTTGGTGGTGTGACCTTTGCAGAGTGACTATGTTTATTATTTATTTATTTAAAGATTGGTAACCAGGAGAGGCACACTGAGTCAAGGCTCATTTCCAGGTGCCACATTTCAATTTATGCCTCGTGTTTATATGTTTTCTGTGTTGGCACACATGATTTAGCAGGCAAGTCTGGCACTGATCTGAGAGAATTAGGACTACTGTATTGTGTTGGCACCCAACAAAGGATCAGATTTAGGATTGTGGACATAGTAGTACACTGTTCCAAAGCAGTGGGGCTGCCACCCTAAAAGTACTGTCCCCTGATAATTTTAGTATAGAACAGAAAATGGATAGCAGCTCACTTTGGCAGAAAGGACAGGATCGATAGCAGTATATACTGAAAGGTCAGGAGGTCTGCCAGATAGCCAGGGCCCAGACTGTGCAGGACCCTGTAAGTCAACATGAAGTAGACATGCCACTGATTAGACAGCAAGTGCAGCTTGTGGAACACTGGTATGACATGCTGAGACCATGAAATCCCTGCAGTCAGCAGGGTCACTGTGTTCTGGATCAGCTGCAGGTGATATATCAAGCCCCCAGACAACACTAGATAAACCTAGATAGCGGGTATTACAGTAACCCAGCCTGGATGTAACAAAGGCATGTACGATCATGGTTAGATCCCCTGGCAATAGTTATGGTGTAATCAAGGCAGTGTTCTGCAGATGGAATAGCCACTGTGGACTACTACTCACACATGATATTCAAGGGTCCGCATACAGTCCCTAATAATCCCCAGATTTCACACTCTATCTTGAGCTGTAAACATACAGCTGCATAACGATGGTAAGACAGCAATATTACCCTTCATTGCAGACTCATGGAGACCTGATTTGATCAATAATACCTCTGTCTTACTTTGTTCGAGTCTGGTCCAGCTGGAGGACATCCAGTCATTGATTTCACTCAGACAACAGCTGAATATGGAGATAGCATTTATCCCATTAGGCACACAAGGTAGGCACAGATGGACATCATCCCTATGCTGTACCACCTAATAACCTCGTCCAATGGCAACATATATGTGGCAAACACAGTTAGGGTCAGGGTTGAGCCCTACAGCACTTCACAGGTTTGGGCAGTTACCCTGGAGTTGGCACTACCCAGTGTTTTTTGTTGTGCTTACCTGTAAGGTAGGACTCAAACCACAGCAACACCATGCCATTGAGTAGTTCTACATAGTGCCTCAGGTGATCCAACAGGACCCCATGGTCTACCATGTCAAATGTTGATGAGGCAGCTAAAAACATAAGAACTTAATGTTATCTTCTTTCTCCCGCCATGAGGAGATAATTAAACACCTTAACAAAAGCAGTCTTCATGTTGTGCCAAGTCCTAAATCTTGACTGAAGAAGCTCACAGATGTCACATTTCACCAGCTGCATCTCTAACTGCAGCACCCCCATCCTTGTGATAACCTTCCATAAAATAGGAAGGTTTGAGGCAGGTCTGTAATTCATGAATATGTTAGTGTCCAAAGCTGGTTTCTTCAGGACGTGATGTGCCTCACCACTACCTTTTTCAAAGCAGACAGGAAGATTCCCCTCCTTCAGTGAGCACTTGTCAATCTCAGCAATAACCAGTCCAATATCCTCCCAGCAGCCTAAAAGCAGGCAAGTAGGCCCTGGATCCAGTAAGTAGTATGTGGGGCAGAGCTCCAAGATCACCTGGATCACCTTGTCCACCAACATTGACTCGAATTCTCCCATGGCAGGAAGCTGCCTCTGTTCACCCATGACTAAATATTATCGGTTCATGATAGATCACTTGTAGAGATCACAATCCTAATGGTGGATAACTTGTCCAGGAAGATCAGACTGAATTCCTCACACTGCTCTGCTGAAAAGACACTTCCAGATTGCAGACAGAGGCCCAGATATTCAAACTGCGCCAGTCTGAGGCGCAAGCCCCTGCGCTGCTCAAAATAGTTGCGCAGGGGTGTGGCCGGGGTGATATTCAAAGGAGTTGCACTGTTGAGCAACTCCTTTGAATATCACCCAGCTCTAACATAGCATGGCGCCAGTGGAACTTGCGCTACCGCAGAGTTGCCAGAGTTGAGCATTAAACTTGCGGTGGCGCCAAGTACCATTGCGCCATGCGCCAAATTTCGATATTCAAAGGTGACATGCAAATGGGGCCATAATTTATGCAAGGCGCAGGGGCCATTTGCATCTATTTATAGCCCCATTGCATGCCATTTGCCATGTAGGTGCGCCCGATCCCGAGGACTTGCTCCTGGCCACCCTGCCAGGCAGCAGCCGTCGGGGACCGACGCCTAATGCAACCCGATCGCGGGCATCACAGTTATGACACCCCACATCTCCCACAGCCCGATCGCGGGCAGAACACGTACATCGCCCCCCACCACACATCACCCACAGCCCGATCGCGGGCAGAACATATACATGTCGCCCCCCACACACAGCTCCCACAGCCCGATGCAGAGCAGAACCTATATGAACCCCCAGTGCCCGATCGCGGGGCGGAACCTATATGAACCCCCAGTGCCCGATCGCGGGCAGAATCTAACCTTCCCCCAACCGAATAACTCCCTGGTGGTCAGTGGACGTAAAGCCCGATCGCGGGCAAGATGTCAAGCACAACCCCCAAACATCTCCCTGGTGTCTAGTGTCCCCCACCACCCACGAAGCCCCTCACCCGCTCCCCCGCGGCCGGCGGAGACAGCATCCACCGCCTGCCTCGCCCCGCGCCCCCCGACTGACTGTCCGGTAGGGCTGCCGCCCGATTGGTGCAGAGCTACAGCCATGAAATCGGGCTTATCGGTCCACTGGACCACCAGAGATATGTTTGGGGAGACTTTGCTGCCCGCGATCGGGCTGGTGGGGGGAATTAAAGCTATGCCCACGCTCGCCAGTGCGGTGGTGGTGGATTTTACACTTTTTGCCCACGATCGGGCTGCAGGGTCGTCGGTCCCCAATGGCTGCTGCCTGGCAGGGCGCCAGGCGCAAGTCCTCGGGGATCGGCGCACCTGCATGCTAATGGCATGCAAATGGGGTCATAATCAGATGCAAATGGCCCCCCCTGAGCCTTGCATGAATTATGGCCCCATTTGCATGTCACCTTTTGAAAATCAGGATTTTGCACATGGCGCAATGGTATTTGCGTCACTGCAAGTTGAATGCTCCACTCTGACCACTTGCGGTGGTGCAAGTTCCACTGTGCCATGCACAGTGGCTGTGGCCGGGGGGGTGATATTCAAAGGAGTTGCTAAAGGGCGCAACTCCTTTGAATATCGCTCTGGCCACACCCCTGCACAACTATTTTGTGCAGCGCAAGGGCTTGCTCCACAAAATAGCGCAGTTTGAATATCTGGCCCAGAGTATATAACCCACCGGTGACTGTGCACAAATACCACCCCACCATGTCTCCTTACCGTGGAAGGTGCAATCAGGAATTGGGCACTTATATGCATTTTTTTGAGCATGTCCACTATTACAACACTTTTGGTTCTCTGTAATAGCGGAAATAGGGAGGATGTGGGGTAGAGTGATCCCTTTAGACCCACTTACATGTTTATTTGGAATTCAGGTGGAGGTGGAGGCGGAGGGAGAGTGGGACCCTCTTCCCAGATGGGTACACATATTATTGCTCCTAATCAGGCATTGTATTCAGAACACCTAGGTATCCTGCATTGCACCTATAGTACAGACATGGCGTACGCTTGCTCTACACACTTTAATCCTGGAAAGACTCACTCTCCTTGTAAAAGATAAACTAGAGCAATTCGAAAGGGAATAGGCCCAATTCTTGGTAGACCTATCACAGGCCGAAGGTGCAGCTTTATGAGATGGGATAGAGGTCTAGGGATTGAAGGCATGGGGGGGGGGTTCTCCCTCCCCTCTTCGCCCTCTCTTTTTTGTCTTTCTTTGTTGCCTTCTCTCTCTCTCTCAAATCTGGGTGCATGGAGAGGCTAGGAATTAGATTAGCACTATTATCAAATAATATAGAGAAGGGATAGGAGTGGGGGGAATATAACTGAATATACTGGCACTGTACATGGTATATAATGGAGAATGATTAAACTGTTACTTGATGAAATTGTATGCTACAGATAAGTCAATGTGATTAAATGTATGTATGCTTTGAGTTTGATATGGAAATAAAATATTTTTATGCAAAAAAAAAATTATACTTCTTTATCAGCAAAAATAATTCCTAACCCTGTACATGCCTCTTGCCCTGCAGACCACAAGGATGGCCCCCATCTCCAATCTCTCTGTGCCTGTGAGATTTCAGGAATTGACTGTAACCTTGTGTCCTACAAAAAAATATACATTCCCTTAAGCTTCATAAAAGCTAACAAATGTTACTGTACATTGTGCTGCAGATTTCACACTATTCACATGTTTAATTCAGCCATGAGTGTGAAATGAAAGAGGAAAACAAACACAAGAAAGCAACACATCAAAAATAAACATTTAAGTCACTTCTTTTTTTTCCTCTTCCTAGGCATAGCTTTCTCCTGTTCTAGCCCATCACCCACCATCTCTGTTTGGGAGGAGGCAATTGAGCAGACATCCAAGTCCATTTCTGAGTCTGTGTCCTCTGTGTCTTTTAGGACTGTAAAGTTATTGGTAGTAGGTACCAGTTCTGGTTCCTTTGTGTTGGGGATCAAAGCAGATGGTTTCAACAAGGCCATAGAGTATGTAACTCTGAAAACGGGATCCCTCAGAAGTATCTGGAGGAGGCATCTTTACTGGAGGTTGCTTCCCTTGGGTGTCTTGTGCAGTTTCCACTGTTCCTTCTACTTGAGGATCTGGGAATGTTACTGCATCAGACTGCTCCCTGACCAGCATACTTTCACCTGGGACATTTGGTTGCAAAACTGTGCCCTTTTTCTGTCCCACAGGATTGCTACTGGGGGCGGGAGCTTGTTCTGCCACTGGGATGGCACTACACTTGACCTTGTCTCTGCTGGTCGGTCCTCTGAACCCTTTGACTGGGGATGTGGGCCATGTAAGCTGTATGTGCCTCAAATCTAACTCTTTCCTTTTAGGCTAGGGCAACATACACATCTTGCTCTGCCTTCACAGCTTGATCTATACTGTTATGTGATGCCCACTTACAAGTGTGAAATGTGAGACCTTGCTGCTCACGCAAGTTGCATCTCATTGGACTGAGGCACTGAGCACTGGTATGACCAACTACCCCACAAAGCCCACATTTCAGCTTGTCACATATATTACTTAAGTGATCTGTAGCCCAGCATTGATAGTATGCCCATGGTTGACCTGCATAAAAAAATCACCCCATGGTCTCAGCCCAGACAAAGCAGTTTGGGAGATGCTGTGCCACCCCATTTTCTTGCTTTACTGTGACTTTATAGCACCACCCCCCAGTCCAATGGTGCTTGTCATCGAGAATGGGCTTCGGGAACCCATTTACATTACACTTCTACTTCAACCAGTATATAATGTCAACCACGTTCATGCCTTCACTTTGAAAGAGCACTGTTATCCACTTAAATGATGGCTTTGTCAGAGGTATAACCACAAAAGGCCACCATAGAGGAGTGGGTTTTTTTACGTGCTGATGTTCCTTCCAAAATCTGTCCAGCCTTGCTGGATGTTTAAAGCTAACATCGAATAACATATCCCCAGGTATGTGAATTAATGCATATATTTCATATGCATAACATTTCATGCTGTCCTTCAGCAAGGTTCTTCCCACAAAATGCCTTCCCGGGATATCTGTTGACACACCTTTGTATTTAAGGCATACTACATTATGCCTTGTGACTAATTCAGAAGCTAGTCTGACATTTTCAGGAAAGAGACGCTGTCTCACATTTGTGCTCCATACATTGACTGAGGGAGGGGCAACAGGCACTATATCTTGATTTTGCTGTGCATCGGCAGTTGTATTTGTGGTTTCATCCTCTGGCATTTGCTCCATTACAGGCACTGGAGAATCATTGTTGCAGGTAGTTTGTTCTACTTGCATCTCTTCTGCCCCATCCCCCTCTAAAACTCTTATCATTGTCAGCATATCCTGAGGAGACCCCCCAGGAAATTGTAGCAAAGCGTTAATGTTAGGCAGTATTTATTGGCCAGTGGTGATCTGTAAGGCAGTGCTCTCACTGTCGGAGGATTATTTCTGTAAAATACCATCTCTGCCAGAGGTCTCCCTGCCCCCAAACTTGAGGTACCCAGGATGTTCGCATCCCACCTTGTCCTATTCATAGTAGGTACCCACCCAGTATTTTCCAATGAAGTTTTCATCCATTCCAGGGTGCTCCCATAAAGGCCTGCAGATAGCCCTGCCATTGGAGTTTTTTTTACCTGCTTGTAAAACATTTATTGTCTCTTTATATGTGTTTCCCTTTTTTACTAGCTTTAGTTGCATTCTTAGCTGCAGCTGTTTTTCTCGAAACACCAGACAACACCCCGATATTAAACATTATGTTAGGCAGTTTGGGATTTGCTTTTTCACTCTGCACTGCTTCTCTGGAGGGCTGCTGAGTTGCAGCTGACCCCCTCCCCCCATCAATTTCCTTATTTCCTTCTACACCAGCTTCTGTCTCCTGTCTACAGTTTTCACCTTTAGCTTGGGTATTTGTGGTTTTGTCATGAGAGTTATGAACAGTACCTGCAACGGTTTCCACCATTTTATTTTCCTTCTCAATCCCAGTAATCTTTTCTTTGCTCCTCCTTGTATCCTCCATCTCCATTTGACTTACTCTCTCTCCATCGGTCACCAATACTGAACAAACCGCATCGGTCTCTTTTTCATCCCCTCTGCATCAGTTCCTTCTGTAGCAGGTTCCTTTGCATGCAGTACAGATGTTCCTCTTCTTGTATGGCCATCTGAAACTCCTCTGTGGACAAGGCACTTGCATCCCTGCATCCATGTCTGCAATTTCCATCACTACTCCATCTGTCTGTGAGTAATCCTCCATAAATTCCTCTTGTGCAAGAACAACCCATCTCTGTAGTGGTCTCTAAAGACGCCAAGACTGGGGAGGAGACCTGCTCCCCAGCTTCCTCCACATCCATGCTGCACAGCGTACACTCGTGACTGGCCATGGGTTTACCATCCACAGTACCCTCTACCACAAGTAGAAAAATTTGTTTTTACTGGAAGATTTGAAACAATACATGGCAAATAACTGGTTACACATCATAGGTCATGAAAACAAACCATAAAAGTAAAAAGCAACACAGGTCCTATATTATGACAGTATTATCAACTCATGTAATAGGAGCAGCACTATCTGTGATCCATGGCAAATTTTTTCATAACTGAGTCAATCTTCATTGAGTTAACAGTTTAGCCTCAGCATAGTAAAGCTCTTGCAATTCCCTTGTAATTGTCTCCAGTAATTCTATTGGTAATATTCTTTTGCTGCAATGTATATAGACATCGCACATTCCAAATAAACCACTTAAAAGTTGCAAATATCACGTTAAGGGTATTCTTTTCACACTTTCTGCATATTTCAGTGTAAGATCCATAAATTAATATTCTATAGTTCACTGTCTGAAAACATTTTTCATACCATTGATGTGCTGTATATTTCCAGAAATCCCGAATATAATCACATGTAAAAAACAAACATTCCATGGTCTCTATTTCTTGAATACATTTCAGTCTGGGGCACATGCACTCTTCTATATGCTTATGCATCTGATTACCTTTTGTGTTGAGGCAGGCATGCCCACATAACCAAGTTACATCCCTCATCTTGTGTGGTATATGTTGGTCCATAAGAAGAGCCTGTACTGGAGTTAAACACACCTCAGGGCATTTAGGGATGACAACAGGTTCTGAAAAATGTAAGTCTAATATCTGTTTATAAAATAATTGTTTGGTAACTGATATCAAATGCTGTGGTCCAATGTTCCAAGATTTAAGTTTAACAAATGCCTCCCTCAGATAGATAGGGCTGTGTGTGGTCTTCCTGCCAACCCTTAAAAGGCCATCCTTTCATGTCGTAAACCATATTGAGATAATAAATGAGAGAGTTTTAACTCAATGTTTCTCAGAATTTTGAAGAACTGGTTTAAAATTAGTGAAAAAGAATTGACAGTAATATAAAACAATGGGGTTTACTGTATTTTGACCTCCTTTCTTTAATAGTAGGTGTGTTGTTGTTATAGGAATTTAACATACTTATTAGACAGTCCCTAAGGTAAATGTAAGAAGCTGATGATTTGTAGACAGCCCTTAGAGTGTGGGGTGTTATGAGAAGTTTGTCTGGCTGGAGCAGTGTGTTTAAGATGGCTGCACAATAAAGATGAGTAAAAACTCATGCTGGTTTCATGATTACTAACAAGCAAAACATGGTGTCAGAAGTGGATATCAAAACCTAAAAATACAGAAAATAACATAAAAAAGAACTCTAGAAGAAGACTGGAGAGGTCTAGTGAAAAAAAAAAAGGAGAAAACCAAAAAACCGAGAGAGAAAAAAAAAGATGGATAAGCTAAATCCTCTGTCAGGTGTGCAATTGTCTGGAAATGTAGCTGAAAATTGGAAGAGATTTAAACAAAAGTGTAATATTTATTTAACTGCAAGTGGCGCTGAAAGCGAAGATGGCAAAACAAAGGCCTCGATCTTTCTACATGTACTCGGGGAAGATGTGTTAGACTTTTACAACAGTTTCCAGTTCAATGAGGGTGAAAACATGGATCTTGATGTAATTATGAAAACATTTGAAGAGTACTTTGTACCGAAATGAAACATAACTGATGAGAGATATAAGTTTTTCACATGTGACAAGAAAAAGGGTGATAGCTTTGATCAGTATTTAACAGATTTACTTTCGCTCTGCAAACCGTGTGAGTTTGGAGATCTGAAAGAATAAAGGAATAATGCCCGACAGGGTGGGTGTTATGCTGGGATAACATCCCACCTTGGGTGGTTGGGCCCAAGGCCAGCGGCCGGCGTCAACGCAAGGCGGGATCTTATCAGCATAACACCACCTGAAGAACGTCATCTATTATAATGGCTCGTTAATTTTAAAGATAGAAAGATGAGGAAAAATGCATTTTAAATACATTTTGTGTTTGATTTTCAATGTGGAGGTGTAATGAAGAGAAAGTAGTTCTGTTTTGGCCAGTAGGTGGTGCTGCTGCTAAACAAATTGATGTGTTTTTGAATGTGTCTGCTGCTCCCCCCCCCACACACACACAAACAACTGTATCTTGTTTGCAGTTCTCTCGGTACAGTTTGCTTAATGTAGCGGGACAGTATCAGTCTGGATTACAATTTGGTCGGAGCTGCCAGCGTGTAAGTGTTCTGCGAGACTGCCGGTTTTACCAATGTGAACAGAAGTCTGTGACAGTACATGGCGGGATGTAGGGAGGATTAGTTTTGGAGATTACGAGGTGAGCTGGGATCGGGGAATGCTGGAGAAAAACTGTTAGTCCGTGACTGTTGACAGTTTGTCATTTAATGAGTCGAGGATTGCGGTTTTTTGAGGTAGGAAGCGAGCGCGGCATATTTCAAAATTCGATGTGTTTGAGTATCGTAGCTGCAGAGTGAGTGGACTTCGGCGCTTCCATTTCTTTATGTATTTTTAAACTGTCTGAGTTGGGAATGTTAACATTGTGGCAGCGTGGTTACCAGGATGGCGTGTGACACGGAGCTCAGTTGTTAAGCAGGGCGGGAAACTTGGATTCCGCACAGAAGAAGAACTGCTGTAGCTGCTGCTTGGGACGATAGTGGAGTGATATTTTGTTTAGTTGGAATGCGGTCGTCAGTGCGCTGGGAGTAGAGTCGGGATGTTATGCTGGGATAACATCCCTGTTACTGTCCCAGTCTGACCAATCGGGGACAAGGATTTTCTCTTGCCATTGTATAATCTTTGATTAAGGATAGAATTATATGCAGAATCACAGACAATGGGCTCAGAGAAAGACTGCTTAGAGAGTAAGATTGAACTTTGGACAAAGCTATAAACATATGTAGAGCTGCTGAAACTACCAAATCACAGGTTAAAGAGCTGACTGAGCCCCATCTGAGTGCATACTGTGTATATGCACTTGATGAATGAATGACTGTAAGTGTTTCCATAGTCACTAGCAGTCCTGCGGATGGTTACCTCTCTGGTTCCACCATACCCAGTCATGAACCTAGTTCTATCTTTCCCCATTTAACTAGTCACTAATCAGCTGCCATACTGGCCCTCGGAACCTTAGCACCTCTTTTTCTACTCTCTTGCCACCTCTGAAGCAGGAGATACAGTCCTCACTGTGGGTCCCTCTGTAACCTAGGACCTTCACCCAAGTACATAAAACAGTTACTGAGGGCTGAAATGAAAATAATAGTACCCTTCCATGTAGGCAATAATAAACATGATGCCTCAACTTCTATGTCTATGAAGGTTGTAAATACTGCAATACTATTACGTAACATATGTAGGTTCTCTGTGAACAATTGGAATGTATATATTGCTCCTAACATGTTGCTGTAAGATTGTTTTTTTTTTGTATCCTGTTTATCATTTTGTATACTGCACCTTATTGTATGTATGTATATTTGTCCTTGACCACAGCAGATCCACCTTGTAAATGAGCTTGCTCAATGGTGATCGCCTGGATAAATAAAGATTTGATTTGATATGATGATTTGACATAACTCTTGTAGAGACTATTTACTAAAACAATTCCAAATTAGGTATGCTGATGCAAATTATGACCCAATATTTATATTACTACACCCTATGACTGTGGAAGAAGTTAATATGATTGTCAAATATTTCATACTCGTTATTAACTCCAAGAGAAAGGCTTATGCTAACTGTAACAAATGAATCTGTTATAAGTTATTATATAGAGCTGTTAAAGTAATCATCATGTTCTGTGATGTTTTAGCTTTCTTTTTGTAAATGATCTATTTAACTGTTGTTATAATGATTTTATGTTTTTGTAATGTCCAAACTAGTTTGTATTGGATGTACAATAAAATATGATGATGATGATGTCCTCTCAGTTGTTCCCCACCTATGGCTATGTAGGCAGGGGAAGACCAGCTACCAAGAGAATTTGTCATGTGGTAGGTCTCTTGTATTCAATTCTGCTACGAAGAGCTGGTCATCAACCTTCAGCGGGGCTCAGGGCCCACTATACCAAGGGCTCGGCAACCTCACTTTCAACAGCAGTGGACATTCCTCTACTTGAGGTCTGAAAAGCAGCTACCTGGAAAATTGTACACACCTTTGTGAATCACTACAGTTTGGATGTGCAGACCAGATATGATGCCAAATTTGGTAAGGCAGTTCTGTAAAGCCTCTTTCCAAATAGGTTTTCTGCACACCTCCCACTTGGTACTGCTTGGTAGTCTGCTAAAGTTACTGATGCTAAATGACTTCTGGGGTAAGAAGAAAAAACTATTCACCACCGTAATCTTCTTTCTTCCATGGGGTCCTTTAGCATCAGTAAGCTCCCCACCCTTCCTCCCCAGTTCACCTGTTGGAGAAGGGTTCTTTATTGCATCTCTTACCAAATTTGTTTTTTTTCTTATTGATGAGTTTTTAAGTTATGTTGTTGTTGTTTCTTTTTCCACTTTTGTGGATATTTGCATGTTTTTTGAATCCTGTTGAATCTTTTCAGGGCACGTGCCCTCATTTTTCCTTCAAAAAAATTCTGAAGCCTTCAGCATCTCTTACTCAGCTCACTACCCTTCCTGTTTTCTGATTGGCTATTGCACTAAGCTCATTTGAGTTTCTCTTAAAGGCACACCTCTGGAGCGGTTCACCTAGCCATCTAACTGCTAAAGTTACTGATGCTAAAGGACCCCTTGGAAGAAAGAAGATTACTGCTGTGAGCAGATTTTTCAAGTGTGCCATAATGCCATTCAGTGGGTTTTCAACTTATGTTGATAAATCAGCCATTTTTTTTGAATTTTGGCCCCAAATTTTCAACATGGGGTTCTTGAGACCCCATCTCATGAAAGCTTTCACTGTCATTTCATTACTCAGTCCTGAAAGGCGATTTCACGGTTACTGCGCAGAATCACCTTTCAGGACCAATTCACAAAATGGCAGTGGCACAGTTTATGAGGTGGGGTTTCAAAACAGCCCATGCTGCAAATTTGGTGAAACAATTACAAAACATTACTGTGTTATGAGAGTGCATTGCGCAGTTTCTATGCACGCTCCTAATTTTGGCAAATTTTAATGTTTTTACTCCACATTTTTAACATTGCCATTTTTGTACACCTCCTTTTTATCAGTACAGCTGTCATTTATCATATCCTGCCGAAAACATGCTTTCATAACTGTGGCAGAGAATGGCGCAGTTGCACTGCAAAATCACTTTTCGGGAGAAGTGAACAAAATGACACTGGCACTTTTCATGAGGAAGGATCCCAAAAAGTTTGGTGCAACACCTCCAAAAAATGGTCAGGTTACACCTGGGCATTCAATAATTTCTACGCACACATGTAACTTTGCTCACTTGGCAGCTCATCACAGCCCTATTGGCTCTGGCCAGAGTTTGTTTATATAGCAAGCATCAATGAGCCCAGCTGTTTGTATTGTGTTTTTAATGTATATCATATCACAAAAAAGTTGTTTGTGGTAGTTCCCTTACCCCTGTCCTTAGCAGATAGTCTACAATTGAAGTCTCCACACCATACTATATTTTGGGAGGTGAATAAATATGGGAGAACCTCTTGAAAGAGAGCAGTTCTATCAGCTTTTGTCTGGGGGGCATAAATATTTATTATCCTAACATAGGAATTTGGAGGGTTTATATCTAGAATTAATGCTCTGCCAGGTACTAGATCTATCAATTTCAAAGTTGTTACATCAGTGTTGTGAAATAGTATTCCAACTCCAGTACAGGCTTCTAATCCAATTGACCAATAGGAGGGGCCAGTAAACCATTCTGTAGTAGCAATGTACAGTTTCTATAATAGCATGTAGCCTAATATCCTATAATAACAATACATGAGATTTTTTTTAGAATGTGAATGAGAGAAAACAGACCCTCTCTTAGTTGTATTTTTAATACTATTAACATTTTTTTTTGCAGTTAAACTTTTTTATTAATTTTTCATAAGATATATAGACAAACCTCTTATAGTACAGTACAATGTGAGGATTTTTTTTTTAAAGAAATTGAGGCAGCATATATTAAGAACATTGCTACAATAATACAAGGAGCTTTTGGTTTAAAATATAGTAAACAACACAGGTCATGTAATTAGCATATACTTGACATTTGTAGTGAACTTAAAGCAGATAGTATGATTAGATACGGTTTATATTAAAATGTTACATAATTATATATGATGCTGCAAAGGGAAAAAAGTACATTCGTAAAAGGATTGTGGAGTAATAAAGAATGCTTGAGAACAGAGTATAGGAAAGAAAAGATATATAAGAAAGTTAAGAAGAGAGAGAGGGAAACTATTAAAAAAGGGGAAAAAAGCAAGACTACAATGATGTATCAGTAAAAGGGGAAAATCCATATATATTAAGTCTATACATTGGTGTTGGAAGATTTAGTTGATTCCAAAAAATTAAAAAAGCCCTTCCAATAATTGTTATATAACATGAGTCAGTCAGACAAGATATATGTCATACGGTCCAGAGAGGCATATTGCAACAGTTGGTTAATGATACCAGGAAGGGTAGGGATTATGTTGGATCTCCAGTGCATGAGGATTGTGTGTTTAACTTGAAGGAAGAGTATATTTAACCATCTGTTCTGAGAATATGAAATTTTATAAGAACGGTGATTAAAAATACCAAGAATGCAATGTTTAGGGTCCAGTGTAAAAGGTTGACCTACCACTTTCATTGCAAATCTGTGAGTACAGTGCCAATTTTTTTGTATGAGGGGACAGTGCCATAAGCTATGCAATAAATCCCCATTGGGGGAATTCAGCACCAGCAATTGTTATTGTTCAATGAACCCATTTTTTGTAATACAACAGGAGTTCTATACCACAAATGAAGGATCTTGGTTTGAATGAGGGAACTGCATTTATCATTAAAAGATTTGTGACAGGAGAGCCAACATCTGGACCACTGTGCATTGGTGATATTATATTGTAGCAAAGTACTCCATCTGTTTTTAGCATTGACAGAGTAGTCAGGAAGGATATCACAAATATCTTTGTAAACAGTGCTATTTAAATTGGATGTTGTTTTTATCCATTTAGAGATGTGCTTATCATACAGAGAATCGATAGAGAAGGGTCTGAGGTAAGAGTTGCATGCAATACGAAGCTGCAGATATTTCCAAAAATCCTGATGTGGAAGATTCCATATGCCTCATAGGTCAGTGTAAGATTTTAACTTTAATGACTTGGGTTCAAGTATATCCTGCAAAAAGAGAATACCATTATTTGTCCAGGTATGACAAAAAATGGGGTGATTATCAAGAGATATATGGTGGTTACCCCAGAAGAGGGTGTAAGTTAAGGATTTGGAGTTAGATTTAATATGCTTGTGAATGATTTTCCAATAGAATATAGAAGCAGCTATGGTAGGGTGAGACTTTAAAGAAGAGATAAGGGTGTTATAAAGGAAAGAAGTCACCACATTACCAGTACATAAGGATGTTTCCATATTGACCCATAAAGGAGACTGGATGTTGGGTTTGTTAAACCATTTAATTGTTTGAGATGTACAGAAAGCCCATAAGTAGGCTTGGAACCAAGGAAAGCCAAAGCCACCTTTTGACCAATGGGATCTAAGTTTATTACGACTAAATCTAGGTATTTTGCCTTCCCAAATGAAGCTGTTGATAATTTTGTCTATTTTGGTAAGAAAACTAGAGGGAAGTATCAAAGGGATATTGGAAAATAGGTATAATATTTTAGGAGTTATAGACATTTTAATGGCAGAAATTTTACCATTAAAAGAAAGTTTAAATAGCTTCCATCTATCAAATGTTGTTTGGATACTGGTTAACAGAGGGGAAAGATTAGCATCCCATAATTTATTCAATGTCGGGGTGATCTGAATGCCAAGATAAGATATACCTTGGGGAGGCCCAACGAAAGCCTAATGAGTTGTTCATGAGGGGACAACGAAGGGTATTCAATGGTAGTGTTTTGGATTTGTTAGGGTTTAGAGCTAGTCTGGAGTGGGAGGTGAAGTCATTCAGTAGTTTAACTAAAGGTTGCCCAGAACATTCGAGGTTTTCAAATAAAATAAGGAGATCATCTGCATATGAGAGTGAAGTATAGTGAGAGTTACCAATAGTAATGCCTTTAATTGTACCAGATTGACGTAGGAATGCAGAAAGAGGTTCCATGGCAAGTATAAACAATGAAGGCGACAATGGGCATCCTTGTCTGGTGCCTCTTGCTAAGTAAAAGGAGGGGGACAAAATAGAGTTCGTGAGAACTCGAGCTGAAGGGGAGGTATACAATAATTGAATCCGAGCACAAAAATTATTTGTAAAGCTGGGATGAGATAGCACCTGATATAGATATTTCCAATTGAGAGAGTCAAATGCTTCTCAAAGTCAATGGCTATTGCAGCTGCAGGGTTTTAAGAGTTTTTGCTTTGTGAATTAAATTGAGTAATGAGCGAAGATGATCGGAACTGTTTCTATTTTTGATAAATTCTGATTGAGAGGTATGGATGAGTTTAGTCATTAAAGATTCTAAGCAGAGAGTTAATAATTTGGCAAAGATTTTTCCATCAGTATTAAGAAGTGAGATCGGTCTGTAGTTTGAAGGAAGAAAAGGGTCTTTGTCTTTTTTTGGTAAGACTGTTATAATGGCTTCAGTCATTGTTCATGGGAGTTTCTTAATTAAGGTTGCTTCTTGGAATACATTGACTAATACAGGACAAAGAGTGTCAGATAGGGTTTTATAAAAATCAATAGGGAACCCATCACTGCCAGGTGCTTTACCATTTTTTAATGATGATAAAGCAGTTTGGATTTCCTGTAAAGTGACTGGTTTATCAAGCATAGCTTTGTCCTGAGGGGATAGGAGGGGTAGATTAAATTTTTCCAGAAAATGTTGTATTAGGTTGGGATTTGTAATATTAGGTTGCAAGTATAGTTGACGGTAAGAGGATTGCATAATATGATTGATTGAATGGTTGTCTGTGTGTGTCTGACCTGATGAATCTTTTAGACCTGCTATATGTCTCTGCATCTGTTGAGTTTTTAACTGGTAAGAGAGCAACTGTCTGCATTTATCCCCTTGTTCCCAATAACCGTGTTTAATCCTAAAAAGGGCAAGTTCAGCTTTCCTGGATATCAACTCATTAATTTTAATTCTTAATTGTAGAATTTCCAGATGAAGCTGTGAATTATGATTGGGTTTATTTAATTTATAGTATTGGGTTTCTTTTTCTTTAAGGGATCTTTCTAAATTAGCTAATTGTTGTTCTCTTAATTTCTTTCTATGCACTGCATGACTAATAGTTTTACCTCTAATAGTGGCTTTTAATGCTTCCCAGATAGTAACTTGAGACATATCTGGAGTATCGTTAATAGAAAGAAAATCTTGAATCTGGGTTTTAATCCAAGGAGTGAATTCAGGGTCTCTGAGTAAAAGTGGGTCTAAACGCCAAGATGGGGATTTAGAAGAAGGTGGACCCCAGAGTAAATGCAAACTGATAGGGGAATGATCAGCTATAACAATAGGGAGAATCGACGTATCAATAATTTTTTCAATAATGAGGGGAGAAGAGAACCAATAATCAATCCTACTATATGATTTATGTAAAGAGGAATAAAAGGTGTAATCTCGTTGTCTGGGATGATGTAGTCTCCAAATGTCAGAGAGACCTAAATCCTTCATAAGCATTGATAGAGCATTAATACTACGGGTGGGCATCATGTGATGGGTTATTTCTGTCTAAATATGCTTGTAGTGCTAAGTTAAAGTCACCACTAATAAGAATAGGTGAATTATTTTTATTATTAATCATAATTTGTTGGGATAGATTATGGAAGAAAATGGGTGACTCAAAGTTGGGTGCATATACATTCACAAACATTAGCGGACCTGCTGTGGTGTTTAATAGGGTTATAATCTACCTACCATCCAGGTCTCTAATGATTTTTATGGGGGGCCAATTAAGAGATTTATGTATTAAGATAGCAACCCCATGTTTTTTGGATGAAGATGACGCATATACTTGACTGACCCAGTCCCTTTTAAGTCTGTCGACATCCTCTGATAAAAGTTTAGTTACTTGTAAGAAAGCAATATGTGTTTTATGCTTTTAAGATAGGTAGTACTTGCTTACGTTTACAAGGCGAGTTGAGTCCCTTGACATTCCATGAATGTAAGATTAAATCACTCATGGTACTAGGATATAAGGTAATTAGTTACAGATAGGAATGAGGGACTCAATACCATTAATTTGGAGGATGTCACAGATTCAAAAGGTAACTATATATAATAAATAAATGTATGCAGGGCCCTTAACTTGTATGGGTTTGCGATGACTGAGTATTTGTATTCGTTTTGTCTCACAGAGGGAGAGTACAGAGATAGGAATATCAAGTAATTAAACATTAGAACCAACAAACGTTAGTATAAACTCAGTAACAAGAATATTAATTTGAAACTTTTATGAAATGCAGAGCAATAAGAGTCAGTAAATATACCAGGACTCTCACTCTACACTACTAGGCATGTAGAGTAATTAGTGAATCTCAAGATACGGTTTACCCTATAATCTTAAGATACTAAACTTTATATAACAATATATTAAAGAAGTGTAATTGAGATTTGTGCTGAGGTAATTAAAGTATTACCCTGCAAAAAAACAAAACATCATTCTACCAAGTAAAAAAGGATAGTTATGTAATAGTGTTAAATTCCAAACATAATGAATTAGCTTGGACCTAGCAATAAGTCCAATATTAAATAAAGTATACCAACATGATGGCAGATAATGCTGGATCAGTGTGAGCCAGATAAAAGGATGCCCGATGTGTATTAATCCACATTAGCTAGGTTAGGGAATTCAGTATATACTATAGGTTCATAGTGCATCAGTGTATTGTGGAATCATTTTTATAAGTTCCAATGATTTGGAAGAAAATGGGATGAAGAATAATGTGAAAAGGCAGAAAAACTCAATGTATAGAAATACAATTAGAAGCATACTTTGGTGCAATATCTGTGAGATATAATGGGAATGCACCTGATGCACTACACACCAGAAGTGAAGCAAAATAAATATTAAATAAGTAAATGATTTTAGAGTATTTGTCTAATCATCCTCCACATTCCAAATGATAGGATTTATGTGGAAAAATGCTATAATAGTAGGGGTTAAGGGCACACTGATATGAAATACAGAACTCTATATATGTATGTATGCACCTGACCACGTGGTGGCACCAAAGCTTATGAAAATTTAGAATGTAAATAGCAATCATATATACTGATGTCTGGCACCACACAAGGATTAATTAGAAGAGATCTTACAAACATTGTAATATTTATTCATTCTCTTATTTTTTTTTCCATTGAATACATTGAGATTAACTCCTGCATGGATTAAATACCTCCAGTGTCAATTGGCTCACTTCCCACAGACAGATACAGGCTTCTCAGCAGCGATAGCGATTTACTGCATTTAAGTGCTCCAGACCTGTTGGGTGTGATAGAGACTGCGCTTTATGGTAAATGTACCAAAGGAATTAAGTGAGGTGGTGTGAAGAGGAGGGATTCTGCTGAGAAACTGCTATACCACATCTAATTATGGGTCATAGTACTTATTACAAATTTTTTTTTTTTTAGTGGGAAAAAGCCTCAAGTAGCCTTGCTCTTTGATTTTCTTCTCCTTTTCTTTTTGGGTGGTTCAGATGATTTAAAGGGAGAGCTGGACACAAGATCAGCCCAGGAAGAATCGGGAGAGTCATTACCCATTGAGAGCTTCTTCAGGTCTTGAGTAAATGTGTTGGATACAGTCTATCTCAGATCCTCTGTAGATGAGTGCAGATCTTCTTGGAGTGGGGAGAATTTGTTAGACAAGGTAAGAAGAGTAGAAAAACTGATGTGACATTCCACATGGGAAGCTGGAGAGGTAGAAATATTATTTAAACAGCAGGTATTATTATTTAGAGAAGAACCAGATGCCTTTTTTTCTTGTATGCGTGCGGAGCTTCTGGCAGGAGCTACAGTGGCAGCTATGATGGCTGCAGATTTCTCAGGGACCTGAAGGATAGTTTCAGCAGGAAGGGCAAGACATTGTAATTGTGAAGAGCTTGTGCTGGAGCAGGAACGAGCTGCATTAGCATCTCAAGGCAATGTAAGTGCGGGCTGTGTCCAATTCAGAGAGAGATTCTGGGGTATTGAAATCTCTGGTAGAATCATTCAAAAAAAGATGCATTGTTGCAGGGTAACGCTGTGCAAACTTAATTCCACGCTGATGAAGGATCATTTTAATGGGGTTGTAAGCTTTTCGTTTGTTAGATAATTCTTTAGAATAGTCTCTGAAAATTAGGATTCTGTTTTCTTGCCAAGTAAGTGCACCTAATTGCCTCACTTTTTGAAGAATCAGTTCAGTATGTGCGTGGTTTAGAAATCTGGCAATGATGGGCCTGGGTTTCTGGTTGGGTCCAGGCCTCGGATTTAAGGTGTGGTGAGATCTCTCAATGGTTAGGTCTTGGCTGACTAGTAATTTAAGCAAAGAAGGAAGTACATGAATTAGAAGAGCACTGGTATCTCCTAGTTCAACACCTTCAGGAAATCTGAGAAATCTAAGGTTGTTACATCTGTTTCTATTTTCAATATCATCTATTTTGTCCTGAAGGTTCCTAATAACTCTGTCCTGCTCCCTGATGGTAGCCTGTACTGTGTTAATGGAATCTTCATTTTGAGATGCTTTAACATCAGTAGTGCTGATTTTTTGATCAAGTGCCTGCACATTATTGATATTTTGTTGAGATGCAATTTTTAATACATTGATTTCACTTATTGGTTGCTGGAACATTGCCTCCACTCTATTAAGAGAACTGTTATGTGGAGATTGGTCTGCCATTATTGTAGGCCTTAATAGATAAATTGAAAAGCTGTAGATAACTCGTTCAGTAATTATGAGGCAATAAAAATATTGTACCAGAGCTGTTCTGCGATGTACATATAGTAAGATCTCAGATGTTGGTGAAGGTAGGAAGTCTGGAATCTGTAGGATGGATGATGATATTTGGTGAATCCAGGGAGATGAAGAATCAAGCAGCCATCTTCAGCACAGCGCCCTCTGGCTGTCCTATTAACATTTATTGAACATAATGTTAGGGGCCAAATCATGAGGAGTTAGAGAGATGTGGGTCACTAAGTATAAGCAAGATGGTTTATCCCCTTTAGACTGCTTATTATGCCTGCCTTGTCATTTTGTTCCCTTTTTGCTTTCTTCACTCTTTTGTTGTTCCATGGTCTTACCATCTAACTCTTCAAGTTCAGTGTCAGAGAGCAAGTCCTGAACTAGCTAGGGAATCTTCAGAGTCATTGTCAGATGTCTCTGGGTTCTTATGTAATGCAGCATACTTATTAGAACTAGGTGTCTCAGAGATTTTCGGACTTTAGGGATCAGTTGCTGCCAAGCTTGCCAGCACTGAGTGATCATTTTTTTTTGTACCAGAATGCAAGTTCCTAGGTGGGGGTGGGGGACATGGCATTTTTTTCTGTAGTAGTTTTAGGGGTTGATATTTCAGCCACCTCCATGTCCATGGATGTTAAAAACCCATCTTCTTCAGTAATGCTACTAGCTTTTGACTACTCTGAATCTTACACCACTGGTGTATCTGCTAAGTCGTTACTTTCTTGTCCCGTCTCAGTTACCTGACATTCCTCTTGTTGCTTTATGGTAGCTTGTGTTGGGGGGAGGTGGGGGTGCAGTATGCAGTCTTTTACTTATGGATTTGGAATGAGCCCACTGTGCCAAAGCAACTAACAAGCATTGTTCTTCAAAGTCTGTAGTATCAGCCTGAGCAAGAGCTACCAATGGGCAGGATGTACAGTATGCCCTCTAGATTCACAAAGATTACAGATAGGTTCACTTCTACATTGGTTACTTGTGTGACCCAAATAATTACAAATAGTACACTGAAGTTTGTCACAGACACTACTAATGTGTCCAGGCCTCCCACACTTATAGCAGGTCTTGGGTTGAGTGGAGTAAAACAAGACCCCCCATCCCTTCCAAGAAATAAACAATTGAGGAGGTGTTCCAAATCAGTGTCAGTTGATTTTAGTATGACTCTGATTTTCCAGTCACTTGTCCATAAATTTTAAGAATCAAAACTAGCTTCAGGATTACCTATCTCAGTACAGTTTTGTTTAAGCCAATATGTGAGGTCTGCAACACTCACACCTTCATTTCCGAATAAAACAGTAGTTGTTTTATTGGCTGGCTTTGTGAGGGGAATCGCTTTAAAAGGTGACCACAGGGGGGTAGTTTTAAGGGTATGGTACAAAGCCCAGAATTTCTCCAACACACTCTGCATCTTAAAACTAACATCAAAGAAAGCTTCCCCTGAAACACGTATAAATGCATACACCTCTGCAGCATGAAATTGCATGCTGCCTTTTAATAGACTTCTTGCAACAAAAAGTCTGTCAGGAAACACTTCCATGCCTCCTTTATACAATAGTCGCACTGTGTTGTGCCTTCTTGCTGAAAAAATAGGCTCATGAAATAAAGAGGCATATGGACATGTCCCTTGCCTTGATTGCTTTTGTTTTGATTGCTCTCATCTTGAGTGCTCTTGTCTTGAGTGCTCTTGTCTGGTATTTCCAACAGTCATCCTAGTACTAGTAGTGTCCTGCACAGAAAATGCCTCAATCCCCACAGAAGTTGCAGTAGTCTGGTTTCCATTTGTTTGTGGCTGTAAGTCAATAACATTTTTACCTTGTAGCAAGGCAGGGTTTTGTGTGAACTCTATGTCAGGAGTTAGTTGCATAGGTGAATCAGGCATCATAGCGATAGTGGTGATGTTATGTAAACCCTTATTTATTTCAGTGTTAGTGTTCCTGTTTCTCATAGATTCAGTTTGAAATGCTAAGATATCAGTTTCATTAATAGTGGAAAGTGTTCTTACCCCTGGTATCCTGATAGGGGAAAACCCCGTAATCCAGACTCCAGTTGGTGTGGTTTTAGCCCATCCAGCTGCTCTCAGTACAGTGTCTATAGACCAGGGAGTGGAGTCAGCTGGAGTAACATCTACCCCAAGAAGTGTTTTTCCCCTCTAGATTTTCCTGAGGATTGTCCCTTCAGGTCAATATTTCCTTTCTTAGCAGCAAAAGAAAAGACAGTCGCAGTTTGCTGGTCCTGCTGCTTCTGGTAAATAATCTCTATTCTTTCAGGGGCTGGCATTGCACATTCCAGTGATACGATACAGTGTCCATTTTAACAATACTTGATTCAGTGGTTTGGTTGCTAAGGAGGGCCTCTCCAATTTTTGCAGTTACACTGCCATTTTTCCCAAGAATGCAGTTATCTGTTTTTTGTGATTATTAAAGTGCTCTTCTTCTTGCTGAAGGAACTTCTGTAGCTGCTCTGAGGCATCCATTTGTATTTCAGTCTGAGTAACATTAGAAAAATTTATTTCTGAAACGTCACTTATCTGAGGCTTTGTAACTGTGATATCCATTTCAGTTACAATGTCCTAGTTCTTTCCACCCTCTGAAGGTCCTGCAACATCACAAAACAAGCTCTGGCAGAGCCACTATGACTGTGAATGCATTAACTAGATAAGGGTGTTTCATGGGCTTAAACATAAACATTTATTTATTTAAAAAATATCAGATTTACAAACCTTTGAGTCACAGACTCATTTACAAAGGCACCTTGTCAGAACTAATACAAAGAAAGCACAGTTAACTCTAAAAACAATGGCCCGGAGAGCAGACAGTTATAACAATTGTTCACTGGAGGTACATTGGTAGCAGTAGATAAACAGATGACATAGTTTAGGCACACAGACACCACATCAAGAAAACCAAAGCAGTTCAAACAATATACAATATTTAAAGCAACTAGACATCAGGAGTCAAAAAGAAGCCCCGAGTGTTCACATGAAAGCTGTTGCATATATTAACTGAATCAAAGTATAGTACATTGAGAAAGGGCATATTTAAGTAATAAAGCATGGCAAGGTGTGTGTTATCATGTATTATAAAAAGGGTCTGAGAAATGGAGCTTTCTGATTGGCTGCAAACATTCTAACTGCCTTATGTTTTCTTTTATTAACCTACATGTAGAGCTTAGCCATATGCTGAAAAAGGTTTAACACTGTTTAAAAACATTTTTTATTATAACAGCAATAAGGCACTCCCAGGGATTATGTTAATGGTCAATTTATCACCCTCTAGGGGCATGTGGCATTCAGCTACACCTCGTGCCACAATACACCCCTAGAAGGTGATTAACAGACCATTAACACAACCCTTGGTCATGCCTTATTGCTTAAATAACATCACTCCTGGGGTGGGTTGAAGCACAAGGAGAAGCAGAGTATTTATTTGCACATATTTATTTGATCCACTGGATCAGCAATATTTGCATAAGCTGTGCCCAGTGCAGATTTTACAGCATTGGTCATGGTCTGGTGATCTGGGTTTTATCCATTCCGCACTGCATATGGCTTAGTGATATACTGTACATATGGCTGCAGAGTCTAACCCTTTGAAGGTTGAAGTTTCAGAAAACCATTATGCTACAAATATCAAGACTCACTCCCTCCCTCACCCCCAGTCACAATTAATCCACTACCAAAGTCATGCTTAAATACTGGTGCCTCTACACCCATGCCACTAAGCTTTTAATGCCAACATGCTTCTTCTACTGCTGTGAGTTAAACTCTTTATTTAAAAGCACTTTGTAGAGACGTTTTTGTTTTAGTATATCCATGATCAGGAAAAATGAATTTGTAAAAGAAACCAAAATCCCCATTTATCCGTGCATTGAATCACAATACAGCATGTTATAAATTTTTCAGATTCTATGTTGAAATCTAGATTTAGTATTTGCCATATTGGTCCTTGCAATGACAGATCCAGAAGCAAATGATTTGATACCTTTTAATGGACCAACACAGATGTAACAACAGGAACAAAGTGCTCTAACTTTTGGACCAACCAGTCCTTCTTCAGAAGCCTAATGGCCGCTGTTTAGAAAAAAATAATACTTTTAACAGCTAGATCATGCAGAAAAAAAAACTGAAAAAAAACCCATTGGTTTAAAATACTCATTTAAAAAATACAGATGATGATGATGATGTCAGAGAAGTTTAATAGTACCATATTACCTTCAGCCAGTAGGTTCCCAGGGTCAAAGCAAATGTGCTTGGTGCAAAACACATACAAATAATCCTACTGCATATAAATTTAATTGACACAAGATAACACTGCTGGAGCAGATGACTCTTAAATCAAGCTATGAGTGTTACAGTGTGTATAAGGATGTGATTACTGAAAAGCAACCCCCATATAGATTAAAGACATACTAAGAATGTCTTAGGACTCCAAGAAGTTTCAATGCATGCATTATAGACAAGAAATTACCAGTAAAGTTGTCTTAATAACATCAGTGCACACTGTATGATGTGTAAAACTTAGCTGGACCTATCACCCAGCTGTACTCTCCAGCTAGATATCATGCCCCATAATTTAAAAACCTCTAGTATAGTGACAGGACTTTATAAATGATAATTTAAATATAAATTGACAGTATTAGTAGTGCCAAACAAAAAACTCTAGTTGAGGACCACCAAGGAATTAAGACCATGTAGCCTGATATGTACTGATGTCAATATACACTGAGATTTTAACAACTTGTTCTGGTGAAAGCTTGCTCCTAACGATACTGCGCAGATAGGAGTACAGTTAAATAGTGTCACATTTTTGCTCTGTAGGTATTAGGATACATGAGCCCTTTTACTTAGGATTTCATGACAAGTTGAATTCCTTTGGGGGAACAATTGCAGTAACTGATATGAATAAAGGTTCATTAAGAGTGTGTGTGTGTGTATATGTGTGTGTGTGTGTGTGTGTGTGTGTGTGTGTGTGTGTATGTGTGTGAGAGAGAGTATCCTAGTTATCCCCCCTGGCATTATGGGGATGTGGGGTGGGGTAGGGTGTATTGTTTGTGTGAAGAGGAGGAGAGAAGGAGAGAAATTAAATTTGTATCACTTTTTCAGATTCCTTAGACACTTCTGGTACACTAAGTTGTTAAATTCTCAGTGTATATTGACATCAGGCTACATGGTCTTAATTCTTTGGTGGTCCTCGACTAGAGTTTTTTGTTTGGCACTAATACTGTCAATTTATTTTTAAATTATAATTTATGAAGTCTTATCACTATACTAGAGGTTTTTGAAATTATGGGGCATGATATCTAGCCGGAGAGTACAGCTGGGTGATAGGTCCAGCTAAGTTTTACACATCATACAGTGTGCACTGATGTTTTTAAGACAACTTTACTGGTAATTTCTTGCCTATAATGCATGCACTGAAACTTCTTGGAGTCCTAAGACATTCTTAATATGCCTCTAATCTGGGTGGAGGTTGCTTTTCAGTAATCACATCCTGATACACATTGTGACACTCATAGCTTGATTTAAGAGTCATTTGCTCTAGCACTGTCATCTTAAGTCAATCAAATTTACATGCATTAGGATTCTTTGTATGTGTTTTGCACCAAGCACCTTTGCCCCTGGGAACCTTCTGGCTAAAGGTAATATGGTACGGTTAAACTTCTCTGCCATCATCATCTGCATTTTTTAAATGAATATTTTAAACCAATGGGGATTTTTTCTGTTTTTTCTGCTTGATCTTGATATTAAAAATATTGTTTTTTCTAAACAACAGCCATTAGGCTTCTAAAGAAGGACTGGTTGGTCCCAAAGCTAGAGCACTTTGTTCTTGTTGTTACTTCTGTTTTGGTCCATTAAAAGGCATCAAATCATTTGCTTCTGGATCAGATTATATGTGTAACCCACAGTAAGTCAAACAGAAATTAGACACCAGTACCTGCCTATCTGCAAGTCAAGTAATTGTGGTTATTATCATTCAGTTGTAAACACCTATAGTCACAGCCAGGATTCACATTGCTAGACTCTGGGTAAGTATGACAATTTTTCTAAATACTGGTACCTTATCCAGCTGTGTTCTGCTTGTTGTGTGTGTGTGTGTGTGTGTGTGTGTGTGTATGTGTTTTAAACATGTAACTTTCTATAGTATATTGCATAGCACTATGAATCCTGGCTGCAGTGTTTTTTTCTTTCTCTGCTGTGGCTAAGCAAAACACTCTAACAAAACACTGGCCTGCTGTAGCGGCTGTTAGACATCAAACCAAAGGGTACACTGTGAAGACTAACTTGGAGAAGATGCAATAAAACAAACTTGAATGACAGCCTCCAAACATCATAAAACAAATGGGAAAATTAGAAAAACTCCTCTAATAGCCTAGGCAGAAGCAAAACACTGTATTGAAGTGAGAACTCAAAACCGGTAGTAATACATATATTCCTGATTTTAACATGCAGTTTTCCTTTAAGAAGATTCAGTAGAATATAAACAGTAGCCTAGAACCGCCTGCCTGATAATGAAGTTGGTATATTATTTGGAAAAAGGGAAGGCTAGGTCTCTTGTTATGCAATGTCCTATAAAGTATCACATTGACTGCTCTTAGGCTGTTGATGTCAAATGCTGTGAGGTGCCATGGGGAACTTGTTATGCAGGAAGTTCCAGGAAGTGTTTAGCCCATTCTACTTCTAATAGCTTTCTCAAACTTAAAAAGAAAAATACACTTCATCACAGACTGTGTTTACAAAGTACTGTGCCCATGATTAAAATAATTTGAACCTCATCCCCCTAAAAATGTGCCTTTACAGGAACATGCATGATTTATCTGTAAAGACAATTAAAAAATGTATTTCTAAATGCATTAGTAACAGCAATGCTTTCAAGATTATCTGTAAAGACAATTAAAACATTTATTTCTAAATGCATTAGTAACACAAATGCAAGATTTTGAAACTACTAAAAAGACAAACTACTGTATATAGATAGATAGATAGATAGATAGATAGATAGATAGATAGATAGAATATGGTAAACAAATATTGTTCATCCCAAAAGCTGAACTTTGTTTTTAGTATATAAATGTTTAAGAAATACCTGAAAGCTGTCTATTTTCCTTAGTTTTTAGACACTTCTTAGTCTTTCCTGTTGAGACACCGGGTGACTCTGATAATCATTTGTTCCAAGGATTTTTAAGTCAGTTTGAAGGCATTTATGTATCTTCTGTTCTAGTCCATAAAAAATGCAGGGAACTCCACAGAATTGTTTTGTTCCTTGGTTCACATCCCAAACATGTGAGTCTTCTTTCAGGATAATAGAGCCACTTCATGCCCCTCCCACATGAATAAAAAAAAGGTGGGATGGACCTTTTGCAGCATCTTGGGTGGTGGTGGGATAGACCTTACATCACCCCAAAAAACAATGCTGCCTCCCACTACTCAGGTTCCAGTTCTTGTACCACCCATTTAAGAAAGAAAATAGTACTCTGCAACCATTGACTAACATGAAAGTGTATTTATTTGAGAGTGGAAAGCATTTCTTGGAGGAGGGTAAGGCGGAGGAAACTATTTACAACTTCAATCAGTTCCACGGACAGAAAACATGACATAACGCCTTTTGTACATGCAATACTCCTGTAGGCTCTGCCCACAGTCGTAAAAATCAGTCTCTGGAAATTTAGAAGCAGAGGAGGAGACCAGCTCCTCAGCCTCCAGCACTTCCATCCAGTTAGAATCTCAGTCAGAGTGACTGTCAGCCATGGTTTCCCCTACAGGTGAGATGAGGAATTTACCCAGTGTCCTGGCCAATATTCCCCTTCCCATAAAACTGGTTCATGCAATTGTCCAGGCTGTGTGTGGGTGATGATGTGCAATATAGCCACCGTGACAAATTCAGTCACTTCACTACCAGTCTAGCATTGCTTGTAAAGTGCTTTGGGATACATTGTTTATGAAAAGCACTATATAAATGCTGATTCTTCTACTTTTACTGTACCTTGCATCGGCACAGTATTTGGAAATTCATGCCCTGACCCACCCAGTGTCAGTTTTCCTTTATCAGATGCTTACTACAACTGCAATTTTATGTAACGTGTGAGAAATAAGGCCTGTAAAGTAGCTTACAGGGAGGACAAGCCTGCAAGTTCTGGTTATGAAATCATCAGTAGCTCGTCACCAAAACTGTTTTTTTTGAACAGGTAGTAAATTTAGGGTTACAAAATGGCTTGCAACTTTTAAACAAAGTAACTTAGAGATATCAGCCTCGATTTTCAAAGCCTGAGAAGTGACGTAGGGGGCCTGAATCAACAGACTTGATGCAAGGGACACCCATGCCAGACCCTGCACCAATTTGATTTTCAAAGGAGGCCTGTGGCAGACTGGGTGTGGGTATGTGCTAAACTTCCTTGAGCCATGCTTGCAGTGAACAGCCATCTGCAACATGGTGAATAGGGGGTCTGCACCACAAAAGTGATGCACTATCCTCTACCACTTGATTTTCAAAGCCGCCCGATAGCAACAGGTCCCTCTGGTGCTTAGACTAGCCAAGGCTGATCTAACTGCAAGTTGTGTTAACCCTCACACCTATGGCAGGCTGGTTGGATCAGACAACAGTTGCTGAAGGCACACAGGATGTGCAGGTTATCCTGTGGGGGATGGCAATAGGGTCAGTATTGGGGGGGTAGATTGCATCTGTGAAGTACCACAATCTGGTGGCAGCCAAAGCCCTGTGCATGCCTGGGGAGCCATGCCCTGTATAGCCCATGCTCAGAGCTGTACCCTGCAGATCAAAATGCCACATCCAACCCCAATGTGGACACCTCCAGATGTCAGCCACTGACTCCAGCCTTGGTGGTGAGACACGCGGATCACAACAGTGGCTGTATAGTGTACCATTGCCTGACATAGTATGCTCCCCCAGTCCTGTGCCACTGATGGGGCATGTTGCTGTCAGGGTGCCACACTCACCAGTGCCTATGTGTGTGGTAGTCACCTGGTCCAATAGGGTGGGTTCCCCATAGTGTGTTAGGTAGACACGGTGGGTGGTACCAACTCGGCTATGTGTGGGACAATCTCACAAGCAGACCTACATGACAGCCCCCTGTGGTGGATGGCTCCAAGCATTGGTGCAGTGACCATGGCCCAGGTTCCGTGTTGCTATGGTGACAGAAATGTTGGTGACCACCCCTACAGTGACACATGATCGCCGACATCCCTGATTCCACCGACTCTGGTCCCTGACCGGAAAATGCACCAACAAACTATCAGCGTTCATGCAGGGAGGCTGCGCCCCCCTCCCCACTTAAGGCTTCAAACTCCAGGGGGACAGATCTCAGGGGAGAGTGACCAAACTCCAGAGTCGATGACTCTGGCATCACTCCAACAACCCAGTCAACACTGCAGGTGTCAGCAGGTTGCTATCACTGTAACAGCATCACTGTAATCACGTTGCTATTACAAGGGTATACCCCATGGCCCACAACATCTGCCTGCTGCCCACCTTCTTTACCTGTGTCCCAGCCATACTCCACATCTTCCTACAGTTGATTCATGTAAGGCTGAACACAATCCACAAAACCACACAGCGACACCCAATGGCTATGGCAGGGCAGGCACAAACTAACAACAACAGCCCTGTCCTGTCTGTCCTGTCATTGGCACCCTGGTCACAGCATTGGGACAAACTGCTGTACATAGCAGGGGAGCAGCTGGTGGTATCTGGCCACAACCCACCCTTGCCTGTCCCCTGTGTGGGCTCATAGCCCTGAGGTATGCTCGTGAGCTGCCCATTACCAGCTCTGTGGCTGACAGGCCAGGCGTGCAGACGTCCATGCTGCTGGGACTCTGGCTTACAGTTCTGTTTCCACAAGTTTTTTTTTCTCAATATCTCTTTATTAATTTTAAATTTACATTTAACAAAGGATAACAGCAAAGGGGAAAAGAAATACAAAAAAAAAAAAAAGGAAAAAGGCAACCTGGACAAGCCAGGGTTTACAGCCCAAAAACTGGCTGTATAAACTATGTACAGTCCCAAAATTCAGACATAGCAGGATTCCCCCTCATATCAAAGGTTACAGTTACTCAGTAACGATCCTGTATAGCTAAAATATAATTCACATTCCCAGATAATCAAAAACTCCACAATCAAATAATGCGGACAAGTAAACAAAGAATAGATTCCCAGTCCATATAATATAAAAAGCAGTAAATAGGAGGGAATGGAAAAGTGTACTCCCTTAAAAAACAGACTTCCTTGACTCACAATAAGTAGTATTTAAGAAAAAAAAACAAGCTCCCCAGGTATGAAACAGCAATATGCATCAGATAACTTCGAGAGGAAGTCCCACCATGTCCCCTTATGAGAGAGAGAGTCCCCAACCCCCTCTACCGTTCAAGGGCATACCTACACTACTCATTGAACGTACCCTCAGATCATTTACGACCTACACATCAACCCTATTACCCGATCCATACCAAAAGAGAGAAGAGAGAAAGAGGAAATGAAGTAAAGGAAGAAAAAAAAAAAAGGAAAAAAAAAAGGAAAAGATAAAGTCGGTAGTTAACCCCTTCTCCTTCCAAAACAATAAATAAAGGCTAAACTCCTACACCTCCAATTCTGACAGATGGACCTACAGAGGTCTTTGCAGCATATAGATTATTTCCAAAGAAGACCACCTCTTAACAAACAAATTGCTATTCCCTTCCCCCCCAACTGTCACCTTAATCTGCCCAATGTGACTACCAAGTCTCACACCCATTGCGAGTAAGTATACTCCTGATCATCCTTCCAGTGCTTAACCACAAAGGATTTCACTATTGCAGACATCAACGCCAGGTGAAATTTGGGGAGAATACTCGACACCTCTGAAAAATCCCCCAGGATACAGACCTCCGGGGTAACATAGTCTGAATAGTTCAGACAGGGGTCCATCCGCTGTCTTATTTCAGACCACAGGGCCGAGATTCTGCAGCATTCCCACATCACATGCAGTAAATCTCCTATCCCTGTCCCACATCTAAAACAAAGGTCCGTCTGTCTCAGCTTCCTGCCACACAGCTTTACTGGGGTAAAGTATAAATTAGAGACAATAAAGAATTGCATAATCCTGAGTTTAGGAATTGGAATAAACTCATGGGCTTTCCAGATTGAATCCCAATCAAGCATCTTGGGAGCCATTGCCCTGACCCAATAAGTTACCTGTAGAGGTGAGAGCAGACTATTGACCTCCACCAAGATTCTATAGATTTGAGAAAGAACATTTGCCTTCGGATTTACCTCTTTCATAGAGTCCCAAGTGATTAAACCATCTGTATCCTCCAACTCTTTTCCCCACACCCTCCAGTAAGCGCAATAGTTGCAATCTTTTAAAAAAGGGGAGTCCCATCGTCCAGGATGGCATAGAAACCTTTCCACCTTAAATAAAGTTTCTCACTTTAAGACCCCTCACCTGAATGGCCCACCTCACACTGACCATCTGGCCTCCCAGCTGAAAGGTAGGGTTGCCCACCAAGTGTTGGTCCCAAGCTCTCACTTGGGCCTTCCTCTGCATAGGGATGAGGAAAGACCACCATGCACTCAAGGATTTCCCAATCGGATTCCCCCTCCCTTTGTTAAATTCTTTCGTGAAATTAGCGTACAGTAATGCTTCCGGTGAAAAACCCTGCTCCTTCAGCAATTGCTGCTCTATTTGCAACCAAATTGGTATATATACTTCCCCCTCTGTCTCCCTAACCCATCGGAGCATAAGACCCAATTGTCCTGCCACGTAGTATATTTGGAGATCAGGCAGTTTAATCCCACCCATTGACTGAGGTAAAGTTAACAACCCATATTTCTTCCTAGGAGGCTTAAAATTCCATAGAAAATCGGAAATAAATTTCCTGATAATCCTGAACCAAATAGGCTGAAAATCATAGGGGGCAATATATAAAGGATACAACAGCCTAGGCAGTAAGTTCATCTTAATGAGGCCAAGTCTAGCCATAAAATTCAAAGGAAGCTTGTTCCACCTCATTACATCTCCTCTAACTGCCGAGAGCACTCCTCCCATATTAGCCTCAGACCCTTTTTCACTATCCGCTAAAATTCGTATACCCAAATATTTAATCTCATCCAGCTTCCATTGAATATTCCAGGAAGCAAAATCCGCCCTAAATACATACGGGGTCAGAGGAAGAACCTGAGCTTTTGTTAAGTTCAATTTATAGTTTGCCACCTCTGAAAAACGCCCTATTAAAACCATTACTCTTTCAAAACTAGAGGCCGGGTCTTCTAAATGTAGCAATATGTCGTCGGCAAAAACCGACAGTTAAAGCTCCCTCTCGCCTAAGTTTACCCCCTTTATTAGTTTATCTCCATTTATAGCCCTTAAGAGGGGCTCTAAATAAATGCTGAATAAAATCGGAGACAGAGGGCATCCTTGCCTTGTCCCATTTTTCAACATTATTTCTCGTGAGCTATACCCGTTGCACAATATCTTAGCAGTTGGGATAGCATACAAATGCTTAATACCTTTGAGCAAACGTTCCAGAAACCCCATCCTCTGCATTGTAGCAAACAGAAAATCATACGAGACCCTATCGAGCATCCTTTTCAGCGTCTAAAGATATCAAGGCTATCGATAGGTGGGAGTCCGGAACGTAGCTAAGAATATGATACAATTTCCTGAGAGCATCTTGAGTTCCGCTCCCTGGCATAAATCCCACCTGGTCTTCACTGATTAAATTTGGGGCAATGTTCAAAATTCTATTGGCCAAAATCCTCGTTAGTATCTTGATATCCTGATTCATTAGAGCTATGGGTCTGTAGCTGTCTATCCTGTCCCTGGGCTTATCCGTTTGGGTATCAAAGATATATATGCCTGATATAGTGGCGGGTGAGGCAACCCCTCCTGCATAATAGTGTTATAAAACTCTAGCAAGAGTGGCACTATAGTCTGGATGTGTAATTGGTAAAACTTGGCCGTAAGGCCATCTGGACCCGGTGTCTTGCCAGAGGGTAAAGATTGTACCACCTCCAGTATCTCCCTTTCCCTAATAGGAGCCGCTAGTGCTCTAGCCTGATCCTCCCCTAGCATTGGGAGGGGTATTCCATCAAGAAAGGCCTTAATTTCCTCTTCCCCTACCGTGTTTCCCACTCCATAGAAGTCAGTATAATAGGATGCGAACGCATCTGCCATTTTTTGAGGGTCTGTAAGCAGCTCCCCCCATGCCATATAGAAGTGATGGTTCTACTAGCTTTCCATTCCCTAATCCTGACTGCTAATAAGCGGCCCGGGACATCCCCCTGTAAAATATATTTTGCCTGAATCTTTTCCAGCCAGTACTGCACTCTACCATAACATAAATCAGCCCACTCCCCCCGCAAGGACTTGAGTTCTAAATCGATTTCATCTGAGGAACCTTCCAAGGGAGATAAGGATTCTATTGCCCCCATAATGAATTCTTCCTTTGCCTTCCTCAATCTATTTCTCCTAGCTGCCAGAGCCTGGAATGCTCCAGCGTATAAAACCTTACACGTCGGCCAGGCCAATTTGTAATCTTGTAGGGATGGTAACTGAGATTAAATAAATCCCTTCAGGGCCTCCTCCAACTCACCCTGTATCGCAGGCTCCGAAAGTAGGGAATCATTCAGCCTCCACCTAGCTAGTCTAGGGGGAGCTGGGGTTGGTTCCCATAACAAAGAAATAGGGGAGTGATCCAAAAGGACCCTGACCCCTGTCGTCATATCTACCACCTCCCAAAGAACAGGACCACTGACTAAAAAGAAATCGATACGGGAGTGAATTCTATGGGGGGCGAAAAAAAAGTCATAGCTTTGCTCTTCTTAGAGTGGGTCTTACATGGGTCCACAAAGGCAAGCGCCTCCATCATCCTCTGTAAAGCCACCTGCGCTTTATTCAGGGGTCTATTCACCGGGGGTATCCTGTCCTCTAAGTTATTGAGACATACATTCCAATCCCCAGCCAGTATAAGAAAATCTGTGGGTATGGCCGCTAAATCTTTTCCCATCGAAGCGAAAAAATCCTCCGATGGTGGTGTGGGACCATAAATAGAGGCCAAGGAAAGTGACTTACCTGCCAGAATCCCAAATAAATAAAGCCCCTACCATCTTCCCTTAGGGCACTTGCTCCACCTTAAAGGGCAATTGGTACCAATCAAAATCATGCACCCTCCTGATGCCTTTTCCTTACCTCTGACCAAAACCTGGCCCACCCATAGTTTCTTCAAGCAGCTTAGTTCCTCTGTTAAAAGGTGGGTCTCCTGTAAGGCAACTATATGGGCGCCCAAGCATTTAATATGTCTCAGGATTACCATTCTTTTTCGTCTACCCCTAAGTCCTTTAATATTCCAGGACGTTATGATAACCCTACTCATCTTTCCTCAGATCGAGAAGTAAAGGAAAAAAGCCATATCGTATAAACCTAGATTCCCTGCCCTCTCCATTCAAGCTTCCCTTGTTATTCCCGCTGAGGACTCTCTCTCTCTCCCAATACCAACCCCCAAGACCCCCCTCCACCCTGCCCCGATCCTCCGATCGACCTCCTAGAAATTCTCCGGTCATGGACATACCTGCACCAGTACCTCCCGCCCTTTTTCCCCAACCCTGTCTTAGCCAGAGTCTGTAAATCTCATAAACATCAACCCCTCACAAAATTTTCTTATTGTACCATAGTAAGTCCCCAGTAATATCTCTCCCGGTCCCAGAAGTTATAGAGTCATAATCAAATAAAAATTTCAAATAAAATTAGTCCCACAAAAATTAGGTCCATTGAGCACTGCTTTGTCCAGTTGTAGAGCGAATCAACCATACAGTCTTAGTATAGTACTTGGTATATTGTGATCCGAGTATAACCCCAGGATTGAACCCGAGCCATATCTCAAGGACCCAGAAACCAGAACTTATGAAACCCCCATTCTAGTCGGGTCAGCTGAAAATAGCCAAACCATGTCCCACCCCTTAAATGGGAAATGCCAAAATAAAGAACAAATAACCAATATTACAACAAGAAACAGCATGTTAAGTCTGTATTCCTCTAGTCCTCATAAGTTAAAAGTGCCATCGCTGTAAGCGGGAATACCACCTCAGGACTGAGGTTTAAATAAATTAGGGAGCTCCAGGCATAGATTTTCCAGCGCATCCCTTGCAGTCTGATACCGCTTTTCACCTGATTGTAGTCTCACCAACAACTTTGCTGGGTATTGCAGGCGGAATTTAATGCCCGCCAAGTAGAGCTTCTTCTTGATCTCTATGTACTCCCTTTGCTTTTCCCTGATTGAGGGGGTTTGATCTTGAAACATCCAGAGTGTTGCCCCATTCCATTGAAGAGATTTGAGCTGCCTTGCCTTCAAGAGCACATGCATCTTTTCTTTAAAATTAAGAAATCTCATTATGATCACTCTAGGGCGAGCACCCGGTGGAGGTATCTCCCTCAGTGCCCTATGAGCCCTCTCCAGATTATATGCCTCTTCAAAGGGTGACTGACCCAGTAACTTGGAAAGCAGATCTTGCATAAAGGAAACACAGTCCACCCCTTCTGATCTCTCTGGCAACCTGGCCAAAATCAAGTTATTTCTTCTACTTCTCGATTCCTGGTCCTCGATTCGGTCCTCCAGCCTCTTAATTTGTTTTCTTGCAATGATTAATTCTTGTTCCAAAGTCGCTAACTTTCTTTCCTGAGAGGCAATCCTAGCCTCCGCAACCCCCATACACTGTGCAAGTGACTGTAGCGCAGGTTTCACCGCTGCAAAATCTGCCACCAAACCCTGCAATAGTCTCTTGATGTCCTGCAGGTCCTCGCTGGTCTGACCCGTTGCCCCCCCCAGCAGTCTCTATTTCTGGTTCTGTAGGAGTGGGGGATTGTGGCTTAGGCCTTTTAGATGCAGGGGATCTTGCCGCTAGCGGTTCCGTGGCCTCAGGCTCCATTGCTGCCTGCCGTCTCGGTCTATCGCTCTGCCAAGCACCGTACTCCAATCTGACCGAATATGTTGCAGCACCCGGAGAATTTTCGGAAATTGCAGCTCAGATTCTGATCTATACACCTCGACACACACAACTGGAAACTGTTTACTCCCGATTAATCAGACTCTCGGCAAAAAAATAGTAAATTAAGAGCTCGGGCCTAGAAGCAACTTGGAAGACGTCTAACCCGACTCAGCACATCACGTGACCTGAGTTCTGTTACCACAAGTTGACATGTGGATACTGGGCAGTGCAGGGTATGGCAGTACAGACATGGCATGTCTGGAGAGTGAGGGGGTTAGATCCCTCGGTCAGGCCATGCATGTAGACACAGCTGTACTAACCTTCCACTGTGGGTGGGGCACGAGTCCCATGGTGCTCATCCCTTGGCGGTACCACCTGGGGAGCTGTCCCACTCATCCTGGCTATACTGGAGTGGTATTCCCCTGTGCCATGTCTTGAACTATGCTGGTACATGCTGGTGTCTGTGCCATGCCTTGGGAGTGTACTGCAGGTCTGGGTACAGTGGGCACAATGGTGGAGTGGCAGCCTTCTGGGATCCCTGCCTAGCCATGCTCTTTTCCACACCCTGGCTGTCATAGCCACGACTGCCCATTTCCCAGTGTTAACACTAGTCCCGGGATTGGGTGCTGGAGTGGCAGCCACATGGCACTAAGTTCATTGCCTTGAGCCATCCACTGCTATGGCAGCACCTGTTGTGCCATGGCACCCCACTGGCTGGTGTTCATGCTACCAGAGCAGGGCTGTCTCTGTTTTACCCCAGCACCATGACCCTGGGGCTGTACATGCCAGTTATGCTGAATGCCGAACATCTCCATAAATCCCTTCCTGTGCACCATTTTTTTTGGTACAGGGGAGCAGTTCCAGCTGCATCAGTAACTATGGTGCTGGGGCCCCTTCCAATGCCAAAATCTGGTGCAGGGTCCCTAGCACACCAGGCTTCGATGCTAGCTACCATTTGCCACAGCAAATAGCTAACAGCCCATTAAAAATTGAACCTCTCATTTTTAGCATGAGGTTAATTGGGGATGTGCTGATCCAAATTCTGAATTTATTGATGCCAAAAATGTTGGCTAGATTCCCTCTTTAATGTAATCCCTGGTGGTTCAGTGGCTCCCCCTACCCCTGACTGCCCAAGCACACTATTTATAATTTTACTTGATGGTCCAGTGGTTCTCCCAACCCCTGATCACCCGATCACACTAGTTTAGAGAAAGGAAAACACTGACCTCCCTGATATGTTGATAGTGCATCTGATTCAAAGAGTACACAGTTCAAACAAGTAAAGACCTCGTACATAACACTGGATCCCCAAGTATATAACTGAGAACACTCCATAAATAAGGAGTAAAAAAGCCACATTTATTTAATACAAAGCTTTAAAAACAGGCACGGTGTACAAATATCTTTCCCCATAATGCAAAACGAAACTAGACCCAACGGCGGTTTGCACTGCTTTTCAAGGGTTTAGTGTTATCATAGCCCCCCCACTAATATTTATATAGGCAGCAATTATAAGTGTATTCATTACACATATATCAAATTCTACATTCCCAACCCCAAACCTCATGCCCGATTAAATATCTGTACCGATTCTTGACAGATACAATTAGATATGGCAATCAGAATCAAAAACAAGCCCCTGAAGATAGACCAGATAATAAAGTGCAAAGCAATCAGTTAATTATTTAATCAGTCAGTCATCTCTGTGGATCTTGATTGATCTTGCCGTTGCTTTATTCCATGTCTTTAACTGATTTTGATTCCCAGTTAGAAGCTGGAGTTCCAGGGGCCAAGTTAATTGCCAAACAAAGTACATTTGATCCTCACCATCAGTGCAGTGGGGCTTGTAAAATAGAGAATAATGGACAGGCAAGTGTGTGTTATGAATATTTTTTTCACACCCAAGGGGTGTGATGACCTGTAAACTTCGAGAGCGAAGCTCGAAAGGTTTATGTGGTCATCACACCCCAAGGGTGTGGAAAAAAATATTCATAGGCACACAATTGCCTATCTTCTATTTTTTATAATTACTGGTTCAGAGAGTCCCATCCAGCCCCAATAGTCCGAGCCCCATTGGAGAAGTCCGGTAGAGGTGCTTGTAGAAGTCCGCTGGAGATCAGGAGGTCAGTACGGGAGATGAGTCAAAGATTGTGCAACATTTAAGAAATTGTTTGGCTACTTCAAACAATTAGCAACTTTACTAAATTCATGCTGTTAGCTCGGGCTGTTAGCAGTGCAACGACCAGTAAGTGTTGCTGTGGCGACGAACATCTTCCAGTTGCTGTAGAGAGAAAAAAAAAACTGTTTAAGTATTTCTCCAAATCGTGCTGTTATACAGCTTTTTGGCTACTAAAAAAAGAATTGTGAAGGGTTTTGAAGAAACATGCCAGACGGAGGCAGTTGTGCCGAATGTCGCACTGGTAAGAATAAGCAGTTCGCGGGGCAAAATCATGAGCTCTCAAGCTGTCTGAAGTTGAGTACTATGCGACTGTTCTAACAGTGACTTTCAGGCAGTGGAACACAGTCATAACTTGATTTCGGGTTATTACGGCGTCTTAACAGTGTCTGAATTCTGGTTGATAAAGGGGGTCACCAGTAATTATAAGAATAAAAACACAGCAATTATCAGTTGAGCACACAATTATTACAAAGCAATACTATACTCCTATACAGCCCAACTATTTTAGTTCTTTTATCTCTTTAGAAAAAGTTTCATTTCAAATTGTCCATTTAAACAAGGTTTCCTAAATGCATTTAATTTTACAATCCATTTTGCCTCAATGTATAAGGATTTGCTATTCAAGTCACCACCATGTGGGTTCAACTGTAATTTTTCTATACCTATATATAGCCAAGTATGTTCCAGTTCCCCAGGAGCAAATTTAACATGCAGCAAGGACATTTTTAACATCTGCACTAGCAATAGTGGGTAGATGTTCACTAATTCATGTTTTAAATGTCCTCGTCATCTTACGGACATAAAAGCATCCATACGTACATGGAGCCAAATATACAACTGCCACAGTGTCACAGGTAATGAGATTATATGATACCCTGGTGGTCCAGAGAGACCCCCCACCCCCAATCATCTGTTCACACTAGCAGTATAATTCCCTGATGGTTTAGTGGTCCCCTCCCACCCCTTGATCACCTGTTCCATGATTTATTATACTTCCTTGGTGGACCAATGGTACCCCCCCAATCACCCATTCTGTGATTTATTATTGTTCCCTGGTGAACCAGTGTTTCTCCCTACCCTCACTGCCCCATTATTTATTATTATAGCACAGCAGGTGGTCCAGTGGTCACCTCAACAGCATCCCACCTGGCCCTCCCACTGACATTTCAGCTCCCCACACCCCTCTTACTCCCAATGCCCAGATGCATGTACCAGCTAGACATGGCAAAAGGCACAGTCCTCCTCTCACCTCCTCAACTAGTAGCCATATGAGCTGTCAGTAAGCGCATGTACTGAACCACTGAACCAACAACGAATCATATAACTGGTGGTAATGCGTGATCGGGGGGGTCAGGGAAAATGACTGGACCACCAGGTAAAATTATAAATAGTGTTCTCAGGTAACTGATGGTGGAGGAAACCAATGGATCACTAGTGGGGTGGGAGGACACACTGGACCACCAGGGCTCCAGTTCCTGTATTAAAAGTGGTGCTAGGCCAGCCAGCCCATTGGCACAGTGGTTGGATTTCCACCTGCGATGCCAGTGACCCAGGTTCGGGAATGGACTTGGGTGCAGGAGGGCCAACTGGGGACAGAAGGCTTGATCGTTGGAAGACTGCTCGCCTTCTCTCGGGGGGGGGCTGGGGAAGCATCCTGGCACTTGCTGACCCCTGGTGGAGGCTAGGAGTATGGCCATGCACAGGGACCCATGAACTAATGGGACATGGGAGCATCGATGTAAGCCTAGATGCTAGTGGCATGCCACGTTCCCGGGAAGCAAATCAGAACTAACGCTCCGAGGCCGACCGGATGAAGGCCACCAGCTCTTGCTGCCACGAGACCTTGGGCAGTCCACAAACCACCCCCAGCAGCACCCAGGGCAAGTATTACACTGGCTGCTACACCAGTGCCTTCCCCCTCAGAGGAGGGGGACCCACCCGGCCAAGGGTTACATCTGGGTGTTACCCAGGGGATGCGGTGTGGGGGTGATGAGGTGGCTGCACTAAGGCAGTGTGGCTCAGAGGGCATACGATGGCCTGAAGAAGAGGCTGGTCTGGAGCTGGAGGTGCATAAATAGATTAAAAAAAAATTGGTGCTAAGGAGCTGTTGTGCCCTATGCAGATGAGCCCATAATGGGCATGCAAATGGCCCCTTAGCACCTTGCATGCCCCATGGGCTCATTTGCATACTCAGGCTGAATATTGCCCACAGGGATCTTGGTACAGTCCTGTTTTGGGCAGCACTATTCCCTGTGGGCGATCTACAGCTCAGGTCCATGTTGGGGCAGCACAGTTTTATTTAGTGCTGCACCAACATGGCTCGATATTCAGTCGGATAGTGCTGCTCGCTATCTATCTGAATATCACACCAGCCAGGGAGAACACAGGGTCATGTGCATTGCAAAAAGTTGTGATGCACTTGTCCCATTTTCTGAATATCGGGCCCATAGTCACAATTCCTTTAGCACTTTGCACTTTAATATGTAGCAGTCTTCAATTAATTCAGCACTTTCACTTTACACAGCAAATATTTCTTTCCTCAAATTCAGCACTGAGTCATTTATAAACTAATTACTTCATAAATGACTTATGGAAAACTTGCAACATTCAAACTTTTGATGTAAATGGATTAATATTTGAAAGGCTTCCTTTACTGAGTCACTTGCAGACTCTGCTGCGTGGCAGGGAATTTAAATAAAGGAGCTTCTGCAATTTATTCCTCACAGCAATGGTGGACAACATATTATAATGAAAAGACTCCCTTTATTCAGCCACTCCCCAGATGGATCATTTAAATAAATTACAAAACATGAAATGAAACGGTTTTACACTAATATTGATATCTTCACTCTTTCCCTTTTGGCCTTAGCCCCAGGGTAGAACTAGTGACACCACTGACTACCCTTTTTAACAAATCATGGGAGGATGGGGTGATACCCAAGGACTGGAGGAGGGCAGATGTGATTCCCCTTCACAAAAGTGGGAGCAAGGCAGAAGCAGGAAACTACAGACCTGTTAGTTTAACCTCAGTGATAGGGAAAATGATGGAATCACTTCTGAAGGAAAGAATTGTCAAGTATCTAGAGGCCAGAGGGGCACAGGACCTAGGCAGCATGGATTCAGTCGGAAGGTCATGCCAGACAAATCTGATAATTTCTTTGACTGGGTGACCAAAGTAGTAGATCAGGGAGGGGCTGTGGACATGGCCTACCTAGACTTTATGCAAGGCATTTGACACAGTCCCACACAAAAGATTAATATACAAGTTAGCCAGCCTGAGAGTGGGTCCCAAGATGACAGCTTGGGTAAAGAATTGGCTGAGAATAGGACACAGAGAGTAATAGTAAATGGAGTCCACTCTGAAGAAAGGAGGGTTATTAGTGGGTACCGAGAGTTCAGTATTAGGACTGGTCCTTTTCAATGTCTTTATAGTTACATTGCAGAAGGACTGGAAGGAAAAGTATGTCTCTTTGCAGATGACGCTAAGATCTGCAACAGAGTTGATGCACAGGGTGGAGTGGAAAGGATGAGAAGGGACTTGGCAAGGTTAGAGGAATGGTCAAATGTATGGCAGCTTAGATTCAATGCTAAGAAGTGCAAGGTAATGCACCTGGGAAACAAAAACCCAGGGGAAGAGTACACAATGGGGGGTGAGATACTAACAACAACAAAATTGGAAAGGGACCTGGGGGTAGTCATATCAGATGACCTAAAGGTGGGCAAGCAATGTGAGAGGGCAGCAAGGAGGGCTGGGGGAATACTGGGATGCATAGGGAGAAGCATCACCAGTAGAAAACAGGAAGTTATTATCCCTCTGTACAGACAGCTGGTGAGACCCCATCTGGAGTACTGTGTGCAGTTCTGGAGACCCAATCTCCGCAAAGACATAGACAGGATGGAAGCTGTCCAGAGGAGGGCAACTAAAATGGTGCAGGGTCTGCACCAGAAGACATATGAAGAGAGACTTAAGGAGCTTAATAATTCAATAATAACTTCACTACAGCCGGCCTAACTTTCGACTCCACTCCAGCAAATCTAATGCGTTCACAACTTAATTTCCAGTCTACTGAGGGACAGAAGGCTGCTTCTACATTCTCTTTCAAGCCAATATTATTAAAACAAGTAGAAGACCTACTGCTCCATCTGAATACCACTAAAAGCCAGGTGCAGACTCTCTGGACCCCTACTTTCTAAAAATTGCACTGCTTGCCATTGCAGCCCCCCTAACTCACCTTTTCAACTTGTCCTTATCCACTGGTTCTATTCCTTCATTGTGGAAAACAGCACAAGTGTTTCCCCTCCTTAAAGCAGGGGACCCCATGGATCTCAACAATTATAGGCCTATATCCATCTTACCAGTGCTGTCCAAAATGCTAGAAAAACTGGTGAGCATCCAACTAAGTGACTACCTTGATGCTAATAACCTCCTTAATCCTGCTCAATCTGGGTTTAGAACCATGCATAGCACCATTTCTGCCTTAGCAAAAGTTACAAATGACTGGCAGACTGAATTAGACAAAAAAAATAATATCTGTGCTGTATTTCTGGACTTAAGTAAAGCCTTCGATACTGTGGATCATGATCTACTAATCTCCTCACTGCATTCCTTAGGCCTTGACCCAACCTCTCTTAAGTGGTTCAGATGTTACCTCACTGGTAGAATACAGCAGATAAAAAGTGAAGGCGACCTATCTTCCTCAAACCACTCTAAGAGGAGTACCTCAAGGTTCCATCCTGGGCCCTATCCTCTTGCCATCTACATCAACAACATTGATTCCAGCCTTACTAAAGCCAATGTTCACCTTTTGCAGATGATACTGTCCTATATGTCAGCAATCCATCACCAAAAAGGCCTGTGAACTATTACAATCTGAGTTCTCCTGCTGCAACACAAATTACTTGAAAAGAAACTCCTATTAAATGCCAAGAAGACTAAAGCTATGTTCTTCTCCACCAGTATATATTCTACCACTCTCACCGAACATTCTTCCCAACTATCTACCATCCTTGGAGAAAGCCTTGAATATGTTGATAAATTCAAATATCTGGGGTTTGGATTGATAACAGGCTTGATTACACTCAGCACATTGACGAGCTCCTGAAAAACTCAGACAGAGACTCTGCCTATTCTTCAGGATCAAACATTATCTAACCAGAGAGTCTAAACAGAGACTAATCCAGGCCTCATTTCTATCCCTCATCGACTATGCAGACTTCCTACATGGCCACTGCTCTCTGTCCTACTTAAATAAACTGGATACCTTGTACCATAGAGCTCTAAGATTCATCACAGACCTTCCTTTCAGCACCCACCACTGTTCTCTCTATAATGCAGTTGGCTGGACATCCCTACATCACAGAAGGAACAAAAATGCTGCTTTATGGATCTACAAAGCTCTGACAAACAAACTACCATCCTACATCTCAGATTGCTTTACTCTGGTTACACCCAGGCCATATGCCCTAAGAAGCACTAGCCTCATCACTTTGTAGGTACCAAATGCCAGTACCCGGCATGGGAGGGCTGCAATCAACTACTTTCTAGCACTTATCTGGAATTCTCTGCAGAAGACCCTGAAGTTGAACACCTTCATTCCTATAGCATCCTTAAAAAGCTGTATATAAGTCTCTTCCCAGAGATATGCAACTGCTTCCACAAGGCCTAGTCCCTTCATACCCCTTACCCCCGCCCTTTTATATTCCCCACCTTTACTTGTTTAGCATTCATCCACTTACATCTTACCAGATTATCTCCAAAATCCCAATACCCTACCTTTAGTTAGTCAAAACTGTCTTTTTTTTTCTTTTTGCTTTGGTGCCCAAAATCACTGGTTACCCGCCTTGTATATATGTGTATATTACTGTACCTGTTCATTTATAAAGTCTCTGTTCTTGTACTCAATTTGTATTTGTACATATGTGAAATTATACCTTTATGTTGTTTCTGACCAATCAGGTCCATCTTGTAAATGAGCTATGCTCAATGATGTTCGCCTGAATAAATAAAGATTTTGATTGATTGATTGATTGATGTATAGCCTCGAGGAAAGGAGGGAGAGGGGGGACATGATAGAAACTTTCAAGTACCTCAAGGGAATCAACAAAGTCCAAGAGGGTAGCATCTTTCAAAAAGAGGTGTGCAAGAACAAGAGGGCACAATTTGAAGATGGGGCAGCTCAGAGGTAATGTAAGGAAGTATTTTTCATAGAGGGTTGTGGATGCATGGAGCGGCTTCGGAGGAGGTTGTGGAGTCAAAATCAGTGGTGGAATCAAGCATGCATGGGACAGTCATAAGGCAATTCTGGGGGGTGGGTAAGATGAAGTAGGCTGCTGGTTAACTAGGATCTGCAGCTTATCCAGTAGGTAGGGAAATGGGCAGACTGGGTGGGCCAAACGATCCTTATCTGCTGTCCAATTCTATGTTTCTATGTCTTATGGCCTGATTGATCAACTCTTCAACTCAGTCCCTCCCAACAGGGAGTGGACCAAGTACAGACCTCCTTTGACCTAACCCTGCCTCTCAGGGGGGGTTTCTAATTGTGGGGCCAAGCTTCTCCCTGCCAACATGCAGGTAAAGCTGCTACTGTTGACTCTGAGAGGCAGAGGAGAAATAATTTGGAAAAAAAAATTCTCTTTAGGCAATTTTGCCCACTCATTACCATGATCCAGATTTACCACTGTTGTTGTTGGGAAGGTGAGAGGATGTGCATTTGAGACACCACTCCCTGAATCTGCTACCATCAGGGACCAACACTTGATTGTAGAGACATTAGGAGATGCACCTAGAGCCCACTAGGACCACTGAACTGAGCAGGCAAGCTTTATTGTGTCCATTGTCACTCCGTACTGACCTTTCTCCCTCACTAATGCTGGTCTGGCATCCTGACAATGGTGTCAGGTTTCCAACTGTCTGCCATGAGCTGACATTTGAAAGATTCCCAGGGCTCAAGCTCACACTGAGGAGCCAGGATAGTGTTCCCCACATGCCACTTAGCCTCATGCTGCCAGTCTAGGGGAACAGAAACCAAAAGGAAGACAGACAATGAGACAAAGAAAAATAATAAATAAAAAAGAAAGACCAGGCCAACAAGTCTGCCATAATAGTGGGTAAATGCCCATACCTTTACTGTCAGCAGCCCCTATTAACCACCCAACAACCCAAGAACAGCACTTGCACTCCAGAACCAGGAGTTAGTGGATAACTCCAGTGAAGGTACTCACACTCAGTTCTTCTTCAGAAAATCAAATTTATTTGGGTAAACTTCCCAACTGTAACAAGCAGTTACATCAGCAACCTATTGGAACTGAATTGTCCGTATAATAGATCCACCGTGCTCCGCCAATGAGGGCTTTGTCAGGGGTGGGTATCTGTGTCGGACTGCTCCTTATATACAGGGGAAATTGAGGACATCACAGTTTACATCATTGTGGTCAACCAATACATTTATACATACAAAGAAAAAAATTAATATCAAAAAACAAGAAGCACAAAACAATATTAACAAAATAATATTGTGCATAGAGTTAAATAGTTCATGGGATATTTCTGAAATCAAAATGCTGAACCACAACTTATTAAGCTGTAATGGTATGGCTGTAACAAGTGGATAGGCTCCGAACTCCCTCATTGTACTTAGTATTAAGTAAACAATGATTAAATAAATCTTGATGTAATTGATGTTCCGAAAATGTGAATTAAAAATGGAATCATGTTTACCTGCCTTCTATAGAGTCAATATTTAGTGCCTAGATTATTCAGTTTAAAATAATGAAGGGAATATAGAAAAAATTCTGTAAGAAAAGCTGAATTCATAATAGGGGATTTAAAATATGCATACAGCATTTTGATTTAAGAAAAGGCAATCTATCCGCCAAGGGATTTATGAGAGGGAAGCATGAGGGAATGTCAGTATGGGTTACGGAGAGTGCATGCGGAGGGGTGATAGAGAAGAGAGGAAAGAACTGAGGTAGGGTGGAAGAGAAGTCACCTAGAAATTAGAGATAAAAGAGGCACAGTGAGTTAGGCAAGAATTTGTCAGGGAGGGGAGGGAGAGGGTAGAGTACAAGGAACAGTGGTGAATTCAAGGCAGGCAATCCAAAGCAAAGCGGCAGAATGAGTGAAAGACAGGGTCCAGTCTGACAAGTTATATAGGCTTCCCTGCTTGGTGTCTTCAAGCATGTCCATCAACCATAAATTAAAAGTGTGGCTGCATTTTATTCAGGGTCTCCAGCCTGCTTCTCAGTGTAGCATTTTATTGCATTCATTTTGCCACTTCTCAGGGCAAACCATGAATGATGAGTGTCCACCTATGTCACTTTAGTTCAAAACTTCCACTCTAGCATCCTAGGTGTCACTTCTCTCCAGTGTTTTTTCAATATTTTGATCTTTGCTGTCATCATTTACAACAATGTGGCCCACAGTGGCCCACACCTCCAGCTTGATCAAGTATGTCAGTTCCTGCACGACCCAATGTTTCTGTTGGGGCTTTTCTCCTCCCCAACCACTGTATTGTGATTCAGACACTCCATATAGAAATGAAAAAAATGATGGCAGAAGAAGGCCTTACAGCCCATCCAGACTGCCCAAGCCAGTCTGATTTTGGGATTGTGCCCTTGTTAGTCCTTGATACCTTCCCCCAGTCTGCCTCCTAAACATTAGTCCTATGAGCTTGTTCCATCCCTTTTTGAACCCTTCTACTGTTTCTGCCCCGATGACCTCCTCTGGAAGCTAACTTAGGACTGGCAGTATAGCCTAGAGGATAGAGTAACAAGCTGTGAATGAGCTTGGTACATCCAACAGACCAGGGTTTCATTCCCACAACCTCCATATGCATGCTGTGTGACTCAGCAAGTCTCTTAACCACACAGTGCTCCTAGGTCACCCCTCAAAAAAAGGCACTTGTACCTAGTGGGCCTTACCTGGTTACCAAAAAAATTAAATAATAATTCCAGTCCACCACCACTATTCTTTTAAAAAGACAGTACTTCTTGATAGCCTCTTTAAACCCCTTCCACCACTTTCTGAGAATTACCTCTAGTACCCATGTTACCACTCACTGTAAGCAGCTTGCCGCTCTCCACATTTTGCCAGGTACTTGAAGGTCTCAATCATGTTGCCTTTCATTCTCCTGTCCTCCAGCTTGTACATTTTTAGGCCCTCCAAGCACTTCTCAAAGCACCCACACTGTAACCCCTGTATCATTTTGGTGGCACCCACTTCAACCTGTCCATGACCTTCCTCAAGTGTGGGCTCCAGAACTGCACACAATACTCCAACTGAGGGTGTCACAGACTGGTCTTTCCCGAGCTCAAGCTGCACTGTCGTCCAGTTCTCATGACCCTTCAGATACCTGAATGATCACCTTGACATACTACCAACACCCACTGTAACTCTCACTTGGAGTATCTTTAGGTCAGAATCCCACCACAGCCACTACTGATGCAGTACACTGGCCCTTCTTAAAGGACAAAAGACCCACCTCTTTTGTTACAACTGGGACCAGTCTTTCACCTACCCTGTGCTAGCCACAGCTGTGCTTTAGACAGTTTAGTAGCCTGTCTCTTTGTAAATGTTTCACTGACTTGCCAATGACCCCAGGTTATTAATACCTTTAAAAACAGAGAACATGAAGTACATAAAATAATATTTAATATTTCATAATCTCTACATACGGTACAGCATTGTATACTTTAAGGACTATGGGAATAGAGTACACTACAGAAATGGAAAACAAACATTTGAACAGATAAAATTCATACAGAATAACATCCACTAGTTCTAACTAAATTCTAAGTAGATTGCTTAAGTTTACCACCAGCTGGGATCTCTTTGTCACAGTAGACTGAACAAAACATGTTGCAGGGTTCAGTCACAGAACATGACTGACTTTTCAAAGCAATTGAACCACAGAGATATTCATGTCACGCTAGCATGGGCGGCTTCCAAAACTCGGTATCTCTCAACTGTGCCCTCCAAGGCCACCAGCAGTGTGTGTGTGGCATTATCTGATGCAGCTCCCTTTGAGGGGTTTATGCGGTAGGCGTGCAGGACTACTGGGAGCGGGTCCAGCTTTAAACTGGGACTCAAAACAAAAAAAAGAAGCCTGCACTCAAGAATTGTGAAAACAATTTATTGAGGCAAAAGCAGACAAATACAGCTGAGGAAGGAGTCATTTGCACCAAATGCACATGGAGCTGGTCATAGGAGAGTTATTTTACACTGACTGTATGATATAAAGCATTTGTCTGCTTTTACCACAATGCGTTGTTTTCACAGTTCTTGAATTCAGGTTTTCTTTTTTTGCTTTGGTTAATTTTTTTGGAGCCTGCACCATAGACAAGCAGTGCAGTGTGTTTTTTAGTGGTGTTTAAACTGTCTCAGCCAGTCTTTTCTTCAGAACTTAGGAGCAGCCCCCCCTACAAACTCTGGCAGGCCCAAGATCAGAATATTGCTGGAGAGAACCTGGTTCTTCAATGCTTTCAGCCAAAAGCAGAAAACTTTGTTCTACCTGAGCAGGTTGTTTGTCACTGTGCTTGTCCATAGGGTGACCTGGCCACCTCTTTAGCTTTATTGAGCATTGATGCTGACTGCACTTCACAAACGTGAGCCAATAAGATAAGTCTCTGCTCCAGGGCACGCACTGCAAGAAGCACATCATCACTGAAGTTTGCTGGTGTCTCTCCACCTCTGGTCTGAGGCTTCAACGGGGCCTTCTTGCCCTGCCATCTGGAGCTGCTTTCTTCAAATTCTCCATGGTAAAATTATCTGAAATCTAGTCGCCACACACCACACTCACTCAGAAACATGGCAGGTATAACAAGCATTTGTCAATGCCTAATGTTGCCTCACTGGCATTGGCATTGGTAGTGCTGGAGTTAGAGATGCATGATAGGAATGGCAGTGAAGTATTGAAGTGACTCCAACCTCACCCCCACCCTGTAGAGACCGAAAGGCATTGGGGTGTACCTTTGGGTCGTCAGCTATAACGCCCATGCCATTGTACCTCACCCTACCCTGTAGACACTGACAAGTGTCATGGTGTGCTTTGGGGTCTTTGGGCATTATACGTACCCCATTCCATAGGGAAATATGCTGAGGTGGGTGCAGTATAAGAGAATGGGGTGAACTTTGTGGCCGAACACTGCAAGGCACACCACAATGCCTGTCACTGGCTGCAGGGTGGAGGTGGGGGTGGAATGGCATGAGCATTACAGCTGATGATCCCAAGCCACACCCCTGACATCTGTCAATCTCTACAGGGTGAGGTGTTACAGTTGGAAACCCTAACACCGTAGGCATGTGTTGGTATTTTCATTCCAAATTTTCAACATGTGCTGTTTGTGAGCTCACCTCTAGAATAAGTGGCACTATCAGTTTGTTAGCTGAAAGGCAGTTTTGCACAGCGACTATGTCATTTGGCGACACAGGGACAAAAACACATTTTGGGCAGTATGTGGAAAATGACATCTGTATTGTTCTTGAGGAGGTGTGAAAAAATGGCAACATTGAAAATCTGGAGTGAAAATATGAAAAATTGGTTTAGTCATGAGCATGCATAGAAACTGCACAACACACGCCCATAACCCAATTATTTCGGAGAGTTTTTAGCCACATTTTCAACATTGGCATTTTGGGACCTCCTCTCATGAGCATTGGCACTGTGATTTTGTTAATCAGCCCCAAAAGTTGATTTCCACAGCAACCACACCATTGTAGCCAGAGGTGTGGAAACACATTTTGGGCAGGCTGTGAAAAATTACAGCTGTGCTGTTGATAAAGAGGTGTGAAAATGCCGGTGTTGAGAATAAGGTATGAAAATATTGCAAATTTGCTAAGTTACAAGGGTTTGTGGAAACTGCACAACATACGCTTATAACACAGTCATTTTATGGAATTTTGGCACCAAATTTTCAACATAGGTATTTTAGGACCTCTGCTAATGAACAGTGCCACTGTCATGTTCTCAAACTGTCCTGGAAACTCATTTCAGACTGCAACCATGCTATTCTGTGCTGGATTTGCAAAATACATTTCGCCAGCATATGTAAAATGACAGCTGTACTGTTCATAAGGAGGTGTGGAAAATGGCAATTTGGAAAATCTGGAGGAAAATATTACAAATTAATGAAGTTACATGCTTTGTGGAAACAGCACTATGCACACTTGCAAAACAGTCATTTTTTTGTATTTTTTCACCTAATTTGCAACATAGGCTTTTTTAAGAGACCCCCTCATGAACAGTGGCACTGTCATTTCATTACTCAGTTCCAAAAGGTGATTCCACGCAGTGACCGTGAAATCACCTTTCGGGACCGAATAATGCCATGACAGTGTCTAAACTCATGAGGAGGGGTCCCAATAACCCCATGTTGAACATTTGGTGCAAAAATTCCAAAAAATGGCCGAGATATGCACCAAAGTTGAAAAAAAACCTATTTATGACATTATATAGCTTACTGGCATTTCTTCAGTTTGTAGTCAGTTTTGAAGAGTGCAGACATGTTCCCGGTCCACCGAAGATCATTGCGCTGGACTCCGGAGGTAAGTATGGCATGAGGGGTGTGTGGGGAGGCATGTAGTGCAGAGTGTGGGCACGGGTTGTGGGAGGGGGCAGGGAGACTGTGAGGGACTGTTTTCTTCTTTCACAGGGTTAAAAAAAAATTGCTGGACAGTTGTTCTTTTTCAGGGGATTTGGCACACTGGGATGGGCTCCCAGCATGCCACCTAAGTGTTTTTTGGGGAATGCTGTAGCTGATGGGAGATTGGACACCCCGTCAGCCCACAATGAAAGTGTGGGGGGGCAAGAGCCAAAGGGGATTGGGCACCCCCCTCAGCACATAACAAAGGGGGGGGTGCATGATGCCGACGGGAAGTGAGCTTCCTCGTCGGCACATACATTGCATCATGGCATGCGTACAGGGGGATAGGGTTCCCCCGAAGTCAGCATTATGGCAGGCAGTGTGCCATCATGTTTAATTTAATTGTTCGCCAGGGCAAGCACGTCGGGAGGTGCTGCTGCATATGACAAGCTTTGCTCACATTGCAGCAGACCTTTCATTAGATGTGCTTACCACATTATGTATTCATACTCTGGTGCCAACATGCAGGCTTATTGGGGAGTGAGGGATGAACCACTGATGCATGCCCTGCATTCGCCCAACAGTGACCATGCCTCCAAATCTGCTACTACTATAATGTGTTGGTCGACATGAAAGCCAACATAAAAATGACAACGTTTAGTACAAAGTTCCTCATTTTATGTAAGTTATTTCAGAAGTTTGGTACAGTACAGAAAAAAACAAACATGTCATGCCTTTATGGTAATTAGCTCCACCCTCAAGCAGGTATTATTAAGTAAACTGTGAAAACATGTACTGATTTAAAGGGATTCCTTGTCCACTGTACTATCTGGAGACCTTGTGATTCCTTTGGTAAGAAGAAATTTGTTTACGCTTACCTGGAAGGATTGTACTGTCTTTATGTGCACTGCCTCCCCTGGTAGATTGTCCTCAGGTTCACCACCCTCTTGCAGAGAAGTGCTTCATAACAATACCATTAAATATAGCACCTGCCAGCTTCAGGGCATGACCCCAGGTACTGCCTGAGGACACCACAGTAAACATTCCTGTTAGTTTGATGTTGTTGATACCTTCGAATATGGGAAAACTGAAATTGTGACCCCCTCCTCAACCTTCTTTTTTCCAAAGTGAACATGTTAAGGTCCACCAGCCTCCCCTCTTAACTTTTGTTTTCCATAACTCTGAATAATGTTGGTTGCCCTGTAATTGCACCCTGTCTACTGCCTCCTTGTGCTTTTTATATTGAGGAACCTATGGCTTCCATGTTTTTTTGTGTTATGGACACCAGAATGCCAAACAGTACTCCACTTAAGGGCCCTGTAAAGATGGAGAATAATAACTTCCTCTGTCTTGCTGGCCACCCCTTTTTGATACACCCCAGCATTGTGCTGGCTGTGTGGACAGCAGCCACACAATGCTTGTCATGCACCATCCTCTGCAATGTAATCCCCAGGTTCTTTCTCCCTCTACTACAGCAAGAGAAGCCCAGCACAGTGAGTATGTCCTGCCTCTGTTTTTCATCCATAATGTGTTGCATGTGGCAACAGTGAATATGAGAATCATGGGGTTGTCCAGCTTGTCAGGTCCTCCTGAAGTTTGTCCTCTCACTATAGGAAGACCACCACCTTGGCCAGTTTAGTGTCATCAATGAAGTGAAGCAGTCTGCTGGAGACCCAAGCTTTCAGATTGTTGATACAAATGTTGAACAGCAGTGGCCTCAGCACTGATCCTTGAGAGATGTTGCTGAATACCCCTCTTCACTCATTGTAGTATAATTCCACCACAACCCTCTGATCTCTGCTCCAAAGGAAGTCAGCAAGCCCCATTGTGTATGACCCATGCATTCCACACTGGGGTACTTAGCCCAGATGCTTGTCATGTGCAACAGTGTCCAAGAAATACAAAATCACATGTTCCCCAATATGGCAAAGCATCATGAGTTATATATGTAACCTGAGTGCCGTGTAACAGCGGGCTACAACTCTGTTGGGGTCCAACCGGGTTGAGGGACCATGGCTCTGTTCCACTGGTGAAAGAGGGGTTCTTTCCCAAATAGAAATAAATAAATAGTGTAGTGCCCCAGAGTGAATTTAGAAGGCTAGTTGTTTATATGGTACAACCCCATGGGATGCAGTACCTATCCACCTCCCCTTCTAGTCATCCCACACACAGAATACCATATGCCAATTTCATTCTCTGTGGTGCATGCAATTAATAGCTATTGCTGATAATATGCTCACAGGCAGTTTTAAAAAGCAACAACAATGAACATTTTATTAATAGGATAGGGGGTTGGAGGTGTAAAAATAGAACAGTGAATAGTAACCGGTAAATTGGAACAGCAAATAAACATAACGGTAATAGTGCCCACCTCTAACAGCAACACTCAAAAAAATTAGCCTACCTTCCCACTGGTGTAATGTCCCTAAAGAGTCAACCTGATTACACAGATTAAGATATAGGTCTGATCATGGCTGCAAGTTGGCCGGCATTGGGGCACTTAACTTTAACAATAGTTTTCATTAACTGGATTTGATTCCCAGCTTGGGGCAGAGCCTGTGGCTTACTCATGGTTCTGAAGTTCACATCACAGGGTCTGAGTAGAATCAGCAGATGCCACTTGTCGCTGGTGAAGCTGAGGCCTTGAATGGTAATACTGGTGGTTGTAATGGCTGGTTGTGAAGTCTAGCAGCTTTTCCTCTTCAGGTGGTTGCGGGCTCTCACAGCTTGTCACCTTCATGCAGTTCCTCTGCGGTTACTGGATCAGATCAGTCTTGGGGACCAGGGCCACACACTCAGCCCACACGTCAAGGCTTCTTGTTCTCAGGGGCAAAAGTTCAGTACTGCCTGGCATTGCAAAAACTGTTTACCTAAGTTTCAAACTCGTTTTGGTCAAGGTTGTTTTTCTTGTGCTGTACCTTACGCAAGGAATAATCTTTCTCCTCAGCTGAGAATTTTATCAAGCCTTGGTATCTTTAAACATGGTCTAAAAGAATTATTGTTGCAGAAACAATCCATCTATAATTGTTTTAATTGATTGTGCCTATGTTAGTGTATGTATTTTGTTGTTTTTATTGACTTGGGATGTTCTGCAAACAAGACTTGTTTGTCATAGAACTTACCCTGTAATTTATGCAACTTTTAGTAAATAATAAATAAATAAATACTGAGCCGACTCCCCAGACTATCCTGCATGGCATACAGTTTCATTTCATGCTGATGTTTAAACAGTCTCTTACTGTCTGTTGGCAGCAGACACAGTTTGTCAGTGGGTTTGAAGTACTCACAGACATCATTGCAAACAGTCTCTCAGCAGAATTCCACACTTCATTGGCAGCAGTCTTTTACACTTTCTGACTCCACAGGCACTAGAAATCCAGTGGACTTCTCCTGATGCTGTTCGCAGTCACTGGAACACACTCCATGGTCAGGATACTCAGTCCTAACCATTGTAATGTCTAGAGGCTATGATTCTGTGTGCCAAATTATTTTCTTTCAACTCAAACTGGGATTCCGGCTCTCTCAGGTAGCAGAAGACTTCAGCAAGTCTCTCTGCAGCTACAAATAGAAGCCATGGGCTGACTTCCTCAAATGTCTCTCTCCTCACTGTCAGCTCCCTTCTTTCCACAAAGAGCCTCAACCATGATATGCAATAAGCAGCCTTCTCCCCCGCTGCCTTGGAGGAAAAATGTCACTCCACACAGAGCAATACAGCTGTCCATCACAAAATGAATATGCATTGGGCTTTCTTGATAGCTCATTGGTTGTCATTAAAAGCATGAAGAACAACGTTCACGCCCTCTGCCCAGGAGCCATAGCTACAGTCATTCACGTACTTTGAACACTGATTGGGTCATAAAGGGTCAAGGTTTGCAAAGATGGTGTCCATGTAAACAGTTTTATAACAGATTCAACTTTGCAATCTTACTGCAGGCAAGTCAAAAGGTTTTAACATGCTAATGTCTCATTGTTCAATACCTACAACAGGTTACTGTTACTGGGTTGTGGAATAGGTGCTAATAGAGTCCTGATCTGCCTGTCACTAGCACCAAAGCACTATGTCTAATGCAGCAAGCAGAAACACAGTCACTGAGCAGGTTAACAATTAAAGCAACAGTACACATATTTACAGTTTGCACATTTATTCACATAGCGCACTTCTCTTCCATTTCCCACTAGGTGTGTCTGGGTTCCTACACACTTTGTGATCCCAGGCATTGGAACACACTAGCGATATTCCCTGTTAGACAACAGGGGCAAAGAATAGTGGGAGCTAGGCAGCATCCTTAGTGCAAGCTGCACAGTGCCCCCAGAGGGCAGAGCAGTAATTATTTTCACAGCTCCCCATGCACTGGAGCAGGCAGGCTCAAGAGGCTGGAAAGAGCATTACTGGACACCAAGGGTACAGGACTGCAGAACCAGACACCAGGAGGTGATACTAGTAAGCCATACCCACAAGGAGGGAGGTTGCATATATGCAAATCACCATGGAAATTTAGGCTGTTTCTGCTTTAAGCAGAAGTGCATGGTGCCAAATGGCTTTTCACACACTTAGCAAAGACTGAGAGCAGAAGACAGACACAGTGTCAAAGGACTTACTTACAGGGTTTGAGGGAGGACATGACTGAAACTTACAAGTATTTTCAAAGTCATAAAAAGGTAGACAACACAGATTTATTTAGATTTATTTATGATAAAAGGGAAGATGATTGTTATGGGACACAATCTCAAACTCTCAAGAGAGTGGAACGCCTTCCCACTGGATTGGAACTCCTTACCTGCCAATTTCTGTTCAAAATATAAAATACTCCCTACTCATAGGCTTATCAAATCTTGTTTTTTCTCAACTCCACAGTCCTTTGACAAATGCTGAGGGAGACCGATAGGTATAAAATAACTCTATAAGTTATCTATGTAAACTACTCTTTGACCACTGTTTTTAGTAAAAAGACTGTTTGTTGGATATATGCCATACAAATTATTATATGTACCTACAGTATGAGTGCTTTTTGTATGTAAACTTCTGTGTAATATTGTGTACTGCAAATTGTATGTTTAAGGAATGAAAGGTGCAATTGTAAATGAACTATGCTCAGTGACCTTACCCAAATAAACAAAAAACTTGAAATTAGAATGGGGACTTTCAAGAAAGACATAAAGGAGAAGGGCTTTGGATAAGCAGAACATGGTGCCCAAAGATGTGGTCAATGCCAGTACAATCTCAGGGTTCAAAACCCAAGGATATTGGAGGAGGGGAGGACAGAAACAAGTGGAAGGTAAAGGGAGCACTGGGAGCTCTGAACAGATTCAGTAAGCTTAGGAAGGTGAAACGAAGCAGATTGGATAGGTTCTTGCCATTATCTGATCTTAATCATATATGTATCTACTATATGTAAGTTCACATAGACTTTGTCTACAGCCCGCCACTGCCCTCCTCCTGATCACCAGTTCTGTGTCATAGCGGCGATCACAGAATAGCAATTGCCATTTCAGAAAAAGAGGTGTGCAAGAACATGGGAGCACAATTTGAAGATAGAAGAGGGACAGCTCAGAGGTAATGTGAGGAAGTATTTTTTCATGAAGAGGATAGTGGATGCATGGAACGGCCTTCCTGAGGAGCTTGTGGAGTCAAAAACAGTGGGGGAATTCAAGAATGCATGGGACAGACATAAGGCAAGTCTAGGGGTTGGGGTAGGAGGAAGTAGACTGTTAGTAACTAGGATCTGCAGCTTATCCATTAAATAAGGGAAATGGGCAGACTGGTGGGCCAAGCAGTCCTTATCTGCCATCAAATTCTATGTCTGTATGTTATATTTCTGAAAATGAATTATGGTGATGTACACTGGCAGTGACTAGAAAACCAGAGATTGGTTTTCTATGTTATGTGGGGGACTGTGCCCCCCGGATTCCCCTGTGGGTGGCTTTGTCCCCCTCATGCCCCCTACTTAAGGATTCTCAGCTCCAGGAGGGTGCATGTCGGGGGGTGAAACTAAAAAAAAAATTAAACCCCAGACCGATGCAAAAAAAAAAAAAAAAAAACTGGCACCCTCCAAACTCCAGTCTGCCAACTATCCACCACGGCACACGACCAGCTCAACAGCCGACCACCTCATTACATCCCACATACCCTCCCTCCCCTTCCACCTGTTGTGCGGCATGGTCTCTCCATCTCCCTGCGTGCGTGTACTGTATATATATGTGTATATATATATATATATATATATATATATATATATATATATTGACTTCCTGTTGCTGTAGTCGCCACCACTGAACCCGTCACTACCCCTGCCAGGTAGCCCAGAACACAAGCACTGTGATTGAGGCGCCTTTGAAAGCACTGAATCGTGGTCAGCTTGTTCACTGGATACCCTGATCACCCTACTGAGTTGTGCGATCAGGCTGCTTTGGCAGTGATCAGCCCCTCATAAAACAATGCTAAGAGGGGACAAGAACATTGGCCTCAACCAAGTGCTCCATTATTCTTCATTGATGTAAACATCATTACACATCTAAGTAATTATTCATGAGCTGAATTAACTACTAATTGTTGACATGCCAGTTTGAAATCTTTTAGAAATGACTGGCATGGCAGCAACACTCATCTCACATGCTGTATACTGACAGCAACAGCACTAAACAGAACTGTTTTTGGTGCCAAAAACCTCAAGGAAAAAATTCTCATTATTGCGATTAGACTTATAATCACAATAATGACCTCACAGACAGTCATTTCCTTTGATTAACGAATGGCTGGGTGGGGTTGGCCATCAGCTGTGCCTCGGGCCACGCTTCCCCCCAATGGGTCATTAATTGCCAGGAAATGACCATCTGTTTGGTCATTATTGCTTAATTTGTTGATGTACTTCTTTATAAGGATTTATAGCAATTTTAGAAAATGAGCTTTTTATTTGCTGGGCTCTCTGTGGCTAGTACCCCTGCCAGGGGGGCATATAAACTTTCAATAGATGCCCAGCAAATAAAAAGTGCCAGGCCAAACCTGCCTCATGCCCAGCCAAGTATCATTGTGCCCAACCTGCTTCCTTATTGGTTGAAGCACTGGGCACACAATTCAAACTGCCGCCATTTTTTAAAGAGTTAGTGAGTAAATAGGTCTCCTCTCCCCTGCCCCCAACACCATAAAATAGCAGTCACTACACTTCCAGTCACCTAATTAAACCACACTAACAGTATCAGTCTCCTGTCCCTGCTCTCGTGCCCAAGTCTCTACACAAAATGCCACCTGTAATAAAAACTACCTTTTTCCACTTTTTATCAAGTGAGCGAGTGGATGTGCCAGTTGAATTCCCTGATACGGTTGTGGAGGGAATGTATCACTCCCTAGTTCTCCTGACTCTTAATGAAAAAAAAATGCTACAGTATGCAGATCCTTTCCTAATACACACACAACACACAGACCCCACTTACTGATGCAGCCATATTTGTGTTCTTGTCGGCTGGCTTGGCGGGTCCTCGCTTTGGTACCTGGGTACAGGATCATGACTGACTGGCCAAAATGGCACTCCTCTTCATATGCTCAGCCCTCATCGAAGACAGGACTCATAAAACAACACAGGGCAGGTAGCGGGGACCAAAAAAATCCCACAAACTGTCTGATTTGTTCCCGGTCCTCAGGGCAGGCAGAGAGGATCAGGAAACTGTAAATAAACAAAAAAAAAGACACGAAGCAGGTCTAGGACTGAGAAATGTCGATGGTGGTCACGTATTACTTTTGAATGTATGCACTGCTGCTTCAAACCCCCAGCACAGGCAGAGAAAAAATCAGAAGATCTCGGAAACTGTAAATAAACAAAACAAAAAAAAAACATGAAGCAGCACTAGCCATGAGTGGTAAATAATAATTTTAATGAAATATAACAGCTCCCCTACTGACCACTAGTGAAGCCACTATTCCAACACTACAAGGGACTACTTTAACAAAAAAGGACTAAAAAGACATTTTCAGTCATTTTTTACAAGATTACTTAAATGTTTTTGTAATCCTATAAAAAATTACACATGTACCCCATTTTCTAAGCACAATAATACCCTCCAGGGTGGGCGGTATGGGCAATACCGGACCTTTCAAGGGCTCTAAGGTGACGGGCCTCATTATGCCCCTGGGTGGTCCGGTATTGCCCAATACCGCCCACCCTGTTGGGTATTATTGCTTACACATTACTGCACAACATTGTGTTGTAATATACAGTATTCCTCTGATAAGAAATAGCAGAATAGCATAAACAGTTGGAAAGGAGTCTCTCTCACCTTTCCAATGGTTCATAGCATGATCTAGTAACACAGACAGTTGAGGTGATACTGTATTTGCTTATAAAATAATATTAATGGAAGAATTTTGCCATGATGCATGCAGCACATCAATATAGCCTACAGTGTACATCAATGTAATCTATACTTTACATCAGCGTAACCATACAGTATACATTAACATAGTCCACAGTATACAACAGTATATAACCTACAGTATACAAAATGTAACCTACAGTTTACATGAAGTAACCTACAGCAAACATAAACATAACTCACAGTATAAATCAACATAACTTAGAGCACACAGCACTGTGAAGTACAGTATTCCGTAACCTACATTATGCTGTACGACAGTGCAACCTATGATATATCAATGGAACCTACATTTAAGAAACACAATATGACCAGGCCTTAGAGTAACAGTCTGTTAATCACCCTCTTGTGGCATAATATGGCACGAGGCACAGCCGTGTGCCATATTGTCCCAAGGGGCTGACTATCTGACTGTTAATCTAGCCCCTGGTCATACCTTATTGCTATTATTATAATCTGGAACTAATAAAAATATATGTATGTTACATTTAGTAACAAAAAATCTCTCATTTAAAGTAAAATAGTCCTTTGCATTTCTCAGAGAATGTCTAGAATGCTGAGCTATTCTTGGAACGCTGGTATCCATGTCACCCTATCCTGCTCACTAGTCTGCTATTTTGTGTGGTATGTGATCGATACTTCTAAGCAATATGAGTTCGGTAATAACTGCGCAGGAAAAAGAGCATAAGTTAATACAGCTACAGTTAAGATATAGCGCTGAACATTATAATGCTATATTCTAAAATACTAAGAAGCCAGCAGAATAGACCTTCTGATCTACTGAGTCTGCTTGGTGATCAGTACCTGTACAAGGCACTGCCACGGCCCTCCCCTCCCATCCCACAGGGTCCCTCACTCCCATCTTCCGGGGGGGGTACTGAGATGCAGCCTCAATTAATACCTATACCACCCTTTCCTGAACCCCTCGACAGTTTCAATCACCACCAGTTCCATGCGCAGCGCATTCCAGGGATCCACCACCCTCTCAGTGAAATAATGTCTTGTTATCTCCCCCTTAGTCTCTCAGATTTTCCCCTGGTGGATCTCTCTTCCCTCAGTTGAAGCACCACTTCCCAGCTTACCCTATTTATCCCCTTGAGATATTTAAAGACCTCAATCATGTCCCCTTTGTCCCTCCTTTCCTCCAGAGAGTACAGGTCAAGCTCCCCAAGTCTCTCCCCATGGGGCATGTCCCCAATGCCCTGTATCAGTACTGGTCACTGGCCTCTGGGCTCTCACTTGGACAGCAATGTCCTTCTTCAAGTAAGGATACTAAAACTGCACACAGTAATCAAGATGCGGTCTACCCAGGCAATTGTATGGTGGAAGAAGTACCTCCTGGCGCCTTGAGGTTATCCCCCTGGCTATGCACTCAAGCCTTTTATTTGCCTGGGACACAGCCCTCCTACACTTCTCTGAGTTGTTCCTTTTGGCATCCACCACCGCCCCAAAGTCCTTCTCCCCCTCGAGACCTGCAGCATCTCACCACCCAAGGCATATACATGAGCTAGATTTCTAGCCCCCAGGTGCAGGATCCGGCACTTCCTAGTATTAAACTTCAACTTCCAGGCATGTGACCACCCCTCTAGAATCTCCTTCTAGAATCTCCCCCTTCTTCCCATTCCACCACCACCACCATCAGCTTCACGTCATCATAGGCTCGTCTCACTTCTGATACCTCTTTTAATATCAGAGATAAAAATGTTGAACAGGAGTGGGCCCAGCACTATCTGTAGCTGTCTTCACTCATGCTGATAACTTGAAGTGTGCAACTGTGGTGGGAACAGTATGCTGCCATTGTGGCTCAGATGATAGAGCCATAGTGTAGGAAGGCAGCGTAGATCAAGGAGGTAGGGGTTCAAATCCAACCCCTGCACTGGGCATGTTTTTTTTCCCAATGTCGTCCCTTACTTTATTTTTTTTTCTTGCCCTTGATCCTTGTTGGCCCACCACCAACTTTTCTGTGTTATAAAAAAAACATACGCATCCTGATTTTTCCACTTTCCCAAGTGTGGGCCCCCCTTGGAGTTGATAATATTTTTTAGGGAGGATGCGGGTGAGAAGCCCCCCTGTGTGGGGTGTGTAGTCCCCATTAAACATGGTATTCCATATTGTGTGGTTTGTGGGGTGAAGCCCCCTCGACTACATATTTTCACACACTCTCGTGTCTCATGCAGACCCCTAACATTGATGCAGTATCTGTTTTAGCCATGTCTGTGTCCTCACTGTTTTTAGCAGCACTGTTAAGTTCACTGTTAGTGTGCAGATGTTGACCGCACTCAAATTTGTTAGTGGTTTTTGACTAGATCCATTTTGAGTGGGTATGACATCCCATACACTGTATTTAGACACTTACTGTAAATGTGGGAAACAGTTTCTACTTACATTTGTTAAGTTGACAGGGAGCCTGTTTGATTGCAGACTAGGAGCCCATTTAATGATAGACCACGCTCGCTCAGTCTTGTGCTCCTGCTTACCTCACAAAAGCCCTAATAAATAAAATGGCTGAGGAAATGTGGAACTGCAACAAAAGTACCATTCTCAACGCTTGCATACAAAATATCCCAACTAAATTAAAATATGACAACAAAAAGAAATGTCCAAAGTGGATGAATCTTAAAATAAGAAAATTGCTGAAGAAAAAACATAAGGCCCATAAAAAATATATGAAAAACAAAACAACTCCAAAGTGGGAAGTTTTCCTATCCCTACAAAAGAAATGTAAGAAAGAAATCAAAAGAGCAAAAAACAGCTTTGCATACAAACTGGTGACTGGAGCAAATAAAGATAATAGCAGTAGTTTTTATTCATATGTTAACTCCCTAAACAAATAATCTAATAAAGAATAACCAATCTTATATAATGGGACATTATTAAGTGAAAACGCACAAATGTCTAATGCATGAAATATTAATTTCTGTAGTGTATATAACCCAAGTCAGGCAATAGCCCCTAATCAGTTAGCTGCAGACGTCACCCCCATCGTATCTGATCTACATGACATACATAACTAACTTCTTAAACAAAAGGGTAAAACAACCCTAGGTCCAGATGGAATAAGTGGCCACATGCTATATCATCAATCAATCAAACAAATGTTATTTTTGTAGTGCCTTTCAAAACCAAGGTGCTGTACAACTTATAAATTACAATATAAAAACAGAAATTATAATAACATTTTAATATCAATTCAGTTACTCCGGGAAGGCCAAGGAGGATAAATGTGTTTTCAGCATAGATTTAAAATTGCTGATGGTCTTAACCGATGAGGTAGAGAATTCCACAGGGTCGGTGCTACAAATGAAAAAGCACGAGCTCCAGATGTTTTAAGACAAACCCTGGGAATCTCTAGCAATCCCTCATCGGTGAATCGGAGAGGGTGTCTGGGGGAGTAGGGAGTCAGGAGATCTTTCAGGTAGTCAGGTCCCTGTTCATGTAAACCTTTAAAGGTAAGCAAGCCTACTTTATAGGTGATCTGCCACTGAACTGGCAGCCAGTGCAGTTCACGCAAAAGAGGTATAATATGCCTGGATCTGGAGGTACCAGTCAACAGCCTGGCTGCAGCATTCTGCACCAGCTGCAAGCGGCGGATATCAATCCCAGACAGCCCTAGGTAGAGGGCATTGCAGTAATCAAGACGGATAGTAATGAAGGTGTGGACCAATGTTGGAAGGTCGCCCGTGGGAATCAGGTGTTTCACCCGTGCAATGATCCTCAGATGGTAAAATGAGGATTTGATCACAGCTGACACCTGAGACTTCAAGGTCAAGCCATCATCGAAAACAATGCCCAAGTTACGCACCCGATCTGAGATAATGAGCTGGACACCATCAAGCCAAAGGCCCAACACATGCCAAGCACCAAAACCCACCCCAGGTGGCCCGGATCCATGACCAACACCTCAGTCTTATAAGGATTCAGTCTCAACTAACTAAAGCTCATCCAGTCTTTGATCTCAGAGAGGCAGCTATTTAGCATGGGGAGGCAGTATAGTGCAGTGGTTTAAGGTTCTGAGCTGCAAATCTAGAGACCTGGGTTTGACTACCACAGCCCCATTTGCATACTGTATGACCCTGAGCAAGTCACTTAACTTCCCTGTGCTCCTAGGTTGCACCTGCAAACACATTTTCAGCTTAGTATGTCTCACCTAGTTAAACAATTGGAAAAAAATAAATATATGTTGGCAGACATCACAAAATTGCCAATGAAATTGTTATTTGAAAGTTGCTTAAAGGAGAGATTTGTGCCACAGGATTGGAAGCTAGCACATGTAGTGCCAGTATATAACAAGCATTTGTCAATGCCGAATGTTGTCATGCTGGCATTAGCAGGGGGAGTGGTGTAGCTAGAGACGCATAGTGCTGTGATTTTGTGAATGTGTCTCAAAAGTTGATTTCACACAGCAAGCACACCACAGCTGCGGAAACACGTTTTGGGCAGGCTGTGAAAAATGGCAGCTGAACTGTTGATAAGGAGATGTGCACAAATGCCAGTGGTGAAAATGTGGCATGAAAATATTGCAGATTGATGAAGTTACAAGGGTGCATGGAAACTGCGCAATGCACGCTTGCAACACAGTCACTGTATGGAGGTTTGGCACCAAATGTTCAACACAGGCATTTTAGGACCTCTGCTCATGAATAGTGTCACCATCATTTCCTCAAACTGTCCCAAAAACTGATTTCACACAGTGGCCGTGCAATTCTGTGCCGGACGTGCGAAAACTTATTTCAGGCAGCTGGGGTGTTCATAAGGAGGTATGGAAAAATGCCAATGATGAACAGCTGGAGTGAAAGTATTGCAAATTCAGAAAGTCATGAACGCGCGTGCAAACTGTGCAATGCAAGTTCATAAAACATTAATTTTATTGACTTTCGTTCCCAAATGTTCAACATAGGCATTTTAGGGCATCTGCTAATGAACAGTGTCACTGTCATTTTCATCGTGTGCGTCAAACACGAACTTTCCACAGCAACCACGCTATTCTGCGACTGAACTGCGAAAACAGCTTTTGGTCAAGATGTGAAAAATGACAGCTGCACTGTTCATTAGGAGGTGCAGAACAATGGCACTGTAGAAAATCTGGAGTGAGAATATTAGAAGTTTGCGAGCGTACGAACGTGCGTGCAAACCGCACAACACATGCTCGTAACACAGTCATTTTATGGAGCATTGTCACCAAATTTTCAACACAGGCATTGTAGGACCTCTGCTCACGAACAGTGTCACTGTCCTTTTCGTAATGTGTCCCAAACACTGATTTCGCACAGCAAACACACTATTGTGCGCTGAAAGTGCAAAAACACAGTTCAGCAAGGATGTGAAAAAGGACATCTGCACAGTTCACAAGAAAGTGTAGTAAAATGCCAATTTTGAGAATCTGGCATGAAAATATTGTGAATGCACTAAGTTACTAGCATGTGTTGCGCAGTAGGCCATGCAGCTTGTAAAATAGTCATTTTACGGAGTATTGTCACCAAATTTGTAACACAGGCATGTTAGGACCTCTGCTCATGAGCAGTATCACTGTCATTTTTGTAATGTGCCCCAAACACTGATTTCGCACAGCAACCATGCTATTCTGCACCGGAAGTGCGAAAACACAGTTTGGCAAGGATGTGAAAAAGGACATCTGCACACTTCACAAGAAGGTGTAGTAAAATGCCAAATTTGAGAATTTGGTGTGAAAATATTGCGAATGTGTTAAGTTACTAGTGTGCATTGCGCGGTTGCCATGCACCTCGTAAAACAGTCATTTTATGGAGTATTGTCACCAAATTTTCAACACAGGCATGTTAGGACCTCTGCTCATGAACAGTATCACTGTCATTTTTGTAATGTGCCCAGAACACTGATTTTGCACAGTGACCACGCTATTCTGCACCAGAAGTACGAAAACACAGTTCGGCAAGGATGTGAAAAATGACAGCTGTACAGTTCACAAGAAGGTGTGGTAAAATTCCAATGCTGAGAATGTGGTGTGAAAATATTGCAAATACGCTAACTTACGACCGTGCATTGCGCAGTCGTAAAACAAGCATTTTATGGAGTATTGTCACCAAATTTTCAGCACTGGCATTTTAGGACCTCTGCTCATGAACAGCATCACTGTCATTTTCATAATGTGTCCTGAACACTGATTTCACATAGCAACCACGCTATTCTGCACTGGAAGTGCGAAAACACATTTCGGGAAGGATGTGAAAAATGACAGCTGCACGGTTCACAAGAAGGTGTGATAAAATGCCAATGTTGAGAATGTGGCATTAAAATAGTGTGAATACACTAACTTATGAGCGTGTGTTGTGTAGTTGCTATGCATGCTCATAAAGCAGTCATTTTTTGGATTTTCCACACCAAACTTGCAACATGGGCTTTTTGAGAGCCCCTCACATGAACAGTTGCACTGTCATTTTGTTACTCAGTCCCGAACCGCGCAGTGACTGCAAAAGCACCTTTCAGAACGGAATAACGCCATGACAGTGCAAGAATTCATGAGAAGGGGTCCCAAAAATCCCATGTTGAAAATTTGGGGCCAAAATTCCCAAAAATGCCCGAGATATGCATTAAAGTTGAAAACCCCCTATTCATTCCATTATACAGCTTGCCGGCATTTCCTCAGTTCACGGTCGGCTTTGCAGAGTGCAGACATGTTCCCGGTCCAAAGAAGATCATCGTACCAGACTCGGAGGTAACTACAGGGTGAGGGGGTGGGGAGGCAGGTGCGCAGTGGATGGGTGCGGTGGGGGAGGGGGCATCGAGACTACAAGGGACCATTTTCATTTTACAGCAGGAAAAAATGGGAAAAACATCACGGGACAGTTTTTCTTTTGCAGGGCATTTGGCATGCTGGGGTGGGCTCCCAGCATGCCACCTAACTGGTTTGGGGGGTGTCATTAGCCGATGGAAGATTGGGCACCCTCGTTAGCACACAACACGGGGGGGGAGGAAGTAATGCCGATGGGGATTGGGCACCTCTGTCGACACAACAAAGAAAGCAGGGGCACGAAGTCGAGGGGATTGGGCACCCCTCAACATTCAACAGTTGGGGGTTTATGCAGACGGGAGTGGGCCCGCGCTGGCACACAAAGAAGGGGGAGCGCGAGCCGAGGGGATTGGGCACCCCCCTTGGCATTCAACAATTGGGGGGGTTATGCTGATGGGGAGTGGGCTCCCCTGTCGGCACACAAAGATGGGGGGTTAACTGACACTGAAGTCGGCAGACATTAGGCGGTTGCCTGCTCGCCAACCATGCACAAAATGGCAGCAAGCATGGCAAGAAAAGGACAACTGCGTCTGATGAGTTTTGCTCAGATTGCAGTGGACCTTTTCTTATATGTGCTCGCCCCATTATGTATGCATGGTGTGGTGCTGGCATGCAGGCTGATTGGGCAATGCGGGACGCACCTACTGGTGCATGCTCTGCATTCGCTGAACAGCGACCACGCCTCCAACTCCTCACACTGTCAGAAGATGTTGGCTGCACAAGCGCGCCAACATAAGGGTCCCAAACAGGACTGTGGTAATTATAGACCAATAAGTTTCACTTCAACAACTTGTAAAATCATGGAAAGTTTACTTAAGGATGTACTGACTCCATTATTAAGTACACTAGATACAGATTAACATGGTTTCATGAATAAACATAGCACTGTGACAAATCTTAAGTTTTTTTTATGACACAATAAGTTAAATGCTTGACAAAAAGACACTGAATGATGTTATGCATTTGGATTCTACTAAAGGCTTTTGATGTGTTGCTTCGTTATGCCTTAATTGACAAAATTAAAAACCTTAATATTCACAGTTCAATTTCAGCATGGATCTGTGAATGGCTAAAAAATAAAACTCAGAGGATTGTTACTGAGGGCAGTATGTCTGACACTGACATGGTTGCCAGTGGGGTGCTGCAGGGATCAGTGCTGGGACCGACCCTGTTTCAACTATTCTTTTCAGATATAAGTAAAGACCCGTTAAACCACTCTGTAAAATATGCAGATGATATTAAGGTAGAGGACATTGTAATTCCTATGAAGCAAAGCAAGACATTCAGAGTGACCTAGGCAAGATCTCAATGGGGGTTACAAGGTAGGGAATGACACTGAACCCAGAAAAATGTAAAGTGATGCATATGGGCAAATTAAACTCTAAAAATAGCTATATGTTAAATGGAACTGAATTAAACATCACAGACAATGAAAAAGACCTGGGTGTACATATATCTGATAATCTTGCTTGCACACAACATCTGAATTCTGCAATAAGTACAATTAATAAAGTAATATGGGCAATCAAGTGGAACATAAATTCCAAGAAATCTGAAGTCCTAATGCTCTTGTATAAGGCAAATGTCCAGCCTCAGCTGGAGTATGCCTCACAAGTATGGTGCCCATATAAAAAATAGGACTGTGCATCTCTGGAGAGCGTACAAAGGAGATACACCAAAAACATATACAATCTAAAAGACACAACCGATGAGCAAAGGATGAATACTCAATAAGTACGATGTAATCAATGACCCAAATCTAATATGTGAACTATTTATCAAATTCAAAGATGATCCCAGAAAAAATAGAGGTCATCCAGTGCAAATTATGGGTAGCACATGTAAACACTCCAAGAGAAAATACTTCCTTATGTGTACAATTGTTCACCCTTGCAATAATTTACCAATAGATGTCGTGGTGAGTGAGTCAAAAGAAGTTTTAAGAGACGATTGGACAATCTGATCCTATCTGGACATAACTTACATAATTTTATCTATTAGAATAGAAGCTATCACGGGCAATAAAGCCTTGTCGCTTCTCATAGCACCTAGTATGAAATATTGTAACAAGATTGGGGGAGATTCCCATGACAGATTGATTTTTTTTGGTTGCAGTCAATTATTTATAAAAATAATCCTAACAGGAGTTATTCTGCGCAATGATTTGAAATGTGCGAATGAAGTCTGTCACTGTGTCAAACTCTTTGTCAGTGATTGCACTCCAGCTGTTTGCCATTGTTCAATTCTAGCATGACCAGCAGCTTTCAGACTAATACTTTATGCTATGCAGTTTGAGTGAGGGGATTTGGCAACAGGACATCTATTTTGTTACATGTAACAAGTGAAAGTGTATGGATATAGGAAACAAGAACCTGCAACAGCACTGTGACAGGTGGGTGGGGTTGCCACATTTAAAATCTGCAGTCTTTTTCTTATTATAGGTGCCTAACAACCAGTGTTACCGGCAGCTGCCAGACTACTAAAATACTTTACACTGTGAGGTCTGATGAAGGGGAACAGGAACCAGCACAGTCATTTCTTACATTAAAAAAAACAACATTCAGGGTCATTAGCTGGGATTTAATTTATACAGATGAGAACAATAATACACTGTGAGACAGCACTACATGGCAAGGTAACATGGGTTAATTTAACCCTGCTATAACTATATCAGCCAATAAGGTTCCTGGAAACAGAGTCACTTTATAATAATATACATTCATGTAACCTACAAATAATGTACATCTATTTACCTACAGAACACATCATTGTAACCTACACTACACATCAGTGCAACCTTCTTTATACATCAGTGTAACTTAAAGTATATAGTACATTGATGTAAACCTACATTCTACACCAATGTGTGCTTCTGTATACCTAATGTAACCTACAGTAGATATCCATTTCACCTACTCTATACATTATTATAATGTACAATACGGCTGGAGAATAGGACACAGAGAGTAATAGTAAATGGAGTCCACTCTGAAGAAAGGAGGGTTACTAGTGGGGTACCGCAGAGTTCAGTATTAGGACCGGTCCTCTTCAATGTCTTTATAAGCGACATTGAGGAAGGACTGGAAGGAAAAGTATGTCTCTTTGCAGATGACACTAAGATCTGCAACAGAGTTGATGCACAGGGTGGAGTGGAAAGGATGAGAAGGGGCTTGGCAAGGTTAGAGGAATGGTCAAATGTATGGCAGCTTAGATTCAATGCTAAGAAGTGAAGGTAATGCACCTGGGAAACAAAAACCAGGGAAGAGTACACAATGGGGTGAGATACTAACAACAACAAAAATGGAAAGGGACCTGGGGGTAGTCATATCAGATGACCTAAAGGTGGGCAAGCAATGTGAGAGGGCAGCAAGGAGGGCTGGGGGAATACTGGGATGCATAGGGAGAGGCATCACCAGTAGAAAACAGGAAGTTATTATCCCTCGTACAGACAGCTGGTGAGACCCCATCTGGAGTACTATGTGCAGTTCTGGAGACCCAATCTCCGCAAAGACATAGACAGGATGGAAGCTGTCCAGAGGAGGGCAACTAAAATGGTGCAGGGTCTGCACCGGAAGACATATGAAGAGAGACTTAAGGAGCTTAATAATTCAATAATAACTTCACTACAGCCGGCCTAACTTTCGACTCCACTCCAGCAAATCTAATGCGTTCACAACTTAATTTCCAGTCTACTGAGGGACAGAAGGCTGCTTCTACATTCTCTTTCAAGCCAATATTATTAAAACAAGTAGAAGACCTACTGCTCCATCTGAATACCACTAAAAGCGCAGGTGCAGACTCTCTGGACCCCTACTTTCTAAAAATTGCACTGCTTGCCATTGCAGCCCCTCTAACTCACCTTTTCAACTTGTCCTTAGCCACTGGTTCTATTCCTTCATTGTGGAAAACAGCACAAGTGTTTCCCCCCTCCTTAAAGCAGGGGACCCCATGGATCTCAACAATTATAGGCCTATATCCATCTTACCAGTGCTGTCCAAAATGCTAGAAAAACTGGTGAGCATCCAACTAAGTGACTACCTCGATGCTAATAACCTCCTTAATCCGGCTCAATCTGGGTTTAGAACCATGCATAGCACCATTTCTGCCTTAGCAAAAGTTACAAATGACTGGCAGACTGAATTAGACAAAAAAAATAATATCTGTGCTGTATTTCTGGACTTAAGTAAAGCCTTCCGATACTGTGGATCATGATCTACTAATCTCCTCACTGCATTCCTTAGGCCTTGACCCAACCTCTCTTAAGTGGTTCAGATGTTACCTCACTGGTAGAATACAGCAGATAAAAAGTGAAGGCGACCTATCTTCCTCAAAACCACTCCTAAGAGGAGTACCTCAAGGTTCCATCCTGGGCCCTATCCTCTTTGCCATCTACATCAACAACATTGATTCCAGCCTTACTAAAGCCAATGTTCACCTTTTTGCAGATGATACTGTCCTATATGTCAGCAATCCATCTCCAAAAAAGGCCAGTGAACTATTATAATCTGAGTTCTCCCTGCTGCAACACAAATTACTTGAAAAGAAACTCCTATTAAATGCCAAGAAGACTAAAGCTATGTTCTTCTCCACCAGTATATATTCTACCACTCTCTCACCGAACATTCTTCCCCAACTATCTACCATCCTTGGAGAAAGCCTTGAATATGTTGATAAATTCAAATATCTGGGGGTTTGGATTGATAACAGGCTTGATTACACTCAGCACATTGACGAGCTCCTGAAAAAACTCAGACAGAGACTCTACCTATTCTTCAGGATCAAACATTATCTAACCAGAGATTCTAAACAGAGACTAATCCAGGCCTCATTTCTATCCCTCATCGACTATGCAGACTTCCTACATGGCCACTGATCTCTGTCCTACTTAAATAAACTGGATACCTTGTACCATAGAGCTCTAAGATTCATCACAGACCTTCCTTTCAGCACCCACCACTGTTCTCTCTATACTGCAGTTGGCAGGACATCCCTACATCACAGAAGGAACAAAAATGCTGCTTTATGGATCTACAAAGCTCTGACAAACAAACTACCATCCTACATCTCAGATTGCTTTACTCTGGTTACACCCAGGCCATATGCCCTAAGAAGCAATAGCCTCATCTCTTTGAAGGTACCAAATGCCAGTACCCGGCATGGGAGGGCTGCAATCAACTACTTTCTAGCACTTATCTGGAATTCTCTGCAGAAGACCCTGAAGTTGAACACCTTCATTCCTATAGCATCCTTTAAAAGCTGTATATAAGTCTCTTCCCAGAGATATGCAACTGCTTCCACAAGGCCTAGTCCCTTCATACCCCAGACCCCCTGCCCTTTTATATTCCCCACCTTTACTTGTTTAAGCATTCATCCACTTACATCTTACCAGATTATCTCCAAAATCCCAATACCCTACCTTTAGTTAGTCAAAACTGTCTTTTTTTTTCTTTTTCCTTTGGTGCCCAAAATCACTGGTTACCTGCCTTGTATATATGTGTATATTACTGTACCTGTTCATTTATAAAGTCTCTGTTCTTGTACTCAATTTGTATTTGTACATATGTGAAATTATACCTTTAAGTTGTTTCTGACCAATCAGGTCCATCTTGTAAATGAGCTATGCTCAATGATGTTCGCCTGAATAAATAAAGATTTTGATTGATTGATTGATTGATGTATAGCCTCGAGGAAAGGAGGGAGAGAGGGGGGACATGATAGAAACTTTCAAGTACCTCAAGGGAATCAACAAAGTCCAAGAGGGTAGCATCTTTCAAAAAAAGAGGTGTGCAAGAACCAGAGGGCACAATTTGAAGATGGGGGGGCTCAGAGGTAATTTAAGGAAGTATTTTTTCACATAGAGGGTTGTGGATGCATGGAACGGCCTTCCGGAGGAGGTTGTGGTGTCAAAAATCAGTGGTGGAATTCAAGCATGCATGGGACAGTCATAAGGCAATTCTGTGGGGTGGGGGTAAGAAGAAGTAGGCTGCTGGTTAACTAGGATCTGCAGCTTATCCAGTAGGTAGGGAAATGGGCAGACTGGGTGGGCCAAGCGATTCTTATCTGCTGTCAAATTCTATGTTTCTATGTCTTATGGCCGGATTGATCAACTCTTCAACTCAGTCCCTCCCAACAGGGAGTGGACCAAGTACAGACCTCCTTTGACCTAACCCTGCCTCTCAGGGGGGGGGTTTCTAATTGAGGGGCCAAGCTTCTCCCTGCCAACATGCAGGTAAAGCTGCTACTGTTGACTCTGAGAGGCAGAGGAGAAATAATTTGGGAAAAAAAATTCTCTTTAGGCAGTTTTGCCCACTCATTACCATGATCCAGATTTACCACTGTTGTTGTTGGGAAGGTGAGAGGATGTGCATTTGAGACACCACTCCCTGAATCTGCTACCATCAGGGACCAACACTTGATTGTAGAGACATTAGGAGATGCACCTAGAGCCCATTAGGACCACTGAACTGAGCAGGCAAGCATTATTGTGTCCATTGTCACTCCGTGCTCACCTTTCTCCCTCACTAATGCTGGTCTGGCATCCCTGACAATGGTGTCAGGTTTCCAACTGTCTGCCATGAGCTGACATTTGAAAGATTCCCCAGGGCTCAAGCTCACACTGAGGAGCCAGGATAGTGTTCCCCACATGCCACTTAGCCTCATGCTGCCAGTCTAGGGGAACAGAAACCACAAGGAAGACAGACAATGAGACAAAGAAAAATAATAAATAAAAAAAGAAAGACCAGGCCAACAAGTCTGCCATAATAGTGGGCAAATGCCCATACCTTTACTGTCAGCGGCCCCTATTAACCACCCAACAACCCAAGAACAGCACTTGCACTCCAGAACCAGGAGTTAGTGGATAACTCCAGTGAAGGTACTCACACTCAGTTCTTCTTCAGAAAATCAAATTTATTTGGGTAAACTTCCCAACTGTAACAAGCAGTTACATCAGCAACCTATTGGAACTGAATTGTCCGTAATAATAGATCCACCGGTGCTCCGCCACGTAAGGGCTTTGTCAGGGAGTGGGTATCTGGTGTCGTACTGCTCCTTATATACAGGGGAAATTGAGGACATCACAGTTTACATCATTGTGGTCAACCAATACATTTATACATACAAAGAAAAAAATTAATATCAAAAAACAAGAAGCACAAAACAATATTAACAAAATAATATTGTGCATAGAGTTAAATAGTTCATGGGATATTTCTAAATCAAAATGCTGAACCACAACTTATTAAGCTGTAATGGTATGGCTGTAACAAGTGGATAGGCTCCGCGAACTCCCTCATTGTACTTAGTATTAAGTAAACAATGATTAAATAAATCTTGATGTAATTGATGTTCCGAAAATGTGAATTAAAAATGGAATCATGTTTACCTGCCTTCTATAGAGTCAATATTTAGTGCCTAGATTATTCAGTTTAAAATAATGAAGGGAATATAGAAAAAATTCTGTAAGAAAAGCTGAATTCATAATAGGGGATTTAAAATATGCATACAGCATTTTGATTTAAGAAAAGGCAATCTATCCGCCAAGGGATTTATGAGAGGGAAGCATGAGGGAATGTCAGTATGGGTTACGGAGAGTGCATGCGGAGGGTGATAGAGAAGAGAGAAAAGAACTGAGGTAGGGTGGAAGAGAAGTCACATAGAAATTAGAGATAAAAGAGGCACAGTGAGTTAGGCAACAATTTGTCAGGGCGGGGAGGGAGAGGGTAGAGTACAAGGAACAGTGGTGAATGCGAGGCAGGCAGTCCAAAGCAAAGCGGCAGAATGAGTGAAAGACAGGGTCCAGTCTGACAAGTTATATTGGCTTACCTGCTTGGTGTCTTCAAGCATGTCCATCAACCATAAATTAAAAGTGTGGCTGCATTTTATTCAGGGTCTCCAGCCTGCTTCTCAGTGTAGCATTTTATTGCATGCATTTTGCCACTTCTCGCAGGGCAAACCATGAATGATGAGTGTCCACCTATGTCACTTAGTTCAAAACTTCCACTCTAGCATCCTAGGTGTCACTTCTCTCCAGTGTTTTTTCAATATTTTGATCTTTTGCTGTCATCATTTACAACAATGTGGCCCACAGTGGCTCACATCTCCAGCTTGATCAGGTATGTCAGTTCCTGCACCACCCCAATGTTTCTGTTGGGGCTTTTCTCCTCCCCAACCACTGTATTGTGATTCAGACACTCCATATAGAAATGAAAAAAATGATGGCAGAAGAAGCCATCCAGACTGCCCAAGCCAGTCTGATTTTGGGATTGTGCCCTTGTTAGTCCTTGATACCTTCCCCCAGTCTGCCTCCTAAACATTAGTCCTATGAGCTTGTTCCATCCCTTTTTGAACCCTTCTACTGTTTCTGCCCCGATGGCCTCCTCTGGAAGATAACTTAGGACTGGCAGTATAGCCTAGAGGATAGAGTAACAAGCTGTGAATGAGCTTGGTACATCCAACAGACCAGGGTTTCATTCCCACAACCTCCACTTGCATGCTGTGTGACTCAGCAAGTCACTTAACCGCACAGTGCTCCTAGGTCACTCCTAAAAAAAGGCATTTGTACCTAGTGGGCCTTACCTGGTTACCAAAAAAAAATTAAATAATAATTCCAGTCCACCACCACTATTCTTTTAAAAAGACAGTACTTCTTGATAGCCTCTTTAAACCCCTTCCACCACTTTCTGAGAATTACCTCTAGTACCCATGTTACCACTCACTGTAAGCAGCTTGCCGCTCTCCACATTTTGCCAGGTACTTGAAGGTCTCAATCATGTTGCCTTTCATTCTCCTGCCCTCCAGCTTGTACATTTTTAGGCCCTCCAACACTTCTCAAAGCACCCACACTGTAACCCCTGTATCATTTTGGTGGCACCCCCTTCAACCTGTCCATGACCTTCCTCAATTGTGGGCTCCAAAACTGCACACAATACTCCAACTGAGGGTGTCACAGACTGGTCTTCCCCGAGCTCAAGCTGCACTGTCGTCCAGTTCTCATGACCTTTCAGATACCTGAATGATCACCTTGACATACTACCAACACCCACTGTAACTCTCACTTGGAGTATCTTTAGGTCAGAATCCCACCACAGCCACTACTGACGCAGTACAGTGGCCCTTCTTAAAGGACAAAAGACCCACCTCTTTTGTTACAACTGGGACCACTCTTTCACCGACCCTGTGCTAGCCACAGTTGTGCTTTAGACAGTTTAGTAGCCTGTCTCTTTGTAAATGTGTCACTGACTTGCCAATGATCCCAGGTTATTAATACCTTTAAAAACAGAGAACATGAAGTACATTAAATATTTAATATTTCATAATCTCTACATACAGTACAGCATTGTATACTTTAAAGACTATGGGAATAGAGTACACTACAGAAATGGAAAACAAACATTTGAACAGATAAAATTCATACAGAATAACATCCACTAGTTCTAACTAAATTCTAAGTAGATTGTTTAAGTTTACCACCAGCTGGGATCTCTTTGCCACAGTAGACTGAACAAAACATGTTGCAGGATTCAGTCACAGAACATGACTGACTTTTGAAAGCAATTGAACCACAGAGATATTCGTGTCACGCTAGCATGGGCGGCTTCCAAAACACGGTCTCTCTCAACTGTGCCCTCCAAGGCCACCAGCAGTGTGTGTGTGTGGCATTATCTGATGCAGCTCCCTTTGAGGGGTTTATGCGGTAGGCGTGCAGGACTACTGGGAGCGGGTCCAGCTTTAAACTGGGACTCAAAACAAAAAAACGAAGCCTGCACTCAAGAATTGTGAAAACAATTTATTGAGGCAAAAGCAGACAAATACAGCTGAGGAAGAAGTCATTTGCATCAAATGCACATGGAGCTGGTCATAGGAGAGTTATTTTACACTGACTGTATGATATAAAGCATTTGTCTGCTTTTACCACAATGCGTTGTTTTCACAGTTCTTGAATTCAGGTTTTCTTTTTTTGTTTTGGTTAATTTTTTTGGAGCCTGCACCATAGACAAGCAGTGCAGTGTGTTTTTTAGTGGTGTTTAAACTGTCTCAGCCAGTCTTTTCTACAGTACCTAGGAGCAGCCCCCCTACAAACTCTGGCAGACCCAAGATCAGAATATTGCTGGAGAGAACCTGGTTCTTCAATGCTTTCAGCCAAAAGCAGAAAACTTTGTTCTACCTGAGCAGGTTGTTTGTCACTGTGCTTGTCCATAGGGTGACCTGGCCACCTCTTTAGCTTCACTGAGCATTGATGCTGACTGCACTTCACAAACGTAAGCCAATAAGATAAGTCTCTGCTCCAGGGCACACACTGCAAGAAGCACATCATCACTGAAGTTTGCTGGTGTCTCTCCACCTGTGGTCTGAGGCTTCAACGGGGCCTTCTTGCCCTGCCATCTGGAGCTGCTTTCTTCAAATTCCCCATGGTAAAATTACCTGAAATCTAGTCGCCGCACACCACACTCACTCAGAAACATGGCAGGTATAACAAGCATTTGTCAATGCCTAATGTTGTCTCACTGGCATTGGCATTGGTAGTGCTGGAGTTAGAGATGCATGATAGGAATGGCAGTGAAGTATTGAAGTGACTCCAACCTCACCCCCACCCTGTAGAGACCGACAGGCATTGGGGTGTACCTTTGAGTCATCAGCTATAATACCCATGCCATTGTACCTCACCCTACCCTGTAGACACTGACAAGTGTCGTGGTGTGCTTTGGGGTATATGGGCATTATACGTACCCCATTCCATAGGGAAATATGCTGAGGTGGGTGCAGTATAAGAGAATGAGGTGAACTTTGTGGCCGAACACTGCAAGGCACACCACGATGCCTGTCACTGGCTGCAGGGTGGAGGTGGGGGTGGAATGGCATGAGCATTACAGCTGATGATCCCAAGCCACACCCCTGACATCTGTCAATCTCTACAGGGTGAGGTGTTACAGTTGGAAACCCTAACACCGTAGGCATGTGTTGGTATTTTCATTCCAAATTTTCAACATGTGCTGTTTGTGAGCTCACCTCAAGAATAGTGGCACTATCAGTTTGTTAGCTGAAAGGCAGTTTTGCACAGCGACTATGTCATTTGGCGACACAGGGACAAAAACACATTTTGGGCAGTATGTGGAAAATGACATCTGTATTGTTCTTGAGGAGGTGTGAAAAAATGGCAACATTGAAAATCTGGAGTGAAAATATGAAAAATTGGTTTAGTCATGAGCATGCATAGAAACTGCACAACACACGTCCATAACCCAATTATTTCGGAGAGTTTTTTAGCCACATTTTCAACATTGGCATTTTGGGACCTCCTCTCATGAGCATTGGCACTGTGATTTTGTTAATCAGCCCCAAAAGTTGATTTCCCACAGCAACCACACCATTGTGCGCCAGAGGTGTGGAAACACATTTTGGGCAGGCTGTGAAAAATTACAGCTGTGCTGTTGATAAAGAGGTGTGAAAAATGCCGGTGTTGAGAATATGGTATGAAAATATTGCAAATTTGTGAAGTTACAAGGGTTTGTGGAAACTGCACAACATACGCTTATAACACAGTCATTTTATGGAATTTTGGCACCAAATTTTCAACATAGGTATTTTAGGACCTCTGCTAATGAACAGTGCCACTGTCATGTTCTCAAACTGTCCTGGAAACTCATTTCGCACTGCAACCATGCTATTCTGTGCTGGATTTGCGAAAATACATTTCGGCCAGCATATGTAAAATGACAGCTGTACTGTTCATAAGGAGGTGTGGAAAAATGGCAATTTGGAAAATCTGGAGTGAAAATATTACAAATTAATGAAGTTACATGCTTGTGTGGAAACAGCACTATGCACGCTTGCAAAACAGTCATTTTTTTGTATTTTTTCACCTAATTTGCAACATAGGCTTTTTTAAGAGACCCCCTCATGAACAGTGGCACTGTCATTTCATTACTCAGTTCCAAAAGGTGATTCCACGCAGTGACCGTGAAATCACCTTTCGGGACCGAATAATGCCATGACAGTGTCTAAACTCATGAGGAGGGGTCCCAATAACCCCATGTTGAACATCTGGTAAAAATTCCAAAAATGGTCGAGATATGCACCAAAGTTGAAAAAACCTATTTATGACATTATATAGCTTACTGGCATTTCTTCAGTTTGTAGTCAGTTTGAAGAGTGCAGACATGTTCCAGTCCACGAAGATCATTGCGCTGGACTCGGAGGTAAGTATGGCATGAGGGGTGTGTGGGGAGGCATGTAGTGCAGAGTGTGGGCACGGGTTGTGGGAGGGGGCAGGGAGACTGTGAGGGACTGTTTTCTTCTTTCACAGGGTTAAAAAATTGCTGGACAGTTGTTCTTTTCAGGGATTTGGCACACTGGGGATGGGCTCCCAGCATGCCACCTAAGTGTTTTTGGGGAATGCTGTAGCTGATGGGAGATTGGACACCCCGTCAGCCCACAATGAAAGTGTGGGGGCAAGAGCCAAGGATTGGGCACCCTCAGCACATAACAGAGGGATGATGCCGACGGAAGTGAGCTTCCTCGCCGGCACATACATTGCATCATGGCATGCGTACAGGGGGATAGGGTTCCCCCGAAGTCAGCATTATGGCAGGCAGTGTGCCATCATGTTTAATTTAATTGTTCGCCAGGGCAAGCACGTCGGGAGGTGCTGCTGCATATGACAAGCTTTGCTCACATTGCAGCAGACCTTTCATTAGATGTGCTTACCACATTATGTATTCATACTCTGGTGCCAACATGCAGGCTTATTGGGGAGTGAGGGATGAACCTACTGATGCATGCCCTGCATTCGCCCAACAGTGACCATGCCTCCAAATCTGCTACTACCACAATGTGTTGGCCGCACATGCGAGAGCCAACATAAAAATGACAACGTTTAGTACAAAGTTCCTCATTTTATGTAAGTTATTTCAGAAGTTTGGTACAGTACAGAAAAAAAAACAAACATGTCATGCCTTTATGGTAATTAGCTCCACCCTCAAGCAGGTATTATTAAGTAAACTGTGAAAACATGTACTGATTTAAAGGGATTCCTTGTCCACTGTACTATCTGGAGACCTTGTGATTCCTTTGGTAAGAAGAAATTTGTTTACGCTTACCTGGAAGGATTGTACTGTCTTTATGTGCACTGCCTCCCCTGGTAGATTGTCCCTCAGGTTCACCACCCTCTTGCAGAGAAGTGCTTCATAACAATACCATTAAATATAGCACCTGCCAGCTTCAGGGCATGACCCCAGGTACTGCCTGAGGACACCACAGCAAACATTCCTGTTAGTTTGATGTTGTTGATACCTTCGAATATGTGGAAAACTGAAATTGTGACCCCCTCCTCAACCTCCTTGTTTCCAAAGTGAACATGTTAAGGTTCACCAGCCTCCCCTCTTAACTTTTGTTTTCCATAACTCTGAATAATGTTGGTTGCCCTGCAATTGCACCCTCTCTACTGCCTCCTTGTGCTTTTTATATTGAGGAACCTATGGCTTCCATGTTCTTTTTGTGTTATGGACCCCAGAATGGCAAACAGTACTCCACTTAAGGGCCCTGTAAAGATGGAGAATAATAACTTCCTCTGTCTTGCTGGCCACCCCTTTTTGATGCACCCCAGCATTGTGCTGGCTGTGTGGACAGCAGCAGCCACACACTGCTTGTCATGCACCATCCTCTGCAATGTAATCCCCAGGTTCTTTCTCCCTCTACTACAGCAAAAGAAGCCCAGCACAGTGAGTATGTCCTGCCTCTGTTATTCATCCATAATGTGTTGCATGTGGCAACAGTGAATATGAGAATCATGGGGTCGTCCAACTTGTCAGGTCCTCCTGAAGTTTGTCCTCTACCATAAAGGAAGTCCACCACCTTGGCCAGTTTAGTGTCATCAATGAAGTGAAGCAGTCTGCTGGAGACCCAAGCTTTCAGATTGTTGATACAAATGTTGAACAGCAGTGGCCTCAGCACTGATCCTTGAGAGATGTTGCTGAATACCCCTCTTCACTCATTGTAGTATAATTCCACCACAACCCTCTGATCTCTGCTCCAAAGGAAGTCAGCAAGCCCCATTGTGTATGACCCATGCATTCCACACTGGGTATTTTAGCCCAGATGCTTGTCATGTGCAACAGTGTCCAAGAAATACAAAATCACATGTTCCCCAATATGGCAAAGCATCATGAGTTATATATGTAACCTGAGTGCCGTGTAACAGCGGGCTACAACTCTGTTGGGGTCCAACCGGGTTGAGGGGCCATGGCTCTGTTCCACTGGTGAAAGAGGGGTTCTTTCCCAAATAGAAATAAATAAATAGTGTAGTGCCCCAGAGTGAATTTAGAAGGCTAGTTGTTTATATGGTACAACCCCATGGGATGCAGTACCTATCCACCTCCCCTTCTAGTCATCCCACACACAGAATACCATATGCCAATTTCATTCTCTGTGGTGCATGCAATTAATAGCTATTGCTGATAATATGCTCACAGGCAGTTTTAAAAAGCAACAACAATGAACATTTTATTAATAGGATGGGGGGTTGGAGGTGTAAAAATAGAACAGTGAATAGTAACCGGTAAATTGGAACAGCAAATAAACATAACGGTAATAGTGCCCACCTCTAACAGCAACACTCAAAAAAATTAGCCTACCTTCCCACTGGTGTAATGTCCCTAAAGAGTCAACCTGATTACACAGATTAAGATATAGGTCTGATCATGGCTGCAAGTTGGCCGGCATTGGGGCACTTAACTTTAACAATAGTTTTCATTAACTGGATTTGATTCCCCAGCTTGGGGCAGAGCCTGTGGCTTACTCATGGTTCTGAAGTTCACATCACAGGGTCTGAGTAGAATCAGCAGATGCCACTTGTCGCTGGTGAAGCTGAGGCCTTGAATGGTAATACTGGCGGTTGTAATGGCTGGTTGTGAAGTCTAGCAGCTTTTCCCTTCAGGTGGTTGCGGGCTCTCACAGCTTGTCACCTTCATGCAGTTCCTCTGCAGTTACTGGATCAGATCAGTCTTGGGGACCAGGGCCACACACTCAGCCCACATGTCAAGGCTTCTTGTTCTCAGGGGCAAATGTTCAGTACTGCCTGGCATTGCAAAAACTGTTTACCTAAGTTTCAAACTCATTTTGGACAAGGTTGGTTTCTTGTGCTGTACCTTACGCAAGGAATAATCTTTCTCCTCAGCTGAGAACTTCATCATCCCTTGGTACCTTTAAACATGGTCTAAAATAATTATTGTTGCAGAAACAATCCATCTATAATTGTTTTAATTGATTGTGCCTATGTTAGTGTATGTATTTTGTTGTTTTATTGACTTGGGATGTTCTGCAAACAAGACTTGTTTGTCATAGAACTTACCCTGTAATTTATGCAACTTTTAGTAAATAATAAATAAATAAATACTGAGCCGACTCTCCAGACTATCCTGCATGGCATACAGTTTCATTTCATGCTGATGTTTAAACAGTCTCTTACTGTCTGTTGGCAGCAGACACAGTTTGTCAGTGGGTTTGAAGTACTCACAGACATCATTGCAGTCTCAGCAGAATTCCACTCTTCATTGGCGGCAGTCTTTACACTTTCTGACTCCACAGGCACTAGAAATCCAGTGGATTTCTCCTGATGCTGTTCGCAGTCACTGGAACACACTCCATGGTCAGGATACTCAGTCCTAACCATTGTAATGTCTAGAGGCTATGATTCTGGGTGCCAAATTATTTTCTTTCAACTGAAACTGGGATTCCGGCCCTCTCAGGTAGCAGAAGACTTCAGCAAGTCTCTGCAGCTACAAATAGAAGCCATGGTCTGACTTCCTCAAATGTCTCTCTCCTCACTGTCAGCTCCCTTCTTTCCACAAAGAGCCTCAACCATGATATGCTACAAGCAGCCTTCTCCCCCGCTGCCTTGGAGGAAAAATGTCACTCCACACAGAGCAATCTAGCTGTCCATCACAAAATGAATATGCATTGGGCTTTCTTGATAGCTCATTGGTTGTCATTAAAAGCATGAAGAACAACATTCACGCCCTCTGCCCAGGAGACATAGCTACAGTCATTCACATTCTTTGAACACTGATTGGGTCATAAAGGGTCAAGGGTTGCAAAGATGGTGTCCATGTAAACAGTTTTATAACAGATTCAACTTTGCAATCTTACTGCAGGCAAGTCAAAAGGTTTTAACGTGATAATGTATCATTGTTCAATACCTACAACAGGTTACTGTTACTGGGTTGTGGAATAGGTGCTAATAGAGTCCTGATCTGCCTGTCACTAGCACCAAAGCACTACGTCCCATGCAGCAAGCAGAAACACAGTCACTGAGCAGTTTAACAATTAAAACAACAGTACACATATTTACAGTTTGCACATTTATTCACATAGCACACTTCTCTTCCATTTCCCACTAGGTGTGTCTGGGTTCCTACACACTTTGTGATCCCAGGCATTGGAACACTCTAGCGATATTCCCTGTTAGACAACAGGGGCAAAGAATAGTGGGAGCTAGGCAGCATCCGTAGTGCAATCTGCACAGTGCCCCCAGAGGGCAGAGCAGTAATTGTTTTCACAGCTCCCCATGCACTGGAGCAGGCAGGCTCAAGAGGCTGGAAAGAGCACTCCTGGACACCAAGGGTACAGGACTGGCAGAACCAGACACCAGGAGGTGATACTAGTAAGCCATACCCACATAGAGGGAGGTTGCATATATGCAAATCACCATGGAAATTTAGGCTGTTTCTGCTTTAAGCAGAAGTGCATGGTGCCAAATGGCTTTTCACACACTTAGCAAAGACTGAGAGCAGAAGACAGACACAGTGTCAAAGGACTTACTTAAAAGGTTTGAGGGAGGACATGAATGAAACTTACAAGTATTTTCAAAGTCATAAAAAGGTAGACAACACAGATTTATTTAGATTTATTTATGATAAAAGGGAAGATGATTGTTATGGGACACAATCTCGAACTGTCAAGAGAGTGGAACGCCTTCCCATGGGATTGGAACTCCTTAACTGCCAATTTCTGTTCAAAAGATAAAATACTCCCTACTCATAGGCTTATCAAATCTTGTTTTTGTCAACTCCACAGTCCTTTCACAAATGCTGAGGGAGACCGATAGGTATAAAATAACTCTATATAACTTATCTATGTAAACTACTCTTTGACCACAGTTTTTAGTAAAAAGACTGTTTGTTGGATATATGCCATACAAATTATTATTTGTATCTACAGTATGAGTGCTTTTTTTATGTAAACTTCTGTGTAATATTGTGTACTGCAAATTGCATGTTTAAGGCATGAAAGGTGTAATTGCAAATGAACTATGCTCAGTGACCTTACCCAAATAAACAAAAAACTTGAAATTAGAATGGGGACTTTCAAGAAAGACATAAAGGAGAAGGGCTTTGGATAAGCAGAACATGGTGCCCAAAGATGTGGTCAATGCCAGTACAATCTCAGGGTTCAAAACCCAAGGGGATATTGGAGTGGGAGGGGGAGGACAGAAACAAGTGGAAGGTAAAAGGGAACACTGGGAGCTCTGAACAGATTCAGTAAGCTTAGGAAGGTGAAACGAAGCAGATTGGATAGGTTCTTGCCATTATCTGATCCTAATCATATATGTATCTACTATATGTAAATCCAGATAGACTTTGTCTACAGCCCGCCACTGCCCTCCTCCTGATCACCAGTTCTGTGTCATAACGGTGATCACAGAATAGCAATTGCCATTTCAGAAAAAGAGGTGTGCAAGAACAAGGGAGCACAATTTGAAGATAGAAAAGGGACAGCTCAGAGGTAATGTGAGGAAGTATTTTTTCACGAAGAGGATAGTGGATGCATGGAACGGCCTTCCTGAGGAGCTTGTGGAGTCAAAAACAGTGGGGGAATTCAAGAATGCATGGGACAGACATAAGGCAATTCTAGGGGTTGGGGTAGGAGGAAGTAGACTGTTAGTAACTAGGATCTGCAGCTTATCCATTAGGTAGAGAAATGGGCAGACTGGTGGGCCAAGCAGTCCTTATCTGACATCAAATTCTATGTTTGTATGTTATATTTCTGAAAATGAATTATGGTGATGTACACTGGCAGTGACTAGAAAACCAGAGACTGGTTTTCTACGTTATGTGGGGGACTGTGCCCCCCGCATTCCCCTGTGGGTGGCTTTTCCCCCCTCGTGCCCCCTACTTAAGGATTCTCAGCTACAGGGAGGGTGCATGTCGGGGGGTAAAACTGAAAAAAAAAATGAAATCCCAGACCGATGGAAAAAAAACAACCTGGCACCCTCCCAACTCCAGTCTGCCAACTATCCACCACGGCACACGACCAGCTCGACAGCCGACCACCTCACTACATCCCACATACCCTCCCTCCCCTTCCACCTGTTGTGCAGCATGGTCTCTCCACCTCCCTGCGTGCGTGTACTGTATATATATATATATGTATATATATATATATATATATATATATATATATATATATATATATATTGACTTCCTGTCGCTGTAGTCGCCTACCACTGAACCCGGTCACTACCCTGCCAGGTAGCCCAGAACACAAGCATTGTGATTGAGGCACCCTTTTTGAAAGCACTGAATCGTGGTCAGCTTGTTCACTGGATACCCTGATCACCCTACGGAGTTGTGCGATCAGGCTGCTTTGGCAGTGATCAGCCCCTCATAAAACAATGCTAAGAGGGGACAAGAACATTGGCCTCAACCAAGTGCTCCATTATTCTTCATTGATGTAAACATCATTACACATCTAAGTAATTATTCATGAGCTGAATTAACTCACTAATTGGCTGACATGCCAGTTTGAAATCTTTTAGAAATGACTGGCATGGCAGCAACACTCATCTCACATGCTGTATACTGACAGCAACAGCACCTAAACAGAACTGTTTTTGGTGCCAAAAACCTCAAGGAAAAAATTCTCATTATTGCGATTAGACTTATAATCACAATAATGACCTCACAGACAGTCATTTCCTTTGATTAACGAATGGCTGGGTGGGGTTGGCCATCAGCTGTGCCTCGGGCCACGCTTCCCCCCAATGGGTCATTAATTGCCAGGAAATGACCAGCTGTTTGGTCATTATTGCTTAATTTGTTGATGTACTTCTTTATAAGGATTTATAGCAATTTTAGAAAATGAGCTTTTATTTGCTGGGCCTCTGTGGCTAGTACCCCTGCCAGGGGGGCATATAAACTTTCAATAGATGCCAAGCAAATAAAAAGTGCCAGGCCAAACCTGCCTCATGCCCAGCCAAGTATCATTGTGCCCAACCTGCTTCCTTATTGGTTGAAGCACTGGGCACACAATTCAAACTGCCGCCATTTTTTAAAGAGTTAGTGAGTAAATAGGTCTCCTCTCTCCCCTGCCCCCCAACACCATAAAATAGCAGTCACTACACTTCCAGTCACCTAATTAAACCACACTAAACAGTATCAGTCTCCTGTCCCTGCTCTCGTGCCCAAGTCTCTACACAAAATGCCACCTGTAATAAAAAAACTACCTTTTTTCCACTTTTTATCAAGTGAGCGAGTGGATGTGCCAGTTGAATTCCCTGATACGGTTGTGGAGGAATGTATCGTTCCCTAGTTCTCCCTGACTCTTAATGAAAAAAAAAATGCTACAGTATGCAGATCCCTTTCCCAATACACACACACAACACACAGACCCCACTTACTGATGCAGCCATATTTGTGTTCTTGTCGGCTGGCTTGGCGGGTCCTCCGCTTTGGTACCTGGGTACAGGATCATGACTGACTGGCCAAAATGGCACTCCTCTTCATATGCTCAGCCCTCATCGAAGACAGGACTCATAAAACAACACAGGGCAGGTAGCGGGAACCAAAACCCACAAACAGTCTGATTTGTTCCCGGTCCTCAGGGCAGGCAGAGAGGATCAGGAAACTGTAAATAAACAAAAAAAAAAGACAAGAAGCAGGTCTAGGACTGAGAAATGTTGGGGGGGGGGTCACTTGTTTACTTCTGAATGTATGCACTGCTGCTTCAAACCCCCAGCACAGGCCGAGAAAAAATCAGAAGATCTCGGAAACTGTAAATAAACAAAAGAAAAAAAAAAAAACATGAAGCAGCACTAGCCATGAGTGGTAAATAATAATTTTAATGAAATATAACAGCTCCCCCTACTGACCACTAGTGAAGCCACTATTCCAACACTGCAAAGGACTACTTTAACAAAAAAGGACTAAAAAGACATTTTCAGTCATTTTTTACAAGATTACTCAAATGTTTTTGTAATCCTATAAAAGATTACACATGTACCCCATTTTCTAAGCACAATAATACCCTCCAGGGTGGGCGGTAAGGGCAATACCGGACCTTTCAAGGGCTCTAAGGCGACGGGCCTCATTATGCCCCTGGGTGGTTCGGTATTGCCCAATACCACCCACCATGTTGGGTATTATTGCTTACACATTACTGCACAACATTGTGTTGTAATATACAGTATTCCTCTGATAATAAATAACAGAATAGCATTGGCATAAACAGTTGGAAAGGAGTCTCTCTCACCTTTCCAATGGTTCATAGCATGATCTAGTAACACAGACAGTTGAGGTGATACTGTATTTGCATATAAAATAATATTAATGGAATAATTTTGCCATGATGCATGCAGCACATCAATGTAGCCTACAGTGTACATCAATGTAATCTATAGTTTACATCAGTGTAACCATACAGTATACATTAACATAGTCCACAGTATATAACAGTATATAACCTACAGTATACAAAATGTAACCTACAGTTTACATGAAGTAACCTACAGCAAACATAAACATAACTTACAGTATAAATCAACATAACTTAGAGCACACAGCACTGTGAAGTACAGTATTCCGTAACCTACATTATGCTGTACCACAGTGCAACCTATGATATATCAATGGAACCTACATTTAAGAAACACAATATGACCAGGCCTTACAGTAACAGTCTGTTAATCACCCTCTTGTGGCATAATATGGCACGAGGCACAGCCATGTGCCATATTGTCACAAGGGGCTGACTATCTGACTGTTAATCTAGCCCCTGGTCATACCTTATTGCTATTATTATAATCTGGAACTAATAAAAATATATGTATGTTACATTTAGTAACAAAAAATCTCTCATTTAAAGTAAAATAGTCCTTCTGCATTTCTCAGAGAATGTCTAGAATGCTTAGCTATTCTTGGAACACTGGTATCCATGTCACTCTATCCTGCTCACTAGTCTGCTATTTTGAGTGGAATGTGATTGATACTTCTAAGCAATATAAGTGCGGTAATAACTGTGCAGGAAAAAGAGCATAAGTTAATACAGCTACAGTTAAGATATAGCGCTGAACATTATAATGCTATATACTAACATACTAAGAAGCCAGCAGAATAGGCCCTCTGATCTACTGAGTCTGCTCGGTGATCAGTACCTGTACAAGGCACTGCCACAGCCCTCCCCTCCCATCCCACAGGGTCCCTCACTCCCATCTTCCGGGTGGGGTTACTGAGATGCAGCCTCACCTAATACCTATACCACCCTTTCCTGAACCCCTCGACAGTTTCAATCACCACCAGTTCCATGCGCAGCGCATTCCAGGGATCCACCACCCTCTCAGTGAAATAATGTCTTGTTATCTCCCCCTTAGTCTCTCAGATTGTCCCATGGTGGATCTCTCTTCCCTCAGTTGAAGCACCACTTTTACCGTATGTAAGCAGTAATTCTGTGTATAATTGTGATCTTCTTCGCTATTTTATGTTTACCCTTTGTTCAATGTGTACCTCCTTCCCCGGGTTGTACCTGGAAATTAGCTTTGCTCATAGTACCTTTCCTGGTTATCAAATTTTAAATAAAAATAAATTTATAAATAAAAAATGCAATCCACCCACCCACCCACAAGCAGTTAATCACACCTGCATTATAGGCTGCAGTACCTCCTGTTCATATTTGTGGAGTGGTGGGGCAGCCCTGCACAGCTGGAACTGAGCATGCCCGGGGTATGCAAATGGCCTGAATATATGCCAGTAATGAGCTGTGCATGTGGGAGATGGGCTTGGAATGTGCAGTTAGATCATTTTCATATCCAGGCTGAGTACTGCAACTTTGCACACTGCGCAAGTGGCTTTGCATCGCACATTTCCAATGCTCCGCATGGGGCTCAGGTCACTTGCTGCATCGTGCATCTCCCACTGCGCAATCATGCATCTTTGGGATATTCGGCCTCACATGTGCGAGTGCATCTCACGGCGCATCTTCTGAATATCTTATTATTTTGGGCTGGCACATCTCAGATGCATGGTGCAGGCACTTGCGCAAGTTTGCAGGGACTTTTGAATATGGGGCCTAGCTGCAGCTGGCCTCCTTTGCTCAAAGCATAGTTTGATTTTATTGCTGTAGGGTTTTAGTGGTTTATTTACCAATTTGTTAATCAGGAGTCTATTCTATATTTCACTAATCACTATCTCTCCCTCGTGTTGTGTTTGAAAAGCAGTTGGTACAATTTGCATATGGACTGCTTTATTCCTGCCTTTGTTTTGGCCCACAAAGGCATGAGAACTGACTCCAACTCCAACCCAGAAATTGTGGATGAAACATAACAAGAACAAACCCGGAGCACAGACAGAGACTTTGAAAGGATGGAAGCATCTATTAGATAGAGGATGGTGCAGGATTTTCTCTAGGGATTTTTAAGTCAGCCTCAGCCCTGAATTGCATGAATCAGTGAAATATCAGTTTCTTCAGACTGAAAAAGCTGAAACTAAGTGAAACTAACTTATTGCAATTGTGTCTCACTACAGAAATATATGGAAAAGCAATGGATTCCCATTCAGGTCTATGCAGTGACAAAGAACCATTTGGTGGCTTTCACAAGGATAGTTAATACTAAGGGGAATCCCCTGATGATGCACTAGGTGCGAAACCAGTCAGGGCCTTTGTTTGCTGCTGTTGCTTGCCTTTGAGATGGCATGTTGCTGGCATTGATGCCTTTTTTTAACTTTTTGTCTAATAAAAGCCTAAGGCCCAGATATTCATCCCTTGTGCCTGGCGCAAATCCATAGTGCTGGAATAGCGCTGGACTAGTGCCAGGCAACAATATTCAAAGCCCTAAAAGCACCAGCTCTGTGTTGTTGTGATGATGCTAAGACAGAATGTATGCAGGGGTGGGGGTCACGGGAGTGGCCGTGAATGCCGGCACAGCTGGCATATTCAAATGTACAGCACTGTGCTATAGGCATTAGTATGACCTGTAGCGCAGAGCCAAATACCACCAACAAAATGCTTGTGATAATGCATTGTTGCCTCCCCCATTGTGATTTCCAACCTTGTAGCTGCCAGAATATCTCCGGTTCCATGGTGGTCTGGTAGCCACCCCACCTCAGCATGATCCCTATTTAGCACAAATATTTGGTGAAGTGGTGGCCCCCCACCCAGCGGTGACAGCTTCTGCTCCCCCGTAAACATCCTAGGTACAGAGCTGTCAACTGGCTCAGCCCTCCTCTCACCACCACGGCTGGCCACTGACTGTGGTATGCCTGAGTGATACTGAACTGAGGACGCACTCATTCAGTTCAGTATTGCTCAGGCATACCACAGTCAGCCGCCAGCTCTGGTGGTGAGAGGAGGGCTGAGCCGGTCACCGGCTTCATGTATAGGGGGAATGGGAGCCATCACTGATGGGTGGGGGGCTGCCAGACCACAAGGTATTACAGTGCTGTGGGATCAGGGATCATGCCGGGGGGTTGGGGAAACCACTAGACCTCCATGGATATAATATGAGTCTAGCAGCACAGTTGGTCGGGTAACATGCTGGGGGGCATACCTCTCAAATGCTGTCAATGTTGTTTAGTGCTATGGCTTACCCACTCAACCTTATCCTTGCTCCACATAGATTTACCAATGTTCTCGTAATGTTAGAGCTACCTCTGTAACCAGGAACTATTACATCATGTACCTCATTTGATAGAAACATTCCTTTTCACAAACTATATGGGGCGCAGTATCTGCAGACATTATAGTTTACAATACAAAAGTGCTACACATTCTAGCCCTTTGCTATGCTATTGTAAGGTCAGTGCTATGATATTTCATGCTGAGAGGTTGCGAGGTATGCTGGGGAGCACTGGATTACCAGGGAATGGAATAGACATGCGTTGGAACAGGGACCATGATGGCTGAGAAGGGCTGCCTGGCCCAGCCTGTCTGCCCAGGTCCCTATATATTGGATGGCTGTACTGCACAGCCCAGTGATGCTACAGCCAATGTTCCCCCAACCCCACCATTATTGCCTTATGCCTGTCCCATGCATACTTGTGTCCCCCCACTGTGTTCCACCCACACTTGCTGTGGGCCACCTCTGTAGGAGGGGGCATCATCCAGGGCATGTGTGGCCATGGGTAATGTGTGTGGGTGTTCAAGTTCAAGTTCAGGTTTATTTCAGGAAAACTCCATTGAGCAAGCTCATTCACAAAGAGGTCCTGTGACATGTAGACTTACACAACATACATACATTAATAGTTAATAAACAATATATACATAAATACAAGCGTCACATAATTCAGACATGATATACATACAAGGTCACCACATAGGATGACCGCAGGTTGTAATCAACTAATACAACACAGGGAAGCAACTTGTAGATAGCATACTGATAATTGAAACATGGTAACTGATGTTTGCAATATATACACTTTGGCAGATGGGACAGACAACTGAATAAGACAGATAAGGAAGGTAGGAATGGTTTGATAGTGTGATCAGTGAAGTGTATACATAGACAAGGCAAGGAGTAGGAGGGAAAGGGGTAGCAGTAATTAGGTTGCTACAGCAAGGTAGCAGATGTAAGTCAGGTGCCAGAACGTGGAATAGTATCTTGTTATAAATGAAAGTGCAGGCAATAAGTAGTTAATATGAACAAAGCAATTATATCTTACCAATGGATGCACATGGCACACATGGAGAAAGAAGAGGCTTAATGACAGTTACAGGTATCTTTTATTTTACCCGAGCTTACAATTTGTAGGAGTTAATTGAAACTGCTAGTTAGTTTCAGTACGGTTTGTAATTGGTTCCAAATAGAGGGAAGGGCATGTGCAATGCACGTTTACCAAAGGAGGTCTGGGTTCTCGGTATATTAAGCATAATAAAGTCAGATTTTCTTAGTGAGTATGCACAATGTGTGAAATACTAATGAGAGATGAGAGATAGCTCAGAAGTTTCTGAAGGAGCAGTTTGAGAGTCCATAACCCAGCATGGAGCAGGCGTCTAGTAGTGAGGGATGTCCAACCAACAGCTGCATATAAGTCACAATGATGTAAACGGTAAGGGGAGTTGGTAATGAACCGTAATGCACGGTGATAAAGGATGTCCAGTTTACTTAGATTTGCAAGCATGGTAGAGGAGTAGATTACATCTCCATAGTCAAGAAGGGGAAGAAAAGTGGCCTGGACGAGCTTATTTCGAGTTTCAAGGGGGAAGAGGGGCCTATTTCTAAAGAAGAAACCTAGTCTGGCTTTTAGTCTTCTAGAGAGGTCTTCAACATGGACATTGAAAGAGAGTTTGTTGTCAATCCAGATACCCAGGTATTTAAATTTGGAGACAACTTCCAGAGGCTCATTTAGTGTGGTAACAATGAAATCTTGGGGCAGGGTATTGGGGGTACATGGGACAGCACTACAGGAGAATATCATCGCTTTGGTCTTCTTGGCATTAAGCAGGAGCTTTGCCTTTATTAAATTATGCTCGAGTTGTGCAAAGTGCGCTTGAAGCACGCCCTTAACTTCAGATAGCGATGAACCAGAAGTATACTGCACAGTATCATCTGCGAAAAAGTGCAGATTGGACATAGATATGTTGGAATCAAGATCATTAATGTATAATGAAAACAAGATAGGGCCTCAGATGGATCCTTGGGGGACACCTCTAACAACTGGCACGGCAGCAGAGAAACAGCCTTCTGCTTTTACTTTTTGGAATCTCCCAGTTAAGTAACTCGTGAACCACTGGGTAGTATGGTATGAGGCACCCAGCTTTGCAAGGCAATTGACTAAGAGTTTGTGGTCAACAGTATCAAAGGTTTGCTTAGATCCAAAAAGACTGCTCCAGTTACCTTCTTTGCATCTATAGCAGAGATCCAGTCATTGGTTACTTTTGCTAGCACAGAGATTGTGCTATGATTTGCCCGGAAGCCAGGGTGTGTGTGTGTGTGTGTGTGTAGCTAGCTAGCTATCTATCTGTCTATATATATATATATATATATATATATATATATATGTGTATTTATATATGTGTCTACAGTGTTATGTACTCCTTGCAGTGCTGCATGGGTATGTTGTGTGCACTGCTTGTGCCTGCCAGCACACAGTTCCAGCTGCTTCCAGCCTGTACTTCCACTCCAAACAACAAGGGATGTTGTGGGCACATCGTGGCCTGCAGCGTCCAGCCTGTACTGCCATTCTGACCAAAAGGTGGAGCTATGTGCTCCATGCAGCAGCACTGGGCAAACAGCATGGCAATATATGCTAAGCAGTACATAATAACATACAAATGTGCATGTTCGTCCATGGAGTACCTAAGTAGGCTCATTTGCATGGTGGCTTTGAATATAGCTCCCATTTGCCCTGGGCTAACCAGTTTGCACTGGGCTATTGTGTTAACACTGTGCAATTGGGTTAGCCCCGGGCAAACCTTACTTCAGCATAGCACAGTTCTGCAGTGTGTGTGGCTTGCATTGTTGTTTGCAGTAGATGTGAGAAATCTGTGTAATCACACACACTGTTCTCCACCTACAACACTGGCTTGCTCCAGTGTCTACTGGACTTCTGTTGCAGTTTGATCTTCCCTGTTGCTATATTCAGTGCTGTCTTATTCTCTGGCTGTTTTCCCTGCACTCCCAGACCAGTTTGCTCAACTTCCTTAGCATGCTATATTCAGCAGGTTTAGCACAGTGCTATCCTTTTGAATATGGTAGGCTATTTGGTCCAGGCAATGTTTGCACACTGGGCAATGCTACTTGAGCCCTAGGGCAAAGTTCTGAATATCTGGGCATAGATGTGGTCAACAGTTTGGAGCAGTGCGGGTTTGTTCTCTTTATTCATTTTGTGCTTAGCACACTCCATACAGCAGATGTAGCTGTTTTGTTTTTGGTACTAGCGTTTATAATTGCTATTTTAGATTCTTTATAAATGCTTAATTATTAACTAAGGTAATTGGGAGGTCATACTAAAACATCTGGTCAAAACTGATGTCTATATGAGCTCTCCAATCAAGAAGAAAAATAAACTGTTTCAATAAACTCTGAAAAGAAAAAAAAGTCTAGTTCTAAACCTTTTTCCCCATCTCACCCTGCCTAAATAAAAAGGGACTTAGCATCTAACTTTCCATTTAAGGCAGGGAAAGAGATCCTGAAAATGGCACCTTGACAGAGCTTCTACAAATTTAGGTTCAAATTTTGAGTTTCAGCTCAGAGATAGTTATCATAAAAACTTGACAGATGACGAACTGCAGATGGTCTCTCTGTGTCAGCTCAAAGCTCATACCACACCAGTGCCTGAAGTAAACTGCTATAGTTTTCAATATAAAATAATTACTTTTGGCTCTTGCACCTCTATCTTTGATGCTGCCAGCATAACATTTACAACTGGTTGACTGGCTGAATTGTGTAACTATAGCTAATGTGGGACCAGAGTTATCTTCATGAATATCCTGGAACAATAATCTTCAATGTAAGCATATCGAGTTTGATTTTCAATTGAAGATGATATTATGACAAATCCAAATAAATGACTTTTGGATAAGTTCATGGATGCAGCAAGGTGTCACACTGACTGAAATATTTCTTTATCAGTTGCAGACAGCATGGTTGCATGCTCCAGTGCTTATAGACAAAGGAAACTATCCTCATGAAAGAGTTTTGACTTTTAAGGTCTTTTTTAAACTGCTACCTGGGAAATAATTGCTTCATCTAGGAGCCCAAAACATAAGAAACAAAGATACCACTTTGTGTTCAAAAGACTTAACTAAAAAATAAAGTTATAGTCCTTATTAACTTCTCTCAAGAAATATTTATCTCACAGATCTGGAAGACATCTCTAAAGACTGCTTTTAATAAGAAAAATTCAGAAATGTTTGTTTCAAGACTGTATGTTCTTTTATTCAAAAGATTGAGAAACAATTAATTTTATGTTTAAAAATGGAACCCTAAACAGAGGGGAAGTCCTTGGGGGGGGGGAAGGGTAACCCCTACATCATTTGCATAGTCCAATAAAAGTTGGTAAACATTGCAGGAAATAATGTCAGGGCAATGCTCTGGCCAGAGAAATAAGACTAAGCTCTGAAGGCAACACTTCAGAATCTTCTAAACTCTTGTGCTATTAAAACCTGTGCCTGTGGACTTGCCAGGTTATTTATTTTATTGTTTTTCTTCCTGCAAAGCCTAAAAGCTAAGAGACAAGCCTGCCTGGTGATGTTTGAACCAATAAGAAACCAAGCCTTCAGTGCTGAGTTCATACCATATGTGCTGAGGTTCAGTGTCAGAGGTTTGGCCTGGAAGAAAAAAAAACTGCAACAAAGCCAGACACAAAAAGAGAGCTTCCTACAGTAGAATATTTCAATTCTGGCACAGTAAAGACTTTGATTTCTGTAATGGACATTTTGACTGAATTAAAGTTTTAAAATTCCTGCCAAAACCAAAACAAGAACAGAGACTGCCTATTGATGTCCACTAGTCAAAAAGCAAGTCTGCAGTGCTGTACTGAAAACAAATGGGTTCAAAGTCCAGGGTTCGAGTGGAAACAAGAGTAAAAACAGAAACAGTCACCAAATCCTGTTACTAAAAAGAACTTTGCTATCCAGTAAAAAAATAAGGATTTTCATCAACATTCTGAAATTAAGAAAGAATCTAGACTCCACAGCTAACCAAATGTCTGAGTTTTATTTTAATTAAATTGTATAATATTCTAATTGGGCTTAGTTTGAAGGTTGTATACAAATTAATTTCTTAAATACAGAAGTTTGGTTACATGGTTTAAGCTTAAATTTAAATAATGGTATATAAACATTTTGCATGCCATGAAGTATTAAAACAAGTTTTATACAGAAATATAATCCAAGACACTAATGTAAAGAATTTGCAAGTTCTTATGCAATGAGGTTACGTTATATACAAAAGCATGCCGAAGGCATGGTATACAGATAATACTATTCATTGCTTTGAATATTGCTTATTTCTTTGTTATTTTGCTTATAATTTGAAATGTTTGTTTGTTTTGTTTACTTTCTGAAATCTTTGTTGTTCAAGGTTTACATAGAGGATAATGGCTAAGGTTCTGCTGTTAACAGCATTGTAATCACCTCAGGCGGTTGCCATGCCAACCATGTAAACCTCAAGAGTGTAGCTCAAGAAGTTTACTGTTGCCATGGAAGCCACGAGAGGTGATTGCAATCTCTGTTCACAGCAGAAACTTAGCCATTGTCTTTTATAGTGTAAGGGGTTATTCCTCATTTATTTGTGACTGCTTACCCTCCAAATGTAAGCACAGAGATTTGTAAATTATCCAAATAATGCTCACTTTAAGTAGTGAGAGTGTATAGCCCACATGTTCTTGGTTGGTGCCTTTCAGTATCCAAAATAAAGCCACAAACACCTTAGACTTAGTGCTAAATTAGTTGTTATTTATTAGTATCAATAAGGCAAACCAAAAGAATCCAGTTTTAATAACAGAGATGCATCTAGACATGATTAACAATTCTAAGGTGCTAAGACAGATGCATTCTAACATCACCTTTAAGCATCGGATAGCCCATCACTATCTGGATGTTCCTAGCACAGCTCAGATCTAAGCAGCCAATGGGGCAGTCCCATTGGGGTGTTTCTAACATGCAGTCTAAATAGCTAGTAATATTTTATTACAGGGCTACAGGTTTTCAGAGAAAATTAAGCAATATTACCTCTTTTCCTTTTGGTTCCCCACATCCATGGACAGCCTGGTCTTGGGTTATTTTTCCTCAGAGAGAGAGACATTGGACATGTAATTTAGGTCCCATACTTACACCCAAGTTTTATTTATTTAATGTATTTATTTATTTAGGGATTCAGATCATACCTTTGAGCTCAGAGCTCTTTTACAAAGGTTCCATGTCAAACAGTGACAATGACAACAATAAAAAACAGTTTATATTCAATACTCGAATAGTAGTTAGTTAGTATACAATAAGGTTACAATGTCATTCATAGTACCAATGGTGATAGTACAGTGTCAAGAGCATTCAACTAGGGTGAAGGACAGTGTTCATATGTAGCAAAAGAGATAAAGAGGTGTGACACCTAGTGTGAGAGTCCGAGGAGGATCAAGGTGAGGGGAGGGAAACTGGGGGGACAGTGGGTGGCCAAAAGAAGTGGCTTTGTCTAGGAGGTTGGGAGATAGTGGTAGTAGGTTGGTTTTAAGGTTGATTCAGGGCAAAGGCACAGGGGTAGAGGAAGACAGAGGGATTGGGCAAGGGGGAAGAGTGGGGGTAAAATGAAGGGGAAGGAGAGTGTAGGTGACTGGCATTATGGGTGTTAGAGTCCTAGTGGCAGTCACAAACTGTCCTAGTTAGAAGGTGTTGCCTCAGGCTATTTTTGAATTGCAAGATGCACTGGGAGTTTAGAATGTGCACTGGGACTTCATTGAGCCATTGGGCCCTATAGCTGAAAACATGCTGTCCTTGCGCAGTTCGACAAAAAGGTGTTGATAGGGCCCCCCTCATCCTGCCTCTGGTGGCATAGCTGGTAGCACTTGGTGTTAGGATGCTAGAAATGCATGGGGCGGTTTTACCCAGTAGCACTTTTTTCCAAGGAGACATGTTTGTAATATAATCCTGTTCTTTAGTGGCAGCCAATTGGTCTCCTCGTATAAGGAGCAGGTGTGGGTATTTTGATCTGCAGCCATTGTGAGCCTACATGCATTATTGAGGGCAATGTGAATCCTTTTTAGTGCAGTGTCTGTTGCTGCGCCGTAGACCACCAATCCATAGTCGATGGTAGAAAGGATGGAGCTGGAGACTGAGAGACAGAGGGCCTCTGGAGTGAGATACAACAAAGTCGTTCACAACAAAGATGCATGACTGGGACCTTTCAAAGCTATTACAGCATATTTGGCAAAAACAATAAGTCCACAAATTTGTCATGAGATGGGGTAGATAAATACATTGATCATAAGACATCTGTTGTTTTACAAAAGTAAGGAGTTTTGTTCTAACATCATTTTTGGTGGAAAAACAAGGGGAAGTTTACTGTACCCAGAATACCCTGCTTAGGAGTACAGACTCATATTACAAAATAGTGTTATAATAGACAATTGCAAAATCAAGCAGAATGAATAATCTCTTATCAACTATTTTGCTACATATTTTTAAACATAAGTCATCATGAAATGAGGAAGTGGACCAGACAACAGACTAGTCAAGTACATTTTAATCCTCACTGATACAAGCTATGTAGACTTATTTTTAACTATGATCTTTATGTTACAGAGAAAAACATGTTTTTGTACAACATGTTTTCTGCCTAAGCCCAGCAAATTTTTTTTGCTTAGGACATCTGTTTTAAACACAGCTTATGCCCTCTCACCTACTTTTATGTATCTCCATGCCTGTTGTCACAAGTACCATTTCTACAGTTTAACAATTCATTTCAAACCATTTTACACTTTTTATACCAGCTTACATTGCTTTAACATTCACTTATTTATCAGCAATTTTAAGCTTGCAATGCCCCTTTCTCTTGCCTTTGCTTACAGTTACTTAACACCTTTGTACATTAAAACATGTGCAGGTAATAAATTAGCTACCTGAAATGATTTCACAGTCCCCACCTCGAAGGTGAAGGGAGACCCTAAAGGGGAATCCCGAACCTTCACATAAAACATAAAGGGTTATTTAAACTTAATTACTTTTAGTAAATTAAAAACATGTTAATCTTATCTATCCTACCGAGATCATATATTCCTTACAATAAACCTCAAAGCTTGGATATATCAGCCATTCACAAATCTCACAGCTGTTTATTGTGATTCTTAATAGTACCTCTGAGACAACATGACATAATTATTAGTATTACAATAAGAATTGCCTGAATTACCACAAAAGCCTTTAAAGCTGAATCTAACCTAATATCAGTAAGCATAAGATTTAAATTTCCCTGATGAATCATCTCCTATGGAACTTGTTCTGTATTATACATCTTGTTGCCAACTTCAACCAGATGGGCATCCTTTCTGGCTAACAGGACCTTAACATTTAAAGCAAGCATCTCAATGGGCACATTAAAATAAGGTAAATACTCTTCTATATCTTCATGGTCAGTGTCACTCATAATGGTTTCTTCTCTAAAAGACAAGGATAGGTTTTAGGATTGTTTGACCAATAACAGTATGCTGGGTGGGGGTAAAGCAAAAGTTTGATATATTGATTTGGCATGACAGTGGTCCATAAGAAAATGTGTTCTGATTGGAGGCCACACAATATTGTCCTTGCCCATTATATGTTACTTTAGCCATGGGTCTACGCCATTTAGTTAGCTTAACTGGGCAGGTAACAGTAGCATTTGGGCTATAATAATCATCTGCTCGTTCATTTTCATAACCGCACACTGGGGTAGTGACATCAAACACATCACATCTACATAGGTACCTGTATCCCTTCAACATGCTAGATGTGGTGCTACCCAAGTTTGTAAATTGGGGAGGTACACTAAAAGGAGTGGGGATCTAACTGTTCTTTATAAACGTCTTCTTCCACATAACCTACTGAGTGGATAGCTGCTATTTTATCAAATACCGGAGTGTGCGGATCAAACGAGGGAAGTGACACAGTAAAAGAGACATACACGACATCTTTCACTGTACAGGACCCCTGTGCAAAGCAATGCCTTCTATTAGGATGTGGGGTTACATAGCTCAAATTATGAATGGTGCCGGGGAGAGGGAGCTGCACTCTTGCACACATTGTCAGTTTACTCTTTTTGCTCTGGACACACATTGGGGGGCAATACCATTGGGCCAAATGCCCATCTTTAATCAAATCTGGAAGACGTCCACTCTCTATGTCCTCTAGTAATTTGGTTATAGTAGTGAGAACATATCCCCCCCATATGCGGTGCAGATAATTTCTCTTCCTATCTTTTTCTCCTGTCCCTCCTGGTTGTTAACCTAAACTAGCTGGTTTATTTTTTTCTTTGTTTCCTCAAATAATCTTGCTATGTCATGCATATTAAAAATAGTAAGTCTTTGTTCTTGGGCTAAACCTTCAATTCCATGCAGCTCAGCTTTATCTATTACCTGGGCTTGATTCATCTCAAAGTACCTCATATGATTTTTGATTCTATCTACATCCACCCTATTCCAAATGGACATACCTGACCCAAACAGACCTGTGGCTGCTCCCACCTTTCCTCCCAAGGTTCCTAGACCCAAAGCATTTAAGCATCTGGACTGGAATGCTCCCCGAGTTTCCTGTCCAGCTACTCTATCCTGAGCCCACTGATGATGGGCTGCTATCACATCTATTACTAAGGAGGCATAAAACAAAGATACATTGCTTTCAGTACAGTTTCCAAACTCTGCCATATTCCAGTGTGAGATGTTTAACACAGCAGTGATATGCATATACTACACATTATTTATGAGGGTTCCTGGTACTGAGGTGGCAGTTTATCTACTAGGGGGCCTGGAGTTAGGGTAGGGCACTGTGGGAATGTGCTATTTGGGGAATTGTCAGCTGTGTTGGGGAAGGGATCTTCAGTGGGGGTTGGGGTTGATACTGGTGTACTGGTTACCTGAACTCGGGGTTTGGGAGACTGTGCAGGGACTCCCAGTGGATTATTTGGCATCAGCTCCACCTGTACTATATACTCATCTCTTCCCTGCCACCCAGGTAATGACACTGGATATTTACACCACCATGAGCCATAGTCATCTTTTTGCACATTTTTCACCCTTACCAACCATAAGTACCCATGCAGTTTGTATTCAACTGATACTCTTCCTCGATCATATGGACCCACAGGGTCATAACCACACCCATGTAACAAGTGTCCTGCCACCCCATATACTGAGTTAACAGCTCGACCATGCTAAGCACACTGGGGAGGACAACAATACAAGGTACATGCATTTAAATTGCCTCTAGTGTCTTTAATGGGTATAGTGAATTGTCCTCCAGTTCAGATTGGTCCATATCGCTCTGGCTTGAACCACACCTTATATACTGTATATAATCAACATGTTGGGTGCTCCCAACATTTTGCATTCTTTCAATCTTGTTTGCATTTTCCACTCCTACTTCATGGCCCTGAAACCAAACTGTTTGCTGTCCCTGGAGTGGGGCCAGGCATCTGAGCAGGATGATAATTTGGATGATAATGGTGATGGAGGAAGGCAAGTAACCTTTAACTGTTTCCATCTTGCAGTTGGGGTGGTCTGATATCCAGTCTATTGTACAAAAATAAGATCAGGGTTAGTACCTGTTCCCATTTACTGCATGTTTTTCAGCTGGTTAACATGATACCATTTTAACACAGACTGTTTCTTCTTGCCTGCCAGCTGGATTAAATATATGGCAGGGCTTGCCTTGTCTACCACAGGGAAGGATCCCTTCCAGGTGGGTACAAAGTAGTGTTCCTTTTTAGCATAATCTTTTACCATGACTATAATACTTGGTATTCAAATAGATGTACCTTTTGTCAAAGTATTTTTTCATTTGCTTTTTTGTTTTGCCAATATTCCCAGCAACAAACTTATTTTCCTCTACAATGTAATCTTGCATTCGTTTTACACAATTTTCAGTTACAGCTCCTTGTAGGAGGGGGGTCACCGTTGGTAGCAGCAAGTGCCCTGGGGTTTTCATTAACCTCCCAGTCATAGCCTGATGTGGGCTAATACCAGTAGTTCTGTCTGGCATCACCCTAATTGCCATTAAACACAAGGGTAACATTTTGGTCCACTGTGTGGGCTTATCAGCACAGAATTTGGTTAACATTGTTTTTAAAGTTCGATTTCCTTTCTCTACCATTCCTGATGATTGTGGGTGGACTGCCACGTGTAATTCCTGCTTAATGTCTAACATCGTTTGCAGCTGTTTAAACATTTTTCCTGTAAATTCTGGTCCTCTATCTCAAGAGATTACCTGTGGCAGTCCCCACCAAGAAAATAACTCATATAACATTACACAAGCTGCAGTATAAGTCTCTTTATTTTTAGTAGGAAATGCCTCTATTCATTTTGAGAAAATATCAAAGACAACTAAGCAACTAGTGTAGTTACCTGGTGTCCTTGGCAATCCAGTAATAAAATCAACATGTATATGATCCCAGGGACCATCGGGTGCTTTTGTTGACTGCAGTAGTGCTCTATTTGAGGTGTGGGGAGGGTTAGTTTGTAAACACAGAAGGCACTGGTGGCATTTATCTTGTAGATCTCGGTGCAGTGTTGGCCACCACATAACTGCTTTTACCTTTTCTAAAGTTGTATCTAGTCAATAATGCCCTCCTGTTGGGTGGGCATGATAGAGGTGAAATACCTCATCTACTAGTTCTGGGGGAACACAAGCAACAGGATAAGATTGTTCATTTTCTTGATACATCAAGACTGAGTTGGGTGGGGTCATCTCGCCCAATAAGGTTTTGCTTACTCAAGAAATGGGAGCAGGTAAGGGACATTGCTGCAAATGCCAATTAATGACTATTTGGTAAGGATCATATGTAAACTGTAAGGATTTGAGATCGGAGGGGGTTGCAGGGTTAAATGCCATAATGGGTACAGGTGCAAATGAAGGGGGAGAGGACCAAGGGGCACCTTTTTGTGCTGCAGCTTGAGCCACATTGTGAGCTGCTTGAGTTCCCTAAGCTTGTGGAGTGCTGGTGGAGTGTCTCTTAACTTTAAGTATAGCCTCTGGTCTGGGTGATGTTTTTAGCAGATGCACTATATACTGTAACAAAAACACATGAGACAAGGGCTTACCATTTAATGCTAAAAACTTATTTGCAGTACATAATGGAATCATAGCAACAGTGTTTACCACATATGTACTGTCTGTATACACATTAACTGAGCAATCTTTAATATTTTCCAAAGCACAAGCAGGAGCTGCCAGCTCAGCATACTGAGAAGAGTGTGGAGTACAAGTATTAGAATGGGTTTGCTGTGGTGCGACCTCTGCAAACCCAGTATTTGGCTTACTGTTCACATGATATGATGAGCCATTGGTATACCAGTTTTCTGTAAGGGGTATTGGGGTTGTACATGTGAAAGGGTGGGAGAGACTAAAGGTTAGTGGGCACTCATGGGGCTTCCCAACATAAGGAAGACTGGCAGTCAACAAGATTGTCTTCTTTAGAATAATATGCAAGTCTCTTTGCAGCAACATTAAAGTCCATTGTGAAAGTCTCTGCGAAGAAACAGCAGTCTCTCCTGGTTTTAACAAGTAGTTTAATGGAGTGTGCGGTATATGAATAATAAAACAGCCAAAATAACTGCTCCACTCTGTAATGCCTGTGCTCCCATGCAAAATCTATAACATAAGTATAACTATAACAATCTGGCTTTAGAACCAAACACGGTACGCTGTCAGCACTTGTGAAAGTAACCACAGATTGGCAAACTGCACTAGATACTAAGAAATATGTGGTTGCTCTCTTCCTGGACCTGAGCAAAGCTTTTGATACTGTGGAGCACAACATACTACTTACGGCCTGAGCAGCTTTGGACTTGACACCTCAGCAATCAAATGGTTCTCTAACTACCTCACTAATAGACTGCAACAAGTCAAAGCTGCAGGTGACCTGTCATCTCAAAAAACCCTTCTGCAAGGCGTTCCCCAAGGCTCCATATTAGGCCCGATCCTATTCACAATTTATATCAATAATCTAGACAGTCACCTGCAAGCAGCTAATATACACTTATTCTCGGATGATACTGTACTATATACCATAAACCCCTCCTTAGATGTGGCGCAGGAGAAGCTGCAGCAAGAATTTATTATGCTTCAACATAATCTTATTGAACACAAACTTCTCCTCGATGCAAAAAACACTAAAGTTATGGTTCTCGCACCAAAAGCTGGCCTTGGATTGACATCCACTTTTCGGATTCTAGCACTCCTAGACGAACCTCCAGAATTAGTCGAAACCTTTAAATACCTACGATTCTGGTTGGACAACAAACTGAACTTTCAATGCCACCTGAATGAAATCATGAAGAAACTAAGGCAGCGGTTAGGCCTATTTTATAGGCTTAAACATCTCCTAACTCTAGATGCTAGAAAGAGGCTAGTACAATCTACTTTCTTACCTATTTTGGATTATGCTGACTTCATGTATTCTCATTGTCCACTAACATTGCTCAGTAAACTTGACACCTTATACCACCGGGCCCTCAGATTTATTCACAATCTACCCTTACATACTCATCATTATCTACTATACCAGGAATCGGGTTGGCCTTCTCTATCAGCTAGGAGGAAAAGAAATGCTCTTCCTTGGCTCCACAGAGCACTCTCAAACAAGCTCCCTTTATACATATCTAGCTTATTTGTCCTCGCCAAGGGTTTTTATGGACTAAGACGCTTCTCTATGCTCTGCTTTCAGATTCCTAGAGTGAACATAACTATAGCTCGGCAGCAATTAACTTCTCTCTTCCATCCCTATGGAACTCCATGCAAAGCACACTAAAACTGCCATCACTTCCAGGCACAACCACATTCAAAAAGCTAGTTAGTACCTTCCTGAGTGAAAACTGCAATTGTTTCAGACAAAGATGACCCTCCTATTAATCTGGAACCAGTATGTTCTTGTACCTACCCTGGCTCTTTTTTCTCTCTCCTCCTTCCCTCCACAGCTGCTTCTTGTTTCTCCTATCCTGTCTATTAATAGAGGTGGCTGTTGAGACTTATTATTTTTCCACATGTTCATATACTTTAATTGCCTAGCTTGGAATATTGACAAGTTAGCTGTTGCTGACCATTTTGAGTACATCCTGTAAAATTACTGTATTCATCTTTGCTTATGTACTTATTGTATTGTATGTAATGTTCTTTGTTTCTTGACCAGGACCACCTTGAAAATGAGCTTGCTCAATGGTGTTTATGCCTGGTAAAATAAAGTTATTGATTGATTAAGTAAACAAAAATGTGGGCACAGCAAAGGCCACGTTTGTATGCAAAGATATTTAATCTTTTATGCATTTTTTGCACTAATAAAACAGTATGTTACAGCTTTAGCCTGGTGCCCATGTTTTTGTTTACTGGTGTATGAATAATAGTCTTTTGCAGTCCAGTAATATAGGTAAATTGCTTAACTGCCCAAAAAGTTGCTAGTAGATGCTTTTCGCAGGCTGACAACTTCTTTTCCACTTCTGTTAACACGCTTGAGGCATATGCAAGTGGTCGGAGCTTGTTTCATTGTTCTTTACACAGGACAGCAGCTATAGCAGTTAGTGATGCAAATACTTACAGGTAAAAGGGCAAGGATGGATCTGGCTGCACAAGGAGGGTTGCTGTTGTGACGGCTTCCTTTAGTTGTTTCACAGCCTTAGTGTGCTCTTCTGTCCAGTGTGGTCTGATGTCATTGTCTACTGAGGCTTTAAGTAGATTGTAAAGTGGCCTCGCCAGTTCAGTATAAAAAGGAATAAAGTCTCTGTGATACAGTAGTAGCCAGACATTGACAGCTATTTCCAGATATTTCGTGAAATTTCTGAAGAGTTTCTCTCTGCTGCCCCTACTGTGGAAATGCAGAAAGCAGGAGATATTTCTGGAAATATCACAGAAATTTCACGAAATATCTGGCAGTGTCTGTGGCTGCTACTGTAGCTGGTTAAGCAGAGAAGGGATCATAATGCAGTCTTAGTCACAGGCAGATCGAGTCTCTGAATAGTCTTTACCTTCTCAGCATCTGGTTGCTTTCCACTGGGCATGATGGTAATGCCAAGGAATGTCATTGCCTCCTTTACCAGCTGACACTACTTTGGATTCACTTTGAATCCCGTCCTCTGCAGCAACTGCAGCAGTTCACTTAATAATTTGAGATGTTCCTCTTCTGTTTCTGTGGCCAGCAGAAAATCATCAACATATTGTAAAACAGCTTCAGACTTGGAAAAATGAGTTAAAATAGCAGCCAGTCTCTTGTGAAACACTGTGGGGCTATTACAGAAACCCTGGGGCAATCGAGTTCAAGTAAACTGTTTGTTGCCCCAGGTGAAAGCAAACTTGTACTGGGAGGCTTTGTGTACAGGCACACTCCAAAAACCATTGGCAATGTCCAGAGTACTAAATACCTTGGCAGAGGGAGGGATTTGGGACAGCAGTGAGGGAGCCTCTCGTACTACTGGGGCACGTGCCAGGGTAATGGAATTCAGTTTTCGGTAGTCAATAGTGAGCCAATAACTACCACCTGGTTTAACCACAGGCCAAACGGGGGAGTTAGTAGTGGACTCATACTCTCTCAGTACTCTGTGCTGCAGTAATGACTGTATAATAACATGTACATCAGCCTTACATTCATGTGGGATCTTGTATTGTTTCTGGGCTACATGAGCTTTACCAGTTCTAATCTCTTCTTGTTCTAACAATCCACAATCATGTTTGTGTTTTGCAAAAACCTCTACATGCTGATTAATTAGCTGGTTTTCTAGGGGGGAGTCATGTGTGAAGGGGGGCAAATTTTCTGGGTTCTTAAGAGCAGAAATAGCATGTATATCTGAGACAACAACAATTTCATTATTTTCCTTGTAGTTTGCATGCAACCAAAGGTCATTGTTTGTATAATCTATTACCGGCCCTGTAGATTTTAAAAAGTCAGATCCCAAGATATCCATTTGGTCAGGTAGATTCATTTAATGTGCATGTAAATCAAAGGTACATCCCTCTATAGTTATCTTAACTGGCTTAGCTTTAATTGATGTAGCATCAGAGCCCTGAAAGGCAGATAGTGCAATAATCTCATGTGTTGCAAGCGGATGCATTTCTAGGTGTGAGGTATGTACAATTGACATGGAAGCTCCCATATCAATAAGCCTTATCTGTTGCAGGCCTCCAGTTACAGCAGCTTAAATGATGGATCTAGTCCAGTCATCTCTTCGGAATCTCACTACCGACTGAAGGGAGGCCAGACATCCCTATGGGGAGTTGGTGATCTCACTCATCGCCTGGATTGCAGAGATTCTCTGCATTATTTGGGTCATTTCATGGAGCTTTTCAAGCACTTCAGCATTGGTTGGTGTTGTGCCCCTCATTGACTGAGGCTCTGGTTGGGGCGGCTGGGCAAATGCTTGTGCTATAGCACCTGGAGGGGTGAGGTACATTTGAGGGGGGGTATTGTGGCAAGGGTGGCTGGGACATAGGTTGCAGGTAGGGGCGTCTGGGTTTTATATGTCGAGGCTGCTGGCAACTGTAACAAATAACAGGCTGTTGAGAGTTGGGGTTGGTTCCGTGGGGACCTTCCACTGCCACCACTGGCCCCTTTTCTGCTGGCACAGTTGCCTTGAGCAGTGATTCCTCCTGCTTAATCATGGGGCTTAATTGTGGATAAGTGGTTGTCTCATCCACTGTGGTTCCTAAGAGTGCTTGCAATTCGGGCAACATCCTACTTTGGAGCTGTCTTTTGTATATGAGGTCTTCATATTGAGGCTTAAATTCCCCATTGGGTTTTTCTGCTGCATGGGCTGGGAAAACCATGCCATAAGCACAATATAGTCTTTCTGCCCAAGCAATGCCTGGTTCTCCCCTTTTTCTGAGTTGCCAGTGCAAATGACTGGTGATAGTCTACAGCCCCCCCTACCACCAGGCATAATACTTCATACAACAGATTTGTACCTGACCTTTCTAATACTAAATCTGGTAATGCTTGTCTGAGTGATGGGTGTAGGCAATACAGTAGCACATCCTTTATATCTACTGGCTTTAAATCAGAATATGTACTTATGAAGGTCTGAATTTTAACATTTACCTCTGAAAAATCAACCCCGTCTTTATTTGTCCCAACTCTTTACTTAAAGCTGCCACATCCTTGGGGTTTAGCTGCCACTTTTCAGTAACAGTGGTGACCATTTGTGGTGGTGGGGGGGTTGGCTGTTGGTCAGTGCCAGCTGGAGTGGGGTCTTGATAGGATTGCACTGTAGTAAGCACAGGTGCCATAGGTGGTTGCTTTCTAGGTGGTGGTGGTACAGGTGCCATAGGTGCTGATGGGGGGTGTATACTCAGGTGAGGATGGCAGATGCTTTGTGTCAAAGCACCTTTGCCTAGAGTTTACACAGTCATCAGAGTATTTTTGACAATGCTCTTGCCAATCTGCGTCATCTATTTCCTTCCAATCTACGTCATCATCATCATCATCATCCCCATCATCCCTTAAGTGGGAATCATTGTAAGCGGCAACTACCGCTTGGTGTTTTCCTGACTGGGCTTCTAATTCTCTAATGTGCTGTTGGCATTTACACTGGTCTACATTGCACTTGGAGGAGGTATTGGCTTGCAAGAGGCATCTAATGGCCCCTTGTGCCTCCTCTAAACATTTTGTTAATTGCGATGTTTCTTTCTCTAAATATTGATTGTTCAGTATTGCCTGTGCAGCCATTGCCTCTTTAGCAGAAGCAGACTGGGCTACCGGGGAAAGATGTTGGTTATCCCTTGTTAAAACCCTAATTTGTTCCCACAGCTTCTCCATTGAGGCTTTAAGAGCCTGCATTTCCTCTTTAAACTGACCTGCTATCCAGCAAGCACCAAACAAAATGGCATTTGCACCCTTTTTGTTTGAAAGACTCTTTTCCTTGATACATTCCTCTACATGCCCTTGGGCTTGTTGCCATGGGTCTTCAGACCCTTTCATACACTTAGTTACTGTAACTCCTGAACACATTTACACTTGTCAAGCTTTTTCTTCAGCTTCTCCATGGACCTTTACCTGTAGGTTCAAGTTTACTCGAACACTCAGAGTCTGTTAAAACCCCTTTTCTGAGCCCCGCAGTTAGGTTATGACCCTTACCTATGCGGACTCTATTTAGATTACTGCTAGTTTAGGCTTTACAAGACTCACTGGAATTAACACCAAACCAACTCCTGGCTGGCTAGGCCAATTTTTACATTATCCAAATAATGCTCACTTTAAATAGTGAGAGTGTATAACCCAAATGTTCTTGGTTGGTGCCTTTCAGTAACCCAAATAAAGCCACAAACACCTTAGACTTAGTGCTAAATTAGTTGTTATTTATTAGTATCAAAAAGGCAAACCAAAAGAATCCAATTTTAATAACAGAGATGGATCCAGACATGATTAACAATTCTAAAGTGCTAAGACAGCTGGATTCTAACATCACCTTTAAGCATCAGATAGCCCATCACTATCTGGATGTTCCTAGCACAGCTCAAATCTAAGCAGCCAATGGGGCAGTCCCATTGGGGTGTTTCTAACATGCAGTCTAAACAACTAGTAATATTTTATTACAGGGCTACTGGTTTTCAGAGAAAATTAAGCAATATTACCCCTTTTCCTCTGGGTTCTCCCACATCCATGGACAGCCTGGTCTTGGGCTCTTTTTCCTCGGAGAGAGACATTGAACATGTAATTTAGGTCCCATTCTTATATCCAAGTTGTTTACAACAAAGATACATGACTGGGACCTGTCAAAGCTATTACAACATATTTGGCAAAAACAATAAGTCATCAAATTTGTCATGAGATAGGGGTAGGTAGATAAATACATTGATCATAAGACACATCTGTTGTTTTACAAAAGTAAGGAGTTTTGTTCTAACATCATTTTTGGTGGAAAAGCAAGGAGAATTTTACTCTACCAAAAATGCCTTGCTTAGGAGCACAGAATCATATTACAAAATAGTGTTATAATAGAAAATTGTTAAAGCAAGCAGAATAGATAATCTCTCATCAAGTATTTTGCTACATATTTTTAAACATAAGTCATCATGAAATGGAGGAGTGGACCAGACAACAGACTAGTCAAGTATATTTTTATCTTTGCTGACACAGGCTATGTAGACTTATTTTTAACTATGATCTTTATGTTACAGAGAAAAACATATTTTTGTATGAAATATTTTTGCTTAAGCCCAGCAAATTAATTTTGCTTAGGACATCTGTTTTAAACACAGCTAATGCCCTCTCACCTACTTTTATGTATCTCCATGCCTGTTGTCACAAGTACCATTTTGTACAGTTTAACAATTCATTTCAAACCATTTTACGCTTGTTATACCAGCTTACATTGCTTTAGCATTCACTTATTTATCAGCCATCTTAAGCTTGCAACTCCACTTTCTCTTGCCCCAACTTCTTGATCCTTTGCTTACAGTTACTTAACACCTATGTACATTAAAACATGTGCAGGTAATAAATTACCTACCTGCCATAATTTCTTAGAAAACCCTTTTCACATCTCTGGAATCAAATGTGGTTGGCCAACCATGATCATGTGCTTCATGGGGCTGGGGGTCACATCAGCAGACAGCTACTCAACCTGATGAGTTGTGGGAGCAATAAATAATTTGCAGGGCACTCTGAGTCAGAAACCTGAGTATGGTGGAGAAAAAAAGAATTTTAACTACCAATGCTGCTCTTTGTTTGAAGTTTGGTAGATGGGCTTAAACTGTCGCACCAGCATGAGTTTTAAAAATGAGCACATACTACTGTGATCTCTGTTCCAAAAAAGGATGCTGTCAGTGACTTAGGGTCTATTTTGCAATCGCACCAATCTGATGTAGGTAAACAAGGTTTACAGTTTGTACATCAGAATAATGAGATTACAAGAAAACTAAAATATAGCAGGCTATGCATAATAAGGCTCCCCATACATGATATTGTTTTTATACCTATGCAGATTATTAGTTTAACCCCCCCCCCACCAGCCCCCTTATTTAACTAGAAGGCACACCTCTCACCACCAAAACAGGTATGGGGTAGAAACAGAGAGGGATAGGGGTTACATCCGGTTAAACAAGAGATCAGATACACCAACTAGAAAACTGTATCTGATTGCTCACCATAGACAAGATGGGAGCAATGCAGACTATAACCAGGTGTGGCACAAAATACCTGGTGCACACCTGGTGGGACTAATTCATGGCCAACAATCCAGGTCCTGGGGAGAAAAAAATTGCTCAGGCTATGCTAGATTTGCACTTCTGGACACAGGTACCCAAAGAAATTCCACACAGGGGGCAATAACAACAATGTGCATACCAGGTTGGAATTCTAGAGTGTGGCTTTATTCTAAAACAAACGTAGGAACAACACAAAGATGGACCCCTAAGGGTTACACACAGGGTACTTGCAGGCATTTAGGGTACAGAACTTCAAGAATTCTGATTCATCACAGGACAGTTATCAAAATGTGGACTAGTCAACAGTAAAATATACTATCCCTTGACTAGGCACATACAACCAGTACTTGATCACTTTCCATCGACTAGGCACATCCAGCCAGTACTTGGACACTTCCCATATTGCATAGGCTAAATTATGTGGTACTCGGACCATGCAGAGCACAAGAAGCTCAACACTGTGGGACTCACATGCTGGGGTAACTGGAGAGCAATCCCACTGACTGGGGTAAAACTGTTTCTTCAGGTATTGGCCACATGCACTGATAGAAAACACAGGTGTCCTTCAGAACCCAGAGAGATAAACTGGTCAGTCTAAATGGGGGTCTCCCACTTTTTGTTGTCTAGCTCATACTGTGCCATTCATCTGGTAAATACACCTCACAGACTGTAAAAATTATAGATGCTGTCTTTTTTTATTTATTGATTTATTGATTTTTGCAAGTAAAACTTATAAAAAATTGTACATATGAGGATGGCATAAGAGTTTACAGTACAGGCAATATATTCTTATAAAGCTCTTGTGTACGATACCCCCTTTTTTGGTACAACATGGGGGGGAGTTCCAAACTGAAGACATATACTGAATAATGTCACCCATCGCATGCACCTAGGAAGACCAACAGGGAATCTTAACAGATTAAGCAAATAGGTTTTCCCTATTACCAAAGTGACTATAAAGTCTTACTGATTCCCCAATTCAGTCTACTTATATATATATTCCAACCTTATAACCAAAACTCCCAGAGAAATTAAATATTCATTTCCCTTTTACCAGACAGATCCTCAGTCATTATAAAGCACCAGCATCCTTGAACAGGCGTTAAGAAGAATACTTGTTTTAACCATTAAGTGGCCCCTTTTACTCCCAACATGAAAAGAACAACAATAGGAGGACTAGATACAACAACTTCCCCATTTTCTTATAACGCATTACAAATGCAAGTGTAACTGAACTTAACCCACTGTATTAACGGTCCCACATATATTTTCCCCAGTGAAGTGAAGACTAGTGACAACATGTTAAATAGTAAGATGAGTCAAAATTAGCGTAACAGTTGCAAATATCACAAAACGGGATCCAGATTACAGTCCAAAATAAACAGTCTATGCACGATGCTCTCAGTTCCAAAAACAGGCCATTAACTATCACAGGCCCAGTCCCCATAACATGAGTCTACTTTACCCGGGTACCCCAGATGATCAGTCACTGTCAGACGAGGTTCCTTCTTCGTCTCCCCCCTTCAGCTCCAATTCAATTTTCCAGACTGTCTTGCCAGCATCCTATGGTTCATTGAATAAATACTGTTTCCCATTCTACATTAACTGGAGTTTAGCCGGGAGAAGTAGCTGGTGCTGCATTTAAGTTGACGCAGCTGGCTCCTCAGCCCATCAAAGGCCTTGTGACGTTGGCAGGTCAGGAAACAGCATGACTTTTATCTTCACCATATTTCAGGACCCTATGGTGCTGGGCAATTGCAAGAGCCTGATCTCTGTCCCCAATTCCTGTGCAAACTATTAGGAAGGTTCTCGGAGTCGATGAATCTGCTGCAGCACTTGTAGGGGTAATTCTGTAAGCCTTTTCCAGGGATAGATTAGATTCGGCCTCTTCAAGCCCCAGTATGTCTGGCAAAAACATTCTAGCAAAGATCAGGCTGTCCTCCCTTTCAGCATTCTCTGACAGTCTGATTACTCATAAATTGCGCTCTTTTGCTTTGGTTCTCTACTGTCTCCAGCCTTTGACGAAGGTGTGAATTCTCTTTTATTAATTTAGTAGTGGCATTCATCGATTTAAGGATGGAAGATTCAGAGCTTTGAACAACAGCTTCACATTGCTCCATTTTGGTTTCCAAAGTAGAGACTCTTGGAGTGACAGTATCAAATTTTTATCTAAGTCCTGCACAGTTTTTATGAGCTGATGGAGCATGGAAAGTATGGAAGCCAAGGAGGCCTCCTCCGGTATTTTATCAGTTGAGTCCCCTGCTTCTCCATGCTGATCAGGCCTCTTCTCCTTGTTCTGCTTTTTAAGAGCAAAAAAGTTGGCAACTGGTGCCATAGCCCCTTTAGTTTTGCCCATCTTGTCAATTACTGGTAGTCCAAGCACTCTAGAACAGTTTCTGGTATTTTAGAAAAGAATAGATTTGAGCTGTAATAGTTTTTTAAAATTCTCCTCTGGGAGCTTCAGGAGTTTGCTGCTTCCTCTCAGCTGCTCAGCAGCACCCCCCTCTATAGATGCTGTCTTGAAATGTATATCACACTTAACATCATACAAAACACCTCAGGGGTGTCAAAGGTAAAAGTTCTGTTCACTTGGATGGTCACATACTGGACTGCACTGTGGGCAGACAACTTTTAAAGAAAAGTCTAAGGTGACAAGGTCCCTTTGTCAGAGAATCCACCTTTAAAAACTGCAGGTACTCCTGGGAAAACTCCAACCAAACAAATGTACTCACAGAAAGTTGTCATAACAAAGGCAGCTTCCAACATCCTGGGAGGATCAGGGGATTGCCCCTGAAATCCTGGAGTCCTGGTCCATCCCTGCTGGGATGAAGAACAAGAAAATCCAAAGGGAGATGGTTTCCACCACTTCAACAAGCTGGCAAAGCTGTCCTCCACTAGGGTGAGAAAAGAAAACAAACAGGAAAAATTACAGCTCTAAGTCAGAGCTGCTTCAGGAGTTGCAGCTACACTTTGCAGCCTCCCACTTCAGACTCCCCCTGCAAATTGACTCAAACATTCTATCTCCCTCACTCACAGCTACTGGAGTATGGCTCATGCAGCTGCAAGAGTTCTGCATGACATCACCTCCTCAGCTCTCAGCTGTGACTGACAGCAGAGAGGGAGACAGAGGGAAATCCATTTAACTGACATTTCACTAGCTGCATTCCCTGCCTACCGCTAATTCTAACTGGGATTCTAGTAACCCCTGGGAACAAGGGGGTTACATTAGTAATTCAAAAAATTGTACATGGACAAATGCAATCTATTTTCCTATATACAATATGAGGTGTGACAGAAACATTTTTGCTGTTATCCAGAACTGCATGCAATAGGTTAAAGTAAAATTTGAGCCAAACTCATAATTATTTATATAATAATACAAATTTTGTGACATTGTGCTAAAAGCCTAGCTAAGTGCCCATAATAAAAATTGGTATTCTGACCTATTGTTCTGACATTTTGCGGTTTCTCACTCATGAAGATAATTGTTTGGTGAATAACAGTCCACACTCTAATATGTATGAGAAATAAATAGTATATTATTATTATTATTAATTGCAAAGTTACAGCCAGCCCGGTGGTGCTGAGGGTTGAGGCGCTGGATGGCACACCTTGTGCCATGTCGTGACCCAGGTTCAGGAACAAGCTCAGGTCACCAGGGTCAACAGGGGAGGGAGATGTTTGAGCATCTGTAGGACAGTTCTTTTCTCTCTTGGGAGGGATCCAGGGATAGCCTGGCACTGCAGTAGCCTCTGGTGGAAGTCGGAGGCACTTCCATGTTACAGGGCTTGAAGAGGAGTTGGGCTGAGCCATGGCAGATGTCAATAGGATATTGCATGTCTGGGCTCAAAGGGGAGGGAGGGAGTGGGTGGAACATCACAGAGAAAAAACTTCTTCCTATGATAGGTGATGGAGCCTCCTACCCCCAACAGCCACACTCCCAATGTCAGACTTGCCTCTCTGATGTGCCCCCCTGGCCTGGAGCTCAGCAGTCTAGATAGAGCACCCTGAGTGGATAGGGTGGCCCTTCCCTGGAGGGTTCAGACTTGGGGGATGTGCTGGGCTGGGGATGCAGGGAAAGCATAAGCCATGATGGGAGGTAGAGACAAGGGAGGATATAGGAGGTCACTGAAGAGAGAGTTCACTGGATCCAGGATAAGATAAAAAGAATTCAAAAAAAATTGCAAAGTTACTAAATTGCAGAAATATAATTTTTCTGTTTTGCTTTTCTCTGAGTCTTGAAATTACCTTAACTGAAAGTAAGAAGCCAAGTAAGATAGACTCTTTGAGTTACAGTATAAGAATTGCAAAGCTGCAAGAAAAAGATCTTTGAAGCATCATAAAAAAGATTTGGTTATTTGGTTGTTAAACTGTTGTGTTGTGTAAAACGTTATTGCTATTTAATTGTTGCTCACAAGGATTATTGTCATTTTTGAAGTTTAGTAATTAGTATTACAAAACCAAGACAGTCTTAATTGTGACTGCAAACGTTCTTAATGCTGAGACAGTGATATATACTCCAGCACAGCTGACTTTTATCAAATGTAAAAATGAAAGAATACAAAAGCTAGAAAGAAATGTTGGAGAATAAATCTTTTGAATTTGTTAAACTTACAGGTCAAGTTGAAATATTAGAAAAGCTTTTACAAGAAAGTGAGAAAAACATTTCTAATAATTACTGTGCTTTCATTAAGCTAAAACTGAAAATGCTGTTTTGCAAAATGAGTTACATGCTGCTAAACAATGGCAAGAGCAGTGTCAAAATTTTGAAAAAGAAAAGGTTTGCTTAGCAAATGTTTATGAACAGGTTAACAAATATTTGGATGAATTAAGGGAATATATAAAGGTTCACAGAGTAAAAGCCAAGTTAAAAGAAATTAAAAGCATTTAAAGGGTTAGACTGTAATGAAGATTCTGGAATTTCTTATATTTCCTCTTTGGATTCAGAAAATGAATTACCTTAGAGCAAAAAGAATATCCCTAGACAAAAAGGTGATTCTAATTCTTCTGACTCAGAAAGAAAAATATTAGGAAAATATAACAAAAAGCATAAGATTAGACAAAAGGGGGGTGTCCTCTGTACCTCAGGCTAAGGTGTTTGAGGCCACAACCTCTAATACTCTGGCAAAAGGGGGAAAGAAATTACCTACTGGTATGTCTAAAAAGGAAAAACCATCAAAGCCTATGCAAAACCCAATTGTGGCTCAACAGCCTTATCAAGACTCATATCAATACCAAAACAAGGGTTTCTGCCAAAGGGGGAGAGACAACGGTGAATGGTATGCCAGTGAGTATGATAAGTATAGAGGTGAAAAAATTGACCACAAGGGGTGCCACTATTCTGACTATAATCAGTAAAGTTATAGTGCACCTCAAAACAGGTCTAGGCATAGTTCTCCAAGTCTGGATGAAATTATCAAAATATCATATGAAAAAGAAAGGCTTAAGGAATTGAAAAAAAGAAATGGAGGAGTTAAGAGCTCATACTCAAAGTTACTGGCTCCATGTTACTATGTTATGACATGACCCTCATTCTCCTGTGTAAAAGTCTCTTTCAACTGTGCCTAGTACAGGTGGGACTAGTAGTTGTATATGACTTGTAGAGCCTGTCCACCCTAATGCTGACCTGGTAAAAAAAAAACTGCTATTATGCAATGGCAAGAAAGAATCCTGGTCTCTTATTGGTCAGTCTAGGACTAGACCCGTGATATTATCCAAGCACAACATCACGGGTCTAGTCTCAGCACTGTGAACCAATGCAGATGAGCTCTATGAGCTAGATATCTTTTTTTGCATCTCCTCTTAAGAAACAAAAATATTTTTCCACACTAATAAAAACATTCTTTAAAATTATTGTTTTATTTTATATATAACAATGAGCCATTGTATAATAGCAATAATGCCCTCCAGGGTGTGTGTCATTTGGGATAACGTCACGCCTCAGGTATTGGACGGACTTGGCCTACGGCCTCGTGCCCAATCACCTGAGGCATGATGTTATCCCAGCATGACACACACCCTGTTGGGCATTATTGTTTAATTGTTAAGAAGGGTAGTGAGATTGGAATAAGATTTAAAAATAAAATGCCAAGTGAACATGAAAATGTTATCTCTGTGGCTAGCCTTTCCCAAGAGGTATCCAGAGTTGGTACCAAAAGTAGTGTAAAATGGCATAGTAAAACTGCTATGTTGCCACGGAAGAAAAACAAATTTTGCCTGGGCAACTTGATTCCCAAAGGAAAAGCAGAAAGAGTTTACTTTGACATAAACATTGAAAACAGTCTGAATCATGAGGCCCTGCTTGACTCAGGAGCCAAAGTAAGCCTGATGTTTAAATGTCTCTTTGATAAGCTGACTAATACCTTAGATAACTCAAAGAAATTGAAAACCCTTTCTGACAGCTTACAGATTGTAGGTTATGGAGGGGAAGGTCAGAAAACCTTAAAGGTTGGTTGAAATTGAAATTTGACAAGATGGTGATTAAACATCCAGTGTATGTTACAAACAAAGCAGGTAATGATTTCATAACTGGAAATGACCTCCTAAAAAGGTTTAAACCAATTCTGGACTACTTTTGAAAAGTTCTGTGGTCACAGGTAAACAGACCTATTGTATTTAGGAAGAATGGTAAAGTTTCTAAACAATGAAAATCATGCTACTTTGAAAAAAAAAAGATGATGTAATGATTAAACTAAATGTTGTATGTTCTAATGTAATTGATGTATTTAATTTTTTGTAATTCCAAAAATTTGGCTACAGGGAAAAGCAAAGCTTATGTGGTTTGCTTGTCAACCAAGATGTGATAAAATCTGAAACCAAAAGCAGAGGCTTAATGTTCTTCACAAGGAAAGTAAATCCTGTTCTTCTCAATGCCATTCTGTTTCTGAAAAAAAAAACCATTAAACTCAAAGTACACGGCACACCAAGGACTGCGGAAAGGAGGTGCCACTAAATAAAACAAAAGGTAAATCCATAGTGCCAGACAAAACAGAACTTGTATATAACAAGTTCTCTGTTGTTCAAGTAGTGCACAGTGTTGCCAAGTATTAAAAAGAGCGGCTACAAAATCTTTCACACCACAGAAAAAGTTTGAAAAGTATAGGCACTTGTTTTGAACCTCCAGGTAGGGTAAAAAATATACAACATCCTGTATGTGATGCAAGATTTGAAATTTCCCATGTCTTGGGTTGAATGTACTTGTACAACTATGTGTGTGTAGAAGCCTAGCTAATAAAATTCTGTGGTCACAAATAAGGGGAGACCCTTACCCAATAAAAAGTGACACCACAGGCCTTAAGGTCTGGACAAACTAGTCCTCAGGTGTGCCATGTAGTGAATGAGTCCACTACAACAGTTTCAGATAATATAAAGGAATTTTCTGTTCGGGTTAATGGAAAAGAAAAAGAGGCCAGAATGCCTGACAAAACTGTTGTTTGTGCCTAACCTGCGGTAGTAATATGGATTTAAAAATCCATTCCACACCTTGCTTGGATATAAGCACTAAAGTAATGCATGTTTTTTAAGTACATAATCCAAAAGCAGAGTCTGTTACTTTAAAAGCTAACTGTTGGTTAAAAGTAGTGGTGGGGGAGTCCTTTATAATTCAGGAAGTAGTTGTTCCAGTTATTGGGGAGACTAACAGAAGGTATTGTCTAAAGAAAAATAAAACAAAAGAGTTGTGGAAAAATATTTTTTTTTAATTTAGTATATGTTTCCCTGCCACCAAGGCTCAGCCCCCACCCATCCTGGAACCCCTCCTCATCCCCAGAACTTACCTCCAGGCAGAGGATAACCCCTGGATTTCCCCCCAGGGTGGGGCCAATGCACCGGTGTGAAACCCGCACAACATCGGGAGGAGGATTCCAGTAGGGAGCCCACTCATATTGCCTCCCTGGCTTACCCCCAAGGGTGAGGGGTGGAGTCAGGCTGGCAACATTGTGAAATGGGATAGGACAATGGCTGGAGTGCTGTTGTGGATGACCAGAGCCAGGAGAGCATGGAGTCATACAGGCGGCCAGTATTTTACATCTAGATGGGAGGCATGGCATACAATGACGTGGCAACACAGAGCATCAGCATCTGGCAGGCCTCCCAGGAGAGTCCAGGTGCTGGTCACAATGGAAACCATGACCTCTGCCTAGGGTCCATTATGTGTCAGTCACACCTCCCCCTGAACCCTCCCCAGGAGAGGACAGCTGCCCTACAGCAGTTCAATCCAGCTCCTGCCCTTCCCCCAGCTGACCACTGACAACCTGCACCTATTCCTGAACCCGGGTCACTGGCATAGAGCCAGGTGTGGCATCCAGCACTTCAAACCTCAGCGTCACCAGGCCGGCTTAAAAAAGGTATATGTTGTTGATGAAAAAAAATTAAGATGATTAAAAATAAGGTAGATTCAGATGAAAATTTACTTTTTTCTGATTTTAAAGAATAAGTTAACCAAGCGTATACTTGTAAAACTAAATTAGAAAAAAAAAACTTGTTTTGTAAAATGTTCCTTCCATCGAAAGACATGTTTACAAAAGGTGCCCATAACTGTGGGGTAACTGACCTTCATGATACCAGGGTACTCAAACCCTAGTAATGCTCCAGTTCATGTACGTTAGTATAAAACACCACAAGCATCTTAAAAAAAAACAAGAAATGTTAAACATGCCTGATTTTGATGCTGATTTTGATTTTGATTTAAAGAAAATGTACAAGAAATAGTGAAGAATCCAATTTTTTTTATATCATCCTCATTTTTCTCACCTGCAGCCACAGTCCTGCTAATTCCAGCCACCGCTCCTCCTTCACCGCCAACCCTGAAGCATGATGTGCTCAGCTGGCATATGCAGCTGTACCATCAAAAGGGGCCCCCCATTTCCCCACCCCAGCCAGAACCCAATACCATCACATGCCTGATTCCAGGCATCAGCGGCTGGTGAAGCTGTGGCCATCGAGCTGCTGCAGACTATGCTGCCATTTTCCCTGTTTTCCCTTCCCAGATGGGAGCATGGATGTGCAATGATGTCCATGCACAACATGCAGATGTCCACCATGCTCCCCCCTACTTGGCACTTGCACTTCTGTAGTACCTCCAGACATCCCCAGGGAACACCAGACCAGAGCGTGTATCCACCCTTTTTCCCCAGGATTAGGAGAGTTGTCATCAGATGCTCAATCCTAGTCCTCCCCTGCTGACCCCCGACGACTTGGGCTCATTCCCGAACCCGGGTCACTGGCATGGAGCGAGGTGTAGCATACAGCGCCTCAAACCTCAGCACCACCGGGCCGGGCCTGTGAAGAATCCCATTTTAATTTAGTAAACAGTACAGTAAGGTAATAAAACAGTGGAACACTTTTGTAATTTCATTAAAAATCCCAGTGTAACTATGATTGCTGAAAGTAAACTACAAATGACCTTAAACTAAAATACATGTACTACCAAAAAGGTAAATTCTAATCAAGGAAATTATATCCTGGAAAAAATTGGTACATGTTACAAAGGCCAAACTAAGTAGTACCTTCGGCACATGGGGGGCAGAACTTATGAAATTTTAACAAAAGTATCCTACTGGCATTACATGTACTGTAATACTAAGGACTGAAAAGGTATAAAATTATGTAAACATGAAAATAATCAACAATAGTTACTCTGAAAATATTAATTGTAATGATATTTAAAAAGATAAACAAAGAGTTAATCTGATGTAAATGAAAAGTGTCTGAAACAGTGCTACAGCAAAAGTGTACATAGCTGTAATCATGTTTATTTATGTAGTACTGTACATATTCTAATGCCGAAAGGTGCACTTCCAATGATATCCTCTAGTGATGTCATTTCTAATGATGTCACATGTGATGATGTCATGAGCCGATGATTTCATAAGTTACCACATGATAATGCAACTTTGTGTTCTGTGTTTTGTTTTCTCTGTGATGCGTAAACTGTATACCCATATAGTAGGATTACACTTTTGAATTAAAAAACACATTAATGGGTGCATTTTTAATTCAAAAGTGGGAAAATGTAGGAACAAAACTTAGTAATGAAAAATGTTTTATTATATTATTATTTTGCATTATTTTATAATTACCATTTTATATATTTTATAAATGCTTAATTACTAATTAAGCTGGGTGGGAGGTCGTACTAAAACATCTGGTCAAAACTGATGTCTGTATGAGCTCTCCAAGCAAGGAGAAAAATAAACTGCTTAAATGAACTCTGAAAAGGATAAAAAAATGGCCTAGTTCCAAAATATTTTTTTTCAGTTCATCCTGCCTAACTTAAAAGGGACATAGCACCTAACTTGCAATTTAAGGCAGGGAAAAATATCTTAAAAATGGCCCCTTGACAGAGCTTCTACAAATTTTGTTTTGATTTTGAGATTCAGCTCAGAGATAGGTATCATAAAAACTTGACAGGTGATGAATTGTAGATGGTCTCTCTGTGTCAGCTCAAAGCTGGAACCACACCAGTGCCTGAAGTAAACTGCTCTATGTTTCAATATAAAAGAAATACTTTTGGCTCTTACACCACTATCCTTGATGCTGCCAGCATGATATTTACACACTTGGTATAGGGCATTGCAACTTGTTGACTGGCTGAATTGTGTAAATACAGTATAGCTGACAGGGGACCAGAGTTATCTTTGTGAATGTCCTGGAATAATAATCTTCAAAGTAAGCATATCAAGTTTGATCTTAAATTAAAGCTAATGTCATGCAAATCCAAAAATATGACTTTTGGATAAGTGCATAGATGCAGGAAGGTGTCACACTGACTGAAAGATTTCTTTAACAGTTGTAGACATCATGGTTGCATGCTCCAGTGCTCGTAGACAAAGGAAACTATCCTCAGGAAAGAGTTTTGACTTTTATGGTCTTTTTTGAAGTGCTACCTGGGAAAGACGTACTTCGTCTGGGAGCCTAAAACATAAGAAACAGAAATGCCACTTTGTTTTTAAAAGTCTGCTAAAAAATAAAGTTATAGTCTTTATTAGCTTATCTTAAGAAATACTTGTCTCACAGACCTGGAAGATGTCGCAAAAAAACTGCTTTTAATAAAAGAAATTCAAAAATGTCTGTTTGAAGACTGTACATTTTTGGTTTCAAAAGATATCAAAATATAGAGAAAACCTAAATTAATGTTTAAAAACTGAACTCTAAATAAAGGGGCAGTCCTTGAAAAGGGGGACGAGCTAACTCCTACATCATTTGCATAGTCCAATCAAAGTTGGTAAATGTTGCAGGAAATATTGTCAGGACAATGCTCTGGCCAGAGAAGTAAGACTAAGCTCTGAAGGCAACACCTCAGAATCTTCTAAACTCTTGTGCCATTAAAATCTGTGCCTGTGGACTTGCCAATTTGCTATTTATTTTATTGTTTTTCTTACTGCGAAGCCTAAAAGCTAAGAGCCAAACCTGCCTGGTGATGTTTGAACCAACAAGAAACCAAGCCTTTAGTGCTGAGTTCATACCATAGGTGCTGAGGACCGGAGCCTGAGGTTTAAGCCTGGAAGAAAAAAATTGCAACAAAGCCAGCCACAAAAAGATAGCTTCCTACTGCAGAATCTTTCAAATTCTGGTGCAGAAAAGACTTCTGTTTATGAAATGGACATGTTGACTGAATTAAAGTTTTAAAGTTCTTGCCAAAACCAAAACAAGGACAAAGACTACCTACTGATGTCCATCAGCCAAGAAGCAAGTCAGCAGTGCTGTACTGATAACAAATGGGTTCAAAGTCTAGAGTTCAAGTAAAAACAAGAGTAAAAAACAGAAACAGCCACTAAGTCCAGTTACTAAAAATAACTTTTCTATCCAGGAAAAAGAAGGATTTTCACCAACATTCTGAAATTAAGAAAGAATCCAGACTCAACAGCTAACCAAATGTCTGAGTATTGTTTTAATTAATTTTTATAATATTCTATTTGGGCTTAGCTGGAAGGTTGTATGAAAATTAATTTCTTAAATACAGAAGCTTGGGTACATGGTTTACGCTTAAATTTAAATAATGATATATATAAACATTTTGCATGCCATAAAGTATTAAAACAAGTTTTATACAGAAATATAATCCAATACACTAATGTAAAGAGTTTGCAAGTTTTTATGCAAGGAAGTTATGCTATACACAAAAGCATGCTGAAGGCATGCTATGCAGATAATACTATTTATTGCTTTGAATATTGCTTATTTCTTTGTTGTTTTGCTTATTTTCTGAAATGTTTGTTTTGTTTGAGTTTCTGAAATCTTTCTTGTTCTAAGTTTACATTGTTTTTATTATATTTACAAGGTTTTATATCTATGCACATATTTAGTAATTAGAAAAATTGTACAGGGATATAAAAAATCTATTTTCTTATATACTTTGTGAGGTGTGACAGAAATGTTTTAGATGTTATCTAGAACTGCATGCAATAGATTAAAGTAAGATTTGAGGTAATCTTATACTTATTTATATAATTATGAAAAGTTTGTGACATGGGGCTAAAGGCCTAGCTAAGTGCCCATAATAAAAATTGGTATTTTGACCTATTGTTCCAACATCAAGAGGGATATGAGGAAGTACTGCTTTATGGAAATGGTAGTGAAACCTTGGAACAGTGTCGGCTGAGGTGGTTGGTGTGAAAACAGTCATGGGATTCAAGCAGGGCTGGGACATAATGAAGGGAATAGTAGTTATTTGGGGTGATAGGACCAGGGAAGAGGATAGAGAGATGATAAGGAGGATTAGTACTGTGGAGGAACAGTAAATTCAAGGGATTATAGGGAACTTGGGCATACTGGATGTACTTCTGGTCTTTTTCTGCCATCATTGTCTATGTTTCTATGTAAACAGCAGGGAGGATTTGGGTGCAGCACTATATTCAACATCCCCATAGTCAGTGGCTGTGAGGCTTTGAGTGCAGTACTGTTTATAACATCCACCTAGTCAAGGGCAGGGAGGATTTGGGTGCAGCACTATATACACCATCCCCATGGTCTGTGGCAAGGAGGATTTGGGTGCAGCAGTGTATACATCATCCCCACAGTCTGTGACAGGGAGAGATTGTATTCAGCACTGTATACACCATCCCTGTACTCAGTGGCTGGGAGGATTTGGGTACAGCAGTGTATAAACCATCCCCATAGTCTGTGACTGGGGGGATTTGAGTGTAGCACTGTATACACCATCTCCATAGTCTGTGGTAGGGAGAGATTGGATTCAGGACTGTATGCATCATCTCCATAGTCTGTGACAGGGAGAGACTGGATTCAGCACTGTATACACCATCCCTGTACTCAGTGGCTGGGACTATTTGGGTACAGCAGTGTATAAACCATCCCCATAGTCTGTGACTGGGGGGAATGGAGTGTAGCACTGTATACACCATCCCCATAGTCTGTGGCAGGGAGAGTTTAGATTCAGCACTGTGTACACCATCCCCACAGTCCATGGCAGGGAGGATTTGGGTGCAGCACTGTATTCACCATCACCATCGTCTGTGTCAGGGATGATTTGGGTGTAGCACTGTATATACCATCCCCAGCATAGAACTAGAAAGAGAAATACCAGAATGGCCATGCCACCTTTGGAAGCATGTAAAGCACACAGCCATATTGTGGATGTCACCCCCCCTTCCAAAACTGGTTCATTGACATCCACACATGTTTGGCAGCATATTTAGTTTAACATTTTTATTAAACGCTGTCAAATAAAAATATGCTTAATTGGGGTATTTTTCCAATGGCACGGACTGTGTTCTAATCCTGGACCATTGTTTTAGTGAGCTTATGTACAGGCTGGAGGTAATAAATGATGGTGGAAGTCAGCCCAGGCATGGGCTGTGCAGGACAACTGGTTGTAAGGGAGGGAATCTATTCTCTAGGGCATTCACCATGGGTTTACTGGCCGCAGGGATGCTAAGGGGAGCAACTGGCTGTACTGGAGATTTCTATTCTGCATTTAGATTCGGGGTATTTACTGGGCACAAGGCCTGCTGGTGGGGATGGCTGAGGCACATTTTCATAGTGCTCCCAGATTGATTGGGCAGTGTAACTTCATGGTGAGTTCCCTTCTTTTGCCTGTAGATTACTTTATTTCCTGGATTATTTCCCCTGGAAGACCAAACTGTTCTGTTTTACTGTCTAATCAATGCAAGTCTATGGCAAGAAATTCCCAGTATATGGCTACAAATCCCTGTACAATACTGTAGATGTGGAAGCTCTGCTGATGGGTGCTGTGGGCAGAATTTCCAGAAATAAACATGTTTTTCTCCTACTGATGCTTCTCATTGTACCATTTGGCTCCTACATACACCCTCCCCCGCTAACTAGATGGGCCCTAGGGGGAGGTCCCCAAGCACCCAATCATGCCCTGCCTGGGGTCTCTGGCAAGCCTTTTTTCTGTAGGGTCTGGATGTTGCTATTTGGGGGCACTACATAATGTATTCCATCCCCACCCACATCAGGACCTTCCTAATAGACAAGCCATCCCCTGCAGATAACACTCCCTCACCGCCAGTCAGGAGAGAGACAAGGAGTGGAAGATCAACAACAGAGAAGTGCTGCTCAGATTTCCACAGTATTACTTCTGGCAGATAAGAAAAGCACGCCTCCCCTTCCCTCCTCTCTGTCACTCACTAGCTGTGGTTGGCATCCATGAACATGTCAGTTTTATTAAGAATTTAAAAGGTTGCGGAGACTAAGTATGCTGCACAAAATGTGGGTGACAGTGGGCCGCTTCTGGGTCTTCACATTTGCCAATTTCCCTGGTGCTTTTAAATGAAAAACAAAAAACTGCCATGTTTTAACTGCCAAGGGAGCACACAAGTCTGTGACTTCCGGAAGGAGAGATGGAGTGAGAGAAGGTGTACTTTGTCTGACAGACGTTATACTGTCTGACTCTTGGCAGCAACATAGTAACAGTTCTCTGTAATGAATCTTCCACTCCCTGGCACTATCCCGAAAGGGGAGGAAGGGCTGGAGGCAGCTTCAGGGGGTGGTTTGCCTATTGCTAGGGATCTTGCTGTGGGATGGTGATGGAATACAGTCAAACTATTCTTTGGGAGGATCGAGCTACAGAGGGAGTAGTTGACTAGGGGGATGCTGGACTTGGGGCTGGTCCAATTGCAGTGATCGTTTGATGGGGTGGAGGCTGGTCTAGGGTGGTGATTCAGCTACAGAGAGGGTGGTAAGGAGTCTGGTCCAGCTGCAGAGAAGGTAGCTGGCTAAGGTGGGAAGTGTGGTGCTGTGGGGGTATTTAGGCCACATGTAGGGTGCTCAGGGGTAGATGCTGGTAAAGGTCTTGAAAGGTAATCAAGTGGCATGGAGTGTTGGGGCTAGTCTAGCTGAATTGAGGGTGGTCGGGTGGGTTACTCTGCTTGACAGCCATGCATGGTTTCTAATTTATTTTTAGGTTTTTTTATTTGTTTACTTTTAAAACACTGATGAGTGCACCGCCATAAACACGTTGATGTCACTGGGCCACTTCCAGGGCTTGACATCCACAATTTGGCAATGAGCTTTACATGTTCCATGTTGATACATTGCCATTCTAGAATGGGAAGGAAGAGGTAGGCCGCCCCAGCAGCACAGCGGTAGGGCTACCGCTTTTGTCATCATCAATCCAAGTTCAGAAGTGAGCTCGGGAGTCAGAAGGTCAGCGGGAGGGGGGAAGGTGGAGGGAGCTCAAGCATCCCAGGGACTGCTCTCCTTTGGGGAGGGGTGGGACCAGTGCCCAGTATCAGCCTGACCCCTAGTGACAGCTGGAGGTCGGTAAGCTGAGACTGTAGAGGTGGCAGGAGGCAGGTCAGATGCCTGGTATGCTGCATCTGGGAGTGTGTGATAGGATGACACCGGTCTCCCGCATGTCCCACACCTGGCAATCTAGGTAATGTCAAAGTGAACTGGATCCTGTTCCCAGTGGGACTTGAGGGGTCCCCGCCAACCCCGCCAGTGAAGAAAACTTGGGAGAAGAGTCAGAGGGGCTGGCAGTATAGCCTAGAGGTTGGACTAATGAGCTGTAAATGAGCTTGGTACATCCAGCAGACAGACCCGGGTTTGAGTCCCACAACCTCCACTTGCATACTGTGTGACTCTGAGCAAGTCACTCAGCCTCCCCAGTGCTCCTGGGTCACCCCTGAAAGCAGGCACATGTGCCTAATGGGCCTTACCCAGTTACCAAAGGAAAAAACATTTCAGAGGATGCTGGGGTGACAGGGTGGGAGGGACCGGTGGATGGGTCCAGTCAGCACAAAAGGTTATAGATTTAAAAAAAAAGTGGAAGGAAAAACTAGAATGACATCTCCTATCAGGGCTGCCAAGCACAAGTACATAAAGTGTGCAGCCATATCGTGAATGACTAAACCCAGAAGTAGGCTCATTGACATCGATGTGTGTCTGTCTTGTAACTCTTAGAGCCAGAAGTGATCACACTGACATCCAAGTGTAGTGGGCAATGCGTGGAGTCCAGGCATGGGCTAGGGGATGGGCCTGAAAGCCTGCAGCAAAGGGGAGGGCGCAAGCTGGCTGCTATGTCTGACTGAGTGTGGGAGGATGGGGGGACTGCAGGTACCAGCAACCAAGGCTGAGTGGGATCAGTATCCAGCAGCATGTGTTGGGAGAAGGAGATTTTTTTTTATCTCTATTTATTCACTGTCTTACCCGGACTCTCTCCAGGGGGTTGCTTGGCTTGACCATGATCCCGACTGCCTGAAGTCCTATGTTCCTCCTCCATTAGCCACCTCTCCTTCCACTACCGGGCCACCCAACTACCTGGCTCTGAGTCCCCTGAGGTGGGACTGCATACTCCTCCTGGCACTCTATCTGTAATCTAATGGCGTGACCAGGCAGGGAGGAGATCCAGAGGCATGAACGGAGGGACTCAGCACTGGGTGTGGTTGGCCGGCCCCTGTACCCCTCCCTTCGCCTACCAGAAGGCAGGGTTTTTCCTTTTGTTTCCACCCCTTGGTGCAGCCATGCAATGGCATCAGCATAGTGAGTGAGTGAGCCCACCCAACAGACACCTGCCAACTCCAGACCCACATCTGCATTGTTCCCATCCCAGATGCAGCGCCCCCAGCCTTTGCCAGGAGCTGCCATCAAGCAAGGAAGTCCCCAGAACCCACCCCAGGAGAAAAGAGCAGTCCTCTGAGTGCTTGATCTTCTCCTTCCCCTGCTGACCCCCAATGGCCCAGACTTGTTCCCAAGCCTGGGTCGCCAGCATGGTGCAAGGTGTGGCATCCAGCGCCTCAACCCTCAGCGCCACCAGGCCGGCCAGGAGAAGGTGATGTTATGGAGCATGCAGTCTCGGGGGGGTCAGGAAGCTTTCAAAGCTGTGTGGGTCACAGGAGTGTTGTGCTGCCCAGGGATTTTGCTTTGAGTGGCCGCTGCACAACAACTGTTCGAATATTATGCATTTATGCAAAGTCAGATGATGCCTGTCCTTCAGTCCGGTAACTCATCCTCTCGACCCATGTTATAATACACTATAAGAGCTTAGTGCTGTAGACAAGAGGGACATTGTACCTTTTTTTTTGTCTGGCTCCTCCACTCCCGAGAGAGCTCAGCCCCTGCCGGCTGCCGCCCCCTTCCCAGGCTTCCCCTCCCGAGATGAGATCCCTCTCTCCACGGTCCATGGTAATGTGCCCTGGCTTAACCCCCAGGGTGGGGCCATGGGAGAGGGACCCCACCCGGTGGACGCTGTTGACAGCAGGGGCAGCAGCAGTATGGGGCTTCATGCTCGGGGCTGAGATTTTTGTGTGCAGCTGTACCTGGGGGTGGGGATGTGCAATAAATGGACTGTATTTGTCCTGTCCTCCACAGATAATGGTGCTGGCACAATGGATACCCACCAGCCTCTGCCAGGGGTCTGTGACATGCCGGACACAATACCCCCCTCCCCCCAGAGAAGGACAGCAGTCTCTAGGACACTCAGTCCTTCTCCCCCCAACCAGCCCTACGATGTCCTGAGTCCATTTCCAAATCCGGGTCTTTGGCATCACAGATGGATGCACTGCCTCTGCTCTGGCAGGCACTGTACCTTTCACAGCCTAGTACTGTGGACACTTAGGATACAAGAAGGGCACCTTCCCATTGACAGCATGGTGCTGTGAGTGTGAAAAGGCCCTGTCCTGTTAAATGGTCTTGCACTGTGGATATGTGGGTGTGCTGTCCCTACAAGAGCCTGATGCTCTGGAGGCAAGAGTATGCTGTCCCTTTAATTGCTAAGCATTGTAGAGACCTTCCCTTCCAGCTCCTCTGCAGTGTCATAGATACATAGACAGTGTCGGCAGATAAGGGCCTATGGCCCACCTAGTCTGCCCATTTGAGCTTGTAAGTTCAGTTTGTTTTCCTAGAAGTCTATTTCCCCTTACCCCTGACCTCTAGAATTCCTTTATGTCTATCCCATGCATTCTTAAATCCCGTGATTGTTTCAGCTCCCACCACTTCCTCTGGCAGGGTGTTCCACTTGTCCACCACCGTTCTGTGAAGAAATTCTTTCTCATGTTTCCTCTGAATCGTCCTCCCTCCAACTTCATCCCATGCCCTCTAGTCCTGAAACATCTTTTTCGCTTAAAAATAGTGTTTTCCTGCACCCTGTTCCTCCTGTAAGATACTTGTATGTCTCTATCATATCCCGCTCTCCTCCTCTCCTCCAGGGAGTACATGTTCAGTTCCTTCAACCTGTCTTCATAGGACTTGTGATGCAACCATGCACAATCTTTGTTGCCCTCCTCTGAACCTTCTCTACCCTGTCTATGTCCTTACATAGGTATGGTCTCAGAACTGTACACTGTACTCCAGGTGGGGCCTCACTAGTGTCTTGTATAGCGGAATTATGATCTCCCTTTTCCTGCTGGTGATGCCCTGCCTATACATCCCAGCATCCTATTTGCTTTACCTGTTGCCTTGTCACACTGTTTCCCTACCTTGAGGGTCATCAGAGATGACAACCCCAAGATCCCTTTGCTGCTTGGTGCATGCTATATCCTCACCCCCAACTGATATATTGTGCCAGGGTTTTGTGCCCCATATGCATTATCTTGCACTTCTTTGCATTGAATTTCAACTGCCAAACCCTTGACCATTCTTCAAGTTTCTGCAGGTCCTTCTCATTCTGTCTACACCCTCTGGTGTGTCTACTCTTTACAGAGCTTTGTGTCATCAGCGAACAGTGAAATTCTGCCTTCTAGATCCTGTGCAATGTCACTGATGAAGATGTTGAATAGGACCGGTCCCAGCACTGATCCCTGTGGTACCCCACTGGTCACTCTTCCCTCTGTGGAGTGACAGCCATTTACCACCACCCTCTGTGTCCTGCCACCCAGCCAGTTACCTACCCACCACACTACTGTCCTGCCCACACCCATATCCCAGTTTGTGTAATAGTCTTCTATGTGGCACAGTGTCAAAGGCCTTGCTGAAGTCCAGATAGGCCATGTCCACTGCCCTCCCCTGATCCACCTCCCTAGTCACCCAGTCAAAAAATTCAATGAGGTTGGTCTGACATGACCTCCCCCTGGTGAAACCATGCTGCCTTGGGTCCTGTAGTCCATTGACAACCAGATGTTCCACCAATCTCTCCTTCAGTAGTGCTTCCGTGATCTTTCCCACTACAGGGTGAGTCTGACTGGTCTGTAGTTCCCTGCTTCCTCTTTGTTCCCACTTTTGTATAAGGGACTACATCTGCTGTCCTCAGTCAACTGGGTACCTCCCTGTTTCCAGTGATTGGCTGAACAGGATAGCCAGAGGTTCAGCCACTACCTCTCTTAGTTCTTTAAGGACCCTGGGTGCACCCATCTGGCCCCATTGCTTTATCAGCTCTTATTACTTCCAGTTCCTTCAGGACCCTTTCTCGTGTAAAGGGACTTGTGTCCATTTCTGCACCATTCTCACCCCTTGTACTCCCTTCAGACCCATTACCCCCCTCTTCCTTAGTAAAGACTGAGCAGAAATACCTGTTCAATATGTCAGCTTTACTGTTGTCATCCTCCACGCGGCTCCCATCCTCCCCCTTCAGTCTCACTATCCCTCCCTTTGTCCTTCTTTTTTCACTTATGTACCTGTAAAAGGTTTTGTCCCCTTTAACCACTGATTTTGCAATGTGTTCTTCTGTCTGAGCTTTGGCTTCCCTTACTGACTTCCCTGCCTCCCTTTGTTTCTCCTGGTACTTCTCCCTATCCCCTTCTGCCTGTGTCTTTTTGTATTGCCTGAATGCAATCTTTTTGGCTTTCACTTTCTTTGCTACCTCTTTGGAAAACCATAATGGTCTCCTCTTTCTTTTCCTCTTGCTAACCTGCTTAATGCATAATTCTGTTGTTCTTATAATCCCCATTTTAAATACTGCCCACTGTTCCTCAATCCCTGATTCCTGTCCCATTCCCCTTAATGCCTCTTTCAAGCATCTCCCCATTTTCCCAAAGTATGCCCCCTAAAATCCAGGATACGTGTTTTTGTGTGGTTTGGTTCTGCTCTTTCTGTGATTTCAAACCACAATGACTGGTGGTCACTGATACCCAGGTGCTCCCCCACTGTTACCCCCATCACACTGTCCCTGTTTGTGAGCACAAGGTCCAGTATTGCCTTCTGCCGAGTTGGTTCCATGACCAGTTGCTTGAGGAGAGCACCCCTGAAGGAGTCCAGGATAAATCTGCTCCTAGTTGATGCTGCTGCTGGGATGCTCCAGTCCACGTCTGGTATATTGAAGTCTCCAACCAGTACTACCTCACCCTTGTTCTGCCATCCTTTGGATGGCTAGCATCAACCCTATCTGTTTCTTCCTCCTGGGCTGGTGGTCATAGACCACACCTGTGCGGATGGCTGGCCCCATTTTCCTTTCCAGCTTAACCCACAGTATCTCTCCCCCATTTTGTTCCTCCTGGATCTGTGTGGCCCCTTATGCCATTTTCACATACAGTGCCTCCTCCTCCCTTCCTGCCTGCTCTGTCTCTTCTGAATATGTTGTAGCCAGGTATGGCCATCTCCCAGTCATGGTTATCATTACACCAGGTTTCAGTGATGGCCACAATGTCCAGGTCTGACTGTACCATGACAGCCTCAGATCTTCCATCTTGTTGCTAAGGCTCCTGGCATTTGCACACATAGCTTCCATGATTTGACCTCCCTAGACTGCTTCACTGTTCTACTCAGCCCCTTCCTTGGTTGTCATTTATCCCTGGTTCTCCTTGCTGTCTGCCCTTCTGCTGAATTTTGCCCCTTTTCTGCTTATCCACCTTTTGGACACTAATCTCCATCTTTTGCACACTGCTTTGCAGAGATAGCCCTCCTCTGGTTCACTGGTTCCATTACTAGCTGTGGGGGTGAGCAAGTAGGTACCATCCTTGCTGGCCTGCCACCCCCTTTGCTAGTTTAAGTGCTGTCAATGTAGCATTTAAACTTATCATTGAGTCTTGGATTCCCTCAGGATGGATGCGGGCCGTCAGGCTTAAGATAAACTCATCCCTCCAGATGGGTCCCCAGTCACCAATGAATCCAAACCCTTCCTCAGCACCAGTTCTTCAACCATGAGTTAAAGTTCCTGGTGCATGCACTCTATGCTCTCCCTTGCCTCTCACAGGTAGTACTTCTGAAAGTGACAGAAGTAGCTACTTGCTTGAGACCCCTCCCCAGTTTCCTAAACTCTTCCTGAACTTCCTTTGGCTCCCCATTTGCCAAGTCATTAGTACCTAGGTGGATAATGACATCCAGCTCACCCTCCTGTCTTGCCTTCCCAGTGATCCCCAGTATCTTCCTTCCATCCCTCCATGCAGTGCACCTGGTGGCACCTCACCTCCCTGTCCTCCCCTCCTGTGTTCCTAGCTGGATCCTCTTAGTGATGGAGTCCCACCAGGATTCACTTCCTCCTCCTCTGGGGTCCACTGCTTTCCCCACTGAGGTCACCTCCTTGCCTAACCTCCACATCCTTTCCTTCCACTTCCCTGGGTACCTCTATTTGGTTGTCCTCATTTGCCAGTGTGGCATATGAGTTCTTGAGAGGAATAGGATCTGGGATGTGCCTCTGCCTGACTGCTCTAACCCTCCCTGAGCCCACTGTCATCCAAGTGCTCCTCGTTCTCGGCATCCTTTGTGTCGCTTATTTTTCTCCTTCCCCTCATCCCAGACAGGCCTTCCTCAGAGGGGCACCCCAGCACCATCAATGTGACATCTGCTGGGACTTTTCTGTCCATCTTCCCCCAGAGTATGCCCCCCGGCCAAGTTCCCTAAGCCCCACTGGAGAATGGATCCAGTGTGGACTGGCATGCCCAACTGGTCGAGTGCAGGGGCTGTGGCTGCTCCTCTTCATCCTGCCACAGATGTGGCATAGTGTCAGATATCTTACTGAACTCTGAGTAGGTCACGTCCACCACTTCACCCTGATATACTTCCTTAGTGAGCCAATCAAATGTATCAGATTTGCTTGACATTACCCCCCCAACCGCTTGAGCTGTTAAATAGGACTGTAAATGGGAACAGAGGTGAGCAGAAGCAAATATGGGTGCATACAAATAACAAAATAGGGTGCATATGGAGTACAAATAAAAATGCTACAAAAAATTAATTTGTGTCATTTGTTATTTTATTTTTGCCACCTATTGCTGGGTTATATTAATGAATAGCACAGATGAGCACTTCTGAATTGTACTTTGTCTGTAGAGCTTCCACTTATGACCCCGATGTCCCGGGTTCGCAAGGGAGCCGGTGATGTCAGAGGGCTGGTGGGGGGGATAGATAGCTGCTCTCCTCCGGGGGGGGGAGCTTCTGCCATTTGACTGACCCCTGGTGGAGTTCAAGGGTGTGACAGCCAGTGATCAAGGATCTTCAGGAGGCATGCCAGAGGTCTGGCGCTCTGTGCGCCACTATGTCATTGCACACAATGCTGCCCTGAGGGACAGAAAAAAAAATCATTTGTCTATGCAGGAGGAAATCCACCCTCCACCAGGCCTCATGCAGCCAACTGAGGCACTTCCCCACATCACGAGCCAGTATCCATTCGGGAAGAGGCCCCTTCCTGAACACTTGCCCTGATGGGTAAGCCAGCATGCAGTCCAATGGGATTGGGTAAGTCTTGGGTGATGGGTGGTGGGGTCAGACAGATGGTGGCCAGTCGATGGCCAAAAAAAAATAAAGTTGCACTTTGCAGCTCATTAGGTTTTGCATGATTTTTGTTTCCATATTGGTTTATTTCAGAGGGATAATTAAGAGGTACGGGCTTCTCAGCCCTGTCCTTCTCCCTATGGACCTGCACCTGCCTCCCCTGGGGCCTAACTCATGGAGAGGCGCACCATGGATTCCCCCTTGGCTGGGTCAGGAGAACAAGGGCCGTTCTACTGCCCCTCCACCTGAGACACAGTCTAGTTCAGACAATGGCGGTTAGGGTGACATCATGGGTCCACAGACAAATGCGCCATCTCTGGGGTTCCAGTGCCCCTGTAATATGTCTCCCTGAGTGAAACCTCTTCATTTTGGCATAATTTTACCATGCTCAGTAAAGACATAAACTTTGATAATGATCCTACTGTTTTTTTTCCTCCTTCGTGCACCATGTTTAACCACAGTGGCCACGCCATCCAGTTCTGTTCTCCCGGTGATATGAGGAGGTGAAGAGAGAATACATCACTGGGGGTATGAAATGGGAACTCTTTTGTGTGTGTAAAAATACAAAGCCCCATGTGCCTTTGTACAGTGCCTTTTTCTCTTTTTTTGTGGGGGGGGGGGTTAAGTATCTCTATTCGCCCAAACAGCTGCCACAATGAGTTGCAGGCAGGACTGCTCCCATTTATAATAATAATAACAATCTTTATGTGCCTTTCAAGTACCAAGGCGCTTTACAATAATAGAACATGAATCCATTAAAACTGTAACATTAATATATAAAACAACAATTACAAATAGTAACAGTTCACTGGTAGGCCCGATTCCACAAAAAAGTGTTAAGTGCCTGCTATAGATCTGGTTATGGAAATTATTTGGATGCTGTGAGACAAAACAGAGAAGCACCTGAAATACGAATGTCTATCACAGCATCCAGTGTATTTCTGAAGTATCATTGTTTGGTAGTATGCTTGACAAGGATATTCTCTGTGCAGTCGCTAACACAAAAAACACTGCAAGTACTTAGCCCGTGAGTGCCTTGCCTACAAAGTTGAACTCTCCAACATGAGAGCAAGCTTCACACGTGACCTACATAAACATAAAGAGACACACAGTGTGATGGTACTGACCAGAAGAAATGATACTGGACAGAGAATTCAACTTTGGAAGCAAGTCATAAAATAAGTACCGCCACAGGTTTTCATTTTAGCAACTGCATGGAGGACGAAATTGCCAAGCATATTACCTAACAACAGTACTTCAACAATACACGGGGACACTGTGAGAGATGACTGTATTCTGAGTGTTTCACTGTTTCTTTCACAGCATTCCACTAGTTTTCACATGACATGCTGAATTAGGGACGTCACTAAGGACGCAGTGTGTGGATGCTGCAGTAATGGCAGACGTCATTCCTGACTGCTGCAGTATAAGACGTTGTCTTCCACACAAACACAAGAGGCTCCCAGTTTGCACACTCCTGCATGGAGATGTGCTCCCATATTTGCCTCCTCATGTCACCAGGAGAACAAAACTCTGGGTGGCGTGCACACTATGAAGAAACATGGCACCAGGAGGAGGAGGACAAAAACTGTAGGAGCAATACAAAGGTTTGTGTCTTTATTGAGCATAGCAAAACCATGCCAAAATAAAGAGGTTTTGCTCTGGGAGACATAGCCTTGCCTTGCTGCAGCAGCAGCAGCACAAATCTAAAAACCCTTTAAATGGATTGGGGGATAATCCTGTAAGTGAAGCGGGCAGACAGAACAAAATCATAACAAGCATTTGTTAATGCTGAACATTTGATGCTTGGTGAAAAATTTGTTTTTTGTAATTTTGACCTCAACTTTTAAAGATACGTGTTTTAAGATTCACTGCATAGGCATGACATGTACCATATATAGTATATTGGCAGAAATTTAATTTCTCACCAGAGGTGCAAAAACACATCATGTCCAGGATTATAAAAATGACACATCACATTTATGAGGTGGAGTGGAAAAATGACTTTGTCGAAAGTCTGGAGTCAAAATATTAAAAATTAGTGAAGTTATGAGTGAACGCTGAAATAGTGTAAAGTTCAGTCATAACCCGGGCATTTCAATGTATTTGTACACCAAATTTTCAGCATAGCCTTTTTATTACTCCAACTAAGCGACCTGGCAGGGGAAGAGTTTCAGATCCACGGCAAAATGTCATACCGTGCCACTGAAATGTCATTCTGTGCCACAGGTACAAAAACACACTTTGGCCAGAATTTGAAAAATAGCAGCTGTCACATTCATGAGGTGCTGTGAAAAAATGACCATGTTTAAAACTTGGGGTCAAAATACTGAAAATTACGAAAGTTATGAGCCTGCATTTGTAAATTTCAAGGAAGACTCAGAACTGTGTTTTTTTTAAATATTTTTGCCCCAGATTTTCTACATAGCCTTCTTATGACACCACCTCATGAACAAGTGGTGAGAAAATGGCTATGTGGTATGGAGGTGAAACAACCACTCTGTTTGTGTGTTAGTGATGAGACTTGCCAAGCTTGGGGGGGGTCGGATGCTGTCATATTTGGAGATCGGGCAGTGGGTTTAACACATGGACGGGTTCCTGTGGTGGCACTCAAAATGTATAGTTATATTAATAAGGACTGATTGTTTGCTATTTTGAAAAATAATACACCCTTATTTTCCTTATTATTGGTCAGTGCTGCTCATTTTAACAACCATTTTCATTGATTGGACAGATGGGGAGTATATCTCATTAGCAAAGGTGCCACCAAGGGGGGATACTTGAGGATTTAGTTCTAGGTGGTTATCCTAGTTGTTAGCAGAGATGGTGTTGGGCTACGATACTGGTCCTGGGTCCAGTCCTTTTCAGTACGTACATCAGTGGAATAGAAGTAATTCTGGACAAGATGTCTCTTTGAGCCCAATCTGCCATGCATCGGTAGCACTACCACTTGTGGTGCTGGTGACCCAGGTTAATGAATGAACCTGGGTTGCCGAAGTGCCATCAGGGAAGAGGAGAATTGAGCGTCTCATATGAGGCTTTCATCTGTGCAGGGATGGGGGAGATAATCTGCCACACAACTGCCACCTATGTGACCACAAGAAGCAGTGCAGGCAGGAACACACCTGGGGTGGTGAGGGTGGGTGAGACACTGATTGACTAGGGTGGGTCTTAATGCACAATGTGCATGCAGCCCACCGCAGCCAGCATCCACTCAACTGTTGCAGCATGACAGGGCCACTCTGCCTGCAGACCCGGAACCTGCTGATCTGAGCTCCCTCCCAGCACACAACCCAAAATAGCTAGACTGCAACTGGAACAGCTTCAAAACTCAGGAGCACTCCATTTATTAGGCCTGCACTGGGCCATGTGTGAGGCCGACATTGTGCTGTGCCATGCAGGGCTCCAGATAAGACTGTGTACTGTACTTCTCACTTTGGAACAGAAGTGAGTAAAACCAAATTTTGATGCATACGAATAAAAAATATAGTAAGAAGCACAAATTAAAATGCTACAAAAAATTAATTTGTGCCATGTAACTTCATTTATTATTTTGTTTTTTCCAACATACTGCCATGTTAAAATAATGAAGAGCACAGCCGAGCACTCCACAATTGCAATTTGCCAGCCAGCCAGCACAGCGGCACAGCTTCCACTTGTAATGCCGATGTCCATTGTTCAGAAGTGAGCCCAGGATGTCAGAGGGATGGCCGGGGGGGGAGGAGGAGGATCAAGTGCCCTAGGGCTGCTATCCTCTTCCAGGGAGGAAACAGACAGAATTTGACCAACCTCTTGGTGACAGCAGGACTGGGAGGTGACCCCCTCCCTGGAGAGGAGTGCGCCACTAGGCAGGCTCAATCCTGCTCCCTCCTCCCTCCCTCTACTCATGCCAGCTCACTGACAAGCCAAAGTGGTTCCCTAACCCAGGTCATCAGCATGACGTGAGGTAAGGCAGAGATGCCTCAGCCCTCAGCGCCACTGGGCTGGCACAGATTCATCAACAATTTAAATGCCAGTATGCTCACTCTGAGTATTTTTCTGTGGACTGGTCTCCTGTTATTACTTGACAGTGGCTTTAGAGGGTGGATGTACATATTGGAACTAATGAACATGTTTGTAAGCAGCCATGGGTCGGACTGTGTAGGGGTACTGGTTGCAGGGGAAGGCATTTATTCTGTGAGGGATTTGTAGAGGGGCTACTTACTGGCCACAGTGTTGCTAACTAGAGCAACTGGCTGTACTGGGAGTTTCTGTGCTGCATGTAGGATTAGTTTATGGGGGGGGAGATAGTGTAGCTTATTGGACCAGTGATGGACCTACGCTATTAGCATGAGGTCAAGTTTCACTATTTTTTGCAAATCAGTATTTGGGTTATTTTTTTGTAGTTTATTTGAGTTGTTGGGCTTCACCCCTAACACCCCCAGGCCCCCAAAAAAAAAAAAAAAAGGAGGGAGTGGGGGCAAAGCTTGCTCCACAATTCAGACTGACAGGGCCAACATTAACAGTAAGCATGCTCTGTATTCATGAAAGATTTATGCTAATTGCATAGTGCTGGTCCAATAATCTCCTGTATCACCTTACAGGGCATAGCTGCTGTTAGGAACTGCTGAGGCATACTGGCAACGTGTGTGGGTAGAAAACCTAAAGTAAACATATGTTTTTCTCAGTGATGCCACTCACTGTTCCATGGGGCTCCTAGACAGATCTCTCTCCCATCAGCTAACTAAATTGGCCCTAAGGGGGTCTCCAAGCACCTTATCATGCCCTGCCTGAGGTCCTTGGCAAGCCTTTTTTTCAGTATGGCTCCTGGCCAGCTGCTGGTACTTGGAGGCTCTAAATACTATATCCTAGCCCTACCCCACAACAGGAACCCCTCTCCCATAGAACAAGCTACCCACCCCTGCAGCTGCCACCCTCTCTGCCCCATTGGGGTGGGGGTACGGGTTCCAGAAGTGACGGAAGGGGGTTGAGTTTGAAAGCAAAAAGCCAGTCCAAATAACAAAACCTTTTTGTTACTTAATTGCTGGATACAGACACTCCAAATGAGGGACAGTGTGGGACATAGCATCAAACAGGGGAGAGAGTGCTAGCTGTCATAACCCTGACCACTCCTCAAGTTTTCTCAAGTCTGTGCTCATCCTTTCCTCACCCCCAACCCCCACCCCTGGAGTGTCCACTGTACTGCAGATTTTGGTGTAGTCCACAAAGAGACAGACCTTTCCTTCCAGCTTCTCTGCAATGTCACTTATTTTTCCCCTTCCCCTCCTCCCTGACAGCCCTCCTTCGGAGGGGCACCCCAGCACCATCAATCTGACATCTGCCGGCACTTACCTTTTCTGCTATCTTCCCCCAGAGTATGTCCCCCCAGCCAAGTTCCATAAGCCCCACTGGGGAACGGATTCAGTTCAGGCAGGCATGCTCAGCTGGTTGCATGCAAGGCCTGCAGGTGCTCCTCCTCATCCTACTGCTGGGCTTTTTTTCTGGTTTTCCTGTCCCTGGGGAGGCGTGGCATGTGTTGACATCACTGTGCATGCACTGATGTCCACTACACCTTCTAACTTTCTGGTCCAAGCTTCCTTTCCCAGAGCTCCTACCAGGCACCAGACAAGCATCAGGCTCTGCCCGCCCACCTGAGGAGAGCAGTCCTATGGACATTCAATCCTCCTGCCCCGAGCTGGCTCCCTGACACCTCAGATTCACTTTCAAACCCAGATTATTGGCATTGCAATCAGTAGCACTACTATTGAGCCAGTGGGCCAGCCTGCAGTGTCACTTACAAAGACATTAAAGAGAACTGGTCCAGCACTGATCCCTGAGGTACCTGGTTGATCACCCTCCCTTCCCAGGAATACAATGTCAAACAATCTGAGATTTGTTTGACTGGGTGACCAGTGAAGTAGATCAGAAATGAGTGATGGATGTGGCCTTCCTGGATTTCTGCAAAGCCTTCAACACCATTCCACATAAAAGACTTGTAAGCAACATATGTAGCCTGGGAATGGGCCACACAGTGGTAAACAGGGTTAGAAACTGGTTAAGAGATACTGTACAACAAGGCCCTATATGAATGCAACAGATAGACTACTCCTGAGCAGGGAGGGATCTCAGTTCCTGTTACGCCTGGGTTATGCCCCTATCATCCCACATACACCTCACACTGTATTTCTGGTCTATTGTACTGTACTACTGCTATTTTGCGCTATGCTAATACTGATCATGCATGATTCATTATACCTCACTATAATACATTTGTCTAGATTATGTTTGTCTTTTACATATATTCCATATATAATCTACCGAATCACTGATATGATGACTCTGAGGGATCATCAGTGATTATTATATACTTATATTCTCATATAATTATAGGTAGTGTGTGTTTTACACTCAGGCAGATATGTCAGCAGTTCTCTTTGTCTAAGCAAGCTGACACAGAGAGAAAGCCTCTGTTATATCTATGTTTTATTCTGGCATAAGTAAGAAATGCTGCATGTAGTTTGAACTGACAGCATTTCTTTTGTCTAAGCTATAATGCTAATGGAAGCATATTCTGTCTCATATGATACTCATTTGTAATTCTGTCTCCTAAAAAATTCTGTCTCCTAAGTCATTATCCAATGGAGAATGACCTGGGACCAATACATATTGTTTCTCATATCTGTATCTATGTTGTAATCTCTGTTGCTATGCTGTTATCTGTAGTATTTAGCTGTCTGCAACCCACTATAGCTTCTCTAGAAGGGCAGAGAGCTGGAGTGCAGGGAGAGATAGAACAAGATCTTAGAGAACCTAAGATCTACAATCCTGGAGATTATGTACGTTCTTCAGGAATGGTGAGAAACCCATCTCCCTTGTGATTTTCTGTGTCATATGCTTGGCGTAAGTAGTATAATAAACTTTATTCATACTCCTTGCTTGATTATGAATGTTTCTTGGCAGACTCCGAGACACAAGAATCTGTACTATTATTATTATTTTTATTGTTTACCCTACACAACAAGAGTGTTTAGACAACATAGTGGTGACTGCGATTGGAGTCTGGATGTTTTTGCCAAGTTTCATTTTAATTTCCTCTGTAAATTAAAACACTGGGTGAGAAATCCCCAGTAACAAAAACACTAAAAGTGTCTTAATGTTTAATTTTTCAGTCTGTTGTGTGTTCCACAGTGCAGATAAAACAATCTCTTGGCAGATATTCAATCTGTGTAAGAGTTGCTTTATTTTTTTTTTCATATTCTTTCTCTGTGGGAACACAGCTGTAATGGAATCCAGAAAAGACAGTTAAATTGCTTTCTTGTGGATTCAAATCGCCAAAGGCTGTTTGTGTCCTGTCATGAACTTTGGCTGCAAACAAAGTTTTTTGATTTCTTATCTTATATGACATGTCAAAATATATCAGTACTGAGTTGAGGCAGGATGCCTTAACAAACCAAACTGCTAACAGTAGTTGGTTTGATTTTGCTGAAGTAGCAGAATCCAATGGTAGTCTCTTAACGGACATCATTGCCCATTATGGGAAATTGAAAAATGGTACCAATGATCCTGAAGGATTATTAATTGCATGTTGTTTAATTGTTTTGACGCTGTTCTATATAAGATATCTGTTTTGGAATCTGAGCATGTTGCTTGCAAAATGGAGAATGCTGCTTTGATGCAGATGATTAGTCTGAAGCAGGCTTCTAATATGGAAAGGATAATTGGACTACAGTCTGAGCTGGAGTCTGTCCGTCTAGTAAATGAGTCTCTCTTTAATGGGAGAAGAAGCACAGACCTGCACGCCTTAAGAAATAACACTGAAGGGGCAACTAATGGTGTTCTGGCTAGTAACACTGATTCCTTATATTTTAAAGACAAGGAACTTAGAGATAAGTCTGAAGTAATTACTGAAAAAGCTAACGTGCTGGTATTTCAACACCACACCTTAACTATACAGCGTGATTCAGTATGTTTTAATTACAGCAGACTTGAAGGTTTGAATCTAAATCGTGACGCAGTTTCTATTGATAAAAAGCAAGTTTTACAAGCTGTGATTGTTTTGCAATCTGAAAACAAGGCACTTAATAGCATGCTAACTCCTGTATCTGAGTTAGAATGTAGGAGTAAAAAGTCAAATATGGCGAACTTGAGCTGTCAGCCACAGGTATTTGCAGAGCATACTAACTTAATGCCCAAAGACCTTGCCTCTTCTAATGTTGAAGAGTTTGATTTTGAACACTCACAGTATGCTGTGGGGTGGACTAGAGAAAAGGCTAGCCACTTGTTTTTCTGTGATTCACAAAATGGAGAACTGTTAGAATCTCAAAAATGGTGGACACATTTGTCATCAGGTTGCATCCCCATACCATCCCCAACATGGCTGCTCATGGTCATGTGATGATGGTCATGACACAGTAACCCATGATGCCCATGAGGTAATCCAAAATGGCTGACCATCACACCATGGAGATTCAATCTTGCAGTCACAGGGACCTGTGATTGCTGCCATAACCAAACAAAACATACCGGAATTTTTTGGCATGATTAATATTGTTATCAGTAACACTAGTGTTTCTGAGGGACAAAAGAGTCTCATTAAAAATTATGTTAACGTACTTTTGAATAAGGCTAATACACAATCTGTCATGAAGTCAGCATCTCATGCTGCAGAAACAGCTGATGCTGTTAATGTTTGCTTTATTAGCAATGTTAATGGTATTCAAGTGACCTCGGTTAAAGAATGCATTTTAGTTAATTACATGAAATATTTTTTATTTCCTGCGCAATGTAACATCAGCTTTCCCCGAGAAGACTGAACGTACTGCTTTTCCTATACAGTGCATTAATACCTTAAACTGCAACATTAAAAACAATGTTGCTACCATCCAGCAACATTCCGGTGGGGAAACCCACTTCACATTTGATGGGAAAGGGGACAACCCTGATTCTGAAAGCCCCGTGGCTGTGATATTTTCAGCATCACAGGCCACAGTGGGGGGGGGGGTCACAGGTTTGATTTCTGAACCTGAGCTGACAACTGTCTCAGCACAATTTTCTCCCCTGATGGCTACTGAACCACAATCCATAGCTGGAGAACTACATGCAGCTTGCACAACACTTTTCTCCACTGTGCAGGTACCCCTGATAGTGCCAGCACTGCCTGCACATGATGCAGAACCCCCTCCACCAGTGACACCTGAATCATCCCATACTGTGGCTGCAATAGCAGGCACCCCTGATAGTGCCAGCACTGCCTGCACATGATGCAGAACCCCTCCACCAGTGACACCTGGATCATCCCATACTGTGGCTGCAATAGCAGGCACCCTGATAGTGCCAGCACTGCCTGCATGATGCAGAACCCCTCCACCAGTGACACCTGGATCATCCCATACTGTGGCTGCAATAGCAGGCACCCCTGATAGTGCCAGCACTGCCTGCACATGATGCAGAACCCCTCCACCAGTGACACCTGGATCATCCCATACTGTGGCTGCAATAGCAGGCACCCCTGATAGTGCCAGCACTGCCTGCACATGATGCAGAACCCCCTCCATCAGTAACACCTGAATCATCCCATACTGTGGCTGCAATGGCAGGCACTACAGGTAAGAAGGTACAAGGTATCCTAATACTAATATCATTGTCTTTTCTTTTGGGATCACTGACAAAGGTCCCAGCATTGGTTAATCCTAACACAGTTTTAGGGCATTATTTTGAAACTGCCACATCAAATAAAGCAATCTCTGCAGTTTTAGCTCAAACATACAAAGGACACATCAGACTCATTGCTTATGCGTCACATATGCTTGCCCCAGTGGAGCTGAAATACAACCTTTGTGAAAGGAATCTTTTGACTACATACTGGGCAGTGAGACACTTTATGTACATCATTGGAAATGCACCCATTGTACTGCATTCCAATCGTTTGCCAACTAACTTTCTGTTGTCAGACAGAGTAAAAGATGACTCTGTATCCAATGCCAGACTTACACACTGGTCTCTCATTTTACAGGATAATGACATCACTGTCCTTCCTATCAAAACTTCATCCTTGTTAGCCCACGGCCTACAATTTACAGGAGAGATCCATGATTGTTCACTCCAACCCCCTGACCTACCTGTCCCAGTGTCCTTTCTGACAGAACCTCAGAAAGTGTTAAAAGGCGCCACTGTGTGTCATGTTTTGACTGATGACTCAGCCACACATACCAATGAGGGTCAAATAGCAGGATTTAGAATTATTTTACATTCTGGTGATGACAGAGTGTGCATGGCTAGTAATTGCATCATCGTATATGTATGCTTCACAGGCAATGTTAAAACACACCTGGCAAATAAAATGAAAATCAAGGAGGCGAGGATTTGCCTAATTACCACAAATATTTGTGAATGGTTTAGAGAGCTGAAACATCCTTGAGAAAGACACAGCTTGTGTTAAGAAAGAAATAAAAAGATTTTTCCTTACATAAAATGATACCAGCACTCTATGAAAGGGTTAAGTTCTGCCCACTTCAAAAAATGTCCTTGAGATAATTATAGTTTCTAATTGGGTCTGTTTGTCTCTAAACTGAATTTCTTTGGCAGAAAACAAATTTCTGTTCCAATACTCTATAGTATCGCTGTGAAATACAATGATTTGTTTGTGTACAACACAACACTAACCAGTTTAAATACTGTACATTCATAAGGTTCGGGCATTTTGTATGTATATTTGTTATGCTCCAAAAGAAGGACCCTCATTTGATGGCAGTGTATAGGTTCCTTAATAAAGGAACTGAGGAATAACTTTCAGAAATAGCTCTTATAGAAAGTGAAAATGATATTTACCTATCCAGAGATGGCCTACTCATTTGGAACATCACTGCTGTAACACTCATGAAAAGTTACGGGTAATTCCTGAACACCTGAGAGTAGATTTTATATACTGTACCTAGTACATGATACTCCAACTGGTGGACACCAGTGAGTCAGTAAAACCCAGTGAGTCAGTAAAACCCTAGACAAACTAAAATCCTCTGTATTATGGTCACACATGAGAAATGATGTAGAACACTACATTAGTAACTGTTTGATCTGTGAACAGAACAATCCTATACCAGCTAGGACAAATGCATTGTTACCTCAGAGGCAAAGGCCCTGGAACAAAATCCAGTATGACTACATTGGCCTTATGCTAGCCACTAAGAACAAGTAGTTTGCACTAGTAATCACCAACCTATTTTCCAGACAGTTTAAAGCTATCCCAAACCAGAACACACAGTCAAAGTGATTGCAAATGTCTTGGTAAACCAGCTAGTTACTAGGTGGGAGTTACCCCAAAAGTAAATTCTGATTACAGGGATCTGGCTTTTAGCCAAAGTAATGCAGGAAATTCTGGATTAGTTATGGGTAAAACAAAAGTTTTATATCCCTTACAACCCACAGTCATCAGGACATGTGAACTGGGATAACAGGCAGATTAAAGTTATGTTATTCAAACTTGTTCAAAAAACCCAAAAGGACTAAAATTAATTATTGCCTTTACTCCTTATGGCAATAAGAGGGACACCATCTGCAGGTACACAGCGTACCCCAATTTTGAAATCATGACTGAACGGTCATTGAGACTCTCAGAACATTTACTTCTGGACCTGTGTACTGCCACTGCTGATGGAGCATCAGTAGATAAATATGTTAACTCAAACAAGACATCCAAAAGTACACTTGTTTGCATCACAATGTATGGGCGAGGCCCCAAAACAGGCCCTATCCCATTGTAAACAAATGCAGTCCAGCAGGCTACCAAGTCTGACTGCCTCACGATAACAGTCATTGATAAATGGCTATATGGCAATCAAATGAACCTGTGTAAAGGAGATTAAATTACTTTTCCATACTCCAGTGGGAGGAATAATACTAAACTAACTATGTTTTCTTTTCTCTTTCCTTCTAGGTTCTAGAGAGAGAGAGAGAGAGAGAGAGAGAGATGCTTGCTTTTATGCTTATTATTCTTTTTAAAATTATGGGTCTTCTTACGAGCCCAAACTGTACATCTTATTGCAGATAAGAACCAGTGACCTAATCCTAAACAGATTTTTTGAGGCAGAATAACTCACAAGTCCACATGATTTAATTACAGCATGTGGAATTCATACTGAAATCCTAAAAGACATGTTTGTTTATTGCCCAAAAGGGTAGTGAGGCCCTGCTAAATGTTATGATCATTGCTTTGGATCAATTCTAGCAGCTAGACTTGATCTGGACTCCTGTTTACATTTTATTGATAATCAGGAATTTTGCATTCAAAATTATATGGCTATACAAGCAGTTAGACCTTAAGGTTTTTAACCCTATGATGATTCATAATTTGTGACACTTAATATTGAGTGCCCAAAATACAACCCTGGCCCACCCAGTGGTCTAACAGCTTCTTCTCAACCAGATACCCTGTGTAATTTAATAATGTGCAGTTCATGCACATCTCAATGATTTTAAATCTCACCTTTTGAACTTGGAATGATATGTTATATGTTTCACAAAAAACATGTCCCATTTTTTTTATAATGATGTGATTGAATACCCTGGCAGCATACCAGGTACTCATTAATGGCTCCCTATACAGGGACAAATAGCACCACACATACACACACACACACACAGGATTTTCACATCCTGACTGCTAGTGGTACATCTTATGACTGTAAACCTACCCAAACACACTAGGTATTTTGGTTTTGTTTAGATTTTTTTTTTAAACAAAACACAGGTTTAGACTCAGACCTATTTGGCTGTGCCACATCTATTTGAAATAGGGATAATATAGCCATTATTCAAGCACATATGTTAAAGGTTCATAATAGTATGAAATATATTGTACTCTCCCCCACCCCACCCCCATTGCATGGTATACATGATTTTGCTCAGTAAGAGTGATTTATATTTACAATATTAAGGATATTGTAAAGGGGTTTGAACTGACAAATGTTCATGTTAATTAATTAATTTCTGCTCACATTAAGGAAGCAGATGAGCATCACATAGTTAGGAAAGTCCTTTGTGCTGCATACAGCTATTATGTTCTTACAACCCTTTGGTTATCTCTTCTGGGATCTGGAATTAGGATATATCCTTGATCTCATACATGACAGATGTATGGATCAGTGGCATTGCCACATTTTGCACTTCTATTGCATGTGTTAACAAATGTTTATTTGAATCTATCACCATTCCCTTGTCAATGGCAAGGAACCTTGGATATGTCACCACACACACACACACACACACACACACACACACACACACCCAGTATTGCTCCATGTTTTGAAACTTATTCCTGCACAATCCAGGAAGCCATGTTTGTGACTCTCACAGTGTCATTGCCACATCTTCATCCAGCAACATCCATCTCTGATGGTCTGGCAACTGTCCATTCTATTGACCATCTTGATCTATTTAGCTGTCCGCAACCCACTGTAGCTTCTCTAGAAGAGCAGAGAACTGAAGCGCGGGGAGAGATAGAACAAGATCTTAGAGAACCTAAGATCTACAATCCTGGAGATTATGTACATTCTTCTGGAATGGTGAGAAACCCATCTCCCTTGTGATTTTCTTTGTCACTTGCTTGGCGTAAGTAGTATAATAAACTTTATTAGTACTCCTTGCTTGTTTACAAATGTTTCTTGGCAGACTCCAAGACGCAAGAATCTGTATTATTATTATCATTTTTATTGTTTACCCTACACACCAAGAGTGTTTAGACAACACACAGAAGGTTGCAGAAGGCAACCTGAGCAGGGAGGGATCTCAGTTCTTAAAGCAGAAAATGAGGGATTTCATTCAAAGTACAGTTTAAACTACTTGTGAGAGGGTGAGACTGCACCAGGCTCAGCAGTGCCAAATGGTCAGACAGTTACAAATGAGAATGAAGAAAAGACCGGCACCTGCTTAAGGCTATCAGCCGTGGGTTCACAGTCCGTATCGTACTGTCACCACCTCATAGCAACAGCTAAACACTAGAAGCAAGGAGGACTCACCACAGGAACAGTTCCTTTGTGCTCAATCTTTATTCCAATGTGATAAAATTCAATAATTCAATAAATAAACCATCCAAGCAACTTGGTAAAAACACCTGCTCCCACAAGGATTTTACTTCCTTATATGTCACACCTGAAGCATTTTGCACATGCATGCTTTCTCAAAGGTGTCTCAGCATTACAAACAACTCTCTTAAATACACAGGTCTCTTAAAGCTATATACACATGGTTACATTATATGTCATAAAAACAACAGTTATCAATTTGTACAAAAAGCAATATTTAACAGTGCAAGCCTTGCAAGGGATTCAATTTGTGTATGTCAGACATCACACTCACATAAATACACCCCATTGTGTGATTGATGAAAACAGATCGTATTGCACATACTAAAAATATTAGAAACATATAAACATAGAATATGACAGCAGATAAGTACTGCTTGGCCCACCTAGTCTGCCCATTTTCCTACCCAACAGATAAGCTGCAGATCCTAGTTAACCAACAGCTTACTTCCTCCTACCCCCCACTAGGACTGTCTTATGTCTGTCCCATGCATTCTTGAATTCCCCCATTGTTCTTGACTCCATGACCTCCTCAGGGAGGCTGTTCCATGCATCCACAACCCTCTCCATGAAAAAATACTTCCTCACATTACCTCTGAGCTGTCCCCTCTCTATCTTCAAATTGTGCCCCCTTGTTCTTGCACATCTCTTTTTCTGAAAGATGCTACCCTCTTGGACTTTGTTGATTCCCTTGAGGTACTTGAAAGTTTCTATCATGTCCTCTCTCTCCCTTCTTTCCTCAAGGGTATACATATTAAGCTGCTTTAGTCTTTCTTCGTATGTCATCTGGTGCAGACCTTGCACCATTTTAGTTGCCCCCTCTGGACAGCCTCCACTCTGTCTATGTCTTTGCGGAGATGGGGTCTCCAGAACTACACACAGTACTCCAGATGGGGTCTCACCAACTGTCTGCACAGAGGGATAACAACTTCCTGTTTTCTACTGTTGATGCCTCTTCCTATGCATCCCAGTATCCCCCAGCCTTCCTTACTGCCTTCTCACATTGCTTGCCCAACTTTAGGTCATCTGATATAATTACCCCCAGGTCCCTTTCCATTTTTACTGTTGTCAGTATCTCACCCCAATGTTACTCTTCCCTGGGTTTTTGTTTCCCATGTGCATTACCTTGCACTTCTTTGCATTGAATCTCATCTGCCATACATTTGACCATTCCTCAACCTTGCCAAGTCCCTTCTCATCCTTTCCACTCCATCTTGTGTATCAACCCTGTTGCAGATCTTTGTGTTGTCTGCAAGAGACATACTTTTCCTTCAGTTCTCTGCAAGTGTCTCTTATAAAGACATTAAAAGGACAGGTCGAGTACTTAACCCTACGGTGCCAGTAGTAACCCTCCTTTCTTCACTGTGTACTCCGTTTACTACTACCCTTTGTGTCCTGTTGTCTAGCCAATTTTTTATCCAGGCTACCACCTTGGGGCCCACTCCAAGGCTGGCTAACTTATGTATTAATCTTTTGTGTGGGACTGTATTAAATGCCTTGCTAAAATCTAGGTAGGCCATGTCCACAGCCCCTCCCTGGTCTTCTACTTTGGTCACCCAGTAAAAGAAATCTTTTAGATTCATCTGACATGAACTTCCCATCATGAATCCATGCTGCCTTGGGTCCTGTGCCCCACTGGCCTCTAGGTAGTCAACAATTCTTTCCTTCAGAAGTGATTCCATCATTTTCCCTACCACTGAGGTCAAACTAACTGGTCTGATGGGGCCTGATGGGATTCACCCAAGAATTCTAAAAGAACTAAGGGTAGAACTAGTGACACCGCTGACTACTCTCATTAAAAAATCATGGGAGCATGGGGTGGTACCTGAGGTACCTGAGGACTGGAGGAGGGCAGATGTGATTCCTCTTCACAAAAGTGGGAGCAGGACAGAGGCAGGAAACTACAGACCTGTCAGTTTGACCTCAGTGGTAGGGAAAGTGATGAAGTCACTTCTGAAGGAAAGAACAGTTGAGTACGTAGAGGCCAGTGGGGTACAGGACCCAAGGCAGCATGGGTTCACAGTGGGAAGGTCATGTCAGACGAATCTAATAGATTTCTTTGACTGGGTGACCAAAGTAGTAGATCAGGGAGGGGCTGTGGACATGGCCTACCTAGACTTTAGCAAGGCATTTGATACAGTCCCACACAAAAGATTAATAGTCAAATTAACCAGCCTGGGAGTGGGTCCCAGGGTGGTAGCCTGGGTAAAACATTGGCTGGACAACAGGACACAGAAGGTAATTGTAAATGGAGTCCACTCTGAAGAAAGAGGGGTTACTAGTGGGGTAGCAGAGGGTTCAGTTTTGGATCCAGTCCTTTTTAATGTCTTCATAAGTGACATTGCAGAGGGACTGAAAGGAAAAGTATGCCTCTTTGCAGATGACACAAAGATCTACAACAGGGTTGATACACAAGGAGGCATGGAAAGGATGAGAAGGAACTTGACAAGGTTGGAGGAATGGTCAAGTATGGCAGCTAGGATTCAATGCAAGAAGTGCAAAATAATGCACCTGGGAAACAAGAACCCAGGGGAAGAATACACAATGGGGGTGGAGGTAGTAACAACAACAAAAAAGGAAAGGGACCTGGGGGTAATCATATCAGATGACCTTAAGGTTAGCAAGCAATGTGAGAAGGCAGTAGGGAGGGCTTGAGGGTATACTGGGATGCATAGGGAGAGGCATCAGCAGCAGAAAACAGGAAGTTGTTATCCTCTGTACAGACAGTTGGTGAGACCCCATCTGGAATACTGTGTCCAGTTCTGGAGACCCCATCTCTGCAGGGACATAGACAGGATAAAGGCAGTCCAGAGGAGGGCAACCAAAATGGTGCAGGGTCTGCAAGAGAAGCCGTATGAGGAGAGACTAAAGGAGCTTAATATGTATACCCTTGAGGAAAGAAGGGAGAGGGGGGACATGATATAAACTTTGAAGTACCTTAGTGGAATCAACAAAGTCCAAGAGGGTAGCATCTTTCAGAAAAAGAGACATGCAAGAACAAGGGGATACAATTTAAAGATAGAGGGGGGGTGGTCCAGGGGCAATGTGAGGAAGTATTATTTCACAGAGAGGGTAGTGGATGCATGGAACAGCCTTCCTGAGGAGGTTGTGGGGTCTAAAACTGTGGGAGAATTCAAGAATGCATGGGACAGACATAAGGCAATTCTTGTGAGGGGTAGGAAGAAATAGGCTGTTGGTTCACTAGGATCTGTGGCCTATCCTGTAGGTAGAGAAATAGGCAGACTAGATGGGCCAAGCGGTCCTTATCTGCCATCAAAGTCTATGTTTCTATGTTTCCCTCAGTTGCTCTTTCATGCTCCCCTGTTCTGGTCTTAAATGCTGTTTTTGGTTTTCCAACATAAAAATGGCCACATGTACATATAGCTAAATAAATAATGCCACAGGTGCTGTAGATCATAAAACCTCGAACATGTGTAATGTTATCATTAAGGGGATTTTTATATGTTTTAGTGCTGTAAACTTTAGGGCAGTACTTGCAGTTGCCACATTTATTGCAGCCACTGTCCCTCTTAGGTAACCACATCCTACGATTCTCTTCCAAAGGCTGTGAGGAATGAACCACAAAATCCCTAATGCATTTGCCCTTTCTATACACTATCTTATGTCCTTTCTTTTTTTTTTTGATGAAATAACTCAGCGCATGGATGCTTCAGTCTTCGGGAGCTATTTTTCTAACCCCACTTTTCCCTGGAATTTTATCTGGACACTAGACAGGAACCTGAACCCCCCACAAAAGTATTATTGCAGCTATCAGAGTGTGTGTTAAAATGCAACACATTTTTTTTATGGCAGAGACTTCTATTTGCAAAAAAAGCTACCACTATGGTTGCAAGTTTCACACCCAATCTAGCCAATCTATATATGGCAATCATCTGGAAAGGAACTGAAGAAGAATTGTTCCAGTTTATTGTGTACCTTGAAAAAAGTAACCCAAACCTCAGATTCATGGTAGCATTTAGCACTGTTCAGATAAATTTTCTTGATTTGATTATTAAAAAAGGATGGTGAAGGGGGTTTGATCACTGACCTATACCATAAGCCCACAGATTGTAATACATTCTACTGGCTAGTAGTAACCATCCAAGCCATGTTATGAGAGCTATATCAAAGGGACAATTTACAAGGACCAAGAGAAATTGTGGTTCAGAGGATCTATACAAAGGGCAGAGGAATTGTCAGAAAGTTTAAGGGACAGGGGCTATTCCATTAGCTTAATCACTGATGCAAAAGAAACCATAGACAATATACCCAGACGTGCACTTTTGAAAGAAAAAGAAAGGGCCAGGAAACTTGATCCTCAGCCTGCATTTGTAAACACCTATAATCCCCAGTCAAGACACATTGCAGATATAGTTAAGAAACACTGGCACATAGTTAAACAGGATCCAGGCTTGAGAGATTTGAAAGAGAGAGGACCTAAGATAGTGTACAGAAAGGGCAAATGCATTAGGGATTTTGTGGTTCATTCCTTACAGCCCTTGGAAGAAAATCCTAGGATGTGGTTACGTAAGCAGGACAGTGGCTGCAATAGATGTGGCAATTACAAGTACTGCCCTAAAGTTTACAGCACTAAAACATATAAAAATCCCTTAATGATAACATTGCGCATGTTCGAGGTTTATGACATGTAACACCTGTGGCGTTATTTATTTAGTTACATGTACATGTGGCCACTTTAATGTTGGAAAAACAAAAACAGCATTTAAGACCGGAACAGGGGAGCCCAAAAGAGCAACTGAGAGAGAGGATCTAACTAATGCTTTGGCCATGTATGTGTTCAAAACAAGAAATAAAAAAGAACATATCTTCACTTATCTGAGTACAGAAGAACCTTTCATGTCCGGGGATGATTATAATAACCTACTCCATAAGAGAACAATACTGGATATATGCCTTCAAAGCAATGGAAGGAAGAGGCTTAAATGGTAGAACTGAAGTGAAGCCATTTAAAAAAAAATAAAAAAAATGATTGAGCAGTGGATAAATGAAACATGGTCCAGCAGTTGTTATAATGGTTGTATATAGATTCTGTGTTTTTAATAGGTTTTAATTCCACCCCCCCTTTTTTCTTTTTTTTCCATACAGATGTGCACCAGCACTTTTACATGCTTAATAATTTTATCATTAACTTTGTGCACTCTTTCTCATTTCTATGAAACTATGGGATGCAGTCAGGTTTGTCAAATGAAAATGGTTGTTTAAACATACTTCAACTGGTTTTAGCCTAGTGCATTATATGCAACATTTATGCCAACATAGACAGTACATTAGGAAATTATAGTTACCTAATATGATAGAGTTTACAAATTAATGGTAACTTGATGCAAAAATTATATGGCTGGCAAACATTACTGCTGTGATACACTATATGCAATATCCTTTTCCAGTGCAATATTTTTATCAAATGCAATATCTCCATTTATGTGTAGTATGATCTGTTTTCATTAATCATGCAATGGGGTGTATTTATGGGAGTGTGATGTTTGACATGCACAAATTGAATCCCTTGCAAGGATTGCACTGTTAAATATTGTTTTTGCACAAACTGATAACTGATGTTTTTATGACATATAATGTAGCTATGTGTATATAGCTTTAAGAGAGCTGTGTTTTTAAAAGATTTGTTTGTAATGCTGAGACACCTTTGAGAAAGCACACGTGCAAAACGCCTCAGGTGTGACATATAAGGAAGTAAAATCCTTGTGGGAGCAGGTGTTTTTATTAAGTTGCTTGGATAGATTTTTTATTGAATTATTAAATTTTATCACATTGGAATAAAGATTGAGCACAAAGGAACCATTCCTGTGGTGAGTCCTCCTTGCATCAAGTGTTTAGCTATAGCTACAAGGTGGTGACAGTACTGATACAGACTGTGAACCCACGGCCAATTGCCTTAAGCAGGTGCTGTTTTTTTCTTCATTCTCATTTACAGTTTAAACTAGGTGGGTGGTGAGTGCTAGGAGTGGATAGTAATGGATGGTACCAGTCAAGGGAGTCTCTTTTGCTTCCCCCCACACTTAGGCTGGAACTTAGCATAGATGGGGGTATGATTTGTGAAAATGGGAAGGAAAATGAAAGGTAGGGTTTACACTGGAAGGTGGGCAGAAGATTCAGGAGAGAAATAAAGAGGCAGTAATTAACAGAGAGAGTGGTAACAGGGTTGAATGAACTGCTGGAAGAGCTGGTGGCATTATGGATGGTAGATAGCTTCAAAAGGGGGTGGAACATGCAGGGGGAGGGTCAGGGTGGAGACGGCAGGGGATGGGGAGCAGTGGTGGTTTCACAGACTGTGTGCTACACACTCAGTCGGACTACATACACCGTAAGGTGAATAAAATGCCTGTGTTCATAGCCAGGGGTATCACATCCAGAAGAGAGGAGGTCATTTTGCCCTTGTACAGATCCCTGGTGAGACCGCATCTGGAGTACTGTGTGCAGTTTTGGTGCACATATTTGAAAAGAGACATCAAGCTCCTGGAGGGGGATCAGAGAGGGGCAACTAAGATGATCCTAGGAATGGGTGAGAAACTGTATGAGGAAACACTGAGAGAGCTCGACATGTATTCCATGGAGGATTGAAGAGAGAGTGGGGGGACATTAAGATCTTAAAGTACTTAAAGGGCATAAACAGTGTGTTAGCACTGACAGCTTGTTCAGGATAAAAAGAGACCGCGTCAGGAGTACTGTGTACGATACTGGCACCCCAATTTAAAAAAGAGACATCAAACACCTGGAGGGGGGGACAATAAAGGGCAACTTAGATGATCCTATGAATGGGTGAGAAACTGTATGAGGAAAGACTGAGGGAGCTCAACCTGTGTTATCTGGAGAATAGAAGAGAGAGAAAGTGATTATAATAGCAATAAGGCACTCCCACAGGTTATGTTGGTGGGCTGTTAATCACCCTCTAGGGGCATGTGGCACTCATCTATGCCTCGTGCAACATTACACCTCTGTAGGGTGAATAACAGACCATTAACATAACCCCTGGTCATGACTTCTTGTTTAAAAATCATACTGCCTACCATACTGGTGTTACCACAACAAAATGTGTTTGTTTGCCTTCCTTTATCAACTCTCTCTGCAACTCATGACTTGTGAACACTACCAGCACAGACAAGGACAAGAGGCTTTTGCATCATGAGTGACTGCTCTGTTTGTGTGTGTTTATAATGTTCATGATTTTTGCAATAAAACTATATAAAGAATTGTCAACAAAACGAGGTTGTGTATTAATAAACCGTTAGCATGCATTTCAAATCCGCTATGAAAGAAAGCCAATTAAATTACCATTCCATGTACAGTGACTCAGGTAGTGCAATAGTATGGCTTCCTCTCACTGCCACAGTGACCCAGGTAAAGCAGCAGCATAAATAAGGTACTCAGCGCTCTGGAAGCAAAAGTACGAAGTCAATTATAGATGCAGCAGGGTGTGGAGAATGATGGGATGTTTTAAAGGGGGGACCAGCAGGGCATACAGAACGATGGAGTGCACTAAAATGGGGGCATGCAGAGGGTGGAGAATGATGGGGCATATTATAGGGGTGGCAAGTAGTGCATGGAGAATGATGGGTGCATTAAATGGGGGACTAGCATTAAAGGGGGGCCTTTAGGGTGTGGAGAATGATGGGGTGCATTAAAAAGGCGGCAAGCAGGGCATGGAGAGTAATGGGTGGCATTAAAAGGGTGGTCCAGAAGGGCATTGAGAATGATGTAGTGCATTTAAATGGGGTGGCTAGCAGCAAGTGGAGAATGATAGGGTACATTAAAGGGGGGGGGCAACATTAAGAGGGGACCTGCAGGGTGTGGAGAGTGATGGATTGCTTTAAAGGGTGGACCAGCAGGGCATAGAGAACAATGGGGTCCACTAAAAGAGAAACAAGCAGTGCCAGCCCATCTGCACAGAGGCTGGGTTTCTGCTTGTGATGCCAGTGACCTGGGTTAGGGAATGGACCCAGGGTCCCAGAGGGCTGGCAGGGGAGAGAAGGCTTGAGCATCTGATGACTGCTAGCCTTCTCCCAGGGGGAAGGGTGGGGATGTGATCCAGCTCTTGCTGACTCCTGGCGGAGGCCAGGGGAACAACAACATATTGGGTCCCACTGACTGGGTGGGTGATGCGAACATCGGCGTATGTCTTGACGTTAGTGGTATGCCACACCCCTAGGGAGAAAAATGGGAAAATGCTCTCTGGTTGGCTGGATGATGGTCACCAACCTCCAATATCACAGAAGCCCTGGACAGCCCAAGATGACCTCAGCAGCATCCGGGCCAAGACTGAGTGTGCTAGCCCACCCCCACTGGTGCATTCTCCCTCAGAGGAGGGGGACCCATCCAGCGAAGAGTTACCTGGTGGGCTGCGATGTGGAGTGGTGGTGGCTGGTATCGGGCAGGGTGCCAAGTGGGGACCCTAGGCAGCCCACAGGAGTGGCTGGCCAGGGAGCCGGGGAGGAGTGAAACAAAAAAAAGAGAGGCAAACAGGTGGTGGAGAAGAATGCAGTGCACTAAAGGTAGGCCAGTACAGATAAAAGTCGCCATTGTGACATGCCCCACAACCCCATCCAGATCTCGTGTATAGTACTTTGTAACATATACTTGGTGGTTTAGTGGCTACCCTACCTATCCCTGATCCCCTGTGTAGAGACCCGAAACCTATCCTTGGAGATTAGTGGATCCTTCGATGTATTCTCAAACATATTTAGTTTCAGTTTAGTTTATTTAAATAAAAATGTATAAAACCACAGTTTGTTACACTTCATAAATAGTTGCACATTTTCACACCATTTACATTTTACATACTTTACATCCACAGCATTATACATAATAAACATATAAAAAGTTATACATATAATTACAACAATAAATGATAAACCTAGCCAAAAAAAAACTTTGCCACTCTGAACATTAATTTGAAAGAATCCATTTTTAGTATATATCTCTTGTAGAGCTCCTCTTGCCTAACGAGGTACTACAGAGCCAAGGGGATAAGACACTTTTTTTCGTTGTTCTGTTCAGTTTTCACTATTGAATAGAACGTGTATAATTTCCAGATCTGATATGTTCTGTCAATTACAGCTCCCATTTCATTTTTTATAATAGCAGTTATTCAGATTATAATATGTATTTCCCAAACAGGCCAACCTTACTTTACACAGAATATTTCTATGGACACTATACTCACACACAGAACAGTATTTCTCTTGCCCCCAATATAATTAAATATTTGAATATAAACCTAGAGAGTCCAGCTCATGAAAGCTGCCAAAGTCTTTTTGCATTGCTACACCCTTTAATCTCTCCATTACAATATCTATATATAGTTGAGGATTATCTAAAGTCACTGTAAACCATAGGTCCCTACAGCCTATGTTTTTTAAAAGTACATTTAATTTGAAAAAACTAAATTTCCTTACATCTAAACTTGGCAAGTTATTAGTAAACTCTTCCCAACAGATCTTGGGTCATCTATCATTATTCAGTTGCATTATCCTACCCCAGTAATTTATAACCCTTATCAAAATGTTAGTATTCACAGAGAACATACCCGATACCAATCTAAGGAAATATGATGGTGTATCCCATGGTCAATTCAGGGTTGATCTTAGAAACTGATTTTTAATACATTCTATATTTAACTTTTCTCTAGATAAGCACCAGATTTCACTACCATGTAGCGCTTGGCTCATCAGTTTTGCATGAAATGTTTTTTTCAGTGCCATGAAAGAATTATTCACAAATTTATTAGTGAAATTTCTTATTGCTCCCATAGTTTTATATGAATTAATTTTTAAGTTCTACAAAGTGGAGATTCCATGACCAATTTCTATCAAGTTTTAACCCAAGGTACTTAATCTCTCTTATTACCTCAAAGAGATTCCCCTCAATATTCAAAACTTTCTCTATTTTCTTATCCTTTCCTAGAACTAATATTTTACATAGATACATAGACAGTGTGGGCAGATAAGGGCCTATGGCCCAACCAGTCTGCCCATTTGAGCTTGTAAGTTCAGTTTATGTTTTCCTAGAAGTCTGTTGCCCCTTACCCCTGACCTCCAGAATTCCTTTATGTCTATCCCATGCATTCTTTAAATCCCATGATTGTTTCAGCTCCCACCACTTCCTCTGGCAGGGTGTTCCACTTGTCCACCACCCATTCTGTGAAGAAATTCTTCCTCACGTTTCCTCTGAATCATCCTCCCTCCAACTTCATCACATGCCCTCTAGTTGTGGAACATCTTTTTCACTTAAAAATAGTGTATTCCTGCACCCTGTTCCTCCCTGTAAGGTACTTGTATGTCTCTATCATATCCCCTCTCTCCCTCCTCTCCTCCAGGGAGTACATGTTCAGTTCCTTCAACCTGTCCTCATAGGACTTGTGATGCAATCCATGCACCATCTTTGTTGCCCTCCTCTGAACCTTCTCTACTCTGTCTACGTCCTTACGTAGGTAAGGTCTCCAGAACTGTACACTGTACTCCAGGTGGGGCCTTACTAGTGTCTTGTATAGTGGAATTATGACCTCCCTTTTCCTGCTGGCGACACCCCAGCCTATGCATCCCAGCATCCTATTTGCTTTACCTGCTGCCTTGTCACACTGTTTCCCTACCTTGAGGTCATCAGAGATGATAACCCCAAGATCCCTTTGCTGCTTGGTGCATGCTATATCCTCACCCCCAACTGATATATTGTGCCAGGGTTTTGTGCCCCATATGCATTATCTTGCACTTCTTTGCATTGAATTTCAACTGCCAAACCCCTGACCATTCTTCAAGTTTCTGCAGGTCCCTTCTCATTCTGTCTACACCCTCTGGTGTGTCTACTCTGTTACAGAGCTTTGTGTCATCAGCGAACAGTGAAATTCTGCCTTCTAGGTCCTGCTAATGTCACTGATGAAGATGTTGAATAGGACCGGTCCCAGCACTGATCCTGTGGTACCCCACTGGTCACTCTTCCCTCTGTGGAGTGACAGCCATTTACCACCACCCTCTGTGTCCTGCCGCCCAGCCAGTTACCTACCCAGCACACTACTGCCCTGCCCACACCCATATTCCCCAGTTTGTGTAATAGTCTTCTATGTGGCACAGTGTCAAAGGCCTTGCTGAAGTTCAGATAGGCCATGTCCTGCCCTCCCTGATCCACCTCCCTAGTCACCCAGTCAAAAAATTCAACGAGGTTGGTCTGACGCAGCCTCCCTGGTGAAACCATGCTGCCTTGGGTCCTGTGGTCCATTGACAACCAGATGTTCCACAGTCTCTCCTTCAGTAGTGCTTCCATGATCTTCCCACTACTGAGGTGAGGTTGACTGGTCTGTAGTTCCCCTTCCTCTTTGTTCCCACTTTTGTATAAGGGGACTACATCTGCTATCCTCCAGTCTTTGGGTACATCACCTGTTTCCAGTGATTGGCTAAACAGGATAGCCAGAGGTTCAGCACCACCTCTCTTAGTTCTTTAAGGACCTCAGAGTTGCACCCCATCTGGCCCATTGCTTTATTAACTCTTATACTTCCAGTTCCTTCAGGACCCTTTCTCGTGTAAAGGGACTTGTGTCCATTTCTGCACCATTCTCACCCTTGTACTCTCTAGACCCATTACCCCTCCTCTTCTTCAGTAAAGACTGAGCAGAAATACCTGTTCAATATGTCAGCTTTACTGCTGTCATCCTCCACGTGCCCCCATCCTCCCCCTCAGTCTCACTATCCCTCTCTTTGACTTTCTTTTTCCTTATGTACCTGTAAAGGTTTTGTCCCTCTACCCACTGATTTTGCAATGTGTTCTTCTGTCTGAGCTTTGGCTTCCCTTATTGACCTCCCTGCCTCCCTTTGCTTCTCCTGGTACTTCTCCCTATCCCCTTCTACCTGTGTCTTTTTGTATTGCCTGAATGCAATCTTTTTGTCTTTCACTTTCTTTGCTACCTCTTGGAAAACCATAATGGTCTCCTGTTCCTTTTCCTCTTGCTAACCTGCTTAAGGCATAATTCTGTTGCTCTTGTAATCCCCATTTTAAATACTGCCCACTGTTCCTCAACCCCTGATTCCTGCTCCATTCCCCTTAATGCCTCTTTCAAGTATCTTCCCATTTTCCCAAAGTCTGCCCCCCTAAAATCCAGGATACGTGTTTTTGTGTGGTTTGGTTCTGCTCTTTCTGTGATTTCAAACCACAATGACTGGTGGTCACTGTTCCCCAGGTGCTCCCCCACTGTTACCCCATCTCACTGTCCCTGTTTGTGAGCACAAGGTCCAGTGTTGCCTTCTGCCAAGTTGGTTCCATGACCAGTTGTGAGAAGGCACCCTGAAGGAGTCAAGATAAATCTGCTCCTAGTTGATGCTGCTGCTGGGATGCTCCAGTCACGTCTGGAATATTGAAGTCTCCAACCAGTACTACCTCACCCTTGTCTGCCATCCTTTGGATGGCTAGCATCATCTCCTATCTGTTTCTTCCTCCTGGGCTGGTGGTCTATAGACCACACCTGTGCGGATAGCTGGCCCATTTTCCTATCCAGCTTAACCCACAGTATCTCTCCCCATTTTGTTCCTCCTGGATCTCTGTGACCTTATGTCATTTTCACATACAGTGCCCTCCTCCTCCCTTCCTGCCTGCCCTGTCTCTTCTGAATATGTTGTAGCCAGGTATGGCCATCTCCCAGTCATGGTTATCATTACACCAGGTTTCAGTGATGGCCAAAATGTCCAGGTCTGACTGCACCATGACAGCCTCAGATCTTCCATCTTGTTGCTAAGGCTCCTGGCATTTGCACATGGCTTTCATGATTTGACCTCCTAGACTGTTTCACTGTTCTACTCCAGCCCCTTCCTTGATTGTCCTTTATCCCTGGTTCTCCTTGTTGTCTGCCCTTCTGCTGAATTTTGCTCTTTTTCTACCTATCCACCTCTTGGGCGCTAATCTCCATCTTTTGCACACTGCTTTGTGAGATAGCCACTCCTCTGGTTCACTGGTTCCACTGCTAGCTGTGGGGGGTGAGCAAGTAGGTACCCTCCTTGCTGGCCTGCCACCTTTGCTAGTTTAAATGCTTCAATGTAGCATTTAAACTTATCATTGAGTCTTGGATTCCCCTCAGGATGGATGCAGGCAGTCAAGCTTGAACAAACCTCCATCCTCCAGGTGGGTCCCCAGTCACCAATGAATCCAAACCCTTCCTCACAGCACCAGTTCTTCAACCATGAGTTAAAGTTCCTGGTGCATGCACCCCTGTGCTCTCCCTTGCCTCTCGCAGGTAGTACTTCTGAGAAAGTGACAGAAGTAGCTACATGCTTGAGACCCCTTCCCAATTTCCTAAACTCTTCCTGAACTTCCTTTGGCTCCCCATTTGCCAGGTCATTAGTACCTAGGTAGATAATGACATCCAGCTCACCCTCCCATCTTGCCTTCCCAGTGATCCCCAGGATCTTCCTTCCATCCCTCCATGCCGTGGCACCTGGTATGCACCTCACCTTCCTGTCCTCCCCCTCCTGTGTTCCTAGCTGGATCCTTCTTATGATGGAGTCCCCCACCAGGATTAGCTTCCTCCTCCTCTGGGGTCCACTGCTTTCACCACTGAGGTCACCCCCTTGGCTAACCTCCACATCCTTTCCTTCCACTTCTCTGGGTACCTCTATTTGGTTGTCTCCATTTGCCAGTGTGGCATATGAGTTTTTGAGTGGAATAGGATCTGGGATGTGCCTCTGCCTGACCACTCTAACCCTCCCTGAGCCCACTATCATCCAAGTGCTCCTCATTCTTGGCATCCTTTGAGGCAGTTGCATTGGACTGGGTGGTCTCTGGATAGGGGTGATGGTACTTCTGACCCAGTTTACTTCCGCTCTGAGTCTGGCTACCTCATCCCAGTGTCCAGAGAGATGCATGCAGATAGGGCAGCACCTCAGTGTCCAGAAGGTCTGCCTGAATATGGCTGCCCCACAGCCACTGCATTGCACCACTCCCCACATTATACTGCAATTATACTGCTATTCTACTACTTGTCTGCTACTGAAGCTCTCCTAGTTCCCTTTTTATTAATTTACTGTCCTAAAATCCTGCCACTGATCCTCAGATACTTTTCTTTTTAGAAAAATAAACCAATAAATAAATAAATGAGTCAGAACACTTATGGGTGCTGAGGGTGGGCTTCTTGCCTTATGCCTCCTACTCCATACCCTTACTATACCCTGTGTTTAGCTCCTGTCAATCAGAGTTAACAGGGCATATAATTAAGAGTTGGGGGAAGGGGAGGGAGGGGGGCAAAAATTTGCAGCAATTAAAGACAGCAAAGAAATACACCACCACTACGTTTTAAATTTTCAACAGCCCAAAAACAATTCTAAGTAAAGACAACAAAGAAAGTACAGTGTCACTAAAAGCCCACAATCTAAGTTTAAAAGAAAAATAGCAATTACCAGTTACTGTAAAGCACTGAATTGAATATGTTTCCTTCCCCTTCTGGCTTCTTCTGAGAAAATAAAACTCACTTGCTACCTCAATTCTGACTAAGCCCCACCTCCAGTTATCATGTAGCTGAGGTCAGAGGCCAGACAATTAACACCCCTCACCCAAATTACAGGGCAAGTCAGACAAGCCAAGACTAAATTTGCAGCAATTAAAGACAGCAAAGAAATACACCACCACTATGTTTTAAAGTTTCAACAGCCCAAAACAATTCTAAGTAAAGACAACAAAGAAAGTACAGTGTCACTAAAAGCCCATAATCTAAGTTTAAAAGAAAAAATAGCAATTACCAGTTACTGTAAAGCATTGAATTGAATATGTTTCCTTCCCCTTTTGGCTTCTATGTTCAATTCTAGGTCCAACACTGATAACAAATCCAAAACACTAATCATCCCTCTTCCATACATGTGATATCTCCCTCTTTACGTAGGAGACTCCTGTTTTTTTTTACTGAACTCCCTTCCTCCCTGTCTCCCTCCCTCCTGGGAAACAAAATCTCCTGCTTAAGTAAAATTCTGTTCAAAATATCCATCTTTTTTGGGCAGATAAAGACACATAAAAATTATGTCAGTGATGCACAATGTATCTGATAACTTTATATAACTAGTAGTAGTAGTAAAACGTTTATTTCTGATATCAGAAACAGGATAAAACCCAATTTAGCATCAGCTAATTTACAATGGGGTCCTACTGTGCCAAAAAAAATCAGTTTCATATTAAGTACATACAGATACACACATTACACATACATAAAACACAATGCATATGACCAAGAAAAAAAAGAAAACAAATAATAATTACAAACAATAAACCATGTATACAAACATCTCAAATACAGCAAATTTTTAAGGACATTGCTTCCTTTACAAGCCATGATTTTATTTCATTCCAAGATATTTTATTTATACTTGACCTCAAGTGACCTGACAATGAATTCCACAATTTTGGACCTTCATATACATAACAATGTTGGCCCTTCACTGTTCTCATAAGTGGTACCCTAAATTTTACTTCCCCTTCAGATCTCAATCCTACCTTAATATTCCACTCCTCCAGAAACTCCACTAGATATCCTGGAGCTTTTTTAGAATAACAGCGATAAGTTAACCATTGCACATGCATATTTCGCCATTCTGTCAAGGATACCCAATTTAAGTTCCTGTAGAGGGTGCAATGATGTGTATTCCTGGGAGCATCCAAAACAAAACGCGCATATCTGTTATAAATAACGTCAAGTTTTTCTAAATTGTTCCTAGCTGTCCCTTTATATATGACATCACCATAATCGATATGCGGAAATATCATCGAATTCACAGTCTTCAACCTGACATCAAATGAAAGACAATTTCTATGCTTATACAATACCCCCAACTTTTTACACAATTTTTGTATCAAGTTATCAATATGAAAATCCCAACTAACTAGTTGTTTATTCTTTTTAGTGCTTATTCTTGACAAAATGAAATGCATTACATTTTTGTAATAACTTTTTTCTTATGTTTTTGACACCATTTAAGGACAAACGCACGACGTTACGGCATCTCCCTACTAGCAGTCCAATCTCCCTCCTAATTTGACTCAAATCTCCCTCTTAAGCAAGGTGGCAGGCCAATCTCCCTCCTAATTTGACCCAAATCTCCCTCTTAAGCAAGTTGGACATATCACATGTATGCTCTTCTAAATCCAGGAGGGGTATGGGAGACAATAATTGCATCACCTGCATAAAGTAACATTTGGATTCTCTCATTGTTTATTACTGGGGCAAAAGTATTGATCTTCTTAACATTAATAATTATTTTTTCTATATATAAATTAAATATAATTGGAGCCAGCAGGCAACGGATTCCACAATTTATAGCCAGTCCTTTGGACAGAGCACCATCCCTTCTATACCTAACCTCAACAATAGTATCCTGATGCAAAAGCTTTAGAATGGACAAAATCTGGGGGTCAGTCTTCAAATTTACTAAGATATCCCACAACTTGCCTCTGTTCATGGATTCAAAGTCTGCTCTTACATCCAAAAATGCAATGTAAAGGGTGCCTTTTTTATGATGAACATACTTCTCTGCTAAAAAATTCAAAGCAAAGAGCAGATCAAGAGTACTGAAACCTTTTCTAAATCTACATTGACATTTAGACAACAATCTACTTTCATCCACCCAAATCTGCACTCTTGTTAGGATTAATCTAGAAAATACCTTTTGCACAACAGATAGAGTGATTGGCCTATAACTTTTCGGGTCCTGTTTGTCCCCTCTTTTTAGCAGAGGGACAATAATTCCTTTATTCCAGCCAGCCGAAAGCACCAAACACAAACTAATTGCAATAAATACTGGAGTAAGCAAGTCTGCCCAAAAATCTGGATTGTGCAAAAGAATCTCAGACGGAAGGCCATCCACTACGGCTGCCTTATTTCATTTCTGAGCTAGGATTACCAACTTTACTTCATTTACCGTAAATCCCAAAGGGGTTAGTTCATAGGAAATAAATACAATTACTCAGTTCTATCTGAGGCCCACCCTTACTTTCAGTTCTAACTTTATATATTTTATTAAAGTGCTCAATCCATTTATCTTCACTAATTAAGCCAATCATATTATAGCGGACATCACTCATATTGCAACCAAAGGCTATCATAGCCCAAAAAGCCTTGGAATCCTTCCTTAAGATACAGTCCTGAAAGTCTTCTCATAATTTTTTTTTGTAATTCCTTTTTTTATAATATAACAACTTTTTATATTCATTTCTTAGTTGTTTTAGCGCACCCATAAGCACACCCATAACTGTGCATGATGGCATCTTTGATCTAAGTTTACCAGCTTTCTTAATTTCTTTCCTAAGCTTATAGCAGTCCAGATCAAACCACGGTTTATCTGCTCCAATAACGTTATTCCTATTAGGTCTTTCCTGGGTGTTTAATTCACTCTTAAAAATATTAAACAAAAGATCAAATTTCCTTACTATATTCTTACCACATCCTGAATCGTCTCCTAAAATGCTAGTTATTTTAAACTGTATTTGTCCTTTATTAATTATATTGTCCACCACTTCCTTTGCATATTTATTCCATTGTATTTTTTTCCCATACCTAATGCACATATGTTGGTTAGCAGTATTTTCGGCATCTTTATTAATTTTATTTCTGTTAAAGGTAGTTAATAAAATACACATAACTGAAAAGTGGTCACTGTCCCACATTTTCAAAACCATACATTTTTCAACCAGGTTAGAGTCACTGGACTCCAGGGCACATAGGTCCAGCACACCACCACCCTTTTTTCATTGGGAAGGTATATTCACCAGCCTAGTCACCGCTTGTCTGACCATTCAAAACCCTTATACCAAACTTATCAAGAAACTGTAAGACAGTTTTACCATTATTTGTTACTAAATTATCTTTTGAGTGTCTTATAGGAATATTCAGTACCTCATCCAAACACCAATCAGTTGTTGGATCTTCTAACAGATTACCAAGGTGAGCATTAAAGTCACCTGCCATGAATAATTTATTCCCTATAAATCTGGACTTAATAGACTCAGTACTGTTGGCAATCATTTTTTATGGCTTTCTGGTATTTCTTTGATCTCAACCCAGGGGGAATATAGATATTAAATATAGCCCAAACGGGGCATGGTCTGGCCACCGGGAAGATGGCAGCCTAAAAAAAGAGCTCCTGCCTAGCTAGTGGCTATCCATGCTCGATCGCCGCGATCCCGTGGAGTCTTGACAAAAATAAGAGACTTTATGTACGGGTGACATCTGGTACTGTGGGCGGCGTATATTTTAAATGGATTTCAGGCCGATCCTGTTTTAAATGCCTAGCACCGTGCTTACGAGCTCTCCTTAACCTCCAGTAGGCCGTGAAGGCCCTGACTGCACCACCAGATTTATCATGGTGGTCATCAGAGTTCCTGATCAAGTGTGGAAGAATATTTAATGGGGAAACGTGTCTCTTTGGGATCCAGCCTTACATCCCTCCCTCCCTCCGATGGTCAAATATGAGCTCCTCGACTCCCACCACTGCTCCAATCGCAGCCTCTTTAAGCGGAGACATGCCTAAGGCTGTTGGTGAATCCCTCCAACATATTACTCACTTGTTGGAGGCCTTAATTTCCAGGGTGGATGGCCTCAGTCTGTCTCTCTCTAGCACAGTTACTGAAGTCAAACAGCTCCAGGACAAAGTTAATGTGCTGGAACAAAAGACCGAAACCAGTGAAGACCAGCAGTCACAAATGTGGCAAAAGCTGAAACAGCATGAAGAGAGCCTTGCAGCACTTTGGGGTAGAGCAGAGGACCACAAAAATAGAAACCGCTGCAATAACCTGCGGATTATTGGTATGCCAGAGGGGGTGGAAGGACAGACCATGGAGAAATTCTTGAACCATACTATCCTGCTTATTCTGGGGGAACAATGGCAAGGCCCCCCAGAAATTGAAAGGGCCCATAGGGTGGCCACTCACTACAACAAACAATCCAACAACCCGCGCCCTATAGTAGCTTATCTGCTTTGTTACTCAACTAAAGAAAGGATCCTGAGGGCTGCTAGGGACATCGGAGAGCTGCAATGGCAAGGAACACCAATTCAAATCTTTAGAGACTTCACACAAGAAACAGCAGCAAAAAGAAGGGCTTTTAGCCCTATCAAGCGAATTCTGTATCAAAATGACTTTCGTTTCCATTTCAAAAACCTTACCAGGCTTTTCGTCAGCAAAGGGGGCCATGAGATTGTTGTAGATCACCCAGTAGAATTGGAAAGATGGTTGGCTCGATTTTGGCTTGGTCTGTATCATCAAACTACCACTCCCATGAAGCTTTGGGAGCCCCATGCAACACCGCCTCCTCCTAGGAACCTTTTCACTGGTCAAGATATTCAGGGGGCCGTAATGGTGACAGGACCTGTGCTCCCATCTGGCAACCCTCTTACAAGAAAGGCAGCAAACAATCACATATTCCCAGTCTGATGTCCACACCACAAAGGTTGGAAGCTGCTTTTTCCCACTCTCGACAGAGAGCAAGAAGTAGCCCTCAGCGCTTGCCTACTAAGGTCCCCGCTGCAAAAATCCTGAGGGAGGACCCCCCCACTGCATCTGACTGAGGATTTGGAACTCTTTACTAACTCGGAAATGGAAACCGAGATCACAAGGGACTGGGCAGATTTTCCAGACTCCACCTTGCTCGAAGTGGCAGAAGATCCCCAGTTGACAAAGCCTGGCTTCCTCTCATATGCTGCGGCTGCAGCAGATGTCGTCAACCCTGGTACACTCCCTCGGGGCACTCCTGAGCTGGCCGAAGGACTGAATAAATGAACATTTGATATGGTTTGCAATTCTGGATAAGCGCTGTTTAACTCATTGGTTCCTGTAGACGCCATATGGTGTCGGAACCATCCACTATAGAACCTGGCCCAAAATGGCCACCAGGACTCAGTGAGTTAATGTTGTCTTTTCCTTATCAGTTTACCCTCATCCCTCACTTCTTATTTCTGCATACAGAGCGGATTATGCAAGTGGCATCTTGTGTGGCTCTCACACAAGGGGGGCGGACTCTCACTACTCCTGAATGGATCCCAAGGGTTCCTTGCCATCTCAGCCGTATACTCCTGGTTGACTCATAAAAGGATAGGCTGATTCCCTCCCATGTGCATTTAGCCTGCATGAATCTGGTGCTGTGGGGCTCTGCTAATAGGGCTTTATTGGATTATAAATTATGAGCAACTCTACGGAGTGCAGTGCACTAACTAGAGGATGGATGTCCCCACCTCCCCCCTTCCCCCCCTCACAGGACCCCCCGCTACTCTGCATATAGGCACCCCATTCAGCTTGCCTCAAACATTATAAGGGTGGGATTTATACCCTTCCCCCCACGAAGTCGGGACGAACGACTATGGATGGTCATCTGGCAGGGAATATCTCTGTCAGTTTTGTTTGTGTGACCACTTGCTTTACTTGCAACCCTGTACTGAGAGCAGGAGCCAGCATAATTGTAGGGTGATATCACAACCCTCTTGTGCAGCGATCTCCACTCTCATAGCTGAGATATAATTGGTGTCGCTTTCAGGAATATTTGGTGGCTTATTAATATCTCCAGTTGTTTGTTGGTATAATCTTCTTTTTTAGTCAAGTGAAATTGATTGTTCTTTCTCTTTCTTGTCTTATAGCAGCAGTTTGCAGTTTGACAATTAAGATTTCCGGTTCTCTCCAGGCAATGCTTCCACCCCTGTTTACGCTATTCCTGGGTTGGTCTGTACTGCTTGATGTAAGGTATAATGATAAGTTGTTAGACACTCCTAAAAGTCTCCTTCCTCCTCTACACACCGCAGTAAGTACGCATCCTTTATTCTCTATGAGAGGAATGATGGGGTTGAACCCTTCCCCATCCCAGACCCATAGGTGGGTATCCTGGAATGTTAAAGGGCTCAATCACCCAATTAAAAGGACAAAGGTTTTGCAGCATCTAAAGTCTCTGAGGGCAGAAGTGGCACTACTTCAAGAAACACACCTCATAGCCAAATCCAATGCCTGGCTAAAGAAATCATGGGTGGGTGAAGTGGCAGCTAGTTCTGCCCCCTCAAAGTCTAAAGGGGTCGCTATTTTGTTGAGGCACTCCTCAATCTGGAAAATTGACAGGGTAAAGAAAGACATGCAAGGCAGATGGTTAGAGCTACGGTTATCCTCACTGGAGGGAGCACTGATATTGGGCAATCTTTATGTGACCAATAATGACCACACAGATTTTTTCCTAGCAGTGAGTCGAGCAATCTTGGAACTCCAAGTGGACGGGCCCCCCCTTCCCATCATACTGGAAGGAGATTTCAATTTGGTGCAGGACATTTTCCTGGACAAATCACCACCCATCCCACATGCCACCCCTAAAGCAAGGCAATCCTTGGCGGACCTACAGGAAGAGTGGGCCCTAGTAGATGCCTGGCGGAAGGACCACTCTACTGATAGGGACTATACTTTTTTTTTCTACCCCACACCACTCACACAGTTGCATCAACTATTGGTTGATGAATGATGCTGCAGGGAGAAGGGTTACAAATACTGGCTCTCGTATCTCCCCTCTGTGCAATCCTCCCATAAAGGTTGATGGCGCTGTAATCCATTGCTGTTTAAGGACCCAGACTTTTGCCAAATGCTGGCCTGTACCACAAAGGAATATTTCTCTCTAAACTCAGACTGTGGCATTTCCCTGAGCATAGTGTGGGAGGTCTTTAAGGCGGTCCTATAGGGCCGCATTATTGCCTTCTCAGCGGCAAGGGATAAAACCCGCAAAGCCAATCTTACTTCCATGCAGGCTGAACTTGTAAGCTTGGAGCTTAGGTTTAAAGCTAATCCACAGCCCAATGTTAATAAGGACCTACATCACAAAATACTTAACCTTAAATATCAGATTAATGTAATACTGCATCAAAAAGCCAAGTGGCAATTATTACATTCCAAACAGAAATTTTGGGCCAATGGGGAAAGGTCTGGAAAACTCCTGGCTTACCGCTTGCATAAGCAACAGGTGGCTACCAGGATACATTCTCTCCAGACTGCATTGGGAACAATAGCCTCTACCCCAAGCGATGTGAACCAAACAATGCGGCTTTTCTATGAATCCCTGTATCAATCCCATTCCTCTATTAATCCTGATGAATTGGGCCAGAGGCTATTGGGTTTTTGTAACTGGGCACAACTTCCCTCCCTATCTCCCGAGCAAGTGACCATGTTGGAAGCACCGGTGTCCTGTGATGAGTTAAAACTCACTCTAGCTAATATGGCCCAAGGGAAAGCATCCAGCCCTGACGGTATGTCAGTGAACTTTACCAGGTGCTTGGTTCAGACATCTTCACTCCACTGTTATCATCCCTCCTAGACTCAAATAAAAAGTATATTCTCCCACCAACCATGAGAAATGCTATCATCACTCTCCTTCCGAAGAAGTCATCCGATCCATTGGATTATGCAAACTTTCGGTCAATATCCCTATTGTCAGTCGATATTAAAATCATGGTGAGAGTGCTCACCACTAGATTGAGTTCAGCGCTCCTCTCTATCATTCACCCTGCGCAAGCTGGTTTCCTTAAAGGGAAAACAGGGATGGACAATACACGCCTTCTACTCGGCCTTAAATGGCTGGCCTCCAAAGACCCCCACCCTGCGGCTGCTTTGGCCATAGGTTTTGCCAAAGCTTTTGACTCTTTGGAATGGGTCTTTCTGCATGAAACCCTTAACATGTTTGGGTTTGGGCCATACTTTAAGCAGTGGGTGCACACTTTGTATGCCTCCCCGATGGCATGTATCCTTACAAATAGTGATATCTCTCCCCCATTCTCCCTTCACAGAGGTACCAGGCAGGGGTGTCCGCTTTCTCCCCTTTTGTTTCTCATTGCCTTAGACCCATTGATATGGGTGATTATCACAGACCCTCGGATATAGGGAATTGAGAGCAAGGGGCACACATATGTTGCCATGGAATATGCGGATGACCTCCTTCTGACTTTGACCTATCCCCGACAAGTAATACCCGAGATATTTCTGCTTCTGAAAGAGTATGCTATACTCTCAGGACTCCAGATAAATCAGAAAAAGACTATTCTGGCCCCTCTTAACTCATTGTATACAAAGGACTGTATACAAGACACCAATATTACCTGGGAGGAACACAGTTTCAGTTACCTCGGGGTCCAAATCCCTTTCAAATGGACAGCCCTGGAAACAGCTAACTTCTCTCCCCTGTGTACTCAGTTAGCCATCAAAGTGGAATGATGGCGCAAACTCAAACTGCCTCTCCCAGGTAAAGTAGCGGCAGTTCGCATGCTGCTCTTGCCATGGGTTTTGCTCCTCTTAACTAATCTACCCATTCCTCTCTCTGCAAAACTCTTTCAGCTCTTGGACAAGTTAGTATGTAATTTCATATGGGACTATAAACCACCAAGATGGAGCAGGCACAAGACTAGAGCACACTGGGCCAGAGGTGGACTCGGTGTGCCTTGGTTTTATGGCTACTACCTAGCATGTTTGGCGACCCAGGCCACCAGGTGGTTTGTGCTGAGTACATTAGCAACTCCCTTGGGTTCAACTAGAAACTGATTTGGCATGTCCTTATACACTCTATTATCTCTTAACACCTCACTGAAGGATTGATTCGCAACTCTCCCCCTATAATCGCACATACCGCCTGAGCTTGGAAGTTATTATTCTCCAAATCTCATACACCTAAGATGGCAGGGCACCCGCTGATACTATTTGCCCCTATCTGGCATAACAAACTAATCCAGATTGAGGAGGAGGGAGTCTGTTGGTTGAGTTGGCATCAACAAGGTATCCAGACAGTCAGAGATTTAGTCATTCCCGGAACTCAACAGCTGCTGTCATTCGAGCAACTGAGGAGTAAATATTTTTTGGCAAACAAATATTTTTGGTGTTACCTACAGATCCACAGTGCCCTAACCTCCCCCTCATTAAAAATACAGATTACAAGCAATGGCAGTGGCTTACTGACCTTCGAGTGCTGGATACCCAGAAAGGTCTTATGGGTCGCTTTTATAGTACTTGGAGGGATTCTCAACCTGATACAACACAGACCTGTAGGGCTCAGTAGGAAAAACTTCTAGGGGAATCAGTTTCAGAAGAGCAATGGCTGTCCTATTGTAAAAGTATCCATCACTCCTACAGGGACCCTAATAGTCATTTTATACAACAAAAAATACTGTTGTTTTGGTATCGCACCCCAGAGCTATTGCATAGGAGGGGTTTGCTTAACCACAACCTTTGTTGGCGATGTGCACAACCAAATGCCCACATTGAACATATACTTTGGTCATGTCCTTCTCTCACTCTGTTCTGGGCAATGGTGGCTAAAGACCTTTCTAAGACACTGAAGGTTTACGATTATCCTGTCTGCCCCGCTGGTGCTTTTAGGGGATACAAGCCAATTGATAACTCTCCCTAATCCCCTGCAGTACTGGGTCCTCTCCGCCATACTGGAAGCCAAATGCCTCCTACTCATACATTGGAGACAACCCATAATATCTAGCAGACCTGTGTGGCACACGGCTATCGCACACCTTTCTCAGTTCAAACAGCTCTCTTCGCTGCAAGGATCAAACATGCGTCTATACTATGCCAAATGGGGACCTTATCTTCAGTCTGACTTTCTGAAAATTCCAACCCAGCCCAGGAACCCTTCCTGAATTCCCAAGGGACTTTGAGATCTCCTCCCCCCCGGGCCTAGTTATGTTAGCACAGGGGTGCTTTAAGGTTAAGGTTGGGGTGAAAGCATTGACTTTTTTTGTTAGTATGGTAAGAGGTACACAATTGGCGGGATATTCAGAAGGGTTGTGCATGGCACAACACAGTTGTGCCATGCTCAACCCACTGATGCGCCCCGGTGAGATATTCAGAAGGGGAATGTGCCTGGTACAAATCCCGATGCGCCGGAGCACATCAGTAATGTATGCGGCAAAGTGGGGTGGTGTGCCCATGCATAATCCGCGCATCCCGATATTCAGCCCAGGATGTGCTGAGCCCATGCATGCGCAACCCCTACCTGCGCTGCACACAGTTGAGCCAAAAAAAAGGAGCAACAGCTGGCCACCCACAGATGAGCTGCTGTATTGCAGGGCGCATCATGGCAGCTGCCAGCTGTGGGTGGTCAACCAAGCTCTGGCAGCACCTGCGTGGTAGCAACCCCCCATGCCTGATTGCAGGCACATGTAGTGATATTAGCCCTTCCACATCCCTGGTGGTCCAGTGGACCACTTGCAGCCCGATCGTGGGCACATGTTGAAATTTAATAGTCCTATATCCCTGGTGGTCCAGTGGACCACTCACAGCCCAATCACAGGTGTCAGTAATATATTATGACAAACCAATCCAACCCTGGTTGTCAGCGGTATCCCCTCCCACCCGCCCACTGGCCCCTGCCCGCTCCCCGGTCAATGGCGACAGCTCCCACCCACTTGCCGCCCTGCCGTCTGCCGACTGACACCGTATGGTAGGGCTGTACACCCATTGGTCCTCAGCGTGAGCCAATGGGCATGCAACCATACACGTCTACACATCCAGATATGAATGGATCCAGTCACATTTCTGGACGTAGTACGGTTGCACTTCCATTGGCTCACGCTGTGGACCAATGGGCGACAGCCCTACCATATGGTGTCAATCGGCAGATGGCAGGCGGGCAAGTGGTGAGCTGCGTCAGCCGCTGACCAGGCGGAGCGGGTGGTGGGGCTCAGCGGAGGTGGGGAGGGGGTACCACTGGACCACCAGGGTTGGATTGGTTTGTCATAATATATTACTGACACCCATGATCAGGCTGTGAGCAGTCCACTGGACCGCCAGGGATATAGGACTATTCTTTATGACATATGCCTGTGATCGGGCTGCGAGCAGTCCACTGGACAACCAGGGATATAGGACTATTCTTTATGACATATGCCCACGATTGGGCTGTGAGCAGTCCACTGGACCACCAGGGATATGGGAGGGTAATTTTACTGTACTACTGCCCATGATCGGGCTGCGAGCGGTCCACTGGACCACCAGGGATAAGGGACTATTCTTTATAACATATGCCCGCGATTGGGCAGTGGGGCACTTTGCCACTTGTGCAGGGGCCATCAGTCCCCGACGGCTGCAGCCTGGCAGGGCACCAGGTGCAAGTTGCCGGGAATTGGCGCACCTGCATGCAAATGGGGCCATAATGACATGCAAATGACCCCATTTGTGCCTTGCATACATTATGACCCCATTTGCATGTGCACGTTTGAATATCATGGTAGTTGCACCTATCGCAATGGCAGTTGTGCTAGCACATCCCCCTGCTCCACTCTGGCCACTTGCGCTGATGCAGTGCCACTGCACCATGTGCACTGCGGGTGGCCAAGGAGCGATATTCAATGATGCTGTGCCATGGCGCTCATTGAATATCACCCGTCAACTCCCTCAAGATCCGTTATGCTGTGCCCAGGTTTCAGTTACAGCCTGGCGCAGTCTGAATATCCTGCCCAATGTATACTTACAGGTATGACTGACATTATTATATATCAATATGCAGTTAGAGTATTTTTCATATATCTATAGAGTTTATGGTTACTGATGGTGTATTAACGCAGTGTAGATTCCACATGATTGAATCTTTACACTTATCATGACACTGTGAACTGTAGTATGTATGTTAACAAAAAAGAAACTCAATAAAAAACATTATACGATAAAAAAATAAATATAGCCCAAACACTCTTACTATCCAATATAACAATATATAAATAAAATGTGTTATACTGTACATGAGCTTACTTTAATTGTCCTAAACTCTAAACTAGTATCAATAAGAATGGAAAGTCCCCTTTCAAATGGACAAACTTTTTCCCCCATAAGACAGGGAAACCCACACATTATAACCTTTTAATATTTGTTCCTCTGTACATTTCATCCATGTCTCTTGAAAATTATAATAGTAAATTGCTTTAACCATTGCATACCTTCTTTATCAATAAATTTACTTTTTAAACCCTCTATATTCCAACTCACAATTAACATTTTTTCTTTACCTTTCCTCTGATACCCAGTCAATTGTCCCCATCAGACAAGCTTATGGTGGAGGTATTACTAGCAATGCTAATCAAGGAATTTTCCTCCTCTGTTGATGTAGATACTTTGTAACTCTCCTCATCCTCCAGAATTAAACTACTGTTGATCCTTATTCCTAATTGCTTTCTTCCTCTTTTCATTACAATTTCTTTCTTATCCCATCACGTTATGTGCAGTTTCCCATTGGCTTAACATACACAGTTATACGGGCTGTTTAACTGCAGATGTTCCCTTACGTTCACCACTCTTTTCAGAAGACTTTTTCATTAGTTTACAGTGTAGTGCCTTTTCTTGATTTAGTCTTATTGTAACATCCAAAGTTATTCCAATTTCTAAGACTTTATCATTCATAGAAATTGGTCTTTTTCTTTTTTCTACATTAAGGACCACACATAGCCATCCCTTAAATGGGCTATCGCCTTATATCTATATGCTGCCTTAATATTCTGCCAGCTTAATTTGTTACCTAAAAGGCCTTTAAGCAAGTTATAGGTAGCCAATTTAAGAATATAATTATTTTCAGATTTTATTTTTGGCAACCCCTTAATATATAAGGTAGGTAGTAGATTGCCTGAAGCTATTAAACGGTCCTTTCTCTCCTCTATTGTTTCCATTAAATTATCCTGATTCTCCTTGTTCTTTCTAATTCCTTCCTGGAATTTAACTTTTTTTATTCTACTATCCTTCTGAACCTCCTTGGTTACCTCATAATCATCTGTAGCTATACTCCTAGATAGATTTTTCCTGTCTTTCTTCTTTTGTTTGTTTTTAGGTTTCTCTTTCTTTTTATTAGCTATTTCCATTTCCTCTAGTTGTCTTTTCCTTTCCTTAAGATCCTTTATTAACAAATGTATTTCTTGCACGGATACTGAATCCGTGATTGATTTAATACTTCTTCCCACTCGATTTCTTAATTCACCCTGCCTATCAATGTCCTTCTTGGATTTCTCTTATTGAGAAATTTCATTTTCAATCGTTGTCACTGGGAGCAAATTCTCTGGTGTTACCTGTGACTTTGATCCTTGCCTATTACAATAAGTATTTTCCTTTTAGATACATAGAAATCCACAAAAGCTCCAACTATAGAAATCAATTCCAGGAATTGGGTGTTCCCAAAGCAAATTTCCTTCTTTAGATCATTAATTTTTGATGTTAAATTTTCCATTTCCCTGCTAATCATACCTTTACAGCTTACATCACCCTCCTTTTGTTTCATCTGGGACAAACCCAAATCAGCTACTGTATCATAACAAGATGAGGTCTTATTCGGAATATCTGACCTTGAAGCTTTTGTCTCAAGGCTTCAATTCTGTATGAACGGAGTTAGAAATGAATCAAATTCATTAAGGAAGGAGCCATTCTTTGTAGTTTGTATCTCTGGTAAATTAATGCTCTTAGGGGTCACGTCACCTTTTGAAATTGGAACAACAGGAGTAGTTTCAATTTCTATTACCTCATTATTATTTGTCCCCAGGGAACCACACATATGAATAATTAAGTGGTTCCCATTAACCTCTTTATTGGGCACAGAAGTAACAAATTCAGACAAGTGTATTTCAGGTCCTATAATATTTGTTAGATTTACATTAACAATGGAGGCAACTATCTCAATGGCCTCCTAATATCCATGGCCCTCCCAACTGTCTTTACTTGCTTCTCATGCCCCTCAGTCACTTCTTCTAAACTCCTAATTCTTTTTAGGAGTGGGTGTACAGAGGATTGTGACCCTAAAGCCTGAGTTTCTACTGTGGAAGATGTTAACTTTGGGGGCAACAATTTTTTTTATTACTTTTTTACTGCCCCTCAGCTCAATATGATTAGCTGCTGAGCAGAAATATTGAGTAATTTTCTTATTTTCCCCTTTCATCTCTCCACCTTCTAAATTATTTTCTTTATTATTCCCCTTTTCAGAGCATTTCTTACTATAGGATCTAATCTCCTTTGTTTGCATTTTAACAGACCTCTTAAATAGTCCCTAGATAACCAATAAGACAAAAATGCTACAAATTACTTTGTTAAATAGTCCTTTTCCCTTTCCCTTTTTGTTATAAATCTAATTTCCTCATGGGCCAGGTATATACACTTCGGACAGATGATCCTTCAATTTAGTTAAAAAGTCCAAGAAACAGAAAACAGTACTCTTCAAACTAAACTTTTATATCAGGCCTGTTCCTTAGAGGGACCTTCAGGTTGGATAGGCAAAGATGTCCAAGAATGTCCAATAGAATATCCAATAGGAACTTAGATTCCAAGTCACCTGGCTTGTACAGCTTTGTAATAAATTCACTAGAACACAAACGGAAAGATCAAAGTATAAGACACTGCTCCAGTCAGGTAACACCTAAGAGCACCAATGCTTGTCACTGAATATTCTCGAAAGACCTGATTCCAGCAGTGATAATTTATTGACTATGAACTATGGGCTATGAACAATCAGAACTAAATACTGTTGGCCACAATATGTTTCTCTAGTCTAGACTCTAAATCTCTGAACTGTAAGTTGTAGCACAAATGATAAAACACAACTCCTCCCTTACAGCTAAATGATAAACATTCAAAGCATAAAATAAATTATTCTTTACTCAATGTTCTTTTATACAACTACCACCTGTTACCCTCTTGCACTCCACGGGTCTAGGAAAAGCTTTAGCTTCACTCCCACTTTCCTTCCCTGGAATGGGGTAGATATCCACAACTGACCCATAGTTTAAGGCGAAATAAGGCAGCGTCATATGATTCCAGTGTATCCGAGCGTTGGCAAACAGGCCAGTATGCGACCCGCCCAGAACACAGAAAGCCACCAGAATAATGGTAAAAAGGGTAAAAATGGTAAAAATAGATGGCTCACCAAAAAGCAAGGTTCTACAGATAAGAATAGCTTGTCCACACAGATTAAAGAATGTATAAAAAGGGCTAAAAGATACAAAACAAATACATGCAACTACGAGCTAGATTCAGATCATGGCGTGCTATGTGCTGCACTGCAAGCTGAAGGCTGTAAGTTGCCTAGCAAAGAGGGTTGTGCATGCTCCTTTTGTACTATGAGACCACCTCTCTAATTTACATATGAGAGGATTATTTAAAACAGAACAGTTAAAACTACAAACAAAACTAAAAAGGAGAAAAAGAGAGCTTAAACCTTTCTAGGTGATTAGCCGACTAACTAGCTTGCCATCTAGCTTTACCAGTTTGCTAATTTTACTACAGGAAAAACCTAGTATGTATCATTTATACATAAAAAACAGGCAAACCACACATAAAAAACAGAATGTTAAATGTTAAATGTAGGTTGTACTTGAAGGCAATCTTTTTACAGCCTTTTACACAATTTCAATTTTCAGGAGGCTGTAAAAATTACATCATACAATTTATAACAAGCACAATCTTTGATTAAACCTCTGATAAAAAAAAGAAAGACATCAGTTAACAAAGTCTCTCTCAGTGGGACTAAAAATAGCAGACCAATAAGAATTTCAGAAAGACGGAATCCACCACTCGTTCTGGGTGCTGCTAATTCTCCTGCTTCCAGTGATCCGACTGGCTGCTGCTCGCCCCACTTTGCCTTGCCACACACAATTGCCAATACCACTGCTGCAGAGTTCCAAAAACCCCGACCACTCTCTCACTCCTCACTTACTCCTCCCTTGGAGACCTCTCTTGGACCTGGCTAGGAAACAGTGGGGTGCCTGCAGGAATAGGTAGATAGAAAGGCCACTGCCAACCCCTGGGGCTGTAACAAAACAACACAACAGAAGAAAAACACCACACCAACAGGCAGACACAATAAGATGAACTGGAAAGGAAGCAGACTAAGGCAGCATTAACATACCTTTTCAAAATAAAACAAAGGCACTGCTCCCCTGCTTCTCAACTTTCCTCCACAAAGTTGAGAGCGCATAGTGAACTGTCTATCTCCAATCCATCTCCAGTTAGTCACAGAATGTGAGTAAAACCACCATGTATCAATGCACTATCAATATTGTTGCTATTGGCCAACATGTTAATGCAAAGAACTGCCATTCGTTCTCAAATATATTAAAAGTCGTGAGCCTGAGGTCATAATTCCCCTATATAAACTAGTCTTGTTAGGACAAATCTGGAATATTGTGCCCTTTTCTGTTCCCCCACATCAATTAGGGATAAAATAACCCATGAGTCAGTCCAACGTAAATTAACAAAAAATTTTGTAAAGCAAGGATCATTAAGATATGAGGAAATATTGAGAGATCTAGGTTTATTTTCCTTGGAATATAGAACTATTAGGGGCAAACTTTGTTGGGCCTACAAGGCCTTTAGGAACAAAGTATTTTTTGAGTCAAATTGTTTGATAAGGCAAACTCCCCTCAATTGTACAAGATCATATAAACTAAGATTACATGCAGAAACATGTAAAACTGAAGGTAGGAAGAATTTTGTTACACAGAGAGTTCCACAGTTATGGAATTCTTTACCTGTGGAAGTCGTAACTAGTGAAAATAGTGAACAATTTAAAAGAAAACTCGATCAATACATGGGTGACAAAAAATTATTTTACCGTCATTAGGTTTAACGGCAGTGAGCTCATTATGGGTGTACCCTCAAGCTCATACAACCTATGAACCTATAAAACACCACACCCACCCTGGCAGTTAGTGTCCCACCAACCATTTCCAACTGTCCTGACCAACAACCGGCAACCAGCACATCACTCCACTCTCCATCATGTACAGTTGCTAACTGAGTTGTCAATGACCGCATAATGTATACTGTTATGGTTGTAGGACAGTAACCACCATAGTGGGTGGTGTATGGTGGTCTGCTAGACACCTGGAGCAGGTTGTGTGTCACTTTTAAGGTGTTCGGGTGTAGTAAGGGCAGCCAACTACATCACAGTCACCAACACCCTCTGCCACCTATCGCATAAGCAATTTCTTAAAACATTTACTATGGAGTTTTCTGGTGTAGATCGGACTCTGTGGTAGAAGACTGCTGAAAGTGTGCACTGTCGTTAATATACCATGGCCACGTATTTTTTTTCTTGGCATCAATGGCACTCAATGAATTCAGTGCTCTGTGCAAATAAATGTGGCTAGAAAATGTCCTGTATATATTGTTTACATTTAATGGAGAAGTCACTTAGGCAGTGCTCTGGCTAAGAAGATAAGTTTCCAAAATGACTGTTTTGTGAACTTAGGCAGGTGGTGTTATGTATGCAAAAACCTGGAAATTACACCTCAGGGCACGTTACTGAAAAGCTAGTCCAGCCCAAATACCCTGGCATGTTACTCTATGGATGCCCCGATGTCAAATTCAACACTGTCATAATCACTTAGATTTCCATGTTGTCCATAGTCACCTATGCTACCCTTGACTGTCCTGTGCCACCAAGTCAGTGATTTCACTGATATCTACCATCATCCCTCACCCACTGTCAATGTCAGGCTGGGGCAACAGAGAGTGGGTGGTGCCACTAGACACCACAGCAATCAGTATTACTAAGTCGTCATGTGATAGGAGGGTGGCAGATGACAGTAGACAACAGGGAAATCACTGATGTGGTGGCACAGGACAGTCAAAGGTGGCAGAGGGTGACAGTGGACAACAGGGAAATCAAAGTGATTATGGCAACGTCATATCAGAGTGTGCGGACACCAGGACATCCATCGATTAAACAGACCAGGGTGGGGCTGGACGGATCTGGATCCCTGTGCTAGATTTTGAGTAGCTTTTGCATGTATGGGTAACAACACATGGCCAAGTTCACAAAACTTTAATTTTGTAAAACATATCTTTTTAGCCAGAGCACTGCACAATTGACTTTTCAGTGCAATATAATATTAAATAGCATATTAAAAGTGTCCAGGAATGTTTATATCTGCATTCATTTCCATAACAGATATAGTTAATCCATTGAAAAGAGTAGCTGCATTTCTGTTCAGTAATATATGCAATGGGGTGGAGATAAACAGAGGGTGATAAATCCATTTATCTGAGTAACTGTGTACATAAACTTCATTTATGTTATATAGTGCTTACTGTATGTCATCAGCCATTTATCCACACAGTACTTATGTCATCAGCCATTTATCCATATAGTGCTTGGGTCATTTAGAATATTTGGCCTCAGTAGCAGTATTAACCATATTCAAATGCAAATAACTTTAAAACGAAAAATGACAGCATGGTACTGTGAGCATGAAAGTTGTTCAGCACAGAAATATCTACAAAATGAGTGGTGTTTTGTTTATTGATACCTTTTTTTAAATTTTTTGATTATTAGCAAAAAAACAGCTGAAAATTCATTGTTTTTATTTTGTCAGCAAACAAATGTAAATAACTTTAAAATGAAAAGTGAAAGCATTCTACTGTGAGCACAAAGTTTATTCAGCACAGAAATGTCTACAAAATAAGTGGTGCTTCATTTATAGGTACTTTTTTAGTTTTTTCATAATTAGCAAAAAAAACAGCAGAAAATTCAAATTTTGTGCACTTTTCATCAAACAAATGCAAATAACTTAACAACAAAAAATGATAGTATGGTACTTTGAGCACAAATGTTGTTCAGCATAAAAATATCTACAAAATGAGAGGTTTTCATTTCTAGATTCCTTTTACATTTTTTATAATCAGCAAACAATGGCAGAAAATTCAATTTTCATTCACTTTTTTAACTAACAAATGACCCCTACAGAAGCAAAAACAAAAGAATTGCATAAATGGAATATGCAATGGAAAACTCTTATAATAAATGATTTATCTGGTCTCGAGCAGTTTGACATCGGACACCTCACTCGTGCCTTTTATGCCATTCGTGCAGTTCCCCGGGTCAAAATGGCTCTTGTGCAGTTAAATCATTTATTACACTTGCTTCCATTGCATATCTCATATATATATATATATATATATATATATATATATATATATATATCCATCCATGAAGGTGCAGACTAGAAGTATCATTCTGTGTCACAGAGTTCAGGCTACACAATAAATATAATATAAATGTATGATGTAAAAGAAGTAAAAATTATATGAAGTCCTCTTAGAAATGGCTGTGATTGTCAAAGCCCTTGCTATATGAATGCAATGAGCATGGGTGCTGCTACCTTTCAAATATATATGCAGCCTCAATAATGTAATGACAGTGCATGATTTGAGCATTAGACTTTTGCATGTAGTCTGCTCATCAAAACAAAACACACAAAAAACACTGTTATAGCTTTGTAACATAAGAAATTAAATACAAACAAAGCACACCACTAAAATCCTGTGGTTGACACTGAGTGGATTCCGCGATTTGACATCCACAAGATGGCAGTGCATTTTACGTACTGGCAATTGGCAGCTCTGATAGGTGCTGCCATTCTAGTCTTTCTCTTTCTAGTTCTATGATCCCCAGAGTCAGTGGCAGGGAGAATTTGGGTGTAACACAGTATACACCATACCCATAGTCTGTGGCAGGGAGGATTTGAGTGTAGCAGTGTATACACCATCCCCAGAGTCAGTGACAGGGAAGATTTGGGTGTAGCACTGTATTTAATATCCCCAGAGTCAGTGACAGGGAGGATTTGGGTGTAGCACAGGTATATACCATTCCCATAGTCAGCAGCAGGGAGGATTTGGGTGTAGCACTATATACACCATACTCATATTCAGCGGCAGGGAGGACATGGGTGTAGCACTATATATAGCATCCCCAGAGTCAGTGGCAGGGAAGATTTGGGTGTAGCAGTGTATATACCATCCCCAGAGTCAGTGTCAGGGAAGATTTGGGTGTAGCACTGTATTTAACATCCCCAGAGTCAGTGACAGGGAGGATTTGGGTGTAGCACAGGTATATACCATTCCCATAGTCAGCGGCAGGGAGGATTTGGGAGTAGCACTATATACACCATACTCATACTCAGCGGCAGGGAGGACATGGGTGTAGCACTATATATAGCATCCCCAAAGTCAGTGGCAGGGAGAATGTGGATGCAGCACTGTATACATCATCCCCATAGTCTGACAGGGAGAATTTGGGTGCAGCACTGTATACACCATCCCCATAGTCCAACAGGGAGGATTTAGGTGCAGCAGTGCTATATACCATCCCCATAGTCAGTGGCAGGGAGGAATTAGGTGCAGAATTTTATATACCATCCCCATGTGCAGCAGTGTACACCATCCCCATAGTCTCTGGCAGGGTGGATGTGGGTGCAACAGTGTATATACCATCCCCAGAATCAGTGGCAGGGAGGAAGTGAGTGTAGCACTGTGTACACCATCCCCATAGTCTGTTACAGGGAGGATTCGGGTGTAGCACTGTATACACCATCCCCATACTCTGTGGCAGGAATGATTTGGGTGTAGCACTGTATACACCATCCCCAGAGTCAACGGCAGGGAGTATTTGGGTGTAGCACTGTGTACTCTATCTCCAGAGTCAGTGGCAGGGAACAGAGGAGTAATTTTGGTGCAAAGGTTAGGGGGGAACAACCTCATTCTGAATCAGCCTTGGATCCTGAGTGCTGTGCTACCCACCAAAAAGTAAACTATCTATGGAAAAATACCATTATTTCTATCAACATACCTTTGAAAGCTAATACATACAGGGAAAACACTGAAGACAATATTTACACAGAAGTCTTTATGTCAAGTATATTCTACCTCCCTGGTATCTACCTGCATCCCTATCCATCAATCTCCATCCCTGTAGCAAACTACCAAGTCCTTGGTGTCACACCCCCCCCCACTGCAGGCACCAGCCAACCCACCCTACCATCCCACCCTTACCTGAAGAGCTGGTGCTGCAGGAGACCATATGGAAACTGGCAAGGCCCACATCTCACTTCCTCAGCCGCATGCCAAATGGGAAGACAAGAAGTGTGTGTCCAATGTACAGTACATGGAGTGCAGACTGTGTAATATTCAGGGTGCATGCTCCCTGTATAGCACACAGCCTGCCCACTCTCTGTACAGTAAATGGTCCACAATCCCTGTAAAATACAGGCAATGCATGTCCTGTAATTTACATTGGATGGGTGTTCTCTGTGTTCCAATTCGGCGGCCAACAGAAGAGGTGAGATGTGGGTTATTCTCGTTGCTGTATGGTCTCCCACCACACCGGCTCTTAAGTAAGGTGGGGTTGGTGGGGTGGGTTGTCGGTGACCATGGTGTGAAGGGGGAGCTGCTAGACACTAAGGAATGTTTAGCTTACAATAGGGATGGGGATCAGTGAGTGAAGGGTGCCACTAGATGCCAAAGAGGTATGTTATGATACTGGGGATGGCGATCAGAGGGCAGGGGGGAACCAGTTGATGCCAGGGACATAATTTCACATATATGGAATGGCAATCAGAGGGTGGGGGACCACTAGGCACCAGGGACTGCTTTCTTTATGCAGGTGCAAGCAATCAGGGTGCAGTAGGGCCTGTCATGGGGGCACAAACCTGCTGCCACTTCTAATGCAAATGTACCCATAATGGAGCAATAAAATAAATAACAGTGCAGCTACTCACCTGGCCCAGCCTCGTTCTTAAAGGGGAACCATCATCAACAGGGTTTCTTAATGTCTGAAAGACCATACACAGCTAATCTGAGTGAGTCATTGTGTTTATCTGTGAGTCTTTGCAGTCCAGGGTTATTCATATGTAAATCCATCTGTAATTAAGGGCTGGGGGCAGCCGTATGTTTTAGGCTTCTGACAGGAAATGATGTCACCGAGGACCTTGGCCCTCCATTGACTGTAGGTTAAATAGGAAATTGTCTGTTTTATTAAGCGTGTTTTAAAGTGTTATTACAACACCTTCTACATTTATAATACTTGTTTTGTATGTGCATTGAAACTAGTGAGTTATCACCATTACATTTCAAACTGTTAGTAAAAATAATCCATCTTTAGGATTGCTTTAACCTCTAGGCTATACTGCCAGCTGACCATCAAAAACTACACATCTCAAGGCTGGCTCTGTGGTGCCAACAGGTATTGGGGCCCCATATCAGGATTTCTAAACCCTGACTGTTCATGCCAGTACAGATTTCTGGGGCTGCCTCAGCACCAACTTCTGTCTTTTTCCATTCCCTCTCTTATAGCCTTTTCTCTTACAATTCCTGATGTGAACTCAGGTCTACAAGATGCAAATGTGGCTCTGTACCTACTGGCCTGGCATCATAGGGCCAGCCTTGAAATGTGAAGTTTTTGGTTATCAGCTGGCAGTACAGCCTAGAGGCTAAAGCAACGAGCTATGAACAAGCTTTGTTCCTCGTTCAGTTGTGTGCCTTTCCTGGACAAAGACAGTAAAAACAATGTGAGTATGTGTTATGATTCTGAAAATATTATGCTGTTTCTATCCAGATTTGACTTGAAAAGAAAAAACATGACACCATTACTTGTCTATTAATTGCAAAAACACATAGAAGGACAACACAGTTGAAACATGCATAACCTGAAATGCATTATTAAGAATATTTTACTTCTTTTGATGAAGTTAAAAATATAACAGTTTCTCACTGAAATACTTTGGATGGAATGGGATTTTCTACCGTAAAAGAAAAAAATCAATCTTGTTGATCCTGCTGCCCATACCCTTTGAGCGTGTCTTACACTCCGCAGTTATGCCGAAATACCGCAGCTTTCCAGAATGCCATTCCCACTGTAATGTAAAAAAAGAAAGAAAAAAAATAACAAAGGAAGAGACATGCTGTGTGTGTGTATATATGTGTGTGTGTGTGTGTGTGTGTGTGTGTGTGTGTGTGTGTGTATATATATCTCTGACTGAAGTGCTGCACTAACTGAACTGTGCGGAAAGGGAAAAAAACTATCACCATTAATTACATGAAATAATACATGTGTGAGTGGGTGTAAAACACAGAATTTTGCACACAGCCTCGATGTGAGGTGCTTTTATAAAACACTCAGACTTTGCCATTGTGGTTAATGCAGCATTTAAAATTTTAGTTACACACACATATTATTTCATATTTTAATAATGCAGATTATGCTTTTTTTAAACAATGTTGTCCATCCATGTGTTTTTGCAATTAATAAACAATGGTATCCTATTTTTTTTTTCTTTTCAAGTCAAATCTGGGTAGAAAGAGCATAATATTTTCAGAATCATAACACATACTCAGATTATTTTTACTGTCTTTGCCCAGGAAAAGCACACAGCTACAGCTTGTTTCTGGGTGTGTTTTGGGAGCACAGGGAGGTTAAGTGACTTACTCTGGTCACACAATATACAAGTAGAGCATGTTGGAATCAAACCCCATTCTGCTGGATGAATGAAGCTTGTTCACAGCTCTTTGCTTTAACCACTGGGTTGTACTGCCAGCTGTTAATCAAAAACTACACATTTCAAGACTGGCCACATGATGCCAGGCCAGTAGGTACATAGCCTCATTTGCATCTTGTAACTCTGAGTTCACACCTAAAATTGTAAGAGAAAAGGCTGTAAGAGAGGGAATGGTATAAAAAAGAAGTTAGTGCTGTGGCAGCCCCAGAAATCTGCACTGGCATGAATACAGCCAGGGTTTAGAAATTCTGATACAGTATGGGGCCCCAATACCTGTTGGCACCACAAAGCCAGCCTTGTGATATGTAGTTTTTAATAATTAGCTGGAAGTATAGTCTAGATGTTAAAGCAATCCTAAAGATTGAATATTTTTACTAACAGATTGAACTATTAGGGTGATCGCTCACTAGTTTCAATGCACATAACAAAACAATTATTATAAATGTGGAAAGTATTGTAATAACACCTTAAAACACTCTTAATAAAACAGACGATTTCCTATTTAACCTGCAGTCAATGGAGGACCAAGATCCTCAGTGACATCATTTCCTGTCAGGAGCCTAAAACATATGACTGCCCCAGCTGTTAATAAAAGATTGATTTACTTATGAATAACTCGGGACTGCAAAGACTCACAAATGAGCACAATGGCTCACTCAAATTAGTTTTTTATGGTCTTTCAGACATTAAGAAATCTTGCTGATGACAGTTCCCCTTTAATATTATTCTGGTTTAAAAGCAGCAAAAATTACATGGTGTGGCTGGCTGCTTTGAGTCCTTATTGTGTTTAAAACAGCAGTTACTTCTGCTGTAAACATATTAAGGAAGGGGGAACAGCAACATTGGATATTTTTTGGTTTTGTAAAACAACAAACAATTATATAACCCCTGCCTTTTAAACCCTCCACCTGTCTGCAACACACACTGTTCATCCAACCACCTACAAGGTTTGATGGTTTCTTTTTAATTACTTTAACTTTGGTAACACAGAAAACACTTGCTGAAAGAAAACTACTAAGTGACTGGAGTTGCATGTTTCACTAACCATAACCCCCACCCCACCCAGCCAGCAGTTCCTACCAAAGCAGACATAGTCAGGTGGCACACAGCAGAGATGCTGGACAGCATTTTAAATCAGACAGTCACGGGACCAACGCAGCAGACCACCAATAAACATGAACACCACCTAATTTTCCCTTCTTGCAGACTAGCGCTAAGTTAGCTCAAGTTGAGAATCTTTTGGAGGTTAAAACTGGTTCTGCTGGTCACTGGTAGAGCCAGGCACCACAGTAGCAGGGAATGAATGCCAGTAGAAAGAGGCCACAGACTGCAGCCAGCTTCTTTCTTACTCCCTGACCCTGCCAGGTTACAATAGTGAATCCTGAACAGCGCCAGCTAAACCGGGCTGTCAGGACTGCACAAAGTCTAAATAGCAACAGGGGTAGAATAGCATATGACAACAACCGCTACCCCTGCAGCTGTTTAAGCACTAGTAAGGAGGCACAAGTAAAAGAAAAGTGCAGTTGTTTTCCATGCTGCTTCTGTGGTTGAGAGGGTTAGGACAGCAACAGCAGCACGGACAGCATTAACATGGAGACCAGGGTTCTGTTCCTGGTCTCCCGACACATCAGTTTCTAAATTTCCCCCCGCCCAAAGTGTACTTTTTATTTTTAAGTGCCAAAAGCAGAAGATTCCATGGACCTTGAGTTTCTCCTTTTCCCTAATATCTGCTCCTGCTCAGTGTTTGATATTTTAGCTACGGGGGTGCGGGGTGCAGAGCTCCCTGCGTCAGGAGGGGACAGAGCACCCCACTAAAATAGAACTATTTGTAATATTTTATGTTAGTGGTCCATGTCTTTGGGGACTGCTACCATTGCCTCCGTTGTTACGGGTAGTGTTTTGGTCGGGCGCCATTGTGGTGAGCGGCATTATTCCATTGCTTTTCTAGACCACACTGTTGTGAGCTGTACATTTCTGACCTAGTGCCCTCCCTGACTCGCTCCAGATCAGTTTGATGGCCTATAGCATGTGGCCCCTGCCAGCTGACAGAACACCTGTGCAAACTCACTGGTAGAATTTCCTCCCATGGCTGGCCCAGTGGTGCAGAGGGCTGAGGGGCTGCCTTACCTTGTGTCACGCCAGCGACCTGGGTTCAGGAATGAGCTCGGGTCATCAGAGATCCGGCACGAGAGGGGGTGGGAGGCAGCAGGATTGAGCAGCTGAAAGGCAGCTCTCCTCTCCCAGGGAGGCACCCTGTCACCCACCTTAGTTCCACTGCTCCTGGATGGAGGTCTAAGGGTAGTGTAGGCAGGCGAGTGGAAAGGAGCAGGAGGGCGTCCTGGTGCCATGGCAAGTGCATGCAGTGGGACAAGAGCCCATAAAAAACATGGGGAAAAAAATGAGGGCTAAAAATTTATATAGGGAAAAAAAGAATTTCTTCCCACCACCTCCTTTACATGGTACTCTGCATGATAGATATTGTCCCCCACACCCACCAAGTAAAGCATCCATTCACTCACTGACCACCAGTACCCATAACCTCCTACCTCCCCAGACTTGTAGTTCAGTTCCAGCAGTACTGTTCACAACTTCCAACTGGCACAGCAGCAGGCAGCAGCACAGGGTGGGATTCTGACCTGGGAATGAAAGAATACATCCCCCATAGTCACAGGTGCCCAGCTTCATCTTCGGATTCCTTGACTCCTCCGACCGACTCAAGTTCCTCCATCCCATGGACCAGGCAGTGGCGGCAGCATTCATTTTTAAGTAAGAAAGGCAGCAGTCACAGCACAGAGGGAAGTGAAGCACCGTAGTTATCTACTGAGGCCACCAGTCTCCTGCTCATCCTCCCTTTTCATGCCTATGTTACTTCTGAGTGCAGTCCATCGCTTTCTCCCTCCCTGCTGCATTCACTCCTGCACCATCCTGGTTCCAGCCAGCCTACTTTGAGCAGTGATGGTTCCCCCCCTTCTGTCTAAGCTGGCCACGCTGCACTCTCTCAAGGCTCTCTCTCTACTCTCCCGACACATTGCTTGCTTTGCCTGCTGCCCCTGCCATGTGGTGAGGATGGTGCCTGTGCTCTTTTACTCTGAAAGTCCCACTCCACCTGCTCCCATTCTAGGCTCCCGAGCCTCCCAGCCAAACAGCAGCAAAAGTAAAGGGCTGAAGTTGGGGGGGAACAACAGTGATGTGCTGAATTGTTGGGGGGACATGTCCCCCCGTTCTCCCCCTATAGTTACACCCCTGGTAGGGAGGATTTGGGTATTCAGTAGCACTGTATACACCATCCCCAGAGTCAGTGGCAGGGAGAATTTGGGTGTAGCACTGTATACACCATTGCCATAGTCTGTGGCAGGGAGGATTTGGGTGTTGCACTGCATGCACCATTGCCATAATCTGTTGCAGGGGGCATTTGGGTGTAGCACTGTATACACCATCCCCAGAGTCTATGGCAAGGGGAATTTGGGTGTAGCACTGTATAACCAAATCCCCAGAGTCAATGGCATGGATGACTTGGGTGCAGCACTGTATACACCATCCCCAGAGTCTGTGGCAGGGAGAATTTGGGTGTAGCACTGTATAACCAAATCCCCAGAGTCAATGACATGGAGGATTTGGGTGTAGCACTGTATACACCATCGCCATAGTCTGTGGCAGGGAGGATTTTAGAGTAGCACTGTATACAGCATCCCCTTAGTCTGTGACAGTGAGGATTTGGGTGCAGCAGTATATATACTATCCTCATAATCAGTAGCAGGGAGAATTTGGGTGCAGCACTGTATAACCAAATCCCCAGAGTCAATGACATGGAGGATTCGGCTGTAGCACTCTATACACCATCCTCATAGTCTGTAGCAGGGAGGAGTCTGGAGTAGCACTGTATACACCATCCCCATAGTCTGTGACAGCGAGGATTTGGGCGTAGCACTGTATACACCATCCCCATAGCCTGTGACAGAGAGTGTTTGGATTCAGCACTGTATACACCATCCCCAGAGTCAGAGGCAGGGAGGATTTGGGTGTGGCAGTGTATGCACCATCCCCAAAGTCTGTGGCAGGGAGTATTTGGGTGCAGTAGTGTATATACCATGCCCACAGTCTGTGGCAGGGAGCATTTGGGAGCAGTAGTGTATATACCATCCTCATAGTCTGGCAGGGAGCATTTGGGTGCAGCAGTATATATATCATCCCCTTAGTCTGTGACATGGAAGATTTGTGTGTAACACTGTATACACTATCCCCACAGTCTGTGGCAGGGAGAATTTGGGAGTAACACTGTATACACCACCCCCAGAGTCAGTGGCAGGGATGACTTGGGTGCAACGCTGCATACACCCATCTGCATAGTCTGTGGCAGGGAGAGTTTGGGTTCAGTTCTGTATACACCATCCCCATAGTCTGTGGCAGGGAGGATTTGGGTGTAGCACAGTATAATGAAGACTGAGTAGTTGGTTGAAGCGCAGAGGAGTGTTCACTCGGACACAGGAAAGTGGTCTTTGTATATTGCAACCATTGAAATGCTGTTATAACTGCTATGTTGATGCTGATACTGTAGTGTTAAAAAGAATGTTCACTGCCTATCCAGCGTTTTTTCTGTGGTCATTTGCAGAGGAGTGCAGAGCTTGTTCTTGGTCTGTCTGTAAGTTAAGGGGCTTGCTACCCTGCTCTGCACCCTGTTACCTGACTGAGCACACAGTAATTTTTTGATTTATTCCCCACAGTCTGTGGCAGGAAGGGTTTGGGTGCAGTTCTGTATACACTATCCCAATAATCTGTGGCTGGGATAATTGGAGTGCAACACTGTATACACCATCCCCATAGTCTGAGGTAGGGAGGGTTTGGGTGCAGTTCTGCATACACTATCCCCATAATCTGTGGCAGGGAGGGTTTGGGTGCAGTTCTGTATACACTATCCCAATAATCTGTGGCTGGGATAATTTGAGTGCAACACTGTATACACCATCCCCATAGTCTGAGGTAAGGAGGGTTTGGGTGCAGTTCTGCATACACCATCCCCATAATCTGTGGCAGGGAGGGTTTGGGTGCAGTTCTGTATACACCATCCCCATAGTCTGTGGCAGGGAGGGTTTGGGTGCAGTTCTGTATACACCATCCCCATAGTCTGTGACAGGGAGGGTTTGGGTGCAGTTCTGTATACACTATCCCCATAGTCTGTGACAGGGAGGATTTGGTGCAGTTCTGTATACACCATCCCCATAGTCTGTGGCAGGGAGGGTTTGGGTGCAGTTCTGTATACACCATCCCCATAGTCTGTGGCAGGGAGGGTTTGGGTGCAGTTCTGTATACACCATCCCCATAGTCTGTGACAGGGAGGATTTGGTGCAGTTCTGTATACACCATCCCCATAGTCCGTGGCAGAAAGAATTTGAGTGCAGCACTGTATACACCATCCCCATAGTCTATGGCAGGGAGGGTTTGGGTACAGTTCTGTATACACTATCCAAACAGTCTTTGGCAGGGAGGGTTTGGGTGCAGTTCTGTATACACCATCCCCATAGTCTGTGACATGGAGAATTTGGTTGCAGTTCTGTATACACCATCCCCATAGTCTGTGGCAGGGAGGGTTTGGCTGCAGTTCTGTATACACCAATCCCATAGTCTGTGGCAGGGAGGGTTTGGGTGCAGTTCTGTATACACTATCCTCACAGTCTTTGGCAGGGAGGGTTTGGGTGCAGTTCTGTATGTACCATCCCCATAGTCTGTGGCAGGGAGGGTTCGGTGCAGTTCTGTATACACCATCCTCATAGTCTGTAGCAGGGAAGATTTTGGAGTAGCACTGTATAAACCATCCCCATAGTCTGTGACAGTGAGGATTTGGGTGTAGCACTGTATACACCATCCCCATAGCCTGTGACAGAGAGTGTTTGGATTTAGCACTGTATACACCATCCCCAGAAACAGTGGCAGGGAGGATTTGGGTGTGGCAGTGTATACACTATTCCCAGAGTCTATGGCAGGGAGCATTTGGGAGCAGTAGTGTATATAGCATCCCCTTAGTCTGTGATAGGGAAGATTTGGGTGTAGCACTGTATACACTACCCCCATAGTCTGTGGCAGGGAGAATTTGGGAGTAACACTGTATACAGCATCCCCAGAGTCAGTGGCAGGGATGACTTGGGGGTAGCGCTATATACACCCATCCCAATAGTCTGTGGCAGTGAGGATTTGGGTGCAGCACTGTATTCACCATCCCCATGGTCACTGGCAGGGAGTATTTGGGTGCTGTTCTGTATACACCATCCCTATAGCCTGAGACAGGGAGAGTTAGGATTCAGTTCTGTATACACCATCCCCATAGTCTGTGGCAGGGAGGATTTGGGTGCAGCACTGTATAATGAAGACTGAGTAGTTGGTTGAAGTGCAGGGGAGTGTTCACTCAGACACAGGAAAGTGGTCACTGTATATTGTGATCATTGAAACGCTGTTATAACTGCTATGTTGATGCTGATATTGCAGTGTTGAAAATAAATAGAATGTTCACTGCCTATCCAGCGTTTTTTCTGTGGTCATTTGCAGAGGAGTGCAGAGATTGTTCTTAGTCTGTCTGCAAGTTAAGGGGCTTGCTACCCTGCTCTGCACCCTGTTACCTGACTGAGAACACAGTATTTTTTAGATTTATTCCCCATAGTCTGTGGCAGGGAGAATTTGGGTGCAGTTCTGTATACACTATCCCAATAATATGTGGCTGGGATAATTGGAGTGCAACACTGTATACACCATCCCCATAGTCTGAGGTAGGGAGGGTTTGGGTGCAGTTCTGCATACACCATCCCCATAGTCTGTGGCAGGGAGGCTTTTGGGTGAAGTTCTGTATACACCATCCCCATAGTCTGTGGCAGGGAGGATTTGGGGTGTAGTTCTGTATACGCCATCCCCATAGTCTGTGGCAGGGAGGATTTTGGGTGCAGTTCTGTATACACCATCCCCATAGTCTGTGGCAGGGAGGATTTTGGGTGCAGTTCTGTATACACCATTCCCATAGTCTGTGACACGGAGGATTTGGGTGCAGTTCTGTATACACTATCCCAATAATCTGTGGCAGGGATAATTTGGGTGCAGCACTGTATACACCATCACCATAGTCTGTGGCAGGGAGGGTTCGGGTGCAGTTCTGTATACACCATCCCCATAGTCTGTGGCAGAGAGGATTTGGGTGCAGCACTGGATACACCATCCCCATAGTCTGTGGCAGGGAGGGTTTGGGTGCAGTTCTGTATACACCATCCCCATAGTCTGTGGCAGAGAGGATTTGGGTGCAGCACTGTATAACCAAATCCACATAGTCTGTGACAGGGAGTGTTTGGCTGCAGTTCTGTACACACCATCCCCATAGTTTGTGGCAGGGAGGGTTTGGATGCAGCTCTGTATACACCATCCCCATAGTTTGTGGCAGGGAGGGTTTGGGTACAGCTCTGTATGTACCATCCCAATAGTCTGTGGCAGGGAGAATGTGGGTGCAGTTCTGTATACACCATCTCCATAGTCTGTGGCAGGGAGGATTTGGGTGCAGTTTTGTATACATCATCCCCATAGTCTGTGGCAGGGAGAATTTGGATGCAGCTCTGTATACACCATCACCATAGTCTGTGGCAGGGTGGGTTTGGGTGCAGTTCTGTACACACTATTCCCATAGTCTGTGGCAGGGAGGGTTTGGGTGCAGTTCTGTGTACACAATCCCCATAGTCTGTGACAGGAAGAATTTGGGTGCAGTTCTGTATATACCATCCCTGTAGTCTGTGGCAGGGAGAATTTTGGTGCAGTTCTGTATATACCATCCCCGTAGTCTGTGACAGGGTGGGTTTGGGTGCAGTTCTGTGTACACAATCCCCATAGTCTGTGACAGGAAGAATTTGGGTGCAGTTCTGTATACACCATCCCCATAGTCTGTGACAGGGAGGATTTGGGTGCAGTTCTGTATATACCATCCCCGTAGTCTGTGACAGGGAAGGTTTGGGTGCAGTTCTGTATACACCATCCCCATAGTCTGTGGCAGGGAGGATTTGGGTGCAGTTCTGTATATACCGTCCCTGTAGTCTGTGACAGGGAAGGTTTGGGTGAAGTTCTGTATACACCATCCCCATAGTGAATGTAAGTGATAATTTTGGGTGCTGCAGTTTGTTCAACATCCCATAATTAATGATGGAGAAGATTTGAGTGTAGTACAGTACAAGTGAGAATTTAGAGAGTGAAAGAGGAAGAGAGGGAGAGAGAGAGAGAGAGAGATTTATATATAGCTAGATAGACAGACAGACAGATAGATAGAAAGCTAGAAAGTCAACATTTTTGACAAGAGAAAACTTTAAGACAGTAAGCCCTATTTTACAAAGTTGTCCTATTTAGATTATAGTTACAGGGTTAAAAAGTACATGGCAAATAACATGATTACAGTTATAACATCAACATCCGCATTTAACCTGTACAGACGAGTTAGAAACAATTCAACTTTAAACATTAACTACAATCATATATAATTAGCATACCATCAGCTCTCACATGGCCAGACAAAGCAGCACTGAGTGTTATATATACACAAAACTGTTGTATGTAATATAATTTGCTAACCCTGGAACAGTATCACTAGCCCATATGGCAAACCTACATGCTCCTGGGCTAATTTTAGCCACACAGGCAATTTTCAACCATTTCAAACTTTAAAGTGGACTTAAATGTAAACAGTTTTTCTATGTTATTATTACATGGTGCAAATACATTCTAAATTTTTGGAAGATAAGTATTATGTTGCAATTTACTATTAGTGTTTAAAACCATTGGGACTATCAATCCCTACTGCTAAAACCCTCAAGTTGTGCCAATGTTGCTGGGCTTGAAAGTACTTAGAAGAATTTGCTTTCTTAATTCTCATTTCTTTGAATGCCATTACTGCAAGCTGCTTTTTTCCTTCTCAGTTTCAGTCACATGCATAAGCATAATGCAGTGATAGCAGTGAAAATGACAATTCAAAACAAAATGAGCTATTCTATAGATTTTTTGATCCAGCATGTGTAGTAGAGGTGAATTGGCATGCTGTTAAGCAGTACTGACACACTCCAAGATGGGTAGTAAATGACTTGGGAGCAGCAATGTATGCAACATCCCCACAATCAGTGGCAGGGAGGATTAAGGTGCAGCACTGAATGCCACAGCACCATAGTCAGTGTGAAGGAGGATTAAT